>JARQOD010000004.1:66310950-66556247 GCA_033576555.1 Oophaga sylvatica | reverse complement strand
AAAGTTATTTAACTACTAAGAAGAGAGTAGCTTGGTTATTAAAAGGAATTTGTCACTCCCAAAATGCATTGTTGATAGCTTATTCTATGTTGGAGACTTAGCCCCTGTAACAACCATACTAGCTCAGTACCTGTTAATAGAACAGTGCCTTAGAAAATAACTTTTAATTCATATGTTAATGAGGAGGCTTTGTGCACCCTTGGCATGGCTACGAGTTTGGCACAGTTTTGCCTTCTCATTTGCAAACTGATGCCCTTACTCCACCTCTGATTGTCAGTGTTCTCTTCCTAGAGCAAGCACTGTCTAAATGCTCCTGGCATGTGCGACCGTGTACGTTCTCCTCCCTGTCTCCTGTCATCTGATGCCACTTGCTGCACTACTCTGTCTATTAATGTAGTGAGCAACATCAGTAGAAACATCGAAAAGGGGGATATTTTGTAGGGCCCTGTGCTACTATATCTTCAGAAATTTTGGAGGCCCAAAATCCGTTTTACTTTTGCCTTGATAAGATGGTTGCATCCCACATAAGGTGCTGTTATGATAGTGTAGCAACTCAGTTGGGAAAAATACTTTGTACACTTAAAACTGCAATTGATCTTGCCGATTCCTGTATAGACTAGAGATACTGACCCCACAATCACGAGTGGTTCCCGCATGAGCTGAGATAGCCCTAATCACAGACTAGATTATCTCAACTTGGACCTATGCTGCATGAAAGGCCATCAAGCACTTCACTTACCTCCTAAAGAACTGAAGGGCAGAGCAGAGTGAAAACTACTTCCAGAAGGAAAAGTGCGCTAAAATAAGAATAGATCCCAGAGTGAGTAAAACAAATCACAAAATACAGTCATGGCCAAAAGTTTTGAGAATGACACAAATATTAATTTTTACAAAGTCTACTGCTTCACTTTTTCTAATGGCAATTTGCATATACTCCAGAATGTTATAAAGAGTGATCAGCTTAACAGCAATTACTTGCAAAGTCAATATTTGGCTAGAAAATGAACTTTATCCCCAAAACACATTTCAACATCATTGCAGCCTTGCCTTAAAAGGACCAGCTAACCTCTTTTCAGTGATTGCTCCATTAACACAGGTGTGGTGTTGATGAGGACATGGCTGGAGATCAATCTGTCATGATTAAGTAAGAATGACACCACTGGACACTTTAAAAGGAGGCTGGTGCTTGGCATCATTGTTTCTCTTCTGTTAACCATGGTTATCTCTAAAGAAACACGTGCAGTCATCATTGCAAAGCACAAAAATGGCCTAACAGGGAAGAGTATCGCAGCTAGAAAGATTGCACCTCAGTCAACAATCTATCGCATCATCAAGAACTTCAAGGAGAGAGGTTCCATTGTTGCCAAAAAGGCTTCAGGGCACCCAAGAAAGACCAGCAAGCGCCAGGACCGTCTCTTAAAAGTGTTTCAGCTGCGGGATCAGGCTACCAGCAGTGCAGAGCTTGCTCAGGAATGGCAGCAGGCAGGTGTGAGTGCATCTGCATGCACTGTGAGGCTGAGACTCTTGGAGCAAGGCCTGGTCTCAAGGAGGGCAGCAAAGAAGCCACTTCTCTCCAGAAGAAACATCATGGACAGACTGATATTCTGCAAAAGGTACAGGCAGTGGACTGCTGAGGACTGGGGTAAAGTTATTTTCTCTGATGAATCCCCTTTTCGATTGTTTGGGACATCAGGAAAACGCCTCATTCGGAGAAGACAAGGTGAGCGCTACCACCAGTCTTGTCTCATGCCAACTGTTAAGCATCCTGAAACCATTCATGTGTGGGGTTGCTTCTCAGCCAAGGGAATCGGCTCTCTCACAGTCTTGCCTAAAAACACAGCCATGAATAAAGAATTGTACCAGAATGTCCTCCAAGAGCAACTTCTCTCAACCCTCCAAGAGCAGTTTGGCGATCAACAATGCCTTTTCGAGCATGATGGAGCACTTGCCATAAAGCAAAGGTGATAACTAAATGGCTCAGGGAACAAAACATAGAGATTTTGGGTCCATGGCCTGGAAACTCACCAGATCTTAATCCCATTGAGAACTTGTGGTCAACCATCAAGAGACGGGTGGACAAACAAAAACCTAAAAATTCTGACAAAATGAAAGCATTGATTGTGCAAGAATGGACTGCGATCAGTCAGGATTTGGTCCAGAAGTTGATTGAGAGCATGCCAGGGAGAATTGCAGAGGTCCTGAAGAAGAAGGGTCAACACTGCAAATATTGACTTGCTGCATTAACTCATTCTGTCAATATAAGCTTTTGTTACTCATATGTTTGCAATTATTATATTTCTGTCTGTGATAAAAACATCTGTCAAACACACATAAAAACCAGAGGGCAGCAGATCATGTGAAAATATAATATTTGTGTCATTCTCAAAACTTTTGGCCATGACTGTAAGCTATTAAGTGTTACAGAATGTACCTCCTACTTCTGTAAATGAAACAGAAGATAGGTGCAGGGTAAACAACATAAACAGCAGAGAGATAATCTCTAGCTGGTGTTTCACTGACTGGCTTAAACTAAAGCAATAAAGTATATAAAATCACGCCTGAAAGGTGATAGGACAGACAACTGCTACCTGATATCCTAAAAAGACTGAAGCAAGGATAACAGAAACTAAACACCTCGAGAAAAGGTGTATCTGCTGTGGATTGTTGGACAGAGAAGCAGACCACAAAGCACAGGTTAAAGGGTTTAAACCCAGAAGCATACCCCCCCTTCTATGAAGGGCCACTGGAAATACCGAGAACCCCAACCTCTGACGCCGCTGACAGAACTCACTCGCTAGGCAACCCACATGTAAATCTTCCACATCAACCCAGGAATTATCGTCCGGACCGAAACCCTTCCATTTAACAAGATATTTTAGTCGACTACTGACATGTCTGGAACCCAAAACTATTTCCACTTTATACTCCTTGTCCTCCTCCAAATCAACTTCAATGATGTCCTGAGGACTCGGCATCCCCTTAAACTTTTTTCAGAAGACAGGAATGGTAGAAATTATTAATCCTCCATGCAACTGGGAGTTGGAGCTTTACTGTCACAGGATTATGATCTTAAATTACCTTATACAGACCGACAAATTTCGGAGCAAATTTCTTTGATAGAACTTTAAGCTGGCTGACTGCAGTTTTGGGGCATGTTTTTTTACTTTTTTTAACCCCATAATGACCGCCGATACGCCTTTTAACGGTGACAGTTAAGGGGCCGTATTCCTCAGCGTCGCTTTTTAACTGCGCTGAGAAATAAGTGTGTAGCGCCTCCCCAGTGTTGGAAAATCTCCAGGTTCTCAGCTACCGGGGGGTTGCTGAGACCCTGCAGAACATGATTCGGGTCGATTTTACTGTCCCCAGTCTTGTGATCGCCGTTATAAACCTTGGAGCGGTTAAAAGAAGTAGTATGTTCATTTGTGGGGCGGCTTCTGCTCTCTTAATAGAAGAAATAGTAAAAAGATTTTTTGAGAGAGAGGTTTTGTGAGACAAAAATTCCTGAGGCTGCGCAGGTGTCTAAGAGGTGCCATGTGCACATTGCCGCTATTTGGAAATTTTATGATTTGGAGGAGGTTTTTGAAAGCTTCCTCTCAGCTTCCACTCAGTTTCTACTCCAAAAGCTCCTAATACCTTAAGCTATGTGAACACAATGCATATTCTGGAGTTTTCTATCACAAAGCCGCTTCCAGAAAAAGCCAGATGCTTTTCTCCCGAAGCAGCTCAGCCAGCGGTTTTGCCGCCATATTTTTCCTGTATCTTCTGTGATAGTGAGATGCTTCCAAATGAAGCCTTTACGGTATGTTTCCACGGTCAGGAAACCATCTGGATTAGCTGCGGTACGTCTATTCAGATCGTAGCATGTTTATTTACCTTGCGGCGATGGAGAGTCGCCGCAAGGTAAATAGCACAGTCCTATGTAGCGGTGCGACGAATCACCGCGCATTCAGAAGGGGGTGGGGCTTTGGGCAGTGGGGTTTCCACTCCGTCCAAAGCACAGAGAACCCGGACCGTGGAACCATACCCTAACTGTTTCCAATTTCTTGATAACGCAGGACAATCTTAAAGGTTTTGTGGAGTTCATGACTTGGCAGGAAGCTTTTTAGCAGCAATAAGAGGACCTAAACATTATTATGCAGGTAGTTTTTAGATTATGCCTGATCGGTGTTGATAAAAAGTAGTGTTTACGGTAGTGATTCCAGGGTAGCATGACAGCTGAGTGGCTTTGCAGCTCTGGGGTCCAGATTTCAAATCCCACTAAGGACAACATCTGCAAAGAGTTTATATGTTCTCCCCATGTTTGTGTAGGTTTCCACCAGGTATTCAGCTTTGGCTGGAGTCCCACAACTATTTTTAAAATTGGCCTGATTTTGTTCCTGAAAAGTTGGCCAAGTGTCATGCCTTTTTCATGCAAGTACAATCCGATTTTTAACACCTAGCATCCGATTCATATACAAATGCGATGCCACTGCAGTGCGATTTTAACAAGAGCTTTAACAGAAAGCAATTCCTTCATTTGCACATAGTTTTCCAAGGAAATAGTCTTCAATATATTGTGAGGGGTTGGCACACTCAGCTGCTTTCCAAAGTAGACACAGGAACCGTTCTGGTAGAAAACCACCTTCTTGTTTATTGTGGATAGCATACACTTCAGCATGGTTCAGCAAAATAAACAGAGCCTCGCTGACATAACGGTAAAACAAACAAAACACAGTCCATAAGAGTCCATTCCCTGCAGGGTTCGCGTGCAGTTAACACACACAGTCCTTAGCTCCTCCGGGAGGTATGTGGGAGTTTCTGCTCTTCCAAGACACAACTCACACTGACTCTCAAGGCCAGGTATTTAATACCCCATGTGATGATCACATAACCTTGACCTCACACTGTTCCTGTCAGGACTCTGCAGGTAGAGATACGGGGGACCCCCTCCCACCCGATCTATGGAGGTCCACTGAAACCAGCCCATGACATCACTTAACCTTCCCAGCACATAGCGTGCTGGAAGACAACCATTCTGGTTTTACATCACTGACACTAATATGTGCAGTGATACCTATCTCCCTTCATACACTGTGCCAAAGAGAGATAGAGATACAAAAAGATATATATAAATATGTGAGTTATATAGTCAGTGCTTTATGTGTATAGTTTACTGTGCATGTTTTTTTTTACTAAATAAATTCTTGTCAGGAAAAAAAGGCATGAGATCCCTCAACATTTTATTAACCAGCAGAGCGAAAATGGACAGCTGGGTGCAGATGTTTTTAGCCAGAGAAGGAGGTAATACCCTTGGAGTTCCCAGGCTATTAATATCCGCTTACTGCTGTATTCTTAGCATTTCCTGTTTATTAAAATGTGGGATCCCATAAAAAAAATACTTAGGGTTTCACTATAATTAATTCAAAGCAAAGGCTAGGCAGACAACTGTGGGATGATATTAATAGCTTAGGAAGTGGTCATGGATATTTACCCCCTCCCAGACTAAAAACATCAGCACATCAGAAAAGGCATATCCTTTTGATGCGCCAAGTCTGGTATTTAGCCTTGATCTTCCAACTTGCCCTAGTGCAGTGGCATGTGGGTTGATAGTTGGAGGGGGTTGATGTCACCTTTGTATTGTCAGGTGACATCAAGCCCAGAGGTTAGTAATGGCAATGCGTCAATAAAATGCTAACCTCATGGTGATATTACAAAAAAAACACACACCCTGAATAAAGTCCTGTAATTGTAATAATGACACAGACTCCTTTAGTGAAACTACATTTACCAAAAACACGTATTCTCAAGTCAATGCCCAGTCCACTGAAGCCAATGTCTCCTGTAACAGAATTAAAATAATAAACAGCCATATTCCTCACCTGTCCACCGAGAAGATAATAATCCATTTGTCCCGGGAAGTGTGTAGCTATGCTATATCTGGATGGAAGGCTGCAATGTTGCATGATGCGACTATAAAGCCTGCCATCTAGCAGAGACAATGAGCTGTACATGCTTGCTCAGCTCAGTGCTTCACGGTGAAGTCCTTTCACCTCACTGACATCACGCTCGCTGTGCCATGAAAAATATCCTGGGAGTTCACAGTTAGTGAACTCAGTTCAACTCACTGACATCAGAGCGAGCGCCGTTAGAACTTTTCCCATGGTGCTCGAGCTGATGTCAGTGTGTTGAACCGAGTTCATTGGCTGTGAACTCCCATGACCTTTCTGATGGCACCACGAGCCTGAGAACTTTCTTTTAAGGACTTTATTTTGGGTGTTCGTTTTTTTTTATACAATTGCACTATGGGGTTAGTAATGGGGTGTCTTTATAGATGCCTCGGCAATAACTAACCTCTGGGTTTGATGTCACCTAACAATACAAAGGTGACATCAATCCCCCAACTATCACCCCAATTGCCACCGCACCAGGGCAAGTGGGAAGAGCGAGGCTAAGTCCCAGATTTGGCATATCTTATGGATGTGCCTTTTCTGGGGCAACTAAGAGTTGATGTTTTCAGTCTGGGATAGGGCGAGATATATATGTCATTGACATCTTTATATCTATGTGTATATATGTAGTCTATCTATTTTAATGTCTGGTGATTTTACTGTATGTGGCAGATGAATTGCCGGCTTTTCAAAGGACACTGGGTGTCAAAATCGGATGGTATTCGCATGGTCCGAGTGCTGTACAATTTTTTTTTTATCACATTAACTTCTATTGGTGAATGCAATCCGATTTCCGATTACAGTCGCTTGCTGCAAGTTTTTTTTCAGTCCGATGGCGATCCGATCAGAGCTGGAAAAGAAATCATAAATGAACACAATGAAAGAATAACAATTAAAAATCGGTTTCCATTCATCTGATTTAATCACAAGTAGGACTGAACCCTTTCTCCCACACTCCAGATATTCTGATAGGTATTCTAGACTGTAAAGTGCTGCAGAATTAATGGGCATTTATGAGTAAAATAAATAAATAATTCCAGCAATGTGTAGAAGTGCAGAAACCAGGGGAAGTCTAGAGGACAGCAAGAGTAACATTCGACAGCATACATACAGTTAAGCTGCTGCCCAGTCAGTGGTTGTATATTCCTAATGTAGACAATGATAACTTTTCCGTTAGTGAAGTGGAAGGTGTCTGTAGTGCAAACACCTGAGCTTTGATGGGAATAGTACCAACAAGGTATTGTACTTAAGGATTTCTAAGTGCTGGGATGTTTGAGTTTTCTATTTGACTTTATAGCTGATCCTATCTGTAACATCTGGGCCGGTTTCTTCTTTTGTTGCAGGTATGGACTTGTGGCTCAAAATATCTGTGCGTAGACAAATGATAACTGGAACATAGGCCATAAGAATATTCTCTTGTATTTTATTCAGTTTAAGGAACAGACCAGAAATTAACCATTTCTTTAACAGGAAGCTACAGAGTTAAAATCTTGTTGATTTGGTTTCTGTCTGCTGTCAGCACTGGGTGGGCTGTTCTATATAAACCCCTAAGCCCGATCCCACTTCCAGTCAATGGTTCAGCTATCCTGGTTCAGACCTCTGTGTTGTTTTTCTGTGTTTTGTCCTGATTATTCCCATTCTTTGACCTCGGCTTGATATTCAACTAGCCACTTGTTTTATGTTTCTGCTCCTGACGTGACCTCTTGGCTTTGACCCTGCTTGGTGACCATTCTTACCTTAGGTTCGTACATTCTGTCGACAGCTCTTTTGTGGCAGTTATCCACTGGATCCTATTTTAAAACCAGATCCCTGTATAGGGGTTATAGAGTATTGGGGTTTCTCTGGAGCCTGCCTGACCAGTGGCTTGTGCCAAGTTGGTCGAGGTAGTCTTTTGAGCTGGTGGCCTCAGGCATACATGACACTATCTAATTGTTTTGGTACTGAAGTTATATCAGATGTACTTATTAGATAATATATCATATTAACCCCTTTATGACCTATGACGTTTAGGTATAACACAAGTCGCCTGCCTCCTGATAATAATATATATCAATTTTTATTTTTACAAACATTGGAATTTTTTTCACCACTTACATAGAAATGAACCTATACTTGTTTGGTGTTTGCAAACCTGTAATGGCCTGGAGAATCATAATGGCTGGTCAGTTTTAGCATTCAGTGAACATGGTAAAAAGAAGAAAAAAAAAACAATTGTGGAATTGCACTTTTTTTCAATTTCACTGCACTATATGGTAAAATCAATGGTGTCGTTAAAAAGTGCAACTCGTCCCACAAAACAACAAGTCCTTACACGGCCATATTGACTGAAAAAAATGTAAAAAGCTATGGATCTGGGATGAAGGGAAGCAGAAAACAAAAAATCCAAAGGTCGTGAAGGGGTTAAAATGATTGCATGTTTGTTACATAATTAGATAGGCTTGTTAGTCCACTGATACTTGTAATTGAATATGAAATTATAATGGAAAATATATCAAAATTATTCTTTTTATGCACAATCTTAGATAAAATACATAAAGCATGGAAAAAGGTGGCATAGTTTCAGAATTTGGTAAACTAAATTTCAGTTCATTTTCATTAGCAACTGTATTATCATTAAATAATTGTTACACCGAGCTAAGACCCCGGAACACAACAGAGAAGAAATACGAGCTTTATTATACTCACAATGTAAAATAATGGAGACCTCTTGGCTGCTGGATTGGTTAAATATTTACGGTTTATCAGTAGCGCAACTAGACAGCGTGTAATAACAGGGAGATGAGAACAAATGTGGAACATCAATGTCATCCATACTACAGGTATAATACACGCATCCCTGTAAGCTGAATGTTTGTGACAAAAGCTTCTGTAAGAAGTATGAAATACATTTCAGAAAGCACATTCAATACTTTTCCCTGCGTCACTTCTCAATATTACACATAACTTAACTTCTGGACACCTATGGTTTGTTTTCTTTGCCTGTTTGGATTTGATGGTTTGTTACCAACATCTGGTGAGAATCGCATGTCAATAGCAACTTTAGGCTATGTGCACACGTTGAGAATTTTTCGCGTTTTTTTAGCGTTTTTGCGGTGGTTTTCCGCTGCAAAAACGCTGAAAAAAATGCATGCATTAAGCATCCTATCATTAGAATGCATTCCGCATTTTTTGTGCACATGCTGTATTTTTTTCCGCGAATAAAACACATTATGGAAAAAAAACGCAGCATGTTTATTCTTTTTCCGGAATCGCAGCGATTCCGCCGCCATAGGAATGCATTGAACCACTTTCCACATGTGGCTATGCCCACCATGCGCAAAGAAAGCAGTTCAAGTGCGGATGGTAACCAGGGTCTGGAGGAGAGGAGACTCTCCTCCAGGCCCTGGATACCATATCCCTGTTAAAACAATAATTAAAATAAAAAATCGTGATATTCTTACCTTGCGGCGGCCCCCACAGCTTTCCCGCTCCACAGCGTCGCTCCCGGCAACTCCTGTTCCCAGTGATGCATTGCGACAATGACCCGAGATGACGTCATTGTCGCTAAGCATCGTTGGGAACGGGAGTTGCCGGGAGCATTGCGAGGACCAGGAAGGCTGCGGGGGCCGCCGGAAGGTGAGGATATCATGATTTTTTATTTTTTTTTTTATTTTTAACATTATATCTTTTTACTATTGATGCGGCATAGGCAGCATCAATAGTAAAAAGTTGGTCACACTTGTCAAACACTGTTTGACTCTTGTGACCAACCTGTCAATCAGTTTTCCAAGCGATGCTACAGATCTCTTGGAAAACGCTAGCATTTTGCAAGCTAATAACGCTTGCAAAACGCTAGTTTTTAGCGGGAATACGCATACCTATAAAATGCGTATTTCCCGCAGCAGGGAGGTGCGGCATTGCCTCTGATATTTCCGCGGCAATTCTCATACGTGTGCACATAGCCTTACAGATATATTTGCTTAGATCATGCTTAGAAAATTGGTGATGAGCGTAATACTTATTTCACCCGCTGTAACTTTTGAAAAGCTGATCAATAACTGAATACAAAAAAACATTCAGTCACTCATTAACAGTTCTTACATTGGATCATATCACTTTTCCAGCATTTCAAGGGTGGACAAACTAAACTCTAATTATTTGATCAGCCTCACATTCACTCACAATAATTATGCACTATTTTACCTAATCTCCTATTCAATAGCTTAATAATTGTTTTTCACGTCAGTATATTGATGTTCTTGTAAACATTGTAGAGATTTGCTCCCTTTTTACCCTGGAAAATAAATCTGATTTTAGTAAATAAACTACCTTTGCAAAAATATAGTGAAAATTTTTTACTTGCAAAATATCCTCAAAAGACAAGGAACCCCTCCTCTATTACAGAAGAAAAGGCTCCATGTCCAGAGCTGACATGGCTTCTTCACCACAAGAGCTGTGGAGTAGTCTAACTCAGTAGCTGGGCACAGCAAGAACAGTTAATGTAACCCATTATGGACATCCTCAGTCCCCTGTCTTGCCTTTTTTACCTGGAGTCTCCCAAACATTTCATGAAAGTTGGAAAGTAACTACATTAATTTGTGAAAGTTTTCGACAGGCATACACACTAGTCAAAATTGTTGGTACCTCTCATTTAATGACAGAAAAACCCACAATGGT
The DNA here is from genome assembly GCA_033576555.1 of Oophaga sylvatica. Taxonomy (NCBI): domain Eukaryota; kingdom Metazoa; phylum Chordata; class Amphibia; order Anura; family Dendrobatidae; genus Oophaga; species Oophaga sylvatica. The sequence continues at coordinate 66,545,664 of JARQOD010000004.1, read as the reverse complement.
CGCAGAAATAACTTGAATCTGACAAAAGCAATAATAAATAAAAAATCTATGAAAATGAGCAAATTAAAGTCAGACATTGCTTTTCAACCATGCTTCCACAGAATTTAAAAAAATATAAATTCATGAAATAGGCCTGGACAGAAATGATGGTACCCTTACCTTAATATTTTGTTGCACAAGCTTTTGAGGCAATCACTGCAATCAAGCGATTGTAACTGTCAATGAGACTTCTGTACCGCTTAGCAGGTATGTTGACCCACTCCACAAGTGCAAACTGTTCCAGTTGTCTCGTGTTTGAAGGTTGCCTTTTCCAGACGGCATGTTTCAGCTCTTTCCAAAGATGCTCAATAGGATTTAGGTCAGGGCTCATAGAAGGCCACTTCAGAATAGTCCAGTGTTTTCCTCTTAGCCATTCTTTGGTGCTTTTAGTTGTGTGTTTTGGGTCATTATCCTGTTGTAAGACCCATGATCTGCGACTGAGACCAAGCTTTCTGACTCTTGGCAGCACATTTCTCTCTAGAATCCCTTGATAGTCTTGAGATTTCATTGTACCCTGCACAGATTCTAGACACCCTTTGCCAGATGAAGCAAAGCAGCCCCAGAACATAACAGAGCCTCCTCCATGTTTCACAGTAGGGACAGTGTTCTTTTCTTGATAAGCTTCATTTTTCCGTTTGTGAACATAGAGCTGATGTGCCTTGCCAAAAAGTTCAATTTTTGTCTCATCTGTCCATAGGACAGTCTCCCAGAAGCTTTGTGACTTGTCAACGTGTAGTTTGGCAAATTCCAGTCTGGCTTTTTCATGATTTTTTTCAACAATGGTGTCCTTCTTGGTCGTCTCCCATGAAGTCCACTTTGGCTCATAAAACGACGAATGGTGCAATCTGACACTGATGTTCCTTGAGCTTGAAGTTCACCTTTAATCTATTTAGATTTTTTTCTGGGCTCTTTTGTTGCTGAGTCGCACGTAGCAGGGCTTTGGGGTACTCGGAACCGAGCCCGTTCACTTCACTGGGGGATGTCACGGGTAGCACAGCTCGGTCCGTTGCCCTGGGCGCTCACTAAAGGGGGATATTTACAGGGGATTGTAGTAGAATGTTCGTGACGCCACCTGTGGTTCCTGGTCAGGGTGACCAGCGCTGCAGGGTGAATCCTCTGAGGGGTTTTTATTGGGCAGCAAGGTGTTAAGTCTCCCACAGGCGAGACTGATCCCTCGGAGTATATGGCGGTGCAGGGGTGAAGGAGCAATAATGCAGACACACACAAGACAGTCTCTTTCTGTACCTTTACTGGTGATGAAGTTGCAGGCACGTCCCGGGAGGCCGTCAGGGTGGAGGATGCACGTCCAGTAATCCACTGAGTAGGTGTAGGGCCTCCTTACGTCTTTATGAGTGTGAGTTTCTAACTTGCATAAAACAAAGTTTAACTCTGTTCTCTTTGCTACGCCCGGCTGATCTTGTGGTGGAGCCTTCTTTTGGACAGAACTAGTCTCTATATGCAGGGCCCTGCTAGACTCTTGTTCTTCCTGACCCCGGTTACGTATCAGCACTGAAGGGCCCCTCTGTGACTTGTAGTCCAGCAGGGTCTCCGGTGTCTCCTACCAGATGCTGGTAAGCGCGGACCCGGTGTCCGGTGGTGCAGAGTCGAGGTAGCTATTAATGCTGGTTGACCTCGGTCACTCTCTTTCCCTTTTCCACTTGCCTGTCGTCCTACTCTCACCACTATCATAAGCACAAACAACAGTAGATGTCAGCTTCCTTCTCTTCACCGCTCTCCAAGCGTCGGCACGCTTACTTTCTGAAACAGCTCACTGTTGGACTCTCAGTGGACTCAACTTTGACCAGACCAAGTGGCAATCCTTTCCACTACACTGGACTCCACTATATAAGCTGAGTGTTTGCTGAAGTCCTCAGGCTTTCAGATAAGTCTTACTTTCTGGCTAGAGTTCCCTCTCAGCATGTCTGAGGTAACTAGCTCGATTTCTTCCGTCTCGTCTGACAGGAATGTCTCTCTCCTCTCACTCTCTGAGGTGTTCTGCTGTTCTGAGGTAAAACCAACGACTAGCTAACTCACAGCTAGACTGCCTTATCTCACTGCTGTCATTTCAAGGGCTCCCTCTAGTGGTACCAGGGAAAAATGTGAAATGTTGTGTGCAATGGGTTATAGTGGATTTACCTTTCCGTGCATACTCCAGGGTAACATGTGGCTCCAGTCACTGCTGGGCTACACATTGCCATTTGTATTATCCACCTCTTTGATTTGTCATCAATTTTACTCCTGTGGCCACGTCCAGTGAGGTTGGCTACAGTCCCATGGAGTTTAAATTTCTGAATAATATGTGCAGTTTTAGTCACAGGAACATCATGCTGCTTGGAGATGGTCTTATAACTTTTACCTTTAACATGTTTGTCTATAATTTTCTTTCTAATCTCCTGAGACAACTCTTTCCTTCGCTCCCTCTGGTCCATGTTGAGTGTGATACACACCATGTCACCAAACAGCACAGTGAGTATCTGTAGCCCTCTATACAGGCCCACTCACTGACTCCAAGATTGTAGACACCTGTGATGCTAATTAGTGGACACCTTGATTTAACATGTCCCTTTTGTCACATTATTTTCAGGGGTACCATCATTTCTGTCCAGGCCTATTTCATGAGTTTTATTTTTTTTAAATTCTGTGGAAGCATGGTTGAAAAGCAATGTCTGACTTTCATTTGAAAAATATTTAGAGTTGAGAGTCCTCAGTGGTTGATACCTTTTAATGGCTAACTGAAAAGATGGTAACAAATTGCAAACTTTCGAGACTACTCAGGTCTCTTCATCAGGAAAAGACTAATACAAAATCTGAAGAATCACATATTTATACACAAAAACACAGAAAAAATGCAATAGGTAAGACATGTGACGTGAAGCAGAATAGTCATTATGGCAGAGGGATGAGCATAAATATTGGAACAGTTCATAGATAAGGAGAGAAAGTTCTATTCTGCTTCACGTCACTTGTCTTACCTATTGCATTTTTTCTGTGTTTTTGTGTATAAATATGTGATTCTTCAGATTTTGTATTAGTTCAGCCTGATGAAGAGACCTGAGTAGTCTCGAAAGCTTGCAATTTGTTACCATCTTTTCAGTTAGCCATTAAAAGGTATCAACCACTGAGGACTCTCAACTCTAAATATTTTTCTATCTACTGGCTAACACGGTACGAAGATATACATCTTTACTGACTTTCATTTGTTCATTATCACAGATTTTTTATTTATTATTACTTTTGTCAGATTCAAGTTACTTCTGTGACCATTGTGGGTTTTCTGTGATTAAATGATAAGTACAACAATTTTGACCACTTTTTTTTACCAATTTTGTGTATATTGCTCCATACAGTATAAAGGCCCCACATAGTGCGCCATACAGTAAAATGGCCCCATATGTTGCTCCATATAGTATAATGGCCCTACATAGTGCTCCATACAGTAAAATTGCCCCATATATTGCCTCATACAATATAATGGGCCCCATATATTGCTCCATACAGTATAAAGGCCCCACATAGTGCTCCATACAGTAAAATGGCCCCATATATTTTTTCCATACAGTATAATCGGCCCCATGGATTGCTCCATACAGTATAATGGGTCCCAGATATTGCTACATACAGTGTAATAGCCCCACATAGTAGTGCTACTTACAGTATAATGGCCTCAGATATTGCTTCATACAGTATAATGGGCCCCATATATTGCTCCATACAGTATAATGGGCCCCATATCTTCTTCCATGCGGTATAATGGGCCCCATATATTGCTCCATTCAGTATAATGGCCTCATATATTGCTCAATACAGTATAATTGCCCTAAATAGTGCTATATACATTATAATGGACCCATACATTTATCGTCCCATATATTGCTCCATACAGTATAGTGGGCCCCACATAGTGCTCCATAAAGTATAATTACCGTATATACCCATGTATAAGCTGAGATTTTCAGCCCATTTTTTAGGGCTGAAAGTCCCCCTCTCGGCTTATACGCGGGTCATATACGGGGGTCGGCGGGGGAGGGGGAGCGGGGTGTCGGATCATACTCACCCCTCCGCCGGCGCGGTCTCTGCAGCCCCCCTGCTTCTCCCACGATCTCCGGCTCCTTCCTGCAGCTGTCACATGGCACCGCTCATTAAAGTCATGAATATGCACATATTCATGACTCTAATGAGCGGTACCATGTGACCGCTGTAGGAAGGAAGCGCTGCGGAGAGCGCCGGGAGAAGAGGAGAGCTGCAGGTACGGGCGGCGGAGGGGTGAGTGTATGCTATATTTACCAGTCCCTCGGTCCACCGCAGCGCTGTTCCCTCGGTCTGACTCCTCTGTGTGTGAATGTTCAGGCAGAGGGCGCGATGACGTCGTTAGTGCGCGCCCCGCCCCCTGCCAGATCATCACACACAGAGGAGTCAGATCAAGGGAGCAGCGCAGCGGTGCAGAGAGGACAGGTAAATATCTCAGGTGCCGGGGTCCTGAGTGAGCGGTGACATCGGCACCTGTCCCCCATAGCGCGCTAGTGTCACCGCCTGCTCAGGACACCGGCACCTGGCCCCCAGTGACGAGAGGTATGTCATTTTTTTTTTTTTTTTTTTGCAGCAGCATATGGGCATAATATGGAGCATATGGGGCATAATATGGAGCATTTTGGCATAAACTGTGGAACATATGGGGCATAATCTGGAGCATATGGGGGCATAAAATGGAGCATATGGGGCATAATATGGAGCATTTGGGGGCATAATCTGGAGCATATGGGGGCATAAGCTGTGGACATATGGGGCATAACTGGAGCATATGGGGCATAAAATGGAGCATATGGGGCATAATATGGAGCATTTGGGGCATAATCTGGAGCATATGGGGGCATAAAATGGAGCATATGGGGGCATAATATGGAGCATTTGGGGCATAATCTGGAGCATATGGGGGCATAAGCTGTGGAACATATGGGGGCATAATCTGGAGCATATGGGCATAAATGAGCATATGGGGGCATAATATGGAGCATTTGGGGCATAATCTGGAGCATATGGGGGCATAAATGGAGCATATGGGGCATAATATGGAGCATTTGGGGGCATAAGCTGTGGAACATATGGGGCATAATCTGGAGCATATGGGGGCATAATATGGAGCATATGGGGCATAATATAGAGCATATGGGGGCATAAGCTGTGGAACATATGGGGCATAATCTGGAACATATGGGGGCATAATATGGAGCATATGGGGCATAATATGGAGCATATGGGGGCATAATATGGAGCATATGGGGCATAATATGGAGCATTTGGGGGCATAAGCTTGGAACATATGGGGCATAATCTGGAGCATATGGGGGCATAATCTGTGGAACATATGGGGGCATAATATGGAGCATATGGGGCATAATATGGAGCATATGGGGGCATAATATGGAGCATATGGGGCATAATATGAGCATATGGGGCATAAGCTGTGGAACATATGGGCATAATCTGGAGCATATGGGGGCATAATATGGAGCATATGGGGCATAATCTGTGGAACATATGGGGGCATAATATGGAGCATATGGGGCATAATCTGGAGCATATGGGGGTATAATCTGGAGCATATGGGGGCATAATCTGTGGAGCATATGGGGGCATAATCTGTGGATCATATTGGGCATAATCTGTGGAGCATATGGGGCATAATCTGTGGAGCATCATATGGGGGCATAATCATTTTTCACCCTAGGCTTATACGCGAGTCAATAAGTTTTCCCAGTTTTTTGTGGCAAAATTAGGAGGGTCGGCTTATACACGGGTCGGCTTATACATGAGTATATACGGTAGCCCCATATACCGTAGTTCTCCATACAGTATTATTGGCCCCATGTATTGCTCCATACAGTATAATGAACCCATGTATTGCTCCATTCAGTATAATGCACCCCAGTTATTTCTCCATTCAGTTTAATGGACCCCATATATTTCTCCATACAGTATACGGTAAGTATAATGGGCCTCATATATTGCTCTAAATTGTATAATGGGCCCCATATATTCTTCCAAACAATATAATTGGCCCCATATATTGCTCCATACAGTGTAATGGGCCCCATATATTCTTCCATACAGTATAATGGGCCCCATATATTGCTCCATTCAGTATAATGGCCTCATATATTGCTCAATACAGTATAATTGCCGTAAATAGTGCTATATATATTATAATGTGTCCCATATATTCCTCCATTCAGTATAATGGCCTCATATATTGCTATATGCGATATAATGGCCCCACATAGTGCTCCATACATTATAATGGCCCCATATATTGTTCCATATAGTATAATGACCCCATATATTGTTCTGTACAGTATAATGGGTCACAGATATTGCTCCATACAGTACAATTGCCCTACATAGTGCTATATACAGTATAATGGCTCCATATATTGCTCCATATGGTATAATAGGCCCCATATATTGCCCATACAGTATAATGGCCCCACATAGTGCTCCATACAATATAATGACCCCACATAGTGCTACATACAGTATAATGGCCCCATATATTGATACATACAGTATAATGGGCCCCATTAATTGCTCCAAACAGTTTAATGGCCCCATACTGTTGTGCTCAAAAGTTTACATACCATTCTGGTAGAAAATCACCTGCTGGTTTATTGTGGATAGCATAAACTTCAGCAGGGTTCAGCAAAATAAAGCCTTTTACCATAACAGTAAAACTAGCAAAACACAGTGCATACGAGTCCATTCCCTGCAGGGTTCACCTGCAGTTAACCCGCACAGTCCTTAGCTCCTCTGGAAGCTACAGTTGTCCTCAAAAGTTTACATACCCAGACAGAATTTTTGCTTTCTTTGCCTTTTTTTCAGAGAATATGAACTTTTTCTACACTCATGGTTATTGGATGGTTGGAGCCATTTATTGTCAAGCTACTGAGTTTTCTCTTTTTAAATCATAATGACAACCCAAAACATCCAAATGACCAAGGGCCTCATATTGTGCTCCATACAGTGTGCTGGGCCCAATGTATTGCGCCATACAGTATAATAACATCATATATTGCTCCATACAGTATAATGGGTCATTTATATTGCTGTAAACAGTATAATGGGCCCTACATAGTACATATATTGCTCCATATGGTATAATGACCCCATATATTGTTCCATACACTATAATGGGCCCCATACAATGCTCCTTACAGTATAATGGCTCCACATAAGGTTACACACAGTATAATGGCGCAAAATATTGCTCCATACAGTATAATGGGCCCATGTATTGCTCCATACAGTATAATGTACTCATATATTGCTCCATACAGTATAATGGACCCCATATATTGCTACATACAGTATAATGGGCACCACATAATCCTCCATACAGTGTTAAGGGCACCACATAGTCCTCCATACTGTATTAAGGGCACCACATAGTCCTCCATACAGTATTATGGGCACCACATAGTTCTCCATACAGTATAATAGACCCATATATTGCTCCATACAGTATAATGGGCCCTATATATTGCTCCATACATACAGTATAATGGACCCCATATATTGCCCCATATAATATATTGGCTCCACATAGTGCTACATACAGTGTAATGGCCCCCATCTCACTCAATACAGCATAATGGGCCCAGTGTATTGCTACATAACCAAATATTTACCTCTCCCCATTCCCCGCTACTTCGGTCCAGTCTCTTGAGCTTCTTCTGACTCTCTGCACAGAGGGCACGCTGTAGTGACTTGATCTCACCCTCTGCACTGAGATATCACATAGAGTCAGAAGATTCTGGAGGAGACCGGAGCAACAGGGAACAGGGAGAGGTGAGTATTGGAAACAGTTTAAGGTGCGGGTGGGGCGGTGGTAGTGCTAGTTCTGGCCCCGACACCCCTTACTCACGGGCCCCATAGCATGGAGGTGTCTCAGACGGGGATTGGGCCTTCTTATCTGTCCAGGTCCCCGGCACTTGCCCGGGTGCGCCTGGTGGTGACGCTGACTATGTCTGTCTTTCTCTATCATCACTTCCAGAACCCCTTGTTCTTCTTTATGCTGAAGATAATTCTTAATGACACTGGCTGTATGCTTGGGTCATTGTTTGGAGTCAATCAGGTGACTCCCTGATGACATTGCATGAGGTATAAGTATCTACCTATATTTCTCAGGATTGATGAAACCATTAATCTTGATTACATCCACAACTCCATTTGCTGCCACAAACTTCCAAGGAGCCGCCACCATCCTTCGCTATTGTCTGCAGGCACCCATAATTGCACAAGACAACAATCCCAAATATTTAGCCAATGTCATTAAGAACTGGCCTCAGAGTGAAATAGGATAAGGAGCCCTGGAAATGATGATATGGCCTTCACAGAGCTCTGATTTCAACATCATCGAGTCTGTCTGGGATTACATAAAGAGAAAGAAGGATTTGCCCAAGCTTCATACACAGAAAATTGGTGGTGAATTCACCAACAAGTTGGAATAATCTCCCTGATGAGCTTCTTCAAAAACTGTGTGCAAGTCTACTTAGAATAATTGATGCTGTTTTGAGGGCAGAGGGTGATCACACCAAATATTGATTTGGCTTACATTTCTCTTTTGTTCATTCACTTAATTTTTTCTATTAACAAAGCTGTATTTTTTCCACAACTGCCCGAAACTTGAGCACAGTAATACCTACAAATTACAGTGAAAATTTTCTTCTGCTCTTTACAAATAGAGTATGATACATATACACCCAAAGGAAGACAAAAACTCATATATTAAGCCACACGTAGATATTCATATATACACATATGGACATTACTTATTGACGGACTTACCTTCTACATTAGATCTGTCATGCAGGTAGTCTTCTCATTCATCCGATTAGGTAAAGTGACTTCCTGCAGTGTTTCCAGCTTCATCTAAATTGAAGGTTTGAAGCTCTTGAGTGGGGTACTTCAGTAGCCATTGGAATTAAACAAAGATTCTTACTGAATGACTGCAAATCAGTGTATTAATTTATAATACAGAGAATATTAGAAAATTATGTAATTAATTGCTGAAACCTAAATACCATTATAACGTGACTAGTGTAGAAATCTTCCATATAGGCTTTATCTCAATAATTAATGGGTTGCCACATAAAACTAGAATCTAATATACATAGTAATCGAACATAGTAATCTTACAAGATGCTATCCTATGTACTCTAAGGCTATGTTCACACGTTGCTTTTTTGCTGCATTTTTGTCTGTAACGAAAACCTAATCTCTTGGCAGTAAAAAGTTGCAGCCAAAATGCACGTTTGGTTGCCGTTTTTGCTGCTTTTCTTGCTGTATTTTTTGCTGCGTTTTTCAAGATTAAGCTTAAAAATCAGCTTTGCTTCCACCGTAAGGTTACATGAGGTCATGAAAAAATGCATATTTGCAAATGTGAAACAGCAGGGGAAGTTGAATTGGTAAGGCATTGAGTTAAGGGTATGCCACACTAAGCGAGATCGCTAGCGAGATTGCTAACAAGATCGCTACTGTGTCACCATTTATGACGCAGTAGTGATCTCGTTAGCGACTTAGCTGTGTGTGACATGTAGCAGTGATGTGGCCCCTGCTGAGATGTCGCTGATCGTTTATGAACGTTCTGAGCCGTTTTTTGGTCGTTGGTGTCCCGCTGGTGAGCCTGAATCGCTGAGTGTAACACCCTTTATGAACGACTTCACCAACGTCGCAGGTGGGACTAGGTTTTTCCCAACGACCTCAGAGGTCGCTTTACAGATCGCTGATGAGTTGTGTTTGGAATTAACTAGCGATCGCACTAGCGATCTCGCCAGGTCGTGTCGTTGTTGTGATCGCTAGTGCGATCGCTAAGTGTGGCAGTGCCTTTAGTTAGGCGTTTCTTACTTTCACACATTGGTAGGGCATTGAGTTGGTCAGCATTGTTTACTTTCACACATTGGTAGGGCATTGAGTTGGTTGGGAATTGTTTACTTTCACCCATTGGTAGGGCGTTGAGTTGGATAAGCATTGTTTAAAGGGTATGCCACACTGAACAATATCGCTAACGGGATCGCTAAAAAACGTCACTATTTAGCGATCCCGTTAGCGATGTTGTTCAGTGCGGCAGCTGCCAGCGACGAGCTTCCTGCTGTGATCTCGCTCGTCGCTGGAATCGTTCCGGACCCTATTTTCTCGTCGGCGCTCCCGCTGGGTAAGTATATATCGCTAGTGTGGCACCTTTTCTTAGCGATTTAGCGGTACTTTTGTACCGCTAAAGTCGTTAAGAAGATCGCTAACGGCGATAGCGTCGTTAACTATATCGCTAAATGTGGCCGCACTTAGCGATATAGAAACAATCCCGCTAGCGATCGCATTAGTATGCGTCGTTATCGTGATCGCTAGCGGGATTGTTTAGTGTGGCAGTACCTTAACACATCACTCATTTAATTTAACTGTACTAATACTAAGAGCCATACTAATGTGATGATACCAACACATTTTAGTTTAAACTTGGGAAAATCACAAAAATAAATGGGTTTTACATCCTGCTTTATCTGCATTTTTTTCACTAAAAATGCTGAAAAAACTGATAGCAACGTTTTTGTTGTATTTTTGGACTTTCTCATTGCTTTCTATGGGTAAAAATAAGCAACAAAAATGCTGAAAGAATTAACATGCTGCAGTTTTAAAAAAAGCAGCAATTTTCCAATTTATTTAGAAAAGAAGCGTGTGCAGGCAATTCCTAAAGTATCATGCCTTTTGCTGGTACTGTAAAAAGCAGCTATTAATTTGCATAAAAAGCAGCAAAAACGAAACGTGTGAACATACCCTAGATGTAATAAAAATCATACAGAAAAGCATTAGAGAAAAAAAAGTCTAAGAAAAGTTAAAATAAATGCAACAAGTGTGTTAAGACTATAGATATTCCGGAAAATCAGATCTACTGTAAAGGTCAAAAAGAGAAAAGAATTGTAACAGAAGAGTGAATAAAAATATCACAGTAAATTCCAGGGAATATTTACCTCCACCCTTGTGTTGCGATTTGAACTCCTTTTGTTCTCGCACTTATATGGGCCTTAAAAAAGAAAAAGGCCTTCAACAAGTTACAAAGGAATTATATGAATGTGTTTATTGCATATTAAGGAGTTTTTGTGCATTATATTTATGAGCTCTTCATTTTTAATACATTATACAGGATGGTCAAAAAGAATGGTGCAAAATGATAGCCTTGGTGTTCATAGTCAAGGGAACGTCACACAAATGTATTAACATGAAAAGATACATTATCCAAGTTTTTTTCTATACACTACAAATGTGAAAAAAAGCAAGACTCCAGTGTCGGCTGGAGAAAATATCAGACACAATTCACCAAATTAATTCATAGAAAAAGCAATAGTGAATATATAAAATGTAACTTTTAATAGTATGCATTAAAAAATGTGTCACCCAATAAAAAAGAGCTGTCAAAAAATGGGTAATACATATGCCCTAATTGAATACTAAAAAACAGACAGCTATTGAGGATAGAAAAAATTGCCACTAATGATGGAAAGGTGGCAACTGAATGTCAAGGTGCTACCACATGGGGGAATAATACAATACAGCCCTCCAAGAAATCAAGGTTAACACCAGACAGCACATACATAACACATAATGTGAAAAAGACAGAAAACACAAAAAGTGAGAAAAATAATAAGGAACAATCTCACCAATAATGTGTAGAGAGGACGGGAGTTTTCACAGGAACCATGTAGTTTTCAGAGGGTCCCTGGTGCGTCAATGGGGAGACAATCCCCTGTCATTCCCTAAGGTGCTATCAAAGGACTATTCCCCAGACTCCCGCCCTAACAAGGGCAGTCCACAACTCGCCCTACACAAAAGTTCGCCTGCACTTTCCCTATGAAGATGTCCCGACGCGTTTCTTCTTAATAGATTCATCAGGGGACTGAACTGAGCTACAGTGCAATAATGCAATGGTGGAGAGACAAGACCCTTCTGCTCTCAATGCTGTCTGCATAGAGCAAAAGTGGCCAAGAGGGCGTTTATATAAAGTGTGATGTGTTCCATCACTTCCTAAACAATAATCCAATAAAAAGCTCCGATTACCTTAGATTCAAAAGTGGTCGAGCCTCCTATGCTGCGCAATAAAGCTGACATGGGGTGCAAACACATGGTGTCCGTTGATGGAACGCACGCCAGAGCTATTTCCCGGTCTGTGGAACGCAAAGGCTGAGACTGATGAGTCATATTACCTTCAAATAACGCCCCCTGATGACCAGGATGGAGCGCGACCATCTGTGGAACGCACGCCAGTACGAATCAACGTCAGTGGAACGCAAGAGAAAAGACTGGTAATGCACACTGAAGGCCGGCCCATAGAGACGACATGAGTGACGCTGTAGAGGGCGTGGCCTCACACACATAGATGCCGCCCACCCTGAAAATCAGCCCAAAGAGACAATATGAGTAAACCAGAGAAGGGCGCAGCATCACCCTCAATGAAGACGCCCACACCAATGACCAGACCACAGAGGCGGCGTGAGTGACGCTGTAAGGGCGTGGCCTCTCACACATAGAAGCCGCCCCCCCTGGAGATCAGCCCAAAGATGCAGTATGAATAAACCTGGAAGGGGCGCAGCATCACACGCAATAGAGCCGCCCACATCAATGACCAGACCACAGAGACGGCGTGAGTGACGCTGGAGGGGGCCGCAACACATATAGCAAGGGGACGCCCACAATGAGGCAACACCCATCTCCAAAATCACAGGGCACATAATGTAAATAATGCCCTATTAAACGGGGGAGGATTTGAGTAAAATACTAATGGGTACATATGTATAAAGTGCGCAGCTTAACAATAAGGACAGACCACTATGAAAATAATATACACATCTATAAATAATAAGTGAATGAAAATAAAAGTTGTATCTTCTATAAACAAAAAACAATAAAGTAATTAATCTAACTACAAGAAACTATCAAAAGAGAATAATTAAATAGGTACAGTATGAAGATGGGTGCCAGTGGGCACGCCTTCTAACAAATCAGTAATTATATCAAACAATAACCCATATCACAAAACATAAAGGGTTAATCTGGACGATATAGCATAAAATTATATCATGTTTGATGCGCATATAAATAATTCAAGAACCCAAATTGGAACAGGACAATTATGAGAAATATATGCATATCCCAATATAAAGGGTGACAATTAAAGGTTATTGGCAAAATATATTCAATACAGTGAATCAGAAATAAAGGTCAACAGAATAAAAGAGGAATCAAATGAAGCAGCCAAAATTAATCTGGTCGTTCAAACCTTTGGGAGAGATGGTGTCCAAGTAGAAAATCCACTTGGCCTCCCTCTGTAATATTAGTTTGTCCCAATTGCCCCCCCTAGGGGTTTCAGAACTCTATCAATAGCCATAAATTTGATGGCGTTGATTTTCCCTTCATGAAAGCCATTAATATGTCTGGAGATGGAAGTGTCCCTCTTATGTGTGATGTCACCAACGTGATCACCAACTCTCCTTTTGAATTCGTGAACAGTCTTCCCCACATATTCGAGGCTGCAAACACATGTGGCCTTACACTACAATGTTCAAAATGTTTCCCATTGGTGACATAGCAGATGTCTGCGCAGTAGTCCAGTTCTGTCCAGACGTGTGTCAGCATATCCACAATTTTAGTGATGCATTGTCTCAGATATACTGAGTTTTTGATGTAGCCCCGCAGAGAGAAGTCTCAGATTTGCCAATCTTGGAGACCTTTGCAACATCAGTGAACCAACCATTACTGAAAGTGGAGTCCAATTCAGAGATTATGCTGGCTCGCGTTTGGACAAACTGAATTAACAACTAGGTATGTGCTGCATCACCATTTTCAAAATTGGATAAAGCGTGGATAGGCAGTTGTCTTCTCATGTTGATACATTTGTGTTATTTCTCTTGGTTGTGGATACTAAGGCTCTATTTTGCACCATTTATTTTGAATAGTCACTTTGTTTATAAATCCTTACAAGTTTAGAATGATCATTTGTCACTTTAGCCATCAATACATAAAATGTGGTTGCATTTTGCAATCATTTTTTAGTCCAATGGATCAAGCATAAATAGTGATAGAAAGTATTACAAATATCCTACCATTTTGTGTCCACAGCCCATATTTGATTTCATGTGTTTAATAAAAACAATTTAGAAAGGTGCTCCTCGGTTTTTTCTAGGTTAACTGTAGTAATACAAAGAATTGGTTGCAAAGTTGGACATGTGTTATAAAATATATTGTGAGTAATCGTTAGATATACATCTGCCAAACAAAAATTGCATCTTTAACCTTTCCTAGATGAAACCTGAAAGGCCAGCCAGCCATTTTAAAGTAATATTTAGTGTGCTATGTTTGAAGCTTAGATTTTTATTTTGTGAGTATAATAAAGCAATTTTATTCCACTCCATACGGATGTTCTGCACATTGTGTTTCTTTTATCTGTTCCAGTGTTCCAGGTGGCAATAAATGATACTTCGTGGACCTTTAAAGGCAAGGAGAGCATGAGAATCTTTTCATTTATTAACTTACTACTTTTTAAAATGTGGATTTTTCTCAGCCTTTGGAATTATTTTGTTCACCTGCGGTTTCCTTAGATGGAACCCTTTTGAAATTTTGTTCACTGGACTGGTGAGTCTATTTATTTATTCCTTTTAAAGTAGATTTTAGAGCCTCGTAGAGTTTCAGGGGACATTAGACGTCTGCTTTTGGTGGGTCAGGATATGAAGTAGAACAATTACCGTATATACTCGTGTATAAGCCGAGATTTTCAGCACCTTTTTTTGTGCTGAAAATGCCCCCTCGGCTTATACACGAGTCATAGGGCAGAAACCAGCGGGGGAGGGGATGTGGCGGCAGGAGTCGGTGGCTGGGACATCATACTCACCCTTCCCGTGCCATCGCTGAACGTCCCTGCAATCCTGCGTTCTCCCCGGCTTCCTGCAGCTCTCCAGCGCTGAGCGGTGACGTAATACCCGCTCATTAAGGTCATGTAATATGGACGCGACGCCACTCCCATGGACGTGGCCTCCATGTTCATGGCCTTAATGAGTGGTATTACGTCACCGCTCAGCGCTGGAGAGCTGCAGGAAGCCGGGGAGAACGCAGGATTGCCGGCCGGACGTTCAGCGATGGCACGGGGAGGGTGAGTATGATGGAGGAGGATGGGGGAGCATGGAGGAGGACAAGGAGCACGGAGCAGGACGGGGGGAGGACGGAGAGCACGGAGCAGAACGGGGGGAGGACCTAGAGCACGGAGCAGGACGGGGGGAGGACGGAGAGCACGGAGCAGAACGGGGGGAGGACGGAGAGCACGGAGCAGAACGGGGGAGGACGGAGAGCACGGAGCAGGACGGGGGTGGGCACAGAGGAGAATGGGGGAGTGCAGAGCTGGATGGGGGAGCACGGAGCAGGACGGGGAGGATGGAAAGCACGGAGCAGGACAGGATAATGGAGCAGGAGGAGGGGAGCACAGAGGAGAATGGGGGCGCACAGAGCTGGATGGGGGAGCACAGAGCAGGACGGCAACTTATACACCCGGCTTATACGCGAGTCAATACGTTTTCCAAGTTTTTTGTGGCAAAATTAGGGGGGTCGGCTTATACACGGGTCGGCTTATACATGAGTATATACGGTATGTAGTTTTTTTAAATTTAGAGCTTTGAAATTGTAATCCTATTATATTTCACATTAAAAATGTGGTTAAAATTTCCAATTTTGAATGTAATAAATGAGAAAATTCAATTTGAAAATTAAGTGTTGTTGTTTATTTCATCTGTAGGCATTTATTTGGCAGTAGACTTGTTTTTTAGGAAAATTATCTAGCTAAATAGCCAAATATGCATTATTTATTGTATTGCCTAGAAAGGAGCTCCTGCAAGTGTCTCATTAGTGGTGTCCCACGGCTCAGGCCAGGCCATGGTTCCTGTTTGATTGAGGCAGTGGTTGGGTACATTCACTGGGGCTCTGTTCTATTGGACTGACTCTCTGTATGCCATCTCAGTCCGTTCCATAGACTTTGAAAAGATCATGAATAGAGCATGGTGAACTAATATTTGTTGCATGATTTGTACTTTATATAATGTACCATTAAAAAAATACAACTTGCAATGATCCAGAGAACCTTTTTGCATTGTTTACACACATCCTTGTTTATGATCTTCTTTTACGTACGTCTGTTTGTATCTGGCTGCGAACAATCTGTTTATCTCCTATCTGAGTTTTTTTTATTTTGAAAACTAAAGAAAAAGTTAAAAATATACATACACCTCAGCCTTCCTCATAAAATATTAATTCTAACAATTCCATCAGGACCTATTAGTTTACCCCAGATGATTGAATTCCCAAGCTTTTAGTTAGAATTCCGAAGGCTATGCAATCTAAAATCTGCTAGAAAAGTATGTATTTTCCAGAACCAAGGTTATGATTATGAGTCTCACATCTGACATGTAAGTACTGTAAGCCAGAAATGCAGAGACAATTGTTTTTTTGCTAAACTTGAAAAATGTGCTTTCTTGATTCAAAAAGTAAACTACCTGGAGTATATATTGTCCCCTAAAGGTATCCGAATAGACCTCTCAAAGGTTCAAGACATTAAGAAATGGGTGCAACGCTAGGATCTGAAAGTTTTTTAGCACTTTCATGGGTTCTCTAATTACTATAGTAAATTAAAGGAACATTTCACATCTGGGCCATTATTGGTCCACCTTGACCTTTCGTCGTAGAGGTAGATGCCTCAGAAGTTGGATTTGGAACACTTGTCTCACAGGATAGAGCATCTTTCACTCAATTCCGTCCATTTGCATTCTTACATAATCATTAATTGTTGTCAATTAAATGGGCGTTCGAGAAATGTTGCCACTTCCTCAAAGGTGCAAAACAAAAAGTTACTGTTATCACAGGCCACAAAAAACCTTCCGTATCTTGAATCGGCCAAAAGAACAAACAATAGGCAAGCTAGATGGGTCTTATTGTTCTCTAGGTTGTATTTTTTAATGAGATTTAGACCCTGTACTTAATGGGGTTGTCCACTACTAGGACATCCCCTTCTTGAACTAAATGTTTGGCCCCGATAAAATAAAAAAACCTATACTCCCCTCCCATACTGGCACCACTCTAGCGGTGTCAACACTTGTGGTCCTGGAGCTTTGGTGCGGTGGAATGACACGTAACCCTAGTGCCCAATTAGCGCTGGCGTCACTGTCCTTGCCTTCATTTGTTTTGAAGGTGAAGAGAAAATCTGGGCTGCAGCTGAAGTCTGACTTTGTCTTCATGTTCAGTCTAAGCTTTAGCTCAGTGGTGTTTGCTCTGTGCTCTGAACTCTAATATTCTGATTTTTTGTTGCCAGACCTCAGATTTGTTTTTTGACTACCCGTTTGTATTACCCATTTTGCCTTGACACACTCTAACTTTGGAATTCTGACCCCGTACTGTGACCTGACTAAGCCTTTGTATCTTCCCTCTGTTTATGACACACCCTCCTGAGTCTTGTCCTCGGACTTCTTGACTTCTCCGACTCATAGCTTCTCCATGAGAAGTAACTGAGCGTCACACTAATATGAGGCATGATTTTAGGGAAAGGGGCAGAGCTTCTGTCATATAGCAAACTGGCAAGAAAACTGCAGGAGAGATCAGCGCAAATATGGTCTTATCTTATGCACTCAGATTGTACTAACCTGAAAGATCCTTTCACTGATGTATATATCATAGAGATATCAGCTGCAGCAGATCCACGGCCAACAATTGACGGTATCAAGAAGAATAAAAAATGGAAATTTGTGGACGTAATCTGCACTGCAGAATAAGATGTAAGGTCCAGACGTATTTGAAAATATAAGATGGTGGTTTATTCAACGCGTTTCAAAGTTCAAATGACTTCTTCCTCAGGAGATAACTACATGTATACAGAGACAAAGAGGGATTGGTGTTTAAATAGATTCAAATTCAAATTTGGCGCCAAAAGAAACCACTTGACAAACAGTGTCAGAGTTCATAGGGCCGGCACATGTATAACACATGACATGTTGATAAAATCAATGTACAATTGATATAGTAAATAGATAAAATACATCAGTATCCCTATAATTATTACAATGATTACTATTTTACAGGTTCAATTATGAAAAACGAAGGCGAAAAGAATGATGGACCAGGCAAGAACCCATAGAAAAAATGGATAAAATAGGTGGTGATCAAAGAATGATGGACCAGGGCAATAACCCGCAGAAAAAATGGATAAAATAGGTGGTGATCACTCTCAATATCACCTACCATGTGAGACATGGTTCCAAATAAAAAACATTGAAGAAAAAATAATAAGATTATTAAATTACCAACATCTGCTGATTTGGCAGGAAAAAGAAAAAAAGACATTTATTAATAAATTCAAAACAGATAATGGAGAGATCATTTAATATCTTAAAATCACTATGTAAAAAATGTGTAATAAAAATGTATATACCGTATGTACTCGTGTATAAGCCGAGATTTTCAGCACCTCTTTTTGTGCTGAAAATGCCCCCTCGGCTTATACACGAGTCATTGGGCAGAAACCAGCGGGGGAGGGTGGCTGGGACAGCATACTCACCCTCCCCGTGCCATTGCTGAACGTCCCGGCAATCCTCCGTTGTACTTGGCTTCCTGCAGCTCTCCTGTGCTGAGCGGTGACGTAATACCGCTCATTAAGGTCATGTAATATGGACGCGATGCAACTCCCATAGGCGTGGCGTCCAGATTCATAGCCTTAATGAGCGGTATTATGTCACCGCTCAGCACAGGAGAGCTGCAGGAAGCCGGGTACAACGGAGGATTGCCAGAACGTCGGCATGGCACGGGGAGGGTGAGTATGACGGGGGAGAATGGAGGACGGGGGAAGCATGGAGGAGGACAACGAGCACGGAGCAGGACGGGGGAGGACGGAGAGCACAGAGGAGCACGGAGCAGGACGGGGGGAGGATGAAGGGCACGGAGCGGGACGGGGGGAGGATGGAGGGCACAGAGGAGCACGGAGCAGGACGGGGAGGATGGAGGGCACAGAGGAGCACGGAGCAGGACGGGGGGAGGATGGAGGGCACGGAGCACGGACGGAGGGGGAGGATGGAGAGCACGGAGCAGGACGGGGGGAGGATGAAAGGCACAGAGGAGCACGGAGCAGGACGGGGGGATGGAGGGAGAGAGCACGGAGCAGGACGGGGAGGATGGAGAGCACGGGCAGACGGGAGGATGGAAAGCACAGAGGAGCACGGAGCAGGACGGGGGAGGATGGAGAGCACGGAGCAGGACGGGGGAGGATGGAGAGCACAGAGGAGCACGGAGCAGGACGGGGGGGCACAGGAGGACGGAGCAGGACGGGGGAGCACATATGAGGATGGAGCAAGAAGGGGGGAGCACAGCGAGGACGGAACAGGAGGGGGAGCACAGAGGAGAATGGGGAGCACAGAGCTGGATGGGGGAGCAAGGAGCAGGACGGAGGCAGCACAGAGCAGGACGGTGGTTTATA
The DNA here is from genome assembly GCA_033576555.1 of Oophaga sylvatica. Classification (NCBI taxonomy): domain Eukaryota; kingdom Metazoa; phylum Chordata; class Amphibia; order Anura; family Dendrobatidae; genus Oophaga; species Oophaga sylvatica. Next base: position 66,526,088 of record JARQOD010000004.1, on the reverse strand, counting down.
CACCCGGCTTATACTCGAGTCAATAAGCTTACCCAGTTTTCCGTGGCAAAATTAGGGGCCTCGGCTTATACTCAGGTCGGCTTATACTCAAGTTTATACGGTAATTATCCTGGAAAAGTGAATAAATTTCACAGCTTCATTAATATAAATATAAAAAATGGAACTGTCAGATGGTTTATGTTAAAAATATTTAATATAATAAAAAATCTTTATAAAAGACGAGTTATTTTTACTGAGTGTCAATGGGAAGAAACCCGTGTAGACCTTTTTTTAAAGATGTTGATATAAACAGCTATATACATTTTAAGAGTGGACACCATACCAAATGGCTGAGTAATATACGGTACCTAACAATCAATTTCGTAGTATCAGAAAAAAATGTAGCTCAGATGAGGATTTTAAAAATCAAGCCGCTATACTATGTGAGAGGTTCTCGACTCAGAAATATCCTTGTGAACTTATCAAACGAGTATATAAAAACTCTTTGAACCTAAGCCAAGATTCATTATTAATTGATAAAGTTGCAGTCACAACAGAAAACAAATACATGTTGAACTTTATTACACAATTCAATTCAGGACACAAAGAAATTAGAAAAATCCTTCAAATCAATTGTCATATACTATTAGATGATCCAGTTTTAAATAAGATTCTTCCAAGAAATCCTGGTGTCACTTTCCACAGGGCACCTACTATTAAAAGTATTGTAGCCCCAGTCGTTTGAAACCATATATTTTAGCTCTGGAATTAACAATAAAACTAAAGGGATTTTAAATGTGGTCTGAAAAACTGTCCTTGTTGCCATATTATTAATCATAGATCTGATAATATAACATCTTCGATCACTAAGAAAAGTTTTTAATCAATCAATATTAAAATTGCACTACTGAATTTGTTATTTATGTCATTGAGTGTAAATGTAACAAGCAATATGTAGGTAGAACTAATCAGCCATTACATCTGAGATAGAACTCACATAGACATAACATTTGTAAAGGCTTCCCTTTACATGGAATGTCTAGACACTGCACTATTGTACACCATAAGAACTACAGTTATTTGAGAATAAGCCCCATTGAACATATTCCTAAAAATGTCCCTAATAGAGTGCAAAAATTGAATAGGAAAGAGATCTATTGGATTTATAGACTTAACACCCTAATACCGCATGGACTAAATGAGGTTACTGAGGTTTTTTTGTAATATTTTATTGAAGAAAAATATTTTTCGATCTAATATATATTTATATTAGTTATTTATAATTAACCATATTTAAAGAAATGTTTTGCTCTCTCTTGTTTTTGGCATGTTTTTGTTGCTAAAACAATTACCGTATATACTGGTGTATAAGCCGAGATTTTCAGCACCTTTTTTTGTGCTGAAAATGCCCCCCTCGGCTTATACACGAGTCACAGTCCAGAAAGCTGGCGGGGGAGCAGCAGCAGGAGCCTGCGGCTGTGGCACAGTGACAGCTGCAGCTACAGCTGATGGCTTCTTGAAGACATCATACTCACCCTCCTCGTGCGGTCCTTGCATATCCGATGGTCTTGGCGCTGGCATCTTCTTCCTGTGCAGAGCGGTCACGTGATACTGCTCATTAAGGTAATAAATATGCACTGCTCTCCACTCCCATCGGCGTGGAGCGCATATTCATTACCTTAATGAGCGGCACCACGTGACTGCTCTGCACAGGGCGAAGATGGCCGCTACCATCGGAGATGCAGGGACCGCGCGAGGAGGGTGAATAGGACGGCGAGGCAGGGGTCAGTCAGCCCTCCACATGTGCTGAGCACAGCCGGCACCATTTGCAGAGCACAGCCAGCGCCATGTGCAGAGCACAGCCGGCTGGGAGACAATGATGGTGTGTCAGCCAATACAATGATGGCGAAGTGTATGTGAGCCCAGCCAGCCATGCATACAATGATGGGGACCAGAGGAGCCATGCATACAACAGGGGGTGCCACACATACCAGGACACGGATGAGGGTACAACAGGACGGGGGTGCCACACATACTACGACAGGGATGAGGGGACAATGCATACCCGGCTTATACTCGAGTCAATAAGCTTACCCAATTTACTTTGGCAAAACTAGTACCTCGGCTTATACTCGAGTATATACAGTATCTTGTCCAGCTCATTATTCAGCATAACTCCTTGTCTTTACTAACGGGCTAGAAACTCTGTCACTGCTGGCACCTTTATAGCACTCATCACCAGATAAGCACACCTTTTTGATTATCGTTATCTTGTCCAAAATTTGGTAAAACATTGATACGACTCTTTATCACTGGCAATTGACATGCAATTCACTGGCACAGGAATTGATTGTGAGCTTCACTTGTTCTTCCCTTTCATCTTTGTTGTGGGTGCGACTTCTGTCTTCCCCCCTACACCACAGTACTAAATTCGACAAATGACCTTCTTTCAAAGATGCTGTTTGTGATCTGTGAAACCTCCAATTTGTTAATAACTTCCCATTCTTTTCTGAGGCTTGAGTATCAGTACAATATACAATCTGTGAGATGTACTTATCACGATCCGTAGCATGTTTTTTTTTTATATATATATCTCCTAACAGTACCCGATGAGATTACCTCCTCTTTTCTTTACTTCTGCTTGGATATCAGGGTGGTTACTATAATGAACACGGCCATCCAAGAAATAACCAGGATTGTAGCACTACTACAAGATAATTATATCTACACGGGTTTCTTCCCATTGACACTCTCAGTAAAAATAACTAAGTCTTTTAAAAAGATTTTTTATTATAATAAATATTTTTAACATAAACCATCTGACAGTTCTGTTTTTTATATTTACATTTATATTAATGAAGCTGTAACTTTATTCACTTTTCCAGGATAATTATATACATTTTTATTACACATTTTTTATATAGTAATTTCAAAATTTTAAGTTCTCTCTCCATTATCTGTTTTGAATTTATTAATAAATGTCTTTTTTTCTTTTTCCTGCCAAATCAGCAGATGGTGGTAATTTTATAATCTTATTATTTTTTCTTCACTGTTTTTTATTTGGAACCGTAGCTCACATGGTAGGTGATATTGAGAGGGATCACCACTAGTGTTAAGCGATATTGCTCGATATCTAAAAATATCGTATGAAATTGTATCGCCGATATCACTAAATATCGTCGATATCCGATTACGATACCGGAAGTCCCATGTAAGTCTATGGGAACAAAATATCGCAACTAAAAAAAACCTTTATTTCCTTGTAAACACTAAATATACACACATAGAATACATATATATATATATATACATGTCATTGTGACATATATATATATATACATATATGTATAGTTTATACACTTCTACATAGTAAAATATCCTCTGATTCAATTGCCGGGTAAAGCCGGCTTCAGTGAAAAAAGACCAATGAAATGACACTTGGTGTACATAGGGTTAACCATGTCTTTTCATGTCGTTTGCAATCTGATTTGCACAAACAATTACATCAGTCTATGTGTGCAAAATTTCACACCTGTAGGGGTTAATTAAAGGTGTAAATTGTTGTAAAAAAAAACGGACTTTTTTGCTACGAATTTACACCTTTAATTAACCCCTACAGGTGTGATAATTATATGCCACACAACATATCTATAACCACTACATGTACGAATTGTTTGGTTGCACAATTCTAGAATTTCATCTCAATATCTAATCTGTGTGTCACAAAGGACTAGTGTGTTAAGACTCTATGTAACACCAAGTGTCTATATTCATGTGTTCGTGGATTACGATGCGGCAGTATTTCACATTAAAAGTCCCTGGCATGGTTAACTTTGAGATTTAGTCGGTCTATTTTAAAACATTATAGGGTATTAAGTAGAAGTGTATGAACTATAAATATAATAATATATATATATATATATGTGTCACAAATTTAATGACATGTATATATATATATGAGGTGTAAAATTGCTGAAAAAAAAGGCGTGGGCTCCCGCCCTATTTTCGCAACCAGACAGACAAAGCCAGTGAGTGGGGGCAGATAATAATAGCCCAGAGAGGGACCATTATTTTTGGCCCCCCCCGGCTACTAACATCTGCCCCCAGACACCCCAGAAAGGGCAAATCTCTAATTAGATTTGCCCTTTCTGGCACTTTGCCCGTCTATTCCCATTGCCCTGTAGCGGTGGCGAATGGGTTAATAAGGGGTTAAAATGACCTTGCAATTGAAAGGTCACTTTAAGCCAGGTTAATAATTGAGAGCTGTCAATTAGACAACTATCAATTATTAATCCTATTGTATGAAAGAAAAATCAAACACACACACTTTAATAAAAAAGAAGTTTAATGAAATAATCACACAGTTTTTGACCATATTTTATTTTCCTGCTAAAACCATTTCCTGTAATAAAAATAAAATAATAAAGCAAAATTATTCTTACCAATCCGATGTACAGTCAGGTCCCACGGTGTAATCCTTCAGAAAGGGTTAATGTTTACTGCAGGGACCGCAGCTAATGCTGCAGCCTCACAGTAAACCCCCAAATGAATGAGTTCCTCTCTTGGCTGACAGGAGAGGAAGTGGAAAGCTTAATTGATTGCTTTCCACTTTCACTTCAGGTCAGCCAGGGACACAATCAGTGACGTCAGAGGGAACTGGTTAACAAAAATAGGGGATCCCCTCGAAAAAAATTGGCGTGGGGTCCCCCCTATTTTTGTTAACCAGCCAGATGAAGCAGACCGCTGAGGCCTGGATTTTCAGGCTGTTAAGGAGCCAAGATCCATGGACCTTGCCAGCCTGATAATACCAGGCCACAGCAGTCTGCATATCTTGGCTGATTAACAAAAATAGGGCATCCCCTCGAAAAAAATTGGCGTGGGGTACCCCCTATTTTTGTTAACCAGCCAGATGACGCAGACCGCTGAGGCCTGGTTTTTCAGGCTGGTAAGGATCCAATATCCATGGACCTTGCAAGCCTGATAATACCAGGCCACAGCAGTCTGCTTAGCTTGGCTGGTTAACAAAAATAGGGGATCCCCTCGAAAAAAAACGGCGTAGGGGTCCCCCTATTTTTGTTAACCAGCCAAGTAAAATGCAGACTGCTGCGGCCTGGTATTAAAAGACTGTCAAGGCCCATGGATTTTGGCCCTCAACAGCCTGATAATACCAGGCTACAGCAGCCCCACATTTGGCGCATCAAAAGATGTGCCAATTGTGGCACTTTACCCGGCTCTTCCCACTTGCCCTGTAGTGGTGGCAAGCGGGGTAATAAGGGTTAATGTCACCGTTGATTGCACGGTGACAATAAGCCCGGTTAATAATGGAGAGGTGTCAGTAAGACACCGATCCATTATTAATCCCAAAGTTATTAAATGCATAAAAAAAAGACAAAGCAAGAAAAAAGTCTTTTAATGAAATAAAAGAGACAACACACTTTTCATTTCTTTTATTATACTCTCATTCCTGCGACGCCATCGATCTCCTGTAAAAAAAGAAAAATAAACAAACAACAGTATACCACCTGTCTGACGCAGTCCATAACGATAGTCCCACGACGATCCAGCTCTGCTACATCGCAATGACAGGCAGAGCCTGTCATCGCGACGCAGCACAGCTGATTACCTGCTTCCCCGGCGGTGACGTCATCGGACTGACTGCTTTACGGCCGGGATTACCCAGCAGTCACTGCAGTTATCGCGAGAAACTGCATGTGACCGCCGGGGAGAAGAGGATGGCGGCCATGAAGCAGTCCAGGCCGTGACCGCCGGAGATCTTCTGCCAGGTAAGTGCCGCTGACTCCTGACAGACCCGACCGACGGACACTGACAGTGACAGACCGACCGACGGACACAGACAGTGACAGTGACAAATCCGATTCCGGTATTCGATAAGACGAAAATATCGAAACGAATTATCGAAAGGCCGATAGAGCTAATATCGGCCGATAGCCGATATTTGCAGTATCGTATCGCTCAACACTAATCACCACGTATTTCCTCCATTTTTTTCTGTGGGTTCTTGCCCCGATCCATCATTCTTTTCTCCTTCTTTTTTCATAATTGAACCTGTAAAATAGAAATCACTGTAATAATTATAGGGATACTGATGTATTTTATGTATTTACTATATCAATTGTACATTGATTTTATCAACATGTCATGAGTCATACCATGTGCCGGCCCTATAAACTCTGACACTTTTTGTCATGTGGTTTATTTTGGCACAGAATTTGAATTTGAATCTATTTAAACAGCAATCCCTATTTGTCTCTGTATACATGTGGTTATCTCCAAAAGAAGAAGTCATTTTAACTTCGAAACATGTTGAATAAACCACCATCTTATATTTTCAAATACGTCTGGACCGACAACTTATTCAGTAGCGCAGATTACATCCACAAATTTACATTTTATATAGCAAACTGCTCATACCAGGAAGCATCAATGCCTGTGTGCTGTTAGCTAAGAGGAGTGATATATTGTAGATGGGGTCTGGAAGGAGTGATTTACTGCCTAATGGACTGTGTACAGGGGCTTTAGAGGAGAGATATATTGCAGGATAGACTGTGTACACAAGACTGAGAGGAGAAAGAAACCACAAAATGGATTTTATAAAGGGGGCTAAGATGAGAGATACACTGGAGGATTGACTGTGTACATGGAGAGATATACTGCAGGATGGGGCTCTGTATTCAAGGAAATGAAAGCAAGATACTGCAGGATGGGCCTATGCACCACTTCATAGAGAGGCTGAGATTAGTTGAACTGTATTTGTTGCCTTGTGCTGAGAGGCCAGCGATGTGAAGCTACAAATATTGCTCTGCTGATGCATATGACAGAGGATTTTCTTATGCCGTATGCATCAACAGAGTGGCATTTGCAGTTTCCCAAAACTGATTTGTCAGCAGCAGACAACAAACACTGGTCAACACTGCTGTTGGCTAGGATTGCAGGAGTGTTGAATGCTAGAACCAACTAATGATATAAAACCACACAAGCAGCTATACTGATGTGTAGATGGTAGAAGACCTAATTGGACAGGCAGGGTACCGTACAGGGACAGAGAGTGCGCAGAAGATAACTCAGAAAGATGAAAATAGGCAGGATCACACAGGTAAGGGGGTGAGGGATGGGACAGGTCTCCTGCACTGAAGGTAGCCGAGTGATGGGAAATATAATTTTAGCAGATAAAAATAGCTAGATGAACTGAGGGGCAGATAAAGATTGATAAAAGACACAAATTTATAAGAAATTTTATGTTGGGCTTAGTCTGTATATTATCAATTAGAATACATTTACTGTGCTTTGTGAAAAAAATGTGATTCTTGGAATAACACTTTAAAAAGTAATAGTTATCTTGAGATTTAGTAACTGTAAAGTAAATAATAATTCACAAAAATTCATTATACAGCAATAGATTTTTTTTTAATGAAAATTTAATGTTGTAAATGTACTTATTATTTTATGTATTAAATATAGGTAATTAGATATTAAATGATTGTAAGATAAACTGTGTACTTGCCTACTTAATGAAATATATATTACTATCATAGTATATTATAAATATAATATATTATTTTCTTTGCTCTAAGCATTGCTTTAAAGGTCACTGCATTTGGTTAACTCATGAAATTCTCCGGCAAGATGGAAATTGGGGGCAATGGAGTAAATTTGGATCATGCTCTCGGACATGCGGAACAGGTGTGAAATATAGAACCAGAACCTGTGACAATCCTCAGTAAGTTTTTTATGGATATATCATAGTTATGTTTGATGTGTTTGGATGATGAAAGTATGCTCTGAAATTTGGTGGTCATATTATTCCTCTAGGAGTTCTTGTGAGAAAATATGACATAAATTAGAAATATGTCTTTTCTCCTTTGTCCCGCGCATACAATTAGCCATCCCCCTCTCTCCTGACCAGAAGGAGCGGTGAGTAATGTGGATGAGACCCTTTATAATATTTCCTCCAGAAAGCCTCATTGTTAGAACACCGTGAGAGACACATGTAGATCTGTCCACATTTCTGCAAAGAATTCGCTCTCGGATCTATGAGTTTTTTTTATACTATTTTTGCCTTGCGTGTATGTCTTTTCATTTCATCTTTTTGTACCTTTTTCAGCAATGTGCTCTTTTTGTATATTAAAGAGAAAACACAATAAGTTTATTCCTGGTCGCTGTAAATATAGCCACAGCCCTGACGAGGGAGATTATAGCTTGGTTGTGATATCTTATGTATAAGTGTAAGTGGAGTGCATATTAGTTTTGGTAAAGCTGGTGGTAGAGGTTCCTGGTTGTTACTCATAGCAAGCGTCCTACTGGTCTATCAAAATGGCGAGTGGTGGCAGCGGAAAGTGATGTGGATGTGTGAACTGGCTGTGGGGTGAGCTTAGCTCATGGTTGGCTTACGTGGTAGGTGAGTTGACATGCGAGAAGCGCAGTCCCATTTTTCAGTCACATGTGGATAATACTGCTGATGAATGGGAAACCACATCAGAGTGTTGAGGAGGTGATATCATCAGAGGGGTAGAGTGGTGGTGTCAGTATTAAAGAGCAGAGCTGATGTCTGGCTAAAAGATCTTCTGGGGGAAGATCTGTTTCTTTTCTAAGTTCAGGAGTAGGTGACATTGTGACTGATGTTGGAGCATGGAGCTCAAAAGTGTCTGAAATCTCTGGTGGTGCTCATTGTGGGGGCATGCATCTCTGATATGGGATTTCTTTTTCACAATACTAGGGGACTGATCTATTGCTGGCTCTGCTGTTGGAAAATAAGCCTCTTACATCTTGGTACACATCAATAAGGAACTAGGTTATCTCTGCCAGCACATGAAATAACATCACCTTCTCACATTGATAAAGCAAACTAACCAGAAAGATGAGCAAGACTTAAGCTGTCCTCCTTATTCTCCTCATCTTTCTGGTTGCCGGTCCTCGTCATCAAGTAGTGCTACTGCCTGGTCTTTGCCACCAGCCCCATCATCATCCTCATATACTGGTTTCCATACTCTTCCTGCTTTCCTTCCATTATTTCATCATTTATCCTTTTGTACACCCAAGAAAGATGTGTTCAGTCATTGACTTTTCTGAAATCTGAACCCACACACGTCCAAGTATACTATATTTGTTGCTGATCCACCAGGATTGTACTGGTTTTTGCAAAATAATTGCATGAACTCAGCCCAATGATACTGTACATAACTAGCCAGAAAAAAAGAATCAGACAGCTTAACTAGCCAGCTTTGATAAAGAACGTTGGAGTAATTTCGAAACGCATCGCTTTTTATTCATTTGCCTTGGATGTCATTTTTAACATTTATATGGAATAATGAAAATATTTTTTACCAGGAACTGGAATACATCACCCATGTTTTTCCATATAGCTAGCCACCATTATTTATTGAATAAAGCCATGTCTGCTTTTTGCTTTAACATGACATAGACCGTCCTCCGCTCCTTGGAATTGATGTTGTGCTGTGAGTTGCATCAAAAGCTGCAGTTATAGCCAGAGACTTTACATGTATTTTATGCCTCATTGAGTCAATGTTTTTCACACCAGTGATTCACGACCGAAAGCGGGCTTGCTGTTTACTGTTGACATCTGCACACCAGGCTTCACTTATGCACGTCCTCTACATCCTCTTCCCCAATGGGCATCTCTCCATGCCCACCACCAATAGGGTGTAAATTTGTATGAAATATCGCACAGTATTATATATTAATAAACTCGGCACTCAACTGAATGATGCTAAATAATATGAAATTTATTGTGGACAGCAGTGTGGTAGCAAAACGTTTCGGTCCTACAAGACCTTCATCAGTTGCTGTACAAAAAACGAATAAGAAAATAATATACAAGAGAATATGTACATATCACATTCTAACTGTGAGTAAATATATACATGGTAATAAGTAATCATATGATTATTTGATTGACTAGAAGAAGCAGAAATTTGGTACAATCATATAACAAGTGTTAATGGAATCAAATGAACATACCGTTTATCACACTGTGGATAAGACCAATTGTAAGTTGATAAGGCTAGCAGGTGTGTGCCTGTAGTGACCAAAAGGGGAATAAGCCCGTGATATAGCTCATGCTTAGTATAGGTGCCGGTTAAATAATGTGATAGAAAAATTACCCTGTGTGCCGAAATAGTTCCGTGCGGTCGGTAATCGTATCTGCACCTAAGAAAATTATATATTATATGCCACTATTCTCACTATTGCACAGTGTGTATATTAGTGAGGAAACACTATAGAGGTTTTACCCTGTTGCGCTGTAGACAGTGTGCTGAAATCGGGCATTAGCTTCAGCCTGAGGGAAATACATATATATGTATATAATAATAATAATAATCTTTATTTTTATATAGCGCTAACATATTCCGCAGCGCTTTACAGTTTGCACACATTATCGTCGCTGTCCCCGATGGGGCTCACAATCTAGATTCCCTATCTGTATGTTTTTGGAATGTGGGAGGAAACTGGAGAACCCGGAGGAAACCCACGCAAACACGGGGAGAACATACAAACTCCTTGCAGATGTTGTCCTTGGGGGGATTCGAACCTTGGACTTCAGCGCTGCAAGGCTGTAGTGCTATCCACTGAGCCACCGTGCTGCCCTATACACATCCTTCTTATTTATAGGCGTTCAGTGTATATTAGAGAGGTTACCTTTAGTAGGTCAGGAATGCTTACCCCGTGTATGTGAGTGTCGCGGCTTCCACCGCTGGACAGGAGCAATAAGTGGTAGCGGTGACCCTCTTATATAATGGCGTTCTGCAGCCATGTGTAGGTATTTCCTGGTTTACTGGCGTGTGTTCCGCTTCGTAGTGGCGGAAGTGACGTTGCCGGAAGTGACATGTGCGTTCCGGATGCGTTCCACTATGGTGACGATTGTGGAGGCGTGGTCAGGGCTGCGCATGCCCGATGATTTCTAAGCAGTACTGGCGTGTTAGTGAAATACTTGCGACATTAACTCATTGTAGGTGGGAAAAATAGACCGTGCAGTGGTTCGGTAGGCGGCAGGAGAGTGCAGAAATGCAAAGAGTGTTCCGTGGTCAGTACAGGCGACTCTAAAAGAGAGAGACACACAATTAAGTTAGTGAGCATAAACAACCTTATTAAACAAATGATAATACATCGTATTCCTTATTTAATCCTTTTGGGGTGAGGGTTTCCAGAGTATGTATCCAAAATGATTCGCGTTTTTTTAATAATAGTATTCGATCTCCACCACTTCTGAGAGGGGGTATATGGTCAATCACCTGGAATCTTAACTGTGAAATGGTATGACCTTGTGCATGGAAGTGTTGGGGAATGGGAAGTAACAGATTTTTGCAGCGTATAGTGGACTTGTGCTTTGATATTCTTTCTCTTATAGGTAGTGTGGTTTCACCAATATAGAGTAATCCACGTGGGCATTTTATCAGATATACGACAAATGATGTGTCACAAGTATAAAAACTCCTTATAGGATATGACTTGCCCTTTTGTGGGTGGTAGAAAGAGTCTCCTCTCAAAATGTTGCTACACTGTGCACAGTGTAGGCACGGGAAAGTTCCCATTTTTGGTTGGTAAAGAAATAGTTGTTTTTTGATAAGTGATTTTGGGCCAATATCTGCGCGTATTAGTTTATCTCTCAAATTTGGCGGTCTTTTAAAACACGGTAGAAAAGGTTCTTTGAACTCTGAAATATCCGGATATGCCGTGGATAAGAGATGCCAGTGGCGTCTAATGGTCTTGTGAAGTACAAACGCGAAAGGATGGTATGAATGTACGAATGGGATATGTTTATTAGTATTTCTGGTGTTGTTGTTCGTTGTGGGAGTCCTTGATTTCTCCAAAAGGGCAGAAGGATAGCCCCTTTTAGAAAATTTAGAGGACATATCTTGTAGTCGGGTTTCACATAAGGAATTGTCTGTTACAATCCGTCTAACCCTTTGGAATTGGGAAACAGGTATAGATTTTTTTATTGATGGTGGATGGAAGCTTGAGTAATGTAATATACTGTTTTTGTCCGTGGGTTTAACATATAAGTCGGTCGTGATTTTCCCATATTGATCTTTTAGTACCATGGTGTCAAGAAAATTCGTATTGTGGAGATCATTTGACATGGTGAAACTGATTCCTGGCCAGGAACCATTGAGAAATGAAAAAAATTCTTGTAGGGACTCCAATGTGCCACCCCAAAGACAGAAAATGTCGTCGATGTACCATTTCCATACTATGGCGTTCTGTATAAAGAGTGGATGTTTGTATATTAGGGTAGACTCAAAATCAGCCATGTATGTGTTAGCGTATGGGGTGCCACATTGGAGCCCATTACAGTGCCACGGACCTGTAAATAAAAGGAATCCTGGAATAAAAAGAAATTATTATATAGGATTACAGTAAGTAAATCAATTACCAGGTTAATTTGGTCAGTCTCCATGCCCTGAGTGGTGAGGAGGTGATGGACTGAGTTGATACCCTCAATATGGGGTATGGAGGTGTATAAATCTTTTACATCCATAGTTACCAGGATGGTATCAACAGGTATTGTCCCCACTGTACTAATGACCCTAAGGAAATCCCCTGTGTCGAGAAGGAAAGAAGGTGCCATCTGTGTAAATGGTGTGAGGATTCTTTCCAAGTATTTGGAGATTGGTGAGAGAATTGACTCTGTAGAGGCCACTATGGGTCTCCCCGGGGGGTATTCTAGATTTTTGTGAAGTTTGGGCAATGTATAAAAAACTGGTGTTATTGGGTTTTTCTTGCGTAGATAGTCACCTGTTTTAGAATCAAGGATCCCAAGGTTAGAATATTTCAGAATTATTTCCTCAATTTTAGATTGAATTATGGTGGTAGGGTCTCTGGAGAGAATATGAAAGACTGTAGTGTCAGTCAGTTGTCTAAGTATTTCTGTGGTGTACTGAGACTTATCCATAATTACTAAGGCTCCGCCTTTGTCTGCCGGTTTTATGATGAGTGATGTGTCATCATGAAGAGACCTCAAGGCTTGTGTTTCAACCTGAGTTAAATTTGGGGGGTAAAATAGTTTACCCTGTTCGATGTCTTTCCGTAATGTTTGGAAAGAGGTGTGTATGAAATCAATAAAGGTTTCAACGGCATGAGACCCATGTGGTGGGCGATATGAGCTTTTGTTGCGGAGTCCTAGGTTAGATATAGAAAGCATGTTATGAGAAGTCTGAGGTACAATTGTATCTATAGAAGAATTAGAGAAATGAACCTTCAGTCGCAAGGAACGAAAAAAGCGCTGGAGGTCCATGTCCAAATCAAAAGTTTTGTATTTGTATGCTGGACAGAAAGAAAGTCCTTTCTGTAGGACTTGGTATTCAGCAATACCCAGGGATTTGGAAGAGATATTAATCACTAGTGACTCAGTACCTGAGAGCGTGTGACCTGCATCTGGTCCATGTTGTTTCTTCCGTCCGTGGCCCCGTCTGGTCTTCTTCTGGGGAACCGGCGTCTTTGTTTTAAAAAAAGGAGCTGAAGATGGAGTGAAGGAGCCGCGTTCTTGTTCCGATCCGGACGTCGAGTAGTCAGTGGAGGATCGTTAGCTGCGAGGTTGTTGTCTTCTGGAGGAGGAATTGTCCTGCCATCTATACACCCTGTTGGTTTCGTAATCGGCTGCGTCCCTTGAAAACTTATTGCGTTTACGACTTTCGGTGTCTCTAGTGTGTTGGTTGATTCTTCCCTGGATTTGACTCCGGAGTGTCTGTAATTCTTCTGAGGACCCGGTCGTGGATAGCTGTGTTTCGATGTTCTGAATGGTGGCGTTGTTAGTATCAATAGCCTTATGCAGGTGTTCTAGGGTAAGTGTCATTAAATCGAAAGAACACTTGTTTAATATCTGTTCATAACGAGAGCAAAAGTCTGGTGAATCGTGAAATAATGTGGGACGGAGTGGGACACGAAGGCCTCTTGGTATTCTTTTAACCCGAAGGTATTCTGAGAGGGTTGCGCTATGTAATCGCAAATTAACCTGGTGCCTAAGTGCCCGCTCTAAAACACATCCGCGTGTCTCACGTGGAGGCGCTTTCAGAAAATCGCTGGAAAATCTAGATTGTGCCAAAATTGCAGTGGATTCTTCAGAATTGTAGGAAAAGGTGGCAGAAGACATAACCACGGATAGCGTGCTACACTTATGGGTAGATACAATAATATAAGAACCGTGTACACTGCTATCTGAGAAGGTGCCAAAGTAGGTTCCCAAACCGTAGTAATATATGTTAATAAACTCGGCACTCAACTGAATGATGCTAAATAATATGAAATTTATTGTGGACAGCAGTGTGGTAGCAAAACGTTTCGGTCCTACAAGACCTTCATCAGTTGCTGTACAAAAAACGAATAAGAAAATAATATACAAGAGAATATGTACATATCACATTCTAACTGTGAGTAAATATATACATGGTAATAAGTAATCATATGATTATTTGATTGACTAGAAGAAGCAGAATTTGGTACAATCATATAACAAGTGTTAATGGAATCAAATGAACATACCGTTTATCACACTGTGGATAAGACCAATTGTAAGTTGATAAGGCTAGCAGGTGTGTGCCTGTAGTGACCAAAAGGGGAATAAGCCCGTGATATAGCTCATGCTTAGTATAGGTGCCGGTTAGATAATGTGATAGAAAAATTACCCTGTGTGCCGAAATAGTTCCGTGCGGTCGGTAATCGTATCTGCACCTAAGAAAATTATATATTATAAGCCACTATTCTCACTATTGCACAGTGTGTATATTAGTGAGGAAACACTATAGAGGTTTTACCCTGTTGCGCTGTAGACAGTGTGCTGAAATCGGGCATTAGCTTCAGCCTGAGGGAAATATATATATATGTATATACACATCCTTCTTATTTATAGGCGTTCAGTGTATATTAGAGAGGTTACCTTTAGTAGGTCAGGAATGCTTACCCCGTGTATGTGAGTGTCGCGGCTTCCACCGCTGGACAGGAGCAATAAGTGGTAGCGGTGACCCTCTTATATAATGGCGTTCTGCAGCCATGTGTAGGTATTTCCTGGAAGCGGAACACACGCCAGTAAACCAGGAAATACCTACACATGGCTGCAGAACGCCATTATATAAGAGGGTCACCGCTACCACTTATTGCTCCTGTCCAGCGGTGGAAGCCGCGACACTTGATTAACACCTTCTTTTTCATGCTTATTTGCCCTGTCCCAGGCTAAAAATACCAGCACTCCCAGAAATGGCACTTCATATTTGAAGCGCCAATTCCGGCACTTAGCCAGACTCACTCATTACTTAACCTGTGAGTGAAGAGTTAAATAAACACACACATGGAGAATAAAATGCTTTATTTGAAATAAAATATTCACATTCTTTAATCATTTAAATTACCTAATATACTCACCCCAGGTCCGACGGTAACCCAAGGGTTAATCTAGGAGCATTCACAGAATGAACCTACATAGGCTGTAACCAAACAGCAAATGGCAGACCTCGGAGCGCACTGCAATACCTGGCGGCGGTGACTCGCATGGGGTTATTAGGACTCCTACTGCTCTGAGAAAAAAACAGACATGCGCGATCCAATAAAAGATCAGATGGCACTCTGACTAATGTTAACCTATGATTCCCTGCTCATCTGCGATTTCTCAGCTGAATGCGTACTGAGAAAAAAATTGCTGCATGCTGCGAATGGCCGTGTGACTCAACAATGCAAGCAGGGCCAGCGTTAGCGGCAGGCAGTCTAGGCAGCCAGTGGCATGCCGCTAATAGCGGCACACCACATGGCCGCTATGGGGCCCATGAGTCAGGGGGGCCCGCCCGATGCTAGTGCCAACCTCAAAACCCCCGCCGCAGTCAACTGTATATGCATCATAGACGCTGATACAGTTGAAAGCAATGGTGGAGGAGAGAGCGTCATGTGATGCTCCCTCTCCATCATTCCCCTCTGCCTCTGACACTGTGTGTGCACGATGAAGTCACTTGATTGAGTACCTACTGTGTGCTGGGCAGTGCGGCTGCTGAGACCGGAGCACATAGCCTGGAGCAGAGCAGGAAATGAGAAGAGAGGTGTGGTAAGTATTGTGTCTTTTTTTATTTATGAGTGAGTACTGGACTGTGGGGCTGGATTATATTCTAAGGGGAGGATGAGGGCTACATTATACCCTGTGAGGAGGCTACATTATATTCTTTGGGGGTCTGCATTATGCTAGATTTTGGGGGTTGCATTATATTCTATGATGGGGCTACTATATATTCTATGGGGGGTTGCATTATACCCTATGAGGGGGCTACATTATATTCTATGGGGTCCTGCATTATACTCTAGGGGGGTTGCATTATATTCTATGGGGGGCTGTATTATGCTATATGAGGGGGGCTGCATTATATTGTATGGTGGGACTACATTATATTCCATGGGGGGTGGCTGCATCATACTTTGTTAGGGGGATACATTATATTGTATGGGGGTCTGCATTATAGTCTATGGGGGTCCTGCATTATACTCTGAGGGGATACATTATATTCAGTGGGGACTGCATTATACTATATGAGGGGGTTGCATTATATTCCATGATGTGGCTACATTATATTCCACGGGGGTTGACTGCATTATGCTGGGTGAGAGGGCTACATTATATTCTATGGGGGTCTGCATTAAATTCTATGGGGGCTGCATTATAATATATTCTATGGGGCTGCATTATACTCTATGAGGGGGCTACATTATATCCTATGGGGGCTACATTATATTCTATGGGGGGCTGCATTATATCATATTCTATGGGGCTGCATTATACTATGAGCGGCTACATTATATTCTATGGGGGCTGCATTATATTCTGTGGGGTTGCTGCATTATGTTCTATGGGGTACCTGCATTATACTCTATAGGGTGGCTGCATTATGCTCTATCAGACTATGGGCAGTGCATTATATTATATGTACTTCATGGGACCTGCGTTATACTGTATCAAGGACTATGGGGAATACATTATACTATATGAAGAACTATGGGGTGCATTATACTATTGGAAATGAATTGTACTACATGGAGGACTATAGGGGGTGCATTATGCATTAATGGTGGACTTAAAAGTGTATTTTAATATATGGAAGACTATGAGGAGTGTATTATACTATATGGAGGACTATGGAGTACATTATACTATATGGCGGACTATGGGGCACATTATATTATATGGAAAACTATGGAGTGTGCATTATACAATATGGAGGACTGTGGTGCATATTATACTATATGGAGGACTGTAGGGTGCATTATACTAAGTGGAGGACTATGGTGTTTATTATACTAAACAAGCAAAATGCTGCCTGGTCATCAAGTGATTGGATTGTTTATACTGGAACAAAAATCATTGTTCTCAGCAGCATATTGCCCAGTGAAAACTGCAGATATGCTGCTGATAACATGATACTGTATGGGTACAGAGTGATCCATTAGTGATTGTATTTAAATTAAAATATCACCTCGGCGCGCAAAAAATGAGTGCTCACCCAGCTTCAGATTTTGTCAGGTCAGGTATCTTGAAATTGTACCCTAGGATGAGCCAGACTTGTGCAAGTTCACAATTTTCTTCCTGACATATTGATTGATTTCTTTAGACTTTAGCATGACACCAAACAAAGAAGCAGGGTGTTTCAGGTGTGCATTAAAATAAATCCTCAGGTGTGTCTCTAATTAACTCAGATGTTGCAAAAAATCCTATCAGAAGCTTCCAAACACATTACATAGTCATATGGGTAGTCCAGAATTGTTTAAAGGCATAGTAATCTTAGTGTATATAAAGTTTTGACTTTGGAGTAAGTAATAAAAATGCCTTAAAACATTCTCTCTCTTTCTCATTATTCTGGCATTTGGCAAATATTAATATTTATGGTGATCCTAGTTGACCTAAAATGGGAAAGGTTTATTCTGATTTCATGTCAGATATTGAGTAAAATATGCATATGTGTCTCTTTTTCTGGTAAAATAAAAGTACTGTATGAACTAAGTTTCAGAATATGAAAGGGGAAGAGACTTATCCCAACATCTCAGATTTCACGTTCACAAACCGAATGTAAAAAACAGCACATCGTGACCCTAGATAACTTTTTTAACATTAGTGAATCCTCAAGCACTTATATTACATATATAAAGCATTTTAACATATAACTGATGGTAATGTCCAGGTCCAGAGAGGAGCTTAAGTTAGGAACCAAATTTTCCTTCAGAGAACATTGAACTTTACAGTATTAAAGAATATTATATATTCCCATCGGCTGAGGTGGTATAATATTATATTATATTTAACACTTTCGCACCAAAGCCCGTTTTCACCTTTCTGAAAAGGTCATTTTTTTCAATTCTGACCAGTGTCACTTTACAGTCATGGCCAAAAGTTTTGAGAATGACACAAATATTAATTTTTACAAAGTCTACTGCTTCACTTTTTCTAATGGCAATTTGCATATACTCCAGAATGTTATAAAGAGTGATCAGCTTAACAGCAATTACTTGCAAAGTCAATATTTGGCTAGAAAATTAACTTTATCCCCCAAAACACATTTCAACATCATTGCAGCCCTGCCTTAAAAGGACCAGCTAACCTCTTTTCAGTGATTGCTCCATTAACACAGGTGTGGGTGTTGATGAGGACATGGCTGGAGATCAATCTGTCATGATTAAGTAAGAATGACACCACTGGACACTTTAAAAGGAGGCTGGTGCTTGGCATCATTGTTTCTCTTCTGTTAACCATGGTTATCTCTAAAGAAACACGTGCAGTCATCATTGCAATGCACAAAAATGGCCTAACAGGGAAGAGTATCGCAGCTAGAAAGATTGCACCTCAGTCAACAATCTATCGCATCATCGAGAACTTCAAGGAGAGAGGTTCCATTGTTGCCAAAAAGGCTCCAGGGCACCCAAGAAAGACCAGCAAGCACCAGAACCGTCTCTTAAAAGTGTTCCAGCTGCGGGATCGGCTACCAGCAGTGCAGAGCTTGCTCAGGAATGGCAGCAGGCAGGTGTGAGTGCATCTGCACGCACTGTGAGGCGGAGACTCTTGGAGCAAGGCCTGGTCTCAAGGAGGGCAACAAAGAAGCCACTTCTCTCCAGAAAAAACATCATGGACAGACAGATATTCTGCAAAAAGTACAGGCAGTGGACTGCTGAGGACTGGGGTAAAGTTATTTTCTCTGATGAATCCCCTTTTCGATTGTTTGGGACATCAGGAAAACGCCTCATTCGAAGAAGACAAGGTGAGCGCTACCACCAGTCTTGTCAACTGTTAAGCATCCTGAAACTATTCATGTGTGGGGTTGCTTCTCAGCCAAGGGAATCGGCTCTCTCACAGTCTTGCCTAAAAACACAGCCATGAATAAAGAATGGTACCAGAAAGTCCTCCAAGAGCAACTTCTCCCAACCCTCCAAGAGCAGTTTGGCGATCAACAATGCCTTTTCCAGCATGATGGAGCACCTTGCCATAAAGCAAAGATGATAACTAAATGGCTCAGGGAACAAAACATAGAGATTTTGGGTCCATGGCCTGGAAACTCCCCAGATCTTAATCCCATTGAGAACTTGTGGTCAATCATCAAGAGACGGGTGGACAAACAAAAACCTAAAAATTCTGACAAAATGAAAGCATTGATTGTGCAAGAATGGACTGCTATCAGTCAGGATTTGGTCCAGAAGTTGATTGAGAGCATGCCAGGGAGAATTGCAGAGGTCCTGAAGAAGAAGGGTCAACACTGCAAATATTGACTTGCTGCATTAACTCATTCTAACTGTCAATATAAGCTTTTGTTACTCATATGTTTGCAATTATATTTCTGTCTGTGATAAAAACATCTGTCAAAGACACATAAAAACCAGAGGGCAGCAGATCATGTGAAAATTAATATTTGTGTCATTCTCAAAACTTTTGGCCATGACTGTACAGTCCCTGACAGAAGTTATGTCGCTTATCCATGTGATGTAAATAAAAGCTTATAACCTGACGCTAAATTCATCCATTGTTGTATAAATTATTCTTTTGAAAGCTGAAACTCTCCAAAATGTGGTTTAGGTTAAGAAAATAAATTGGCATCAATGCAGAAATATTGATCATTTAATGGACACAGAATGGTAAGATTTTGCCAAGACAAATGTTTTGTCGCCTGGTCATATAATGCACCCAATCCTAGTTTACATCCTCACCTGTGCTCAGTAAATGATCGGTTAATTAGTGGGTGTGTATAAAAAGAAACCCAGCACCCCAGACCTTCACTTGAACTGCAACTTGAGCTCTGACAACATGCCAAAAATCCACCCTGCGACCATAGCCTGGATTATCAAGAGGCTGAAGACCAGATCCACTGCTGAGCTGGCTGGCACCTTTTAATGTGTCTCAGCGTCAAGTACAAAGAATTAAAAAATGATTTGAAGAGACTGGAGATGTGTTTGACAAGCCCAGGTCCGGCAGACCCCATAAGACAACTGCTCAGGAGGAACGTTTGATGGTTAGAAAATCCAAAGCAAGCCCCTCTTCCACTGCAGCAGAGCTCCAACAAGCCTGGTCACCTCAAGTCCCTGTGTCAACTAGAACAGTTTGTAGGATTCTGTCTCAAAATGTTCAAATCAGTGCCCAGAATCCAGCACTAAACAAAATGCAAATATAAAACCGTGTGGCATTTGCAAAGCCCCACAGCCTGCTAAACAGATGGACGCTGGAAAAGTGTCAGAAGGTGGATTTCTCTGATGAATCTTCAGTAGAACTACACCACAGCTGCCACAAATACTGCAAGAGACCTACTGGAGCCCGTATGGATCCAAAATACACCCAGAAAACAGTTAAATTTGGTGGTGGAAAGATCATGGTGTGGGGTTACATTCAGTATGGGGGTGTGCAAAACATTTGCAAGGTGGACAGCAATATCAATAGCCTAAAATATCAAGAAGCATTAGCTACCTCTTATATTCCAAATCATAAAAGGGGTCAAATTCTGCAGCAGGATGGTGCTCCATCTCATACATCCATCTCTTCAACAAAGTTCCTCCAGGCAAAAATGATAATGTGCTCAAGGACTGGCCAGCCCAGTCACCAGACATGAACATCATTGAGCATGTTTGGGGTAGGATGAAAGAGGAAGCTTGGAAGACAAAATCAAAGAATCTAGATGAACGCTGGGAGGCATGTAAGACTGCATTCTTTGCTTTTCTTGATGACTTCATTAATTGTATGAATCATTGTTGAACCGCATGGATACAGTCCTTCAAGCTCATGGAAGTCACACAAAATATTAAATATGACTCTAATAGCACCACAACTTCATTCACCAATGTTATGCAACATATATTGTATTTTAATTTAATTATTTGTTTGAATATCACATTACTTTCTGTGGGCGACAAAACGTTTGTCTTGGCAAAATCTAACCATTTTGTGTCCATTAAATGATCAGTATTTCTGCATTGATGCCAATTTATTTTCTTAACCTAAACTACATTTCGGAGGGTTTCAAAAGAATAATTTATTCAACCAATGGATGAATTTAACGTCAGGTTATAAGCTTTTATTTACATCACATGGATAAGCATCATAACTTCTGTCAGGGACTGTATTTGTATTTTAACCCCTTCCCGACCTGTGACACAGCGTATGCGTCATGAAAGTCGGTGCCATGACGCATACCCTGTGTCATGAAAGGATCGCGTTCCTGCGCGTCGGGTGACTGGGGTCACTGAAAGGTCACCCGACCCGCAAGCACAAGACTTTTTGTGCTTCACCACAGGGAGGTTGGCCACGATCGCTCTGATTGGCTGTTAACAGTGAAACAGCCAATCAGAGCAATCTGTAATATTTCATCAATGAAATTGGTGAAATATTACAATCCAGCCATGGCCGATGCTGCAATAGCATCGGCCATGGCTGGAGACCGAGATCTCCCCCCCCACACCGAGTGACGGCAGTGAATGGCCACCGCCACCGATTGATGGCGGTGATCGGTCACCGCCGTCACTATCTGCACCCCTCCTCCTTGCCTCCGCTGCTCCCACCTTCCGATCCCCCCCTCACCTTCCGACCCCCCCTACTCACCTCTCCCGGTCCTCCGATGTCTCTGAGTCCGTCCCGGCGTCCGCCCGGGATTCTTCATGGGCGCCGCCATCTTGGCAAATGGCGGGCGCATGCACAGTGTGCCCGCCGGCCGGCGCATGCGCAGTGCGCCCTCCAGTGTCCAGAAATTTATTTTGATCACTGTGACAAACTGTCACAGTGATCAAAATAAAAAAAAAATAAATGAACCCCCCCTTTATGATAAGTAGGGACAAATAATAAAATAAAGAATTTTTTTTCCTATTAGGCCCTGTGCACACGTTGCGGATTTTGCTGCGGATCCGCAGCGGATTTGGCGCTGCGGATCCACAGCAGATCCGGAAACCATGTACAGTACAATGTAAATAAATGGTAAAAAAAAAACGCTGTGCACATGCTGCAGATTTTTCAGCGCAGATTTGGTGCGGTTTTAAATCCGCGGCATGTCAATTCTTTGTGCGGATTCCGTAGCGGTTTTACACCTATTCCATTATAGGTGTAAAACCGCAGGGCAAATCTGCACAAAAACCGCAGTAAATCCGTGCTAAACACGCAGGTAAAGCGCAGGTCATTTTACCTGCGGATTTAGAAAAATCGGTGCGGAAAAATCCGCAAGTGAATCCGCAACCTGTGCACGGGGCCTTAGGGTTAGGCTGGGTTCATACTGCATTATGGCAGTCCATTAGACGGACTGCGTTACATCGTGGTATAACATGGTGTAACGCAGTCCGTTAACGCTGCCATTCACCCCCATTTGTGGGCGTATCGCGACGCATGCCGTAAAGTGGCATGCGTTCGCAACCTGCCTTCATTCAGTGACGGAGCCCCAGACGCAGGCTGCAGAGTCTAGGCTCTGTCACCGCTAGCACAGATGAATCATCTGCTGATTCATCTGTGCTAGCGGGTATAGCATAACGCGATCGCGTTATGCTATACCGTTACCAGCCGGTCAACGCTACGTGTTGAACGGGCTGGTAAAACACAATATGAACCCAGCCTTAGGGTTAGTGTTAGAACTAGAGTTAGGGTTAGAACTAAGGTTAGGGTTAGCGTTAGGGTTAGCATTAGGGTTAGGGTTAGAATTAGGGTTACGGTTAGAATTAGGGTTACGGTTAGAATTTGGGTTACGCTTGGAATTTGGGTTAGGCTTGGAATTTGGGTTAGGCTTGGAATTTGGGTTAGGCTTGGAATTAGGCTTAGGTTTGTGATTAGGGTTAGAGTTAGGATAAGTGTTAGGGTGTTTTGAGGTTAGGGTTTGTATTAGGGTTAGGGGTGTGTAGGGGTTATGGTTGGGGTTAGGGGTGTATTGGGTTTAGGGTTAGAGTTAGAATTGAGGGGTTTCCACTATTTACGCACATCAGGGGTCTCTATATGCGACATGGCGCCACCATTGATTCCTGCAAATTTTGCATTCAAAAAGTCAAACAGTCCTCCCTTTATTCCGAGTCCCGACGTGTGCCCAAACAGTGGTTTACCCCCACATATGGGGTATCAGCGTACTCGAGAAAAATTGCACAACAACTTTGGGGTCTAATTTCTCCTGTTACCCTTGGGAAAAAATTGGGGACTAAAAAAGTTATTTTTGTGGAAAAAAAATGATTTTTTATTTTCACGGCTCTGCGTTATAAACTTCTGTGAAGAACTTGGAGATTCAAAGTGCTTACCACGCATCTAGAGGAGTTCCTTGGGGGATTTAGTTTCCAAAATGGGGTCACTTTGGGGGGTTTCCACTTTTTAGGCACATCATGGGCTCTGCAAACGTAACATGACGCCCGTATACCATTCCATCAAGTCGGCATTTCAAAACGTCACTACTTCCCTTCCGAGCCTCGACGTGTGCCCATACAGTAGTTTTCTCCCACATATGGGATATCAGCATACTCAGGACAAATTGGACAACAACTTTTGGGGTCTAATTTCTCCTGTTACCCTTGGGAAAATAAAAAAATTGGGGACTAAAAGATCATGTCTGTGGAAAAAATATGATTTTTTTATTTTCATGCCCGGGCGTTATAAACTTCTGTGTAGCCCTTGGGGGTTCAAAGTGCTCACCACACATCTAGATAAGTTCTTTGCGGGGTCTAGTTTCCAAAATGGGGTCACTTGTGGGGACTTTCTGCTATTTAGGCACTTCAGGGGCTCTGCAAACGTAACATGACGCCCGCAGACCATTTAATCAAAGTCAGCATTTCAAAACGTTACTACTTCCCTTCTGAGCCCCAACGTGTGCCCGAACAGTGGTTCCCTCCCACATATGGGGTACCAGTGTACTCAGGACAAACTGTACAACAACTTTTGTGGTCCAATTTCTCCTGTTACCCTTGTGAAAATAAAAAATTGTTGGTTAAAAAAAATCAGTTTTTCAGGAAAAAAATGATTTTTTATTTTCACGGCTGTGCATTATAAACTTCTGTGAAGCACGTGGGGGTTCAAGGTGCTCACCACACATCTAGATAAGTTCCTTGGGGGGTCTAGTTTCCAAAATGGGGTCACTTGTGGGGGCTTCTACTGTTTAGGCACATCAGGGGCTCTGCAAACGTAACAAGATGCCCGCAGACCATTCCATCAAGTCGGCATTTCAAAGCGTCACTACATCCCTTCCGAGCCCTGACGTGTGCCCAAACAGTGGTTCCCCTTCACATATGGGGTACTAGCGTACTCAGGACAAATTGGACAACAACTTTTGGGGTCCAATTTCTCCTGTAACCATTGTGAAAATAAAAAATAGTGGACTAAAAAATAATTTTTTGTGAAAAAAAATGATTTTTTATTTTCACGGCTCTGCGTTATAAACTTCTGTGAAGCACCTGGGGTTCAAAGTGCTCACTGTGCATCTAGATAAGTTCCTTAGGGGGTCTAGTTTCCAAAATGGGGTCATTTGTGGTGGAGCTCCAAAGTTTAGGCACACAGGGGCTCTCCAAACACGACATGGTGTCCGCTAACGATTGGAGCTAATTTTCCATTAAAAAAGTCAAATGGCGCTCCTTCCCTTCTGAGCCCTGCCGTGCGCCCAAACAGTGGTTCCCCCCCACATATGGGGCACCAGCGTACTCAGGAAAATCTGGACAACAACTTTTGGGCTCCAATTTATCCTGTTACTCTTGGGAAAATAAAAAATAGTGGGCTAAAAAATGATTTTTGAGAAACAAAAATGATTTTTTTATTTTCACTGCTCTGCGTTTATAAACTTTTGCGAAGCACTTGGGGTTCAAAGTGCTCACTACACATCTAGATAAGCTCCTTGGGGGGTCTAGTTTCCAAAATAGGGTCACTTGTGGGGGTTTCTACTGTTTAGGCACATCAGGGGCTCTGCAAACGCAACATGATGCCTGCAGAACATTCCATCAAGTCTGCATTCCAAAATGGCGCTCCTTCCCTTCTGAGCTCTCCCATGCACCAAAACAGTGGTTCCCCCCCCCACATATGGGGTACCAGTGTACTCAGGACAAATTGCACAACTTCTGTGGGCGACAAAACGTTTGTCTTGGCAAAATCTAACCATTCTGTGTCCATTAAATGATCAGTATTTCTGCATTGATGCCAATTTATTTTCTTAACCTAAACTACATTTCGGAGGGTTTCAAAAGAATAATTTATTCAACCAATGGATGAATTTAACGTCAGGTTATAAGCTTTTATTTACATCACATGGATAAGCATCATAACTTCTGTCAGGGACTGTATTTGTATTTTAACCCCTTCCCGACCTGTGACACAGCGTATGCGTCATGAAAGTCGGTGCCAATCCGACCTATGACGCATACCCTGTGTCATGAAAGGATCGCGTTCCTGCGCGTCGGGTGACTGGGGTCACTGAAAGGTCACCCGACCCGCAAGCACAAGACCCTTTGTGCTTCACCACAGGGAGGTTGGCCACGATCGCTCTGATTGGCTGTTAACAGTGAAACAGCCAATCAGAGCAATCTGTAATATTTCATCAATGAAATTGGTGAAATATTACAATCCAGCCATGGCCGATGCTGCAATAGCATCGGCCATGGCTGGAGACCGAGATCTCCCCCCCACACCGAGTGATGGCAGTGAATGGCCACCGCCACCGATTGATGGCGGTGATCGGTCATCGCCGTCACTATCTGCACCCCTCCTCCTTGCCTCCGCTGCTCCCACCTTCCGATCCCCCCCTCACCTTCCGACCCCCCCTACTCACCTCTCCCGGTCCTCCGATGTCTCTGAGTCCGTCCCGGCGTCCGCCCGGGATTCTTCATGGGCGCCGCCATCTTGGCAAATGGCGGGCGCATGCACAGTGTGCCCGCCGGCCGGCGCATGCGCAGTGCGCCCTCCAGTGTCCAGAAATTTATTTTGATCACTGTGACAAACTGTCACAGTGATCAAAATAAAAAAAAATAAATGAACCCCCCCCTTTATGATAAGTAGGGACAAATAATAAAATAAAGAATTTTTTTTCCTATTAGGCCCTGTGCACACGTTGCGGATTTTGCTGCGGATCCGCAGCGGATTTGGCGCTGCGGATCCACAGCAGATCCGGAAACCATGTACAGTACAATGTAAATAAATGGTAAAAAAAAAACGCTGTGCACATGCTGCAGATTTTTCAGCGCAGATTTGGTGCGGTTTTAAATCCGCGGCATGTCAATTCTTTGTGCGGATTCCGTAGCGGTTTTACACCTATTCCATTATAGGTGTAAAACCGCAGGGCAAATCTGCACAAAAACCGCAGTAAATCCGCGCTAAACACGCAGGTAAAGCGCAGGTCATTTTACCTGCGGATTTAGAAAAATCGGTGCGGAAAAATCCGCAAGTGAATCCGCAACCTGTGCACGGGGCCTTAGGGTTAGGCTGGGTTCATACTGCATTATGGCAGTCCATTAGACGGACTGCGTTACATCGTGGTATAACATGGTGTAACGCAGTCCGTTAACGCTGCCATTCACCCCCATTTGTGGGCGTATCGCGACGCATGCCGTAAAGTGGCATGCGTTCGCAACCTGCCTTCATTCAGTGACGGAGCCCCAGACGCAGGCTGCAGAGTCTAGGCTCTGTCACCGCTAGCACAGATGAATCATCTGCTGATTCATCTGTGCTAGCGGGTATAGCATAACGCGATCGCGTTATGCTATACCGTTACCAGCCGGTCAACGCTACGTGTTGAACGGGCTGGTAAAACACAATATGAACCCAGCCTTAGGGTTAGGGTTAGAACTAGAGTTAGGGTTAGAACTAAGGTTAGGGTTAGCGTTAGGGTTAGCATTAGGGTTAGGGTTAGAATTAGGGTTACGGTTAGAATTAGGGTTACGGTTAGAATTTGGGTTACGCTTGGAATTTGGGTTAGGCTTGGAATTTGGGTTAGGGTTGGAATTTGGGTTAGGCTTGGAATTAGGCTTAGGTTTGTGATTAGGGTTAGAGTTAGGATAAGTGTTAGGGGTGTTTTGAGGTTAGGGTTTGTATTAGGGTTAGGGGTGTGTAGGGGTTATGGTTGGGGTTAGGGGTGTATTGGGTTTAGGGTTAGAGTTAGAATTGAGGGGTTTCCACTATTTACGCACATCAGGGGGTCTCTATATGCGACATGGCGCCACCATTGATTCCTGCAAATTTTGCATTCAAAAAGTCAAACAGTCCTCCCTTTATTCCGAGTCCCGACGTGTGCCCAAACAGTGGTTTACCCCCACATATGGGGTATCAGCGTACTCGAGAAAAATTGCAAAAACTTTGGGGGTCTAATTTCTCCTGTTACCCTTGGGAAAAAATTGGGGACTAAAAAAGTTATTTTTGTGGAAAAAAAATGATTTTTTATTTTCACGGCTCTGCGTTATAAACTTCTGTGAAGAACTTGGAGATTCAAAGTGCTTACCACGCATCTAGAGGAGTTCCTTGGGGGATTTAGTTTCCAAAATGGGGTCACTTTGGGGGGTTTCCACTTTTTAGGCACATCATGGGCTCTGCAAACGTAACATGACGCCCGTATACCATTCCATCAAGTCGGCATTTCAAAACGTCACTACTTCCCTTCCGAGCCTCGACGTGTGCCCATACAGTAGTTTTCTCCCACATATGGGATATCAGCATACTCAGGACAAATTGGACAACAACTTTTGGGGTCTAATTTCTCCTGTTACCCTTGGGAAAATAAAAAAATTGGGGACTAAAAGATCATGTCTGTGGAAAAAATATGATTTTTTTATTTTCATGCCCGGGCGTTATAAACTTCTGTGTAGCCCTTGGGGGTTCAAAGTGCTCACCACACATCTAGATAAGTTCTTTGCGGGGTCTAGTTTCCAAAATGGGGTCACTTGTGGGGACTTTCTGCTATTTAGGCACATCAGGGGCTCTGCAAACGTAACATGACGCCCGCAGACCATTTAATCAAAGTCAGCATTTCAAAACGTTACTACTTCCCTTCTGAGCCCCAACGTGTGCCCGAACAGTGGTTCCCTCCCACATATGGGGTACCAGTGTACTCAGGACAAACTGTACAACAACTTTTGTGGTCCAATTTCTCCTGTTACCCTTGTGAAAATAAAAAATTGTTGGTTAAAAAAAATCAGTTTTTCAGGAAAAAATGATTTTTTATTTTCACGGCTGTGCATTATAAACTTCTGTGAAGCACGTGGGGTTCAAGGTGCTCACCACACATCTAGATAAGTTCCTTGGGGGGTCTAGTTTCCAAAATGGGGTCACTTGTGGGGGGCTTCTACTGTTTAGGCACATCAGGGGCTCTGCAAACGTAACAAGATGCCCGCAGACCATTCCATCAAGTCGGCATTTCAAAGCGTCACTACATCCCTTCCGAGCCCTGACGTGTGCCCAAACAGTGGTTCCCCTTCACATATGGGGTACTAGCGTACTCAGGACAAATTGGACAACAACTTTTGGGGTCCAATTTCTCCTGTAACCATTGTGAAAATAAAAAATAGTGGACTAAAAAATAATTTTTTGTGAAAAAAAAATGATTTTTTATTTTCACGGCTCTGCGTTATAAACTTCTGTGAAGCACCTGGGGGTTCAAAGTGCTCACTGTGCATCTAGATAAGTTCCTTAGGGGGTCTAGTTTCCAAAATGGGGTCATTTGTGGGGGAGCTCCAAAGTTTAGGCACACAGGGGCTCTCCAAACACGACATGGTGTCCGCTAACGATTGGAGCTAATTTTCCATTAAAAAAGTCAAATGGCGCTCCTTCCCTTCTGAGCCCTGCCGTGCGCCCAAACAGTGGTTCCCCCCCACATATGGGGCACCAGCGTACTCAGGAAAATCTGGACAACAACTTTTGGGCTCCAATTTATCCTGTTACTCTTGGGAAAATAAAAAATAGTGGGCTAAAAAATGATTTTTGAGAAACAAAAATGATTTTTTTATTTTCACTGCTCTGCGTTTATAAACTTTTGCGAAGCACTTGGGGTTCAAAGTGCTCACTACACATCTAGATAAGCTCCTTGGGGGGTCTAGTTTCCAAAATAGGGTCACTTGTGGGGGGTTTCTACTGTTTAGGCACATCAGGGGCTCTGCAAACGCAACATGATGCCTGCAGAACATTCCATCAAGTCTGCATTCCAAAATGGCGCTCCTTCCCTTCTGAGCTCTCCCATGCACCAAAACAGTGGTTCCCCCCCCCACATATGGGGTACCAGTGTACTCAGGACAAATTGCACAACTTCTGTGGGCGACAAAACGTTTGTCTTGGCAAAATCTAACCATTCTGTGTCCATTAAATGATCAGTATTTCTGCATTGATGCCAATTTATTTTCTTAACCTAAACTACATTTCGGAGGGTTTCAAAAGAATAATTTATTCAACCAATGGATGAATTTAACGTCAGGTTATAAGCTTTTATTTACATCACATGGATAAGCATCATAACTTCTGTCAGGGACTGTATTTGTATTTTAACCCCTTCCCGACCTGTGACACAGCGTATGCGTCATGAAAGTCGGTGCCAATCCGACCTATGACGCATACCCTGTGTCATGAAAGGATCGCGTTCCTGCGCGTCGGGTGACTGGGGTCACTGAAAGGTCACCCGACCCGCAAGCACAAGACCCTTTGTGCTTCACCACAGGGAGGTTGGCCACGATCGCTCTGATTGGCTGTTAACAGTGAAACAGCCAATCAGAGCAATCTGTAATATTTCATCAATGAAATTGGTGAAATATTACAATCCAGCCATGGCCGATGCTGCAATAGCATCGGCCATGGCTGGAGACCGAGATCTCCCCCCCCACACCGAGTGATGGCAGTGAATGGCCACCGCCACCGATTGATGGCGGTGATCGGTCATCGCCGTCACTATCTGCACCCCTCCTCCTTGCCTCCGCTGCTCCCACCTTCCGATCCCCCCCTCACCTTCCGACCCCCCCTACTCACCTCTCCCGGTCCTCCGATGTCTCTGAGTCCGTCCCGGCGTCCGCCCGGGATTCTTCATGGGCGCCGCCATCTTGGCAAATGGCGGGCGCATGCACAGTGTGCCCGCCGGCCGGCGCATGCGCAGTGCGCCCTCCAGTGTCCAGAAATTTATTTTGATCACTGTGACAAACTGTCACAGTGATCAAAATAAAAAAAAATAAATGAACCCCCCCCTTTATGATAAGTAGGGACAAATAATAAAATAAAGAATTTTTTTTCCTATTAGGCCCTGTGCACACGTTGCGGATTTTGCTGCGGATCCGCAGCGGATTTGGCGCTGCGGATCCACAGCAGATCCGGAAACCATGTACAGTACAATGTAAATAAATGGTAAAAAAAAAAACGCTGTGCACATGCTGCAGATTTTTCAGCGCAGATTTGGTGCGGTTTTAAATCCGCGGCATGTCAATTCTTTGTGCGGATTCCGTAGCGGTTTTACACCTATTCCATTATAGGTGTAAAACCGCAGGGCAAATCTTCACAAAAACCGCAGTAAATCCGCGCTAAATACGCAGGTAAAGCGCAGGTCATTTTACCTGCGGATTTAGAAAAATCGGTGCGGAAAAATCCGCAAGTGAATCCGCAACCTGTGCACGGGGCCTTAGGGTTAGGGTTAGGCTGGGTTCATACTGCATTATGGCAGTCCATTAGACGGACTGCGTTACATCGTGGTATAACGTGGTGTAACGCAGTCCGTTAACGCTGCCATTCACCCCCATTTGTGGGCGTATCGCGACGCATGCCGTAAAGTGGCATGCGTTCGCAACGTGCCTTCATTCAGTGACGGAGCCTCAGACGCAGGCTGCAGAGTTTAGGCTCTGTCACCGCTAGCACAGATGAATCATCTGCTGATTCATCTGTGCTAGCGGGTATAGCATAACGCGATCGCGTTATGCTATACCGTTACCAGCCGGTCAACGCTACGTGTTGAACGGGCTGGTAAAACACATATGAACCCAGCCTTAGGGTTAGGGTTAGAACTAGGGTTAGGGTTAGAACTAAGGTTAGGGTTAGCGTTAGGGTTAGCATTAGGGTTAGAATTAGGTTAGGGTTAGAATTGGGTTACGGTTAGAATTAGGGTTACGGTTAGAATTTGGGTTACGCTTGGAATTTGGGTTAGGCTTGGAATTTGGGTTAGGGTTGGAATTTGGGTTAGGCTTGGAATTAGGCTTAGGTTTGTGATTAGGGTTAGAGTTAGGATAAGTGTTAGGGGTGTTTTGAGGTTAGGGTTTGTATTAGGGTTAGGGGTGTGTAGGGGTTATGGTTGGGGTTAGGGGTGTATTGGGTTTAGGGTTGGAGTTAGAATTGAGGGGTTTCCACTATTTACGCACATCAGGGGGTCTCTATATGCGACATGGCGCCACCATTGATTCCTGCAAATTTTGCATTCAAAAAGTCAAACAGTCCTCCCTTTATTCCGAGTCCCGACGTGTGCCCAAACAGTGGTTTACCCCCACATATGGGGTATCAGCGTACTCGAGAAAAATTGCACAACAACTTTGGGGGTCTAATTTCTCCTGTTACCCTTGGGAAAAAATTGGGGACTAAAAAAGTTATTTTTGTGGAAAAAAAATGATTTTTTATTTTCACGGCTCTGCGTTATAAACTTCTGTGAAGAACTTGGAGATTCAAAGTGCTTACCACGCATCTAGAGGAGTTCCTTGGGGGATTTAGTTTCCAAAATGGGGTCACTTTGGGGGGTTTCCACTTTTTAGGCACATCATGGGCTCTGCAAACGTAACATGACGCCCGTATACCATTCCATCAAGTCGGCATTTCAAAACGTCACTACTTCCCTTCCGAGCCTCGACGTGTGCCCATACAGTAGTTTTCTCCCACATATGGGATATCAGCATACTCAGGACAAATTGGACAACAACTTTTGGGGTCTAATTTCTCCTGTTACCCTTGGGAAAATAAAAAAATTGGGGACTAAAAGATCATGTCTGTGGAAAAAATATGATTTTTTTATTTTCATGCCCGGGCGTTATAAACTTCTGTGTAGCCCTTGGGGGTTCAAAGTGCTCACCACACATCTAGATAAGTTCTTTGCGGGGTCTAGTTTCCAAAATGGGGTCACTTGTGGGGACTTTCTGCTATTTAGGCACATCAGGGGCTCTGCAAACGTAACATGACGCCCGCAGACCATTTCATCAAAGTCAGCATTTCAAAACGTTACTACTTCCCTTCTGAGCCCCAACGTGTGCCCGAACAGTGGTTCCCTCCCACATATGGGGTACCAGTGTACTCAGGACAAACTGTACAACAACTTTTGTGGTCCAATTTCTCCTGTTACCCTTGTGAAAATAAAAAATTGTTGGTTAAAAAAAATCAGTTTTTCAGGAAAAAAATGATTTTTTATTTTCACGGCTGTGCATTATAAACTTCTGTGAAGCACGTGGGGGTTCAAGGTGCTCACCACACATCTAGATAAGTTCCTTGGGGGGTCTAGTTTCCAAAATGGGGTCACTTGTGGGGGCTTCTACTGTTTAGGCACATCAGGGGCTCTGCAAACGTAACAAGATGCCCGCAGACCATTCCATCAAGTCGGCATTTCAAAGCGTCACTACATCCCTTCCGAGCGCTGACGTGTGCCCAAACAGTGGTTCCCCTTCACATACGGGGTACTAGCGTACTCAGGACAAATTGGACAACAATTTTGGGGTCCAATTTCTCCTGTAACCATTGTGAAAATAAAAAATAGTGGACTAAAAAATAATTTTTTGTGAAAAAAAAATGATTTTTTATTTTCACGGCTCTGCGTTATAAACTTCTGTGAAGCACCTGGGGGTTCAAAGTGCTCACTGTGCATCTAGATAAGTTCCTTAGGGGGTCTAGTTTCCAAAATGGGGTCATTTGTGGGGGAGCTCCAAAGTTTAGGCACACAGGGGCTCTCCAAACACGACATGGTGTCCGCTAACGATTGGAGCTAATTTTCCATTAAAAAAGTCAAATGGCGCTCCTTCCCTTCTGAGCCCTGCCGTGCGCCCAAACAGTGGTTCCCCCCCACATATGGGGCACCAGCGTACTCAGGAAAATCTGGACAACAACTTTTGGGCTCCAATTTATCCTGTTACTCTTGGGAAAATAAAAAATAGTGGGCTAAAAAATGATTTTTGAGAAACAAAAATGATTTTTTATTTTCACTGCTCTGCGTTTATAAACTTCTGCGAAGCACTTGGGGGTTCAAAGTGCTCACTACACATCTAGATAAGCTCCTTGGGGGGTCTAGTTTCCAAAATAGGGTCACTTGTGGGGGGTTTCTACTGTTTAGGCACATCAGGGGCTCTGCAAACGCAACATGATGCCTGCAGAACATTCCATCAAGTCTGCATTCCAAAATGGCGCTCCTTCCCTTCTGAGCTCTCCCATGCACCAAAACAGTGGTTCCCCCCCCCACATATGGGGTACCAGTGTACTCAGGACAAATTGCACAACAACTTTTGTGGTCCAATTTCTCCTGTTACCCTTGTGAAAATAAAAAATAGGCTAAAAATATCATTTTTGAGGAAAAAAATGTTTTTTTTTATTTTCACTGCTCTGCGTTATAAACTTCTGTGAAGCACTTGGGGGTTCAGAGTGCTCACAACACATCTAGATAAGTTCCATAAGGGGTCTAGTTTCCAAAATGGTGTCACATGTGGGGGGTTTTCACTGTTTAGGCACACAGGGGCTCTCCAAAGGCGTCATGGTGTCCGCTAAGGATTGGAGCTAATTTTCCATTCAAAAAGTCAAATGGCGCTCCTTCCCTTCTGGGCTCAGCCGTGCACCCAAACAGTGGTTTATGACCACATATGAGGTATCTGTGTACTCAGGAGCAATTGCTCAACAAATTTTAGGATCCAATTTATACTGTTGCCCATGTGAAATTGAAAAAACTGATGCTAAAAGAATTTTTTTGTGAAAAAAAAGTACTTTCTTTTTTTTACGGATCAATTTGTGAAGCTACTGGGGGTTCAAAGTGCTCACTCTGCATCTAGATAAGTTCCTTGGGGGGTTTAGTTTCCAAAATTTGGTCACTTGTAGGGGAGCTCCAATGTTTAGGCACACAGTGACTCTCCAAATGCGACATGGCAACCGCTAAAATTCCAGCATATTTTCCATTCAAAAAGTCAAATGGCGCTCCTTCCCTTCTGATCCCTGCCGTGCGCCCAAACGTGGTTTATGACCACATATGAGGTATCTGTGTACTCAGGAGAAATTGGCCAACAAATTTTAGGATCCATTTTATCCTGTTGCCCATGTAAAAATGAAAAAATTGATGCTAAAAGAAAATTTTTGTTGGAAAAATTGAAATGTCCATTTTTTCCTTCCACGTTGCTTTAGTTCCTGTGAAGCACCTGAAGGGTTAATAATCTTCTTGAATGTAGTTTTGAGTAGCTTGAGGGGTGCAGTTTTTATAATGGTGTCACTTTTTGGTATTTTCTGCCAAATAGACCCCTCAAAGTGACTCCAAATGTGAGGTGGTCCCTAAAAAAAATGGTTTTGTAAATTTTGCTGTAAAAATGAGAAATCGCTGGTCAACTTTTAACCCTTATAACTTCCTAACAAAAAAAAATGTTGTTCCCAAAATTGTGCTGATGTAAAGTAGACATGTGGGAAATGTTATTTATTAACTATTTTGTGTCACATAACTCTCTGGTTTAACAGAATAAAAATTCAAAATTTGAAAATTGCAAAATTTTCGCCAAATTTCCATTTTTTTCACAAATAAACGCAAAAATTATCGACCTAAATTTACCACTAACATGAAGCCCAATATGTCATGAAAAAACAGCCTCAGAATCGCTAGGATCTGTTGAAGCGTTCCTGAGTTATTACCTCATAAAGGGACACTGGTCAGAATTGCAAAAAATGGCAAGGTCTTTAAGGTCAAAATAGGCTGGGTCATGAAGGGGTTAAGATAATTATTTGTTTTAATATCACATTACTTTCTATGGGCGACAAAACTTTTGTCTTGCCAAAGTTTGACCATTCTGTGTTCATTAAATGATCAATATTTCAGCATTGATGCCAATTTATTTTCTTAACCTAAAACAAATTTTGGAGGGTTTCAGCTTTCAAAAGAATAATTTATACAACCAATGGATGAATTTAACGTCAGGTTATAAGCTTTTATTTACATAACATGAATAAGCGACATAACTTCTGTCAGGGAGTGTATGTGGTAATAACTCTGGAACGCTTCAACGTGTCCCAATAATTCTAAGATTGTTTTTTCATGACACATTGTACTTCATGTTAGCATCAAATTTAGGTCGATTTTTTTGCGTTTATTTTTGTAAATATTGGAATTTTGACAAAAATTTTTGAGAATTTCGCAATTTTTAAACTTTTAGTTTTTACGACTTTAAATCAGATAGTTATATCACAAAAAATAGTTAATAAACAACATTTCCTATGTGTCTGCTTTAGATCAGCTTCGTTAAAACTTTATCAGCAATTTCTCATTTTTCCAACAAAATATACAAAACCATTTTTTTTAGGGACATTTTCACATTTGTAGTGACTTGGAGGGGCTTATGTGACAGAAATGACCCAAATGTGTCACCATTTTAAAAACGGCACCCCTCAAAATGCTTTAAACCACATTCAAGAAGTTTAGTAGTCCTTCAGGTGCTTCACAGGAATTAAAGCAACATGGAAGGAAAAAATGAAAATTTAGCTTTTTCCCACAAAAATTTTGAATTAGCCCCAAATTTAACATTTTTACAAGGGTAAGAGGAAAAAATAGACCATACAGTTTGTTGTGCAATTTCTTTTAAGTACACCGAAACCTAATATGTGGTGGAAAACTACTGTTTGGTCGCATGGCAGGGCTTGGAAGGGAAGGAGTATCATTTGACTTTTGAAATGCAAAATTGACTGGAATAGATAGCAGCAGACACCATGTCGCGTTTGCTGAGCCCCTGATGTGCCTGAACAGAGGAAAACCCACAAGTGAACCCATTTTGGAAACTACACCCCTCAAGGAGTTAATTTAGACATGTGGTGAGCTGATGCTTCACATAATTTTATAACCTAGAAAATAAAAATAAAAAAATCTTTTTTTTTTTTTTTTTAAAGTTATTTTAGCTCCAATTTTTTATTTTCACAAGGGTAACAGAGGAAAATGGACCATGCAATTTCTTGTGCAATTTCTACTGAGTACCTCCAGGTCAATTTGACCTTTTAGTGAAAAAACTTTTTATATATATTTTTTCTGAAATTGGAAAACCCCTTTAATTACTGTAACTGCTAATACATGTTACTATGGGTCTTAGCAGCAAATTAAAAACCTATAACTTACTGCTTCTTATAAACTGATAAGATCAGTGTTGAGCTATGTTCATATGCAGTGGGATTTTTTAATGCTAATTGAACGTTTTATTGACGAGCTAAGGCGATGAAGTTACAGAAATCTCAAGCACACGCTTGTTTTTTTTCCTGACTAAATTTGAAAACGGCGTTTTTTAGTCTCCAACGTGTCAGTTCTTTCAGCGTTTTTCACTGTTTCGCCCATAGAAAGTTATGAGAAAGTGCAAAAATGCTGCAAAATACACAATAACTGTTTACGCAGCATTTTTTTTAGCATTTTTGGGAAATAAAACCAACTTTATTAAACAAGTTACGTAGACAAAGCACACGTGTAATCCACACCCAATAAAATGCAGCAAACGAATGCAGCAAAACTGGCTTTTTGAACACAGTTGTTTTACTGCCAAAGAGCAGGTTTTGGCTTCAGAAACAAAACGCTGTAAAAATTCTGCATGTGAACATAGCCTTAAGGAGAATTATGATCAGCCAATTGTCTCTGCCCTCCACAGCAGTCCCAGTTTCTTATGTGGCCCCTTTGAAAAATTAATTGCCCACCCGTGGCCTAAGGCGCTCTCTGCCAGTCTTTGGTTTTACCAGTCACTTCTGTTGTATCTGGCCTCAGCAGTTCCCTGATTTCCCTCACTTTTCGTGAGCTGTAGCCTAAAGATACAGTATACTTGTAAATGTTTGCTTAATATTTAATCCGTAGCATAATCCATATGAAACTATGAACCAGATTTCAAAAGTGTTTTTGTTACATTTGACCTTTTGCAAAGGCCAAAACATTTGGCTGTGAATATGGTATTTATTATTCAAGTGATTCATTATTTTCCCCTGTAGTTTCTGTAATTGACAGTTAATGTAGAAATAAAAAATGCATGGCCTATTACATTGGTACACCTACACAGACTCTTCTGGAAACTCTTAAATTTATCATTGCAAAAGACTATATCATTATGTAAAGACATATGCATCTGTTGGACACATAGGTCTCAATTTATTAGATACTTAATGAAGTAGTTGCATCCTATAACTTGCGCCTCTGCCGTGAACGTTACTCCAGTCAGAGGCTGGTGTACATTTGTGGCTTCAATTATACCACTAGAGTAGCGTAAATTTTGATGAATTTTCCCTCCCTGCTCCACCCACCTAGGCAAAATGGTTGGAACTGGTGTAAAAACAACAAGAGCTCCATAATTTTTCCATAATTTTTGGTTAGCTTTGCTGTAAACACCTTAATAAATCGGGCCCTTGATATGTTGCTTTATTTGTCAAAATTGTTGCTTAGAATAATGTTGCCTGCATTGCTCAAACTTGTACTGTTTTATATTTAGCCCATCTAATGGAGGTCGTTCATGTGCAGGACCAAGCTATGAATTACAGCTCTGTCATACGCAAGAGTGTAAGAAAGATTCTGAGGACTTTAGAGAAGAACAGTGCAGACAATGGGACCCATTTTTTGAATATCAGAATGCTAAACATCAGTGGACTCCATATGAACATCCAGATGGTAAATGTTTTATTTAATACAATTCTTTCAATGGCTTCCTTACAAATATAAATGTATTTCTTTATTAGTGGAAACCTGTCAGGTTATTCTTGTTTTTGCCTTTTTCTTATCTTTCTATAATAAAAAAAGTTTAGGCTTTAACTCCTTCATGCCACGGACAATTTCCATTGTTGTGTTTCCGTTTTTTCCTTTCCTTCTTCCCAGAGCCAAAACTCTTTTATTTTTCTCTCTACGTAGATATGAGGTGTTTTTGCTTGTCAAGTTGTATTTTTGAATTACACCATTCATTTTACCACATAGTGTACTAGAAAATGGGGAAAAAAATCCAAGTGCGGTGAAATTGTGGAAAAAAAAACAATTCTGACATTGATTTTTGGGAACTGTTTTTACGGTGTACATTTTGTGGTAAAAATAACAATTACAGCGATACCAAACATGTCCAGTTTTTGATCATTTGAGGCTGGGTGCACACGGTCAGAAATTGGCAGCACTTTGGATGCAGCACATGTCTGCTGTGACCAAAGCGCTGATGGCTTTTGAAAATAGGTGAATCCACATGTGTTCATTGAACTGTGCGGATTTACCGCGTCTAATACATTGTACGGGTGACATTTATCTTGCGGAGACTCGCGTTTTCCCAAAATAAATAGACATGCTGCAGACTGAAAAGACGTGCCGCATGTCCGTCTCTGCGGGTGAGCCGCGGGCGTCAGTGCATGCATAGTGGAAATAGCATTTACTGAAATCCTATCCATTAT
Organism: Oophaga sylvatica; assembly: GCA_033576555.1. Lineage (NCBI taxonomy): Eukaryota > Metazoa > Chordata > Amphibia > Anura > Dendrobatidae > Oophaga > Oophaga sylvatica. Next base: position 66,487,102 of record JARQOD010000004.1, on the reverse strand, counting down.
GCTGTAACATCTGGATGCTGCGGGATGGATGCTGCGCAAGTACACAGCGTCCTGCCTGCAGCGTTTACTAACCGTGGGAGCGTACCCTTAGCGGTGAAAAGAAAATCAGAAATTTACAAAAAAAAAATCTGTTGCTTGTGTTGCCATTACCCAAGAGCCATTACATTTTCATTTTTTGCCCGATAGAGCTGAGTGATAGCTTATTTTTTGCAGGGAAGGCAACGTTTTTATTAGTACCATTTTAGGATAGATTTAACTTTTTGATTTATTGTTACAGCATTTTTTATGGAATTGCACTTGCTAAAAAAACATAATTTTGGCATTCTTAAATTTTTTCCATTTATGGTGTTTACCTATCGACTTAATTACATTAATATTTTGATACATTGGACTTTTCTGAATGCGGTAATACATCAATCATGTATTTTTTGATATCTTTATTTTCAAAAGGGAAAAGGAAGTGATTTCAACTTTTATTTTTTTTTTATTATTTACATTTTTTTAACCCCTTTCTGACATCAGATGTAATATTCCGTCCATGTACCCTGGGCCAATTTGACCATGGACGGAATATTACGTCATCGCGATCGGCCGCACTCACAGGGGAGAGCGACCGGGTGTCAGCTTATTCTGATAGCGGACACCTGGCACTATCAAACAAGATCACAGCATTCCGGAAGCTGGCACAGGGCTGACAGCCCCTCTGCCTTGGAATCAGAGACCCCACGGTGTGACGCAGGGTCCCGATCGTTGCCATGCCGGCTCACCAGAGCTAGTAAACGCACTGTGCATGATCAGCAAGTCTCCCTGTCAGTGCAGCAATGACAGCTTCTATGGCATGCAGATGCTGCTTCATCTGCATGCTATAGAAGCGATCAGCTTGTAAAAAATGATTGTCCCATAGTGGGACTAAGTAAAAAAGTTAGGAAAAAGTAAAAAGAAATTTTTTGTTAAATAATTGTAAAAATATTTTAAAAAAAAATCAAAAATAATAATAAAAAAATCAATATACAGCTCTGGCAAAAAATCAGAGACCACTGCAAAATTTTCAGTTTCTCAGATTTTTCTCTTTATAGTTATATTTTTGAGTAAAATGTAAATAGCTCTTTTATTCTATAAACTACTGACATGTCTCCGAATTTCCAAGCAATAAATTTTGTATTTATTTTCAGAAAATGAGAAATGGTCCAAATAACAAAAAAATGCAGTGCTTGAAGACCTCAAATAATGCTAAGAAAACAAGTTCATAATCATTTGGAAAAAACAATACTACTGTTTTAATTCATGAAGAGTTCAGAAATCAATATTTGTGGAATAACCATGATTTTTAATCACAGCTTTCATGCGTGTTGGCATGCTTTCCACCAGTCTTTTACACTGCTTTTGGGTGACCTTATGCCACTCCTGGTACAAAAATTTAAGCAGTTCTTCTTTGTTTGATGGCTTGTGACTATCCATCTTCCTCTTGATTACATTCCAGAGGTTTTCAATGGGGTTCAGGTCTAGAGATTGGGCAGGCCATGACAGGGATTTGATGTGGTGGTCCTTCATCCACACATTGATTGTCCTAGCTGTGTGGCATGGCGCATGGTCCTGCTGGAAAAAAAACAGTCATCAGAGTTGGGGAACATTGCCTGAGCAGAAGGAATCAACTGTTTTTCCAGAATAACCTTGTATGCGGCTTGATTCATACATCCTTCGCAAAGATTAACCTGCCTAATTCCAGCCTTGCTGAAGCATCCCCAGATCATCACCGATCCTCCACCAAATTTCACAGTGGGTGAAATTTGGTGGCGGACACTGTGGCTTGTACGCCTCTCCAGGTCTCTGTCTAACCATTAGACAACCAGGTGTTGGGCAAAGCTGAAAATTAGACTCATCAGAGAAGATTACCTTACTCCAGTCCTCTATGGTCCAATCCTTATGGTCTTTGGCAAACTTCAGCCTGGCTCTCCTTTGCTTCTCATTGATGAAAGGCTTTTTTCTAGCTTCACATGACTTGAGCCCTGCCTCTAGGTGCCTGCTACGACCTATTTTTGCCATGCACTTCACACCAGCTGCCATTTGCCATTCTTTTTGTAGGTCACTTGATGTCATCCTGCGGTTGCTGAGTTACATTTGAATAAGATGACTGTCATCCTGGTCAGTGGAGAGTCGTTTTCGCCCTCTGCCAGTTGTAGCTTTGTTGTCCCCAATGTCAGCTGCTTGACCTTGTTGTAATGGACTGCCATCTTAGAAATTTTAAGGATGGAGGCAACATGACGCTCACTGTATCCCTCTGTTAGTAAAGCCAGAATTGAGCCTTTTTCCTCACTCAAGACTTTTCTTTTCAACTCCTTTACCATGGTTAGAAGTTATTTTTTCATTCCTATTACTTTTGGGATATTACTAGCACTTGTTTTGCCATCCAGCTTGTCCTATTGCAAGAGGATTGTGAACACCACAGCAGGGTTTTTTATACTTTCCTTCGTTAAATAAGATTTGGTTCAGGTGATCACCTAATCAGAAGCACATTACGTAGAATGAGGTGTACTCTGGTTGGAATTCAATTGACACTGGAATGGAATGGCTGTCAGACATGTAGAGAAGCTGATTTTCATAAAACTGCAGTGGTCTCTTAATTTTTTGCCAGAGCTGTATACAGTACAGACCAAAAGTTTGGACACACCTTCTCATTCAAAGATTTTTCTGTATTTTCATGACTATGAAAATTGTAGAATCACACTGAAGGCATCAAAACTATGAATTAACACATGTGGAATTATACATTACACTTTACAAAAAAGTGTGAAACAACTGAAAATATGTCTTATATTCTAGGTTCTTCCAAGTAGCCACCTTTTGCTTTGATTACTGCCTTGCACGCAGAAAAGGTGAACGGCTGGACTCTACATGTCTAGTTCCCACCGTGAAGCATAGAGGAGGTGGTGTGATGGTGTGGGGGTGCTTTGCTGGTGACACTGTTGGGGATTTATTCAACATTGAAGCGGTGAGCGGTCCAGCTCACCCCAAACCATCTCGATTGGGTTCACGTCTGGTGACTGTGGAGGCCAGGTCATCTGGCGTAGCACCCCAACACTCTCCTTCTTGGTCAAATAGCCGTTACACAGTCTGGAGGTGTGTTTGGGGTCATTGTTCTGTTGAAAAATAAATGATGGTCCAACTAAACGCAAACCGGATGGAATAGCATGCTGCTGCAAGATGCTGTAGTAGCCATTCTGGTTCACTATGCCTTCAATTTGGAATAAATCCCCAACAGTGTCACCAGCAAAGCACCCCCAAACCTCACACCACCTCCTCCATGCTTCACTGTGGGAACCAGGCATGTAGAGTCCATCCGTTCACCTTTTCTGCGTGCAAAGCAGTAATCAAAGCAAAATGTGGCTACTTTGAAGAACCTAGAATATAAGACATATTTTCAGTTGTTTCACACTTTTTTGTAAAGTGTAATGTATAATTCCACATGTGTTAATTCATAGTTTTGTTGCCTTCGTGTGATTCTACAATTTTCATAGCTATGAAAATGCAGAAAAATCTTTGAATGAGGTGTGTCCAAACTTTTGGTCTGTACTATATATTATATCACTAAATTAATATTTGAATGAAACAATATATAAACAATAAAAGTACACATATTCGGTATCGCCGCTTCCGCAACGACCCGACCTATAAAACTGTCCCACTAGTTAACCCCTTTAGTGAACACCATAAAAAAGGCAAAAAACTATGCTTTATCATCATACTGCGGAACAAAAAGTGGAATAACACGAGATCAAAAAGACAGACATAAATTAACAGGGTACCACTGAAAATGTCATCTAGTCCCGCAAAAAACGAGCTGCCATACAACTCCATCATCGGAAAAATAGAAAAGTTCTAGCTCTCAGAATAAAGTGATGCAAAAACAATAATTTTTTCTATAAAATAGTTTTTATTATATAAAAGTCCCAAAATATAAAAAAAAATATAAATTAGGTATCACTGTAAGCATACTGACCTAAACAATAAAACTGCTTTATCAATTTTACACATGGAACAGTATAAACACCTCTCCCCCCAAGATAAGAAATTCATGAATTGCTAGTTTTTGCTCATTCTGGCTCCCAAAAATCGGAATAGAAAGCGATCAAAAAATGTCATGTGCCCGAAAATTGTACGAATAAAAACATCAACTCGTCCTGCAAAAAACAAGACCTCACATGACTCTGTGGGCCAAAATATTGAAAAATTATATCTCTCAAAATGTGGTGATGCAAAAACTATTTTTTTTGCAATAAAAAGCATCTTTTAGTGTGTGACAGCTACCAAACATAAAAACCCACCATAAGGCCTCTTCCACACGTCCTGATATTTCCGGTATCGGAGATGTCAGCGTCTGTGTTTGTAATATGTGTGGCATGCATGTGCCACATCAGTACCACACGGACGGGCGCCAGGAAAAAGCGTTGCAGTAAGCGCTGTTCCCCAGCGCTGGGTACTGAGCACGGCTCTCATCATTCTCCCCTGCTCTGCTGGCGATCGGAGCGAGCAGGGAGAATGATGAGAGTTACATTTAAGTGAAAAAAAAGACAGCAGGCGCAGCTGATGGGGCTTTTACTCCCATCAGCCTAGCCCTGCTGCTGCTAATAAGAGTGACAGCAGGAGCGGTTGATGGGGGTATTCATCAGTCTCCACCTGCGCTATAAGTAAATTTAAAAAAATGGCGTGGGTTCCCCTGTATTTTCTATAACCAGCCAGGCAAAACTCACAGCTGGGTGCTGCAATCCTCAGCTGTCAGCTTCAGCAAGGTTGGTTATCAGGAACAGAGGGGTCCGCACGCTGTTTTTTAAAATAATTTTAAAAAATGGCGTGGGTCCCCCCTATTTTTGACAACCATCTTTGCTAAAGCTCACAGCTGGGGGCTGGTATTCTCAGGCTGGTAAGGAGTCATTGATATAGGCCCCCCATAGCCTAAAAATAGCAGCCGGCAGCTGCCCAGAAAAGACGCATCTATTAGATGCACCAATTCTGGTGCTTTGCCCAGCTCTTCCCACTTGCTCTCTAGCGGTTGCAAGTAGGGTAATATTTGTGGGGTTGATATCACCTTTCTATCGTCAGGTGACAATAAGCCCACGGGTTAGCAATGGAGAAGCGTCAATAAGGCTACTTTCACACTTGCGTTTTTTGGCGCAGCGCATCTTGCGCTATCGGACGCATGCGCAATGTTCCCCTATCTTTAACATGGTGGGCGCAGGGTCTAGCGCTTGCACGCGTTAATGTGCGTTTGTCGTGCGCTGCGCATATTCCCGGTGTGCGCCCATACGCGCTAGACGCTACATGTTGCATTTTTTTTTCGGCCAACCGCTTTAAAAAAAACGCGTGCGCACGTGTGCGCATGCTATGCGCAAAAAATAACATTGCAGTCTATGGGGGCGCTGGCGTGCGCATGGCTTTGCGCTCGTCAGCGCTTTTTCACGCACACGATTTTTCTGTAAATAATGGAGCCAGAGATGATGGAGACAGAGATGATGGAGACAGAGATGATGGAGACAGAGATGATGGAGACAGAGATGATGGAGACAGAGATGATGGAGCCAGATGATGGAGACAGAGATGATGGAGACAGAGATGATGGAGCCAGAGATGATGGAGACAGATGATAGATGATAGAGACAGATGATAGAAATGTGACACATAGACAACGCATGCGCCAAAATAACGCAAACGCATGCAAAAACGCATGAAATCGCAGACAAACGCTGCGTTTTTTTGTCGAAATGCGCATGCTGATGCGACTAAATATCGCAGCGTTTACAAGCGTTTGCATGCGTTTTTTTAATGCGCTTCATGTGCGCTCGAAACGCAGCGCAAAAAAACGCAAGTGTGAAAGTAACCTTAGACACCTATCCATTACTAATCCTATAGTTGTATTGTAAATAAACACACAGCCAGAATAAAGTCTTTTAATTGAAAAAATGACAGACTCCTTTAATATTCTCAATTAAACCATACTTAAAACATGCTTAAACCATACATACTCTTACGGCCACCCGGTACCACGATACTTACCTAGCCTCCTGCCGTATCACTGTACGAAGTCTGCGCCGTGCCTAGCCGGCACTTCTGGGTCCTCAGAGGGTCCGCTGTCCGCGAATGCGCATGGGGTCCTGGTGGCGCGCGCCTTCTACACGTCATACTGTGGGAGGATCGTGACCCGGCAGCTCTGCCCTGTCATGGCGCCACCGGGTATATCAGACTGCCTTCTACCCTTGGTAAATGCCTGAGTATCGTCTGCATGGTTGTGTGGTACCGATTGATATCGCTGCGGACATTCCCTGTATTCGGGTACCCTCTGTCCAGTCCTCAGGCTGGTACGCTTCCCAGCGTGTGCTCTGCCATGTCCTCAGCCTGGTGCACTTTCCATTGTGCGCTCTTCCCAATCCTCAGCCTGGTACGCTTCCCAGCGTGCGCTCTGCCCTGTCCTCATCCCATTGCTCTTTCTAGTGTGCGCTGTGCCCAGTCCTCACCCTGGTACGCTCCTCAGCGTGCACTCTGACCTGTCCTCAGCCCGGTGCACTTCCCCGTGTGCATTCTGCCCAGTCCTCAGCCTGGTACGCTTCCCAGCTTGTGCTCTGCTCTGTCCTCAGCCCGGTGCACTTCCAGTGTGCTCTCTGCCCAGTCCTGATCCCGGAACACCTACAGCATATGTCCTGCCCTGTCCTGGTCCCATTCCCGGAGTTCCTAGTTTTGTTCCCACCCCATGTCCACGGGTTCCCTGATCTTGTTCTCCCGCTCCTGCTTCCAGTCCCAGTCTCTAGCTTTCCTGTCCCTCACGCTCTATTGGTCTTTCCTGTCTCCTTTGATCCGGCCCTCTGGTACTAGCTATTGCGGTATACTTTCCCCTTGGGCCTGCCACTAACACTTTCTGTATAGTGGTCGGTTCCACCTGGTCAGCTCGCCCAGGGTCGGTGGGTTCCGTGATCCAGTGGGTCCACTCCTGGAGTTGTAACACATAGTTACTTCGCCCATTCCGCCGACGCCCTCTAAAAAAGTAAAAGTAAAATAAAAAAGCCACAATATACCATAACCTGTCCGTCATTCTGTCCCACGCCGTAATCCATGTCTGGCGGATAATTACTTTTCAATCTGGACGGTGCCAAGATGCAACCGTCCACGCTGAGAACCACTGGTAAATGAGCTGCTAGGAACGCAGCGTCGGTAACCAGGGGTGACATCATAGAGGTCACCTCCGGTCACTGTGCTTTGTTCCCAGTCGGGCGGAGCTGCGGTGAGATCCGGGGTCACTTATAAACTTCACATACCAGGAAACAGTAGATTATTTCCAAAAAGGGGGCACTTGTTGGGCATAGCCACTGTTAAGGCACATCTAGATAAGTTCCTTGGGGGGCCTAGTTTCCAAAGTGGGGTCACTTGTGGGAGGTTTTCACTGTTTAGGCACATCAGGGGCTTTCCAAAAGCGACATGATGCCCGCAGACCATGCCATCAAAGTCTGCATTCTAAAACATCACTACTTCCCTTCTGAGCCCAGACATGTGCCCATACAGTAGTTTTCCCCACATATGAGGTATCAGCGTTCTCAGGACAAATTGGACAACAACTTTTGGGGTCCAATTTCTCCTCATACCTTTGGGAAAATTAAATATTGGGGACTAAAAGATCATTTTTAAAAATACTTGGGGGTTCAAAGTTCTCACCACACATCTAGATAAGTTCCTTGAGGGGTCTAGTTTCCAAAATGGTGTCACTTGTGGGGGGTTTCCACTGTTTAGGCACATCAGGGGCTCTCCAAACTCGATATGGCGTTCATTCTCCTTTCCAGCCAATTTTGCTGCCTTGCGCCCAAACAGTGGTTTACCTGCACATATGAGGTATCACCATACTCAGGACAAATTGCAAAATAACCTTTGGGGTCCAATTTGTCCTGTTACCCTTGGTCAAATAAAAAAAATTGGATTTGAAGTAAATTGTTTGTGAAAAAAAGTAAAATATTCATTTTTTTTTAAGTATTACAAAAATTCCTGTGAAGCACCTGAAGGGTTAATAAACTTCTTGAATGTGGTTTTGAATGCTTTGAGGGGTGCAGTTATTAGAATGGTGTCACTTTTGGGTATTTTCTATCATATAGACCCCTCAAAGTGACTTCAAATGTGATGTGGTCCCTAAAAAAATGGTGTTGTAAATATGAGAAATCGCTGTTTAACTTTTAACCCTTATAACTTCCTAACAAAAAAAATGTTGGTTCCAAAATTGTGCTGATGTAAAGTAGACATGTTGGAAATGTTACTTATTAAGTATTTTGTGTGACATATCTCTGTGATTTAAGGGCATGAAAATTCAAATTTGGAAAATTGAGAAATTTTCAAAATTTTCACCAAATTTCCATTTTTTTTTTCACAAATGTACACAAGTCATATCAAAGAAATTTTACCACTATCATGAAGTACAATATGCCATGAGAAAACATTGTCAGAATCACCAGGATCCATGGAAGCGTTCCAGAGTTATTACCTCATAAAGGGACAGTGGTCAGAATTGTAAAACTTGGCCCGTTCATTAACATGCAAACCAGCCTTGGGGGTTAAGGGGTTAAACATTGTTTTTACTTTCACTGTTATTTCTTGCCCTCCAGGGTGGATTTGATTTTAATCAAACTGATTTAAATCACTATTTAAATCACTAGTCAGTAAGGCTTGATTTAAATCAGTGATTTAAATCAAAGTTTCTACCTAAACTAGTTCTTGCTACTTTACTTAGGTTAACAATTTTACCCTCCAGAGCTGTTGCAAATTGCTCCATTTCTCTGTCATACACTTGATCCAGCAGTTTCCCTGCAACATCAGCTCTGCTGGGTGGACTGTATCCTGGTCTCAGTGACTGAACCATATTAATGAAATGTGGGTTCTCAGTCAGACGGAAAGAAGAGTTTGTTGCATAAATAAACTGGGCAATTTTTTCATCAATCAACTCTTTTTCTAATCTGCTAGTTCTTATCACAAACCTATCTATGGTGGTTCCAGGAGGTAAAGGTTTTTTCTTCCTTTTGGGTGATGGTGATATGTGGCTGTGGGTGTCTGATGATGCTGCTGCTAATGAAGCACTATCCTGGATGGATAACTCTGAAACTGTAGAACAGGATGATGGTGATCTTGGAGGTGGATAGTTTCCAGAATCCATGAATTCCCCTAAACAAAAAAGTCAATGCTGTTATTTTATTGTTTATACAATTTCTGCTTATTGTACACAACACATCACTGCCCCAAAAGGAATATTTGTTTTTCTTCATAACTGTACCAAATGAGAGTAACATGCAGTAGTAATAAGAAATATAATTTTTCTCACACATGACAGTTCAGTCTTTAGAAATCGGATTCAATAAAAATGTTTACCAACCTGAAGATCCTGCCTGTTCAGAAGTGTTTCTTTGGTCATCTTCATCACCGCACTTCTCATGATGTTGCCTCATTCGCGCCACCAGGCCTTGCATCTCTTTGTTGCATCGTTTGCATTTTGCACGCATGCCTGCCTTACCGATAGGCGAAGGAGCTTCATTAAAATATTCCCAAACTGGGTCTCTTTTACGGCCTGCTGCCATTATAAGGAAAGAATGTAATAAACCTCAGATCGTACACACAAACAGATCCAGACTTGTCTGTCTGTGGCTATGCTGCAGTATTGTGCTCAAAGTTTCACTTTCATTTTGTTGTCTGCTTGCCCTTCCTCCTCCTCACACTTAGATTCACATTCTTCTTGTGTTGTGCAGATCTATTCCACTCCAAACAATCAGAAACATATTGTCTAACTTCTTGGACTTGGCACTGAAGGGGTTGATTCTGTATTCATATAGGTTTGTAGAACAATAGGATTAAGGTCTTTTTCTCAACTCTGTTCATGTTGTAACATTTTTGCCGTGAAGAAGAGGCTGGGACCTCTGCGGAGTCAAATTCAGTTTTGAGAACTGCGTAAGTAAAGCGAGCGTCTGTGATAATATAGGAGAGAAACTGCCCACTAATCCTACAGAAACCTCTGGAAGAGCATGGCATTGTGAATGTTACACATATACAGCCTTTATTCTACTGAGTTAAACAACTCAGCTTTATCTCATGATGGAAGAACCTTTGGATGGTAAAATATTTTCCTCAAAAAGCAGTTTATTGAAAAAAATCCGATTTAAATCAAAAAAATCCGATTTAAATCAAAAAAATCCGATTTTTTTGATTTTTTTTAAAAAAATCATTGATTTTTATCCACCCTGTTGCCCTCCTTCTTCAGGACAACCACATGCCCTGAAGAAGTAGTTGATTTGATTTTAAAATGTGTTGACAATAAACCACTTTTATCCTCCCCTTTTCCTCGGATCCTGTCTTTGACATTCCTGCATTTCATATATTGAATTCTCTTGGAAGCTGCAGCGGCTGTTATCTTCACACTACTAGTGGTTGTGTCACACACAATCCCACCAAGTGAGCATACCATATGGTTATCCACTGTGCATAACCTGGATAAGACCTTTTTTGTGCTTTACGTTTCTCTCTAGCCTCATCTTTAAAATCCTGACAGAGTGCAATAGATAAATCATACCTTTTTGCTAAATAAAGGTATTTCAATAACATTTTAATATTTAAATGTGTATTATTTATTTTATTTATTTAGTTTATAACAATTCTCGGAAAAACCCTTTAACCAGATGGATCAGGCTATCCAGGTCTGTTTAGTTCTCTGTTTAGTTCTCTTGGCAAGTGGGGTTCATATTTGTGGTGTTGATCTCACCTTTGTATTGTCATGTGGCATCAAACCCATGAATTAGTAATGGAGTGACATCTATAAGACACCTATCCATTACTAATCCTATGGTTGTATTGTAAATAAAGACACAGCCAGAATAAAGTCCTTTATTTGTAATACAACAAAACACAAATTTTCCATTTTTATTTAAAAATTACAAACACAGTTATACTCGCCTAATGCCCATTCCACCTGAAGCCCTAGTCTTCTGCAATAAAACAAAAATAAAAAACGTTATACCTCACCTGTCCATCATTCTGTCCCACGCCGTAATCCATGTCTGGGGGATAAACGGTTTTCAAGCTGAACTGTGCCAAGATGCAAGCGTCCAGGCTGAGAAACACTGATAAATGATCTGCAGCATCAGTGACCAGACGTCATCGAGTTTACTGCCGGTCACTGAGGCTGCGTTCCCAGCTGGGCCAATGAACTGCAGTAACGTTGGTGAGATCAGTGCTAGCACAGTGAGAAAAAGTCTCACTACAGTGAATCTGAACTGTGGTGAACTGGCCTCTGTTCATTTTCCCGGCTGGGAACGCAGCCTCAGTGACTAGAGGTAACCTCGATGACATCACCGCTAGTCACTGAGGCTGCGCTCGCAGCAGCTCATTCTCCCAGTTGTTCTCAGCCTGGACGGTCACATCTAGGCACCATCCAGGTTGAAAACAGTTTATTCCCCAGACATGGTTTATGACGTGGAACAGAATGACGGACAGGTGGGCGATAATGTTTTTTATTTTTGTTTTATTATAGAAGACGAGGGCTTTGGTGTAATGGACGTTAGGTGAGTATAACTGTGTTTGTTATTTTTATAGACCCTCTTAATTACTAATCCGTGGGCTTGATGACACCAGTCAATACAAAGGTGACATCAACCCCATAGCTTTGAACCCCACTTGCCACCGCTACAGGGCATGTGGGAAGAGTCGGGCAAAGTGCCATAATTGGTGCATTTAATAGCTGCGCCTTTTCTAGGCGGCTGTGGGCTGCTATTTTTAGGCAAGGGGGGCCAATATCCATGGCCCCTTACCAGCCTGAGAATACAAGCCCCCAGCTGTCTGCTTTAACAAAGTTGGTTGTCAAAAATGGATGGAACTCTCTATTTTTGATAACCAGCCTTGTTGAAGCTGACGGCTAAGGGTTTCAGCCCTCAATTGTGAGTTTTACCTTGCTGGTTATCAAAAATATAGGGTAACTCACGCTGTTTTTTTTTTTTAATTAGTTATTTACAGCGTGGGCGCCGGCTGATAAATAGTCCCTTCAGCCGCTTGTGCTCTCACTGTTATTAGCGGCGGCAGGCGGCGGAAGATGGGAGCAGTAGTCCCATCAGCCAACACCAATGACCGGAGGTAAACTTCTTACTTCCGATCACAGCTACGCACTCACGCTGTCTGACAGGCGGTGATGATTTTTACCGCCGTTCAGAAGCGGTGTATTCCACGCTGTCATGAAGTACGTGTTCGGTGTCTGTGCCCAAACAATAGGTGTTCGGTATGGACGCCGAATGTAGTAGCATGTACTGGATATATTATGTAGTAGCACGTAGTCGATGTATTATATGGTAGCAAGTAGTCGGTGTATTATGTAGTAGCCTGTAGTGGATGTATTATGTAGTAGCACTTAGTGAATACATTATCATATACAATATACATAAAGAGAAATATGAACAAAACAAAAAATACATTTAACGTATGCTTTGGACATGAGCGATAGTACAAATAAACTAATCTGCCTAATAACCTAACTCTCTCCATTCCCTGCCAAAAAGAAAGAAAATAATTGCCAACAATCCTAAGAAAAAATAAACCCACGTGAGGCAGGTCCAATGTCTGCTGACAAAACTCCAGATTGCCATTACAACTCTACATTTGTAAGGGTGTGGACTGCCCTGCCCCTCAAAACAGAGTAGTGTTGTGCGGTTTTACTGCATTTTATTGTGCCATGTGAAGTGTGTGCTGTGTCATGTGGTTTTTATTAATATACTGTATATAATTCATAGTGCTTTAAGTACTGATGCTGCTGTGTAAATACTGTAAAGGTAATGCTTTGTGTGAGTAAGTGCTTAATTGTAGCATTATTTTCCTTTTTCTCTTTCAGAAAAAGAAAGATGTCATCTTTACTGTCAGTCAAAAAAAAATGGAGATGTGGTGTATATGAAAAGACTAGCACATGATGGAACGCGATGCTCGTATAAAGATCCTCATAATATCTGTGTACGAGGGGATTGTCTGGTAAGTAATAATGGCAAATTGTTGAAATTTGTATTTTAAAGGGAACCTGTCACCTCATTTTTGGGATAAAAGCTGTGGCTACTGGCATTAGGGGCTTATCTACAGCATTCTGGTAAGCTGTAGATAAGCCCACGATGTAACCTGAAAGATAAGGAAAACAAGTTAGATTATACTCACCCAGGGGGTGGTCCAATGCGGTCTGGTCTGATGGGCGTCGCAGGTCCGGGACCGGCGTCTCCCATGTTCATGCAATGACGTCCTCTTCCTTCCTTCTGTTGCGGCTCCTGCCCAGGCTTAATTCTCTGCCCTGTTGAGGGCAGAGCAAAGTACTGCGGTGCGCCGGCGCCAGGAAAGGTCAGAGAGGCCCAGCACCTGCTTGATACAAAGCAGCCTAGAGGCTTGAATTTTCGTAGAGATACAATGTATATTTATTAAAGCAATAACAATTTTTTCTAAGATTTTTTATATAACTCTTGCTCATATAAAAGCTGTTCAGGGTTTTCAACTATTTCTAGTTATTTCTGCCATCATAGTATCTTTGTACAGATTTTACTAATCGCAAAAATGATATACCGCATATACTCGCGTATAAACCGAGATTTTCAGCCCATTTTTTAGGGCTGAAAGTCCTCCTCTCGGCTTATACGCGAGTCATATACCGGGGGTCGGCGGGGGAGGGGAGCGGGGGTGACAGATCATACTTACCCCTCCGCCGGCTCGTCTCTGCAGCCCCCTGCTTCTCCCACGGTCTCCGGCTCCTTCCTGCAGCTGTCACATGGTACCACTCATTAAAGTCATGAATATGCACATATTCATGACTTTAATGAGCTTTACCACGTGACCGATGTAGGAAGGAAGAGCTGCGGGAGAAGAGCAGGGGCTGCAGAGACGCGCCGGGGGGGTGAGTATAAGCGATATTCACCTGTCCTCGTTCCACCGCTGCGCTCTGCTCTCTCCTCGCGTCCTCTAGCTGTGAATGTTCAGGCAGAGGGAGTGATGACGTAGTTAGTACGCGCCGCGCCCTCTGCCTGAGCGCTCACTGACAAGAGGACCCGGAAGACAGCGGCGCGTAGTGGTGGACCGGGTACAGGTAAATATCTCAGGTGCCGGAGCCCTGAGCGAGCGGTGACACCGGGTTCTGTCCCCCATGCTGGTGCAGCAGCAGTGGCAGCATAAGGAACCTATACTATGGGGCATAATCTGTGGAGCATATGGGGCATAATCTGTGGAACATATGGGGCATAATCTATGGAGCATATGGGGCATAATCTGTGGAACATATGGGGCATAATCTATGGAGCATATGGGGCATAATCTGTGGAACATATGGGGCATAATCTATGGAGCATATGGGGCATAATCTGTGGAACATATGGGGCATAATCTATGGAGCATATGGGGCATAATCTGTGGAACATATGGGGCATAATCTATGGAACATATGGGGCATAATCTATGGAGCATATGGGGCATAATCTGTGGAACATATGGGGCATAATCTATGGAGCATATGGGGCATAATCTGTGGAACATATGGGGCATAATTTGTGGAGCATATGGGGCATAATCTGTGGAACATATGGGGAATAATCTGTGCAGCATATGGGGCATAATCTGTGCAGCATATGGGGCATAATCTGTGGAGCATATGGGGCATAATCTGTGGAGCATATGGGGCATAATCTGTGGAACATATAGGGCATAATCTGTGGAACATATGGGGCATAATCTGTGGAGCATATCAGGCATAATCTGTGGAACATATGGGGCATAATCTATGGAGCCTTTTATGGGGGCATATTCTATGGAGCACCATATGGGGGCATAATCTATGGAGCATTTTATGGGGCCATTATTAACCTTTATGGAGCATTATATGGGGCTCCTGATTCAATATGGATATTTAAAAACATTTAACCTACTGATGTCTCAATTAATTCTACTTTTATTGGTATCTATTTTTATTTTTGTAATTTACCAGTAGCTGCTGCATTTTCCACCCTAGGCTTATACGCGAGTCAATAAATTCTCCCAGTTTTTTGTGGCAACATTAGGGGGGTCGGCTTATACATGGGTCGGCTTATACATGAGTATATATGGTAACAAGTTTTCTCTATTTTGATGGTGAATATAATATAAAATGTAGCACTTCAGTACATATTTTAATTTGTTGCATATCAAAATAATAGTATACTAACGATTCATTGTTTTGTTTATACAAATTCTTATGTGTAATAATTCTTGCGGTAATTGCGGTATAATGCTAATGTGTGTTAAAAAATTGTGTTTTTTTTCTCAAACCAAATATGTTATATTAAATAATTCATTCCATATAGGTTTCCTCTGAGTGGGTCACTATATCTGAAGGCTGCTTTTATATTTGTTTCTAATCTGCAGTCATTTTTACTATAGGATAAATCGCATCATGTGAATATAGACCTTGCAAATAAATATAAATATATCAATGAGTTTTGTTTTTGCCTTAAATATTTTAAACATGGCATATAAAATGAAAGAATTTTTGTTGTGATATTCTGTGGATCTTGAGTACCTTCTCAAATTGCGCATAACAAATTGCGCATATATAAAGAATTCATTGTATAGTTAATTTTTCCCATACATTGTGTGTACTTCGTTACAAAGTCTTTGTGTTTCTGTACAATCTATTTGCTGTTCTCACTAATTACCTATGATGTCACAATGAATTACGCTTGTATATAATAGTCTGTCTGATAGCTAGAAACTCGTGAGACTGTGATCTCTGTTTTAGTTACATGGATTCCATTGTCATTTTAATAGTGTGAAATAAAGAAGATATATTTTTTATACATCCAGCAAAGTGATCCTACTTTTTCTTATAACCTACCTATGCCCGACATTGCCATTTCCGTGTGTAGTTCCACCATTACTCCCCGGCAACATGCCCACTGTCTTGGGGTCATACTTGATTCTGAGCTTTCATTCACCCCCCACATCCGATCACTGGCTCGCTCTTGTTATCTGCACCTCAAAAACATATCTAGAATTCGACCCTTTCTTACTTTCGACTCTGCAAAAACTCTTACTGTTTCTCTTATTCATTCTCGTCTGGACTATTTTAACTCTCTACTAATCGGTCTCCCTCTTACCAAACTCTCCCCTCTCCAATCCGTCCTGAATGCTGCAGCTAGGATCATATTCCTCACCAATCGTTATACCGATGCCTCTACCTTGTGCCAGTCCTTACACTGTTTACCCATCCGCTCCAGAATTCAGTATAAACTTATTACCCTCACCCACAAAGCACTCCATGGATCAGCACCACCCTACATCTCCTCCCTCGTCTCAGTCTACCATCTTACCCGTGCCCTCCGTTCTGCTAATGACCTGAGGTTAAAGGGAATCTGTCACCCGATTTTTGGACTATGAGATGCGGCCACCGCCATCAGGGCTTATCTACAGCATTCTGTAATGCTGTAAATAAGCCCCCGATGTCACCTGAAAGAGAAGAAAAACTAGTTATATTATACTCAGCCAGGGGCGGTCCGCCGTCCGGTCCGATGGGCGTCGCGGTCCGGTTCGGCGCCTCACATCTTCTAGCGAAGCCGACCTCTTCTTTGCGTCCCATCACAGTT
Organism: Oophaga sylvatica; assembly: GCA_033576555.1. Taxonomy (NCBI): domain Eukaryota; kingdom Metazoa; phylum Chordata; class Amphibia; order Anura; family Dendrobatidae; genus Oophaga; species Oophaga sylvatica. The sequence goes on along the minus strand of JARQOD010000004.1, from coordinate 66,470,474 downwards.
CATGCGCAGGCGCACTGATCTGCCCTGGTGAGGGCAGAGCAGAGTACTGCAGTGCGCAGGTGCCGGGAAAGGTCAGAAAGGTCCGGCACCTGCGCACTGCAGTACTCTGCTCTGCCCTCACCAGGGCAGATCAGTGCACCTGCGCAGGAGCCGCGACGGGACGCAAAGAAAAGGCCGGCTTTAGATGATAGGAGGCACCGGACCGCGACGCCCATCAGACTGGATGGCGGGCAGCCCCTGGCTGAGTATAATATAACTCATTTTTCTTCTCTTTCAGGTGACATCGGGGGCTTATCTACAGCATTACAGAATGCTGTAGATAAGTCCCTGATGGCGGTGGCCGCATCTCATAGTCCAAAAATGGGGTGACAGATTCCCTTTAACATCCTCATTAATCAGAACCTCCTACTCCCGTCTCCAAGACTTTTCACATGCTGCGCCAATTCTTTGTAATGCACTACCAAGGTAAGTACGATTAATCCCCAATCCCCACAGTTTTAAGCGTGCCCTAAAAATGCATTTTTTCAGATTGGCCTATCGCCTCAACGCATTAACCTAAATATCCCTGTGTGGCTTATTCAGAATTCTTTACCATAACCAGGTTCCTCGCATCATCTTCGCATCATGCAATTGTTACCATCCACTTTTCGTGTCTCACCTTTTTCCTTATAGATTATAAGCTTGCGAGCAGGGTCCTCATTCCTCTTGGTATCTGTTTTGATCTATGTGTTTATTGCTATGCTGTAATGTCAGTTGTCTGTAGAAGTCCCCTCTATAATGTAAAGTGCTGCAAAATATGTTGGCGCTATAGAAATAAAATTATTATTATTTATTATTATTTGTTTACAGCCTGGGAATTGGGTAAAACCCATGGAGCTTCCCAGGCTATTAATATCATCTTACAGCTGTATACTTAGCCTTTACTGGCTATTAAAATGGGGTACCCTCCAAAAAAATTATGTAGGGTCCCCCTTTAATTAATAACCAGCAAAGGCTATGCAGACAGCTGTGGGCTGATATTAATAGCCTAGGACGGGGCTATGGATACTACCGCCCCCCCTAGGCTAAAACCATCAGCTCTCAGCAGCCCCAGAAAAGGCTTATCTATAAAATGTGCCAATTCTGGCACTTAGCCTTGCTCTTCCCACTTGCCCTGTAGCAGTGCCAAGTGGGGTTATAGTTGGGGGGGTTGATGTCACTGTTGTATTGTCAGGTGACATCAAGCCCCAAGGTTAGTAATGGAGAGGCGTCAATAAGACACCCCCATTACTAACCCCATAGTGATATTGTATAGAAACACACACACCCAAAAAAAAGTCCTCTAATTGAAAAAATGACACAGACTACTTTAATAAATCTTAATTAAACCATACTTATGACCTCGCCCATTCCACTGACGCCATTGTCTTCTGCAAAAGTGTTAAAAAAAACCAACAACTATATTCCTCACCTTTCCGCAAGGAAAATGATAATCCATGTGTCCCATGACTGGTCTAGCTCTCTTACATCTAGATGGCAAGCTGCATGGTTGCATGATGCGACCATACAGCTTGACATCCAGCAGAGACACTGAGCAGCATCTGCTATCATTGCCCAGTGTTTCGCGGTGAATTGGTAGGACCTGTCTGACGTCACCGCAAGTGTTTTCACGCTCCCGATGCCTTCAGAAAGTCCTGGGAGTTCACAGCCAATAAACTCTCTTCACCTTTCTGACGTTAGCACGAGTACCGTTAGAAGTTTTCCCATGGCGCTCGAGCCAACATCAAAATGGTACCAGAGATGTCAGTGTCCATGTGTGTAATACGTGTGGCGACCGTGTGCCACCCATGTGCCGCGGTACAGTAGGCAATGTTCCCTGGTGCCGAAGACGACTCTTATCAGTCTTCCCTGCTCTGCCAGCAATCAGTACGAGCAGCAGAGAATGATGAGAGTTGTATTCAAGTGAGCGCAATGACAGCAGACGGTGGCTTTTGGGACTATTACTCCCATCAGCCTACACCTGCTGCTGCTAATAACAGTGATAGCAGGAGCGGCAGATGGGAGTATTCCTCACCTGCCGCCTGCGCTATAAATTAAATTAAAAAACGGCCTAGATTCCCCTGTATTTTCTATGACCAGCCAGGCAAAACTGACAGCTGGGGGCTGCAACCTTCAGATGTCAGTGTTATCAAGATTGGTTATCAAGAATAGAGGGGTCCCTACGCCGTATTTTTTAATTATTTAAATAAATAATTTAAAAAATCGTGTGTGGTCCTCCTCCATTTTTGACAACCAGCCTTGCTAAAGCAGACAGCTGGGGGCTTGTATTCTCAGGCTGGTAAGAGGCCATAGATATTGACCGCCTTGCCTAAAAATAGCAGCCCACAGTCACCCAGAAAAGGCACATTTATTAGATACACCAATTCTGGCACTTTGCCCGACTCTTCCCACTTGCCCTTTAGTGGTGTGATGTGGTCCCTAAAAAAAAATGGTGTTGTAAAAATGAGAAATTGCTGTTTAACTTTTAACCATTATAACTTCCTAACAAAAAAAAAATTTGTTCCAAAATTGTGCTGATGTAAAGTAGACATGTGGGAAATGTTACTTATTTAGTATTTTGTGTGACATATCACTGTGATTTAAGGGCGTGAATTCAAAGTTGGAAAATTGCAAAATTTTAAAATTTTTTGCCAAATTTCCATTTTTCCCACAAAATATGCAAGTCATATCAAAGAAATTTTACCACAATATGTCACGAGAAAGCAATGTCAGACTCACCGGGATCCATGGAAGCGTTCCAGAGTTATTACCTCATAAAGGGACAGTGATCAGAATTGTAAAAATTTGCCCGTTAACATGCAAACCACCCTTGGGGGTTAAGGGGTTAAAACATTTTTTTACTTTCACTGTCTTTTCTTGGTCTCCTTCAGAACAACCATTGCTCTGAAGAAGGAGTTGATTTGACTTTAAAACGTGTTGACAGTAAACCACTTTTATAGTCCCTTGGTCCTTGGATCCTTTGACATTCCTACATTCCATATATTGAATTCTCTTGGAAGCTGCAGCGGCTGTTATCTTCACACTACTAGTGGTTGTGTCACACTCAGCCCCACCAAGTGAGCATACCATATGGTTACCCACTGTGTATAACCTGGATAAGACATTCCATCCATTACTAATCCTATGGTTGTATTGTAAATAAAGACACAGGCAGAATTTTCTATTCTATTTTTATTTAAAAATAAACACAGTTATAATCACCTAATGCCTAATTCCACTGAATCCCTTGTCTACTGTAATAAAGCAAAAATGAAAAACAACAACAGCCCTCACCTCTCCGTCATTCTGTCCCACTCCGTAATCCATGTCTGGAGGATGAACAGTTTTCAACCTGGTTACTGCCGGTCACTGAGGCTGCGTTCCCAGCTGGGTTGAACTGCGATGACCTAAATAATTAAAAAATATGGAGTGGAAACCCCTCTATTCTTGATAACCAGACTTGCTGAAGCTGACAGCTGAGGTTTGCAGCCCCCAGCTGTGAATTTTGCCTGGCTGGTTATCAAAAACACAGGGGAACCCATGTAGTTTTTTTTTCCAATTATTTATTTACAGCGCAGGAGCCGGCTGAGGAAATCTCCCATCAGCCGCTCCTGCTCTCACTGTTATTAGCGGCAGCAGGCGTCAGCTGATGGGAGCTGTAGTCCCATCAGCTGACACCAGTGACCAGAGGTAAACTTTTTACCTCCGAACACAGCTGCACACTCACGCTGTCTTTTCACACCGTGGGAACCGCGTCTCTCTCACCGGCGGAGATGATTTCAGTGCCGATAAGAAGCGGTGTTTGCCGCGCTGTCATAGACATGACAGCGGGACAAACACCCAGTGTTCGGGCAGCCAATCACAGTAATGCCACCCAAAGATTGTATCGACATTACTGTGATTGGCTGCAAATAAAGCTGGGCGGGTCACTCGAATATATCGAGGCGAATACCAAATTACTTTCAGAGTAACAAATAGTGCCGAATATATTCGCGCATCACTAATGAGAATGTTTCATTTTTATTATTATTTTAAATTTAATAACCTCTTTAACTTGGTGGATAACCTACATACAGATTCTAAATATAAAAAGATGCTAAAAAAATGTGTCTTAGACTTAGAGGATCTGTTCTTTTAAGTAATTTTTCCAGTAGGCTGTGATGTGTATTCATAGAGAATAACACCATTGTAGGTCATTACATGACTTGTATCCTGCATTTTTATTAGTTTCCCATGTGTAGGTTCTACATCTTATTATGGAATTGATTCTGAGCTGGGGGGAGGATAATAACTGCTATTATGTCTTCTATGAACAGCACTGCACACAGAGGGATTTCTGTGTTTACTACCTCGCTTAACACACAGTTAAAAGCAGCATTGGCATGAAGGAAATTATACAACAGTATTGGGCTGTGTAGATGTGTATCCAGCTCTGAGGTGATGTAAAAGAATTGGCAATCTCAGCATTATCTCTGTGTCTCCCTGTGCCTGTTTTTTTAATTCTTACTCTCCATAGAGTATAGTAAAAGGTGTAACTTACCATAGTCAGCTTATAGTCCGTCTTGTCTGAGCAAGATGGAGTTGAGATGTTTTTTCTGAGTAGATCGTGAGTTCAGAATGCAGTGAGGGAGGGGAAGAAATGACTCATAAATGAAGAAAAAAAGCTCAATTCTCTGATATTATACATTACAAAGTTTCTTATATTTGTTCTTTTGATTCATACAAAGTTAATTGAAAACACAGTTCTCATTTAAAAAAAAAAAACTCTCCACCATATGGTATTTGATAAAATTAGAAATGTTTTTCTATGTTCTACAAGCAAATGAAGACCTTGTCAGTTCATGATATGGTTACAGTGAGTATAGTTGTCTCAGTCTGTGGAAGGGCATCGGGCAATGTGGTGCAGGGATCATATTTATAGTATTTCGCAAATTAGAAAACATAATTATAAAAAAACAACTGGCAAAGTACACTTTAAAACCCCAAAAGATATTTTTCAATATACTGAGGATCCAGTTCATTGTTTGCTTTTTTATTTTATTTTGTCCCTTTTCTTTCTTTTTTTCTATTTTATGGTATTCATTGATGATTTTATGCCAAATTCTTCAGAATGGCTCAACGGGTACTGAAAAGTTATGCTCAAAATAAAAAAAAAAATTTACTTTTGTTCTGTTTGGTGACATTGTAAGAAGTCGTATATTTCACTTAACAATTGCGCCAAAATATTTGGCATAAACACAATCACTCCAAGGAGAGACTGGAGTATTAGGCCAAAATGTAACAACTTTTTAAAAAGTCGAAATTAATGAATCAGCAGAAAATATTTAGAAATCTCAAAATTCGCGCACGTTGGAGAATGCATTTAAACTACGTGACCACAATCTGAAAGTAGCAGCGATTTGGACGAAGCTGGCTTCGATTGAACGCAGGTAAATACGCATGTGTTCACTGAACCATGGGGATTTACCATATTCAATACTTTGATTAAATTTCTGTTGCATAAACTAGCATCTCCGCGAGAGAAATTAACATGCTGCGGTCTTGAAAGATGCGCCGCATGTCAGTTTCCACAGGTGATCCGCAGGTGCACATGCACGCATAGTTTTTATGGGATTTCTAGAAATCCCATCCACTATGCTGTAATATCTGGACGCTTTAGTTTTGACACAGTATAAATACACAGCGTCAAAACTGCAGCTATTAATGATCATGGGAACGTACCCATAAAATATACTTTTAAAAAGGCACAGAGAATAAGGCTCAAATAATGACCAAAAAGGGATCTAATTTAATAATGAATTGGGCCCTGGAAGTATTATTAAAGATAGAATTGTCCTATAAACTTGGACCTATAGGCTCCAATTCATCAAGACTGGCAATTTTCTCCTTTCTGCCTCCACCGTGGATATGATGTTCTTTTGATGATGTGCAGTGGTGGCTTTGCGCCAATCATACCTTTTGGAATTATGGATTAAAAGTTCAACAGACTATAGCACATTTTCCCACATGCTTTTGGCAGACTTGATGTAGGTTTTGGTAAACTATAGCTGGAATTTTATGTTTTTCTTTGTAAGGAAAGACTTCCATCTTGCTACGTTAACTCACAGGCCAGAAATATGAAGAAAACAGAAGATTGTTGCCACATGTGGTAGACTACCAGTACTTGCCAGAATTTCTTGCAACTCTTTTAATATTGCTGTAGTCCTCTTGACAGCTTCAAGGACCAATTTTCTTCTTGTCCTGTCATCAATTTTTGAGGGATGTCCAGTTTTAGGTAAATTCACTGTTGTGCCTTATTAAGCCACTTCTTGATTCCCATCTTCAGTGTTCCATAGTATATCTAATGCTTTGGAAATGTATTTGTGCCCTTATCCTGACTAATAACTTTCAATAATAAAATTAATAATAAAAATTACTGAAATGATTCTTCTTGGTATGATTTTTGTGCATGGCTAAAACTTGCCATTTTAACAGTGTGTGTAAACTTGACTTTATATTAAAAGTATATTTTGCTAATGATGCACATAGAGGCCAATTCAGCAAAGCTTTTATGCCAGAAACTGTCGTAAAAACCTTGAAAAATAGCAAAATTTTTGCCCAACGGGAAGTTGGGCAAACATGTTGCAACTTTTTTGGCAATTTCACCCCGTGTGAATCAGCATTGCCAAAATTGGCATAGCTGGGGCCACACCCCACCCTCTTCAAAAGTTTCAGCTTGTTATACACCAGATATACTCCATTGCTAGCCTGGAGTAGCTTTTCTGGCACAGTGCGCCAAGGTTCATGCCACTCTGAAGAAGCGTCAATTCATTAAGCGGCATGTGCACTTTCTACTCCAGCAAGACTGGCGTATTGCAGAAGGGAGACAGATGGGGCAGTTTGGAGACACATGGTCCAGGTGTCTCTATCCTGCTGTTGAAACATATTCCTGCTTGCCGCTTTCAATGAAAATAAAAGAAACCTTTCTCCTTACCTGGCCACGTCCAGCGGCGATGTTCCCTCCAGACATTTCAAATGCGGACTCGCTGGCAAATGACAATGACGGCTTTTAACTCTTTTCATGTGGGTCCACACGGCAATAGAGTTTAACTGAATCTGCGTCTTGGACGCAGGTTCCGTTGCTGCATCGGCAGAATCCTGCTGCTGGGGCCCAGTGAGCAGAAGAGATGGAGCCCTATGCTGGCCCCCTCTGCTCATCGGGCTCCATACGCCAGTCAGGGCAGTAATGGTTAAATATATTATATTTTGATGGTTGGTCTTGTACACTTGTAGTGACCAGAAAAACCATTACTAATGTACTGTATGTTATATGTCATATGGTAAGTGTGTTCTCTATTCCTTACATGATTACAATTGTGACACCGGCTCCCCATCTTGCCTTTGGAGGAGGTAAATTATTTAATAATATGCTGCCCACTCCTGCCTTGTTTTGGTATTACAACTTGTAGTACTATGCTGCCCTCTTCTGCCTTAGTTTGGCATTGCAACTTGTTTTTCTGATTGGAAAACAAGTGGCAGTTGGAGATGGGTGTGTGAGACTAAAACGGTCGAGTTACGGGCGGTTCTGGTGGTGAGAGTAGGTAGAAAATTGGGGCTCCTCGATTGGGATAGGCGGGGAGTACAAATAGCACCCTATTCGGAGTGCCCCGCGTTTACAGCAACAGAGTGCTGAGACAAAAGAAGGAACTGCAGAACTGCGCAGCAGATTTTCCGGATACCCTGACCCAATTAAGGTCAGCTGATCCTTCTCCTTCCCGCAGCACAGTGAGTCAAATGGAAAATTACCAGCATCCTCCCAAGGCCGGGGCCGAGAAAAGGCTTTGATCGTCGCAATGTGTAAGGAAAAAATTATCTGCTACCTATGACTGTTATATTGAAAAATATAAGAATTGTTACAAGTCTTCAGTAAAGTTCATCTTTCAAGTTTGCACGGGACCCCGATGTATGCTTCTTTCGTCTGCGGCCTCATACCTTGCGGGCATCAACATAACTCTCAGTCTCATATATCAGTGATCTCCCCTTTATAATTGCCACCTAACCTAGGGATTGTTAAAGCTATCGGAGTCATCGCGACTGAACCATCCTCCGAGATACTAGGCCCTGCAACTCAAGGCGGTGCGTCAATTAAAATGGCTTCACGAACAGGATGAACCTTCTGTGCCTGCATGTACTTTTACTGTTTACTAAGCCTGTTTTAACATAGCTCACTACTCCAAAAGTGAAACTCACAATGGCAGATGAAAGTGAAAAGGAGCCTCTTTGTAACAGCACTTCTGATAAAGTCTCCACTGCATTTATGCCTCTCACCATGCCATACTATTTGGGAGCTCCCTGGATGCCACATTATAATGGTGAAACCAACACATTACGAGATTTTAGAGAAAAAATGACGACTGCTTTGTTTTGCCTGTGCCCGATAACCAATTACCAAAAAGTGGAAATCTTGAGAGGCCAACTCCAAGGTGCAACTTTGAGAGAAATCAAGTCCTAGCCCAAAGTTCCGAAAAGGACTATAGACCAAATCCTGGAACGGTTAGAAAACATATTTGAGGTCCGCTCCGCATCAGAATTAAAAATGCGTTTTTTCGGAAAAAAAAACAAGACATCAACGAGTCACTAAGAGACTATGCTTTATCCTTGCAAGAAACTTGGAGGGCTATAATACACGTGGAGCCCCAGGAGGCAATGGTTACAGACAAAATCCTGAAAGAGCAGTTAGCGCTCCAGCATGCAGATAGTTCCTTCCTAGAATTCAAAGAACTTGCTATTCAGATTTTAAGGGAGAGAATGTCGCTCATGGGCTAAAAAACTTGAACTATCTACCTTTGCTAGTGACTCAGCAGTTCAATTGTTGCATAACTTTCCAAGAAGTAATGTCCTGCTGTCGCAAGCCGCCCAAACGCAGGCTCCAAATACTAATGCTATGTTAGAATTACAGAAACAGATGGCGGAGTTAGCTAACGGACTATGTGAGGTCTGCAAGAAAATTGGAAAGCTAGAGAGCCTGTTACTAGAATCTACGCCCAGAACCCAAATGGAATTCCCTGCTGACCGCACTAGCAGGGAATATCAAACCCCATCTGGGAAAAGATCCACCGTTTCGACAAGCAGGGTAGGCCAATCTGCAGATATCGTCTTCGAGCTGGACATTTGGAACGTCAATGTTGACGTTTAAAAGAGTAACCCCCGAGGCAGAGGGCCGCCCCTCGGGAGGACAGACAGTAGGTCCAGAAAATGTTACTTGGTTCTCCAGATATGTTGGACCTCGTCCTGAAGTGACCATTCGCATTAATGGAATTCCATTTACCGCACTGTTAGACACTGGTTCCCAGGTCACCACCATAACCAAAGACACCTTTGAAAGACATTGGGACCGTAACCTACTTATGCAACCTCCAGATCAGTGGTTAGATGTCATAGCCACTAATGGACAGTCTGTACCCTTAACAGGGTATTGGGAACCCACCATTTGTGCAAGAGAAACCCAACTTCTACAACAGGGAAATCTGTTTGTAAATGTCCCAGAAAAGCCAGTGTCACACTGCCCCCAGTCGTGCCGCCGTCTCCTGAGCCCCGGCATACTTACCGGTCCTCGGTGTCCCGGCGCGCTCCCGATCGTCTCCTGGCGCCTGCCCGGCTCCTGTCTCCCGTCGGGTGCGCACGCGTGCCGCCAAACTCAGTGCGCGCGTGCACCCGATGGGAGAAAGGAGCCGGAGCAGGTGCCAGGAGACGAGCAGGAGCGCACCAGGATGCCGAGGACCGGTAAGTATGCCGGGGCTCAGGAGACGGCGGCACGACAGGGGGCAGCATGACACTGGCTTCTCTGGGACATTTAAAACCAGATTTCCCTGTTGTGGAAGTTGGGTTTCTCTTGCACAAATGGTGGGTTCCCAATACCCTGTTAAAGGTACAGACTGTTCATTAGTGGCTATGACATCTAACCACTGATCTGGAGGTTGCATAAGTAGGGCAGGACGCTCCTCCCAGCCTGCTCTATGGCTCTGGAGGACCCTGACCTGGAAGCACCCTGCGCACTCTGCTTATCAGGCCGCCTCTTCCTCCTGGCCGTGCCTGACTGTCATTTGTGCCCCACAAGTGACTCTGGTCCCATGTCACCCTGCGCGCTCTGCCGCTATCTCTCGCTTCCTATTTTCTCTGCCCTGACCTACGTTCTATGTTTTGTTTCCTCACTAGTGCCTGCCTGCCCGTGTCGCCATTCCATCCGTGTTCCTGTGTCCCTGCCGTGTCTTCCAGCCTGTGTCTCCACCCTGCACGTGTTCCCGTGTTTTAGCCGTACCAGTCAGCCAGCCAGTGTCTCCGTCCTGCCTGTCTTCTCGTGTCTGATCTGCGCTTGTCTGCCAGTCTCCTCATTCTGCCCGTGTTCTCGTGTCTCTGCCAGGCCCGTCTGCACCTCAGTTCCCCCTGTGTCCCTGCTGTGTCTATTCCCGCCTGTCCTTCCTGTCTTCCGCTATGAATCCTGCTGTTCGCCTCTGGGTACTAGCTACTGTGGCGATAGTCTCCTCTGGTCCTGCCCCTAACGCTCCCTGTATAGGGGGTGGTCTATCAGGTCAGCTCGCCCGAGGGAGGTTCGTTGCCACGGTCCAGTGGGTCCACCCTAGGAGTTCCTCTTATTCTCACAGCCAGACACCTCTGTAATTCTGGGCATGAACGTCCTGCGCAACTGTTATGGAGAGATATTAGAGGCTCTTCGCAAATCAGTACCCACTGCTTCACAAGAACAGCAAAGAGATTTGCAGAGAACTATCAAAGTGTTGACAGGGCAGCAGCAGTTCAGTAATCCTTAAGGTGAGATCTGCTGTGCCCGCATCTGTGATGTGTGTCCTGTCATTTTGCAACCGAACACTTAAACTATGCTGTGGTGTCGGGCTCGACCAGGGATCCAAGGATAAAACTGTCATGCCGTAGTAGAATCCCTACCCATGGCAGAGCATCCTGTGCTTATGACCGCAAGGAGTCTTGTTACAGTATCTGCAGGAATGGTACCAATCCGTCTGTTAAACCTAGGTGACACTGCAGCGGAACTGAAAAGGCACTATCCTGTAGCTTAATTATCCATAATTTCCTACCAGGATGTAGTGAGTTCAACTAAAAGCCCAACAGGCGACTCAAGAAGTAGAGGAGGACAGTGTAGCTCCAGAACCCCCGTGGTGGTCTGACATACATGTAGGAGAGGAAACCACCCCAACTATACAAATTTAAGAAATACTGAAGATTGCTTGAGAGTTCCATCAAACCTTTAGCAAACATCCTATGGATTATGGTAAAGTGCGGGAGATAAAGCATAACATCCTCACTGGTTCTCATCCTCCTATTAAAGAGTGGTACCGACCCATTCCACCGGTCATGTATCAGCCTGTCAAAAAAAATGCAAGAAATGAAAGATGCTGGAGTAATTCGCGAAAGTTTAGTTTTGGTGAAGAAAAAAGACTGCAGTATTCGATTCTGCGTGCACTACCGCAAGATAAATAGCATTACCCATAAAGACGCATATCCAAGTGCCTATGTCGGAGGAAGATCGTGAGAAAACAGCATTTACCTCCCCAATGGGCCTCTTTGAATTCAATTACATGCCTTTCGGACTCTGCAATGCCCCAGGAACTTTTCAAAGGCTAATAGAACGTTGTTTGGGCCACAAAAACTTTGAGACTGTTTTGCTTTATCTAAACGATGTCATAGTCTACTCAAAATCTTATGAAGACCACTTACAGTACCTGGCAGAAGTTCTCCAGATTCTCATCAAACACGGCCTAAAAGTGAAACCTTCGAAGTGTCACTTATTGCAAGTGCGCTATCTAGGACATGTTGTGAGTGCTGAAGGAGTCACACCTGATCCGGACAAGACCATGATCCGGACAATCCGGTCATGGATTGGCCCACACCTACTACCTTGAAGGAAGTCCAGTGTTTCTTAGGATTTACGGGCTACTATAGATGCTTTATACCTAACTATGCCCAAATCGCTGCACCATTCCAAGAACTTTTACATGGTCACTCAAAAAAGGAAGGAAAAAGATCTATTATTAGTCATTGGACAGAAGAGCAGGAAGTCGCCTTCCAGTATCTCAAGAAAATGCTTACCACTCCACCTACTCTAGCTTACCTGGATTACAGCAAGCCTTTCCGTCTTTACACCGACGCCAGTCTAAAGGGGCTAGGAGCAGTCCTAAGCCGGAAGCAAGATGGAAAAGAGCGAGTAATCGCTTTTGCTAGCAGATCTCTTAAAGAAGCGGAACGGAATGATCAAAATTACAGTTCTTTTAAACTAGAGTTTCTCGCTCTCGTGTGGGCCATTCTTGAGTGATTCAAGGACTATCTAGCTGCCTCTCCATTTATTGCCTACACTGACAACAATCCTCTTGTTCATTTGAGCACAGCTAGATTTGGAGCTTGAGAGCAGAGATGAGCCTCAAGACTAGCTAACTACGATTTTATCATCAAGTATCGTGCTGGGAAGTCCAATGAAAATGCCGATGCCTTGTCCCGATTACCAACCTCTTAAGATCCCCTGCCAGATAGAGATCACTGGTAGGAAGTAGAGATGCCAAACTTTAACGCCCGATTTGCTCAACAAAATGTGGCCAGTGTCCTTTCGCAGGAGACTTCCGCCTCCCAGTCCCAGGGAGCTAGTTCAGACCCTCAGCTGGAGGAAACTAGATGGATGCAAGTACAGACTGAAAGTAGAGTTATTGCAGAGATTTCGGAATTCCTAATCACAGGGAAACCTCTCGGGAGAATTTGCAGAGGTGATGCTGACCCTGAATTAATTAATATGTGGAGACAGTGAAAGCGGTTCTTTGTGAAGAAAGGGTTGCTGTATCGCAGTAGCGTGGATCTCATCACAAGTAGTCATCTCCATCAAATTGTGATCCCAAGGAGAGATGTAGACATGGTTCTCACAGCCTATCATGATCAGTCTGGCCACTTTGGAGTGCAAAAGACAGAAGCCACAGTCTGTAGGCGATTCTATTGGATTGGCATGAGGGGAGACATTGAAAAATGGTGCCAGGAATGTCACACTTGTGTGACTAGGAAAACTGTGAAAGCTGATCAGAAAGCACCACTGCATCCGATTGGGAGTCGATGTCCATTAGAAATGGTAGCCATTGATCATCTGAAGGTAAAGCCTAGCAGGACAGGCCATAGCTATGTCTTAACCATCATCAATCACTTCACCAAATTTGTAGTGGCCGTCCCTGTGAAGGATTTAACTGCCCAGACTACCACTGCTCTCCTCTGGAAAGCCTTCTGGCTACCTTATGGATGCCCGGAGAAGATCTTGACCGATCGAGGCTCCGCCTTTAAATGACAACTCTTCCAAGAACTGTGCAAGTACTACAATTGTCAGAAGCTTAGGATTACGGCATACCACCCGCAGTGCAATAGGCTTTGCGAGAAGATGAATCAAACCATCCAGAACTTGCTAAGAGCTATTCCAGCTCACAGAAAGGCTGACTGGCCAACACTACTCCCAGAGCTCATCTATGTTTACAATAATACCCTGCAATGTTCTACGGTTTACACCCCATATTATCTGATGTTTGGATGCCAAAGAATGACTGTCTCCGATTAAATTAATCCTGTGCCTGCTACTGAGTGGGTGAGCGATCATCAAAGACGCCTAGTGGAAGCCTAAGAAATTGTGGATACCCGTATGGAAGAAGCTCGCAAAAGACAGCAGCATAATTTTGATAAACAAGTGAAAGCTACACCTTTGCGTGTAGGTGATAAGATCTGGTTGAGAAACAATCATCGTGCAGAAAAGCTTGATACACAATGGGAGAGACAGCCTTACATCATCCAAGGAATCCCATACCCTTGAATTGACATTTATTATATCCAGCTGTTGCACAGCTTCTGAATCCACACCTTTGCAGAGGAAACTTCACAGGGCAAGTTGCATGGGATAACAAGCGTTTACTTCTCTGAACATGAGGAAAGGAATAATGCACAGACATTACAGCATTGCATCAGCTAACAGGAACAAAACGAAAGTGAAACAAAAAAGAGACTAATTCTTATACAATACATTAAAGAAGGAAACGTTACACAACATCGCCATCTACTGTCAGGTTAGCATAAAGTCCTCCTTTTACTTTTAATAAGTTCTGATCTGTTGCATATGACAACACCCTTTCTCAACAGTAAGGACTTATTCAATCAAACCCAACTTTTTTATTAGTCTCTGATGTTTATCACCATTCAACGCCTTCATGAAAATGTCTGCTGTCATTTCTTCAGTAGGGCAATACTCCAACTTCAAGACTCCTTGATCCTCTTTGAGTTTTGTTGGTTCCAAGTGTGATTGTCCTAATTCTGTCAACAATTGTCTTAACCACAGTACTTCTTGTCTTTCTATCTGTATTCCTAAATACTGTTTTACATTTCCCAAGTCTTTGATTTCAAAATTTTGTTTCAGGATTTTTAGAATGTTTTCTTTATCCCTTCTTGTTTAAAACAAATCAAAATGTCATCTACATATGAGTACATAAATCCATTACTCAGCCTTTTTACTTCAAAAAGAGAAAATGAGGTTTTTCAATATAAAAATAATTTTTATTAAACAATTATTAAAAATGAATTTAAAATATTCATACATATACAAAAAAGCGGGGAACATATGCAATAAAGATATAAATAAAGCCTAATGAGGGTATTCATGCAAATGGTTAAATAAGGAATTCCTTACTAATAATCTCGGGAGAGAAAAAGGCTGCTCAAGTGTGCTATATATATCTACTAGCACGTCCCCTCTGGAAGAAGCGACTAGCGAAACGCGCGTCAGGGGTGCTGCAGCCTGATTAGAGGTATGGGAACCTTTTGCCAGCCATGAAACTGCTTTTTTCCTGCAAGCATTATTTAGTTTTTGCCATATTGGCTCACATTTTGAACAGAGCAAATGTTTGATATAGGCATTAGTTCTGCCATATATAATATACTAGGCACTCTTTTCTAGCTTGCACAACTTATAAACCACTTGGTTTTTTATATATGTATATATGAGCTAGGCGTATATTCATGGTTACTGAGGTGTTATTTAAAGAGGAGAACTTTATGCTGCACCATATAGTAGATATATATAGCACACTTGAGCAGCCTTTTTTTTTTTTTCTCTCCCGAGACTATTAGTAAGGAATTCCCTATTTAACCATTTGCATGAATACCCTCATTAGGCTTTATTTATATCTTTATTGCATATGTTCCCCGCTTTTTTGTAGGGGTGCTGCAGCCTGATTAGAGGTATGGGAAACCTTTTGCCAGCCATGAAACTGCTTTTTTCCTGCAAGCATTATTTAGTTTTTGCCATATTGGCTCACATTTTGAACAGGGCAAATGTTTGATATAGGCATTAGTTCTGCTATATATAATATATTAGGCACTCTTTTCTAGCTTGCACAACTTATAAACCACTTGGTTTTTTATATATGTATATATGAGCTAGGCGTATATTCATGGTTACTGAGGTGTTATTTAAAGAGGAGAACTTTATGCTGCATCATATAGTAGATATATATAGCACACTTGAGCAGCCTTTTTCTCTCCCGAGATTATTAGTAAGGAATTCCTTATTTAACCATTTGCATGAATACCCTCATTAGGCTTTATTTATATCTTTATTGCATATGTTCCCCGCTTTTTTGTATATGTATGAATATTTTAAATTCATTTTTAATAATTGTTTAATAAAAATTATTTTTATATTGAAAAACCTCATTTTTCCTTTTTTGAAGTATATTTGTGGAGGTATAATTTTGTAGGCTTATACATATGAGTATACTCAGCCTTTTTGCGTACAAGCATGGATCAGCTTTGCTTCTTTGAAATTTTTCATTTGTTAGTACTTCCGTGATTTTGTCATTCCACGCTTTAGCTGCTTGTTTTAAACCATATATGCTTTTCTGTAGTTTGCAAACTTTGTTTGGATTTCTTTCATCTTTGAATCCTGGAGGTTGTTCCATGTAAATGTCTTCTGTTAAATCTCCATTCAAAAAAGCTGTCTTTACATCCAGATGTCTTAGTTCCATCTGTTCCACTGCTGCAACTGTAAGTAAAGTTCTTATTGTAGTGTGTTTGACAACTGGAGCAAATGTTTCATCATAGTCTTCTTCTTCTGGAAGTCGAGCTATGTCTTCCCAAGAGATAGATTCATACATTTTACTTGTACTTGCCTTGTATGAGAGGCGTTTTAGTGGTTTTCCTTTGTTCTCTCTTGTTGAACGTCTTGGTTCTGTGTCTGTTTGTAGTTGTGATTCTTCACTTTCAGTATTTTGTTCTTCATTAATTTCTACTTCTTTCTCATCAGATATTTCTTCAGTTATGTCACTATTGTTTTTCTCATTTTTTGTTTCAACTGAAATCATAATGTCTTCATTTAAATCTTCAATGAATGTCACACTGTTACTCACTGTAACTCTGTCTGTTTTGGGATCTAGGATTCTATAGCCTTTGCAGTTTTCACTATATCCAACGAATATTCCTTCCATGGATCTGTTTTGAAGTTTGGAATGTTTTTCTGTTGGAATGAATATAAAAACTTTACATCCAAAAACTTTTAAATGATTGACACTTGGTTTCATACCTTGCCACAGTTCATATGGAGTTTTCTTCAGTTTTCTGGAAAAAAGTCGGTTCTGTAGATATGTAGCTGTCATTGCTGCCTCACCCCAATATTTCTCTGGTAGTTTAGAATCTGTCAGCATACATCTCATCATTTCTGTTAGAGTTCTGTTTTTCCTTTCTGCTACTCCATTTTGTTCAGGTGTGTATGGAACAGTTTTCTGATGTTCTATTCCATTTTGTCTTAAGTAGTCTTCTATTCTGTGACCTGTAAATTCACCTCCATTATCACTTCTGATGACAATTGGCTTCCTTTGAAATGTGTTACTTGATCTTGGAACATAGTCTACAAGTTTATCAAAAACTTCACTTTTGTTCTTAATTAAGTATGTGACTGTGTATCTTGAGTAGTCGTCTATAAAAGTCAACATGTATCTATTGCCTCCTGATGTAGTCACTTTTATGGGTCCACATATGTCAGTATGCACCAAATCAAGTGGTCTTTCGCTTTTCATCTCACTTTCTTTTGGAATAGATATCCTTGTGGCTTTGGATTTTATACAACATTCACATTTTACGGTAATTGAGCAATCTGATATCTTTAAATCTTTTGTCAATTCTTTTCTCTGTAGTTCCCTTATACTGTCCGGGTGTCTATGTCCTAGACGTCTATGCCACATGTGAATACAGTTTTTGTGATCATGTGTACATACCTTCATCTGTTCCTTTGGTTTGTCAAAATGATATAATTGTTCATCTGCCTTGACTTTGGTTATCAACTTGTTTCCTGCAATAATTGCACACTCATTATCTTTGAATTTTACTGTAAGTCCTTTTGCTGTTAAACGTTTCACAGATAATAATCCGCCTTCCAATTTTGGAACATACAACACATCCTGCACAAGTATCTTTGAATCTTGTCCGAACTTGTTTGAACAATTTAGCATACCTTGTCCGATACCTTCTGCGGTTATTTTGCTTCCATCTGCAAGATAAATGGCTTCTTTCTTATTTAAATCAAGATCAGTAAAGAAATTCTTGTCACTTGTCTTATGACTCGTTGCTCCTGAATCTATAAACCAACCAAGTGATGATTTCTTATCAGTTACTTTAAATGTGTCATTCCAATTATTTTCACATGAATCAGAAATTGTGTTTTTCACCTTCTGTATATTATCTTTATGGTGTAATTTCTTTTGTTCTGCTTTCCATATAGTACAGTCTTTCTTTAAATGTCCTTTTTTCTTACATCTGAAGCATTCTCTTGTCTCTTTATTATAGGGTTTTTTAAGTTCTGTAGCTTTAAGAGCATTTCCATTATCTTTTTCAGTAGAAGAATCATTGTTTTGTTCTTTCCTTCTCTGATATTCATCTATGACTATGAGTCTTGTTTTCACAAACTCTAATGTAATGTCAGTTTCTGGTCTTGTCTCTAGTGCATTTATTAAAGCTGTATATGAATCTGGTAAACTGCACAATAAAATTGCTGCTATATGGCTTTCCTTAATATCTTCACCAATAGATCTTAGCTGTAATATCACTTCCATCATTGAGAATATATGCTTCTGCATGTCACTGTCTGCATTTAGTCTCATATTGTGCAGCTTTCTTAGCAGAAATAACTTGTGATTTAAGCTGGGTCTCTCATATAGCTTTCCCAATTCTTCCCACATTCCTTTCGCTGTTTCTTCATTTCTTATATGTATTAATTGAGCATCATCCACTAATAAGCTGATGGTAGCTCTTGCTTTTCTATTTTTCTTATCCCATGTCTGATTATCTTCATCAGGTCTATCTGTAGTGATTACTTCCCATAAATCATCTTTAGACAATAACATCTCTACTTTGAACTTCCATAGCTGATAGTTCTCATCATTCAGTTTAGCTACTGTGAGTTTTAGCTCTGTGCTATTCATCATTTTTAACTTATCTTACTTGTTTGGAGAGACTTGCACTGAAGAATTATTCTGCATTCACCAGGGTCTTGCTGAGCGTTCCAGTGTCCTGGGTATCTGTGGTGTCTGGATTCTCTGTATCTGGGTACGCTGTATCTGGGTGCCTGTGTCTGGGCGTCTGGGTGTCCTGGGCCCATAACCTGTTGCACAGCTTCTGAATCCACACCTTTGCAGAGGAAACTTCACAGAGCAAGTTGCATGGGATAACAAGCGTTTACTTCTCTGAACATGAGGAAAGGAATAATGCACAGACATTACAGCATTGCATCAGCTAACAGGAACAAAACGAAAGTGAAACTAAAGAGACTAATTCTTATACAATACATTAAAGAAAGAAACGTTACACAACATCGCCATCTACTGTCAGGGTAGCATAAAGTCCCTTCTTTTACTTTTAATAAGTTCTGATCTGTTGCATATGACAACACCAGCAAGATACTCAACAACCCAAGGTTGTTCACAGGAATCGACCAAAACTTTGTAGGTCAGAATACTTCCATCCTGATTCAACACCTGTGGACGAGTTAATTGAGTGCGAACCTTTTGCGGAGTCCAAAAGATCCCACAGTTCATCTTCTCCAGAATTCGATATCAATGACCCATTATCTTGGTGTTTTGGTCCTGTGATACCTACCTGTGGACAAAGACAGACGACTCCTAATCAAGAATTGCTCCTTGCAAGAACAACTAATCTCAGAACTAATCCTGCAGAGATATATCCTGGCCCTATGGAAGAATTCACTCTGGTTCGACGCTCTCAAAGGAACAACAAAGGTCAGTTACCAGCTAGCTATCTAGACTAAGGGCCCTGTCTCACATAGCGAGATCGCTACCGAGATCGCTGCTAAACAGCGATCTCAGCAGTTGATCTCGCTATGTCTGACACATACCAGCGATCAGGGCCCTGCTGTGAATCGCTGGTCGTGTCAGAAATGCCAGGACTTTTTTTTGATTGCTGGTCTCCCACTGGCAGGCACGCATCGCTGCATGTGACAGGCAGGAGACCAGCGATCTCCTGGTAACCAAGGTAAACATCGGGTTTCCAGGCGTGGGGCTGTGCCTGGAAACCCGACGTGTACCTTGGATACCAGCGCGCTGCTGCAGGGGAGCTGGTAACCAAGGTACACGTCGGGTTTCGAGGCACCGTGCAGCGCCTGGAAACCCGACGTGTACCTTGGTTACCAGCTCCCTGCATCAGTGCGCTGGTGTCCAACGTACACTGCGGGTAACTAGGCGACGTGCGGTAGCTTGTTACCCGCAGTGTCGCTGTCCTGATCGCTGCCTGAGCTGCCTGTTTGGCAGCTCAGCAGCAATCATGTAACGACACACCAGCAATCCTGATTGATCGTTGTCGGGATCGCTGGTGTGTCGCTATGTGAGACAGGGCCTTAAAACTGGTAGAATGAACTGTACGTTTGTCTCACTGTTTTTCTTCTGGAAAAGACTACTTTCATCCCTGTTAAGCACGGAGACATTACCTGTGACTTTTCCTCAGTTTGTTAGAAATTTTTGGTTAATTTTTGTTGGTTCTAACACATGCTATGTCCCTTCTTATTGAAACACCGGGACTACTTTATGTTAAAAAAAAAAATTAAAAAATGGTGCAGCCGTTGGACTGTGTGCCCCGACCCTGCACCTGGGGACCAAAACACGTGCACATTTTACGCATGACTTTAAGGCTGTTACTTACGTCTACAAGCAGGAAGATTTGCTGCAAGAACAAGATATTCTAACTCCAGAGAGACTCTAGTATTTGTGTTATTTTTTTCTTGAGTTATGAAGAAATGTTAAGTCTTCCTATTACAGTGAAACCAAGGTTTGAGTTCTAAAGTTTATTGTTGCACTAAAATGCATGTTTATCGGATGTTACAATACTTTCATGATTATTTAGTGCCCGCAAGTTTGTACAGGGGTAGGGGGAATATTACTCTATTTCTGGTACCTCAACATCGGTAGATATTTTTGCAGTCATTCGGGTTTCCATGGATATATTTACAGGTCTGCCAATTAACCTTTGGCGGAACTCTATCTCGGAGTTCCGATATGACCTATGGGGGGAAGTACTGTATGAACCCCATAGATTTGCTATAGACATGGGGTTCTGCCCTCACTTAGAGCCCCCGCTGCAACTCACATGTTGCTCAGTTACCAGTCTACACCCCGTACCGGGGAGGTGTAGACGCTGGTGTCAAACCCCGCTGTTTGGGAATTGTGATTATAAAAGCCCTTTGGTTCAAACTAGACGTTGACCTATATTATTTTATAAAATATTTATGGTGGCAAACGCCGAGGACGGCTCTGTTTAAACTAGGGGGGTATATGTAGTGACCAGAAAAACCATTACTAATGTACTGTATGTTATATGTCATATGGTAATTGTGTTCTCTATTCCTTACATGATTACAATTGTGACGCCCGGCTCCTCGTCTTGCTTTGGGAGGAGGTAAATTATTTAATACTATGCTGCCCTCTCATGCCTTCTTTTGGTATTACAACTTGTAGTACTATGCTGCCCTCATCTGCCTTAGTTTGGCATTGCAACTTGTTTTTCTGATTGGAAAACAAGTAGCAGTTGGAGGTGGGTGTGTGGGACTAACACGGTCAAGTTACGGGTGGTTCTGGTGGTGAGAGGAGGTAGAAAATTGGGGCTCCTCGATTGGGACAAGCGGGGAATACAAATAGCACCCTATTCGGAGTTCCCCGCATTTACAGCAACAGAGTGCTGAGACAAAAGAAGGAACTGCAGAACTGTGCAGCAGATTTTCCGGATACCCTGATCTGATTAAGGTCGGCTGATCCTCCTTCCCGCAGCACATTAAGTCAAATGGAAAATTACCACCATCCTCCCAAGGTCGGGACCGAGAAAAGGCTTTGACCGTCGCAATGTGTAAGGAAAAAATTATCTGCTACCCATGACTGTTATATTGAAAAATATAAGAATTGTTACAAGTCTTCAGTAAAGTTCATCTTTCAAGTTTGCACGGGACCCCGATGTCTGCGGCCTCATACCTTGTGGGCATCCACATAATTCTCAGTCTCGTATATCAGTGATCTTCCCCTTTATAATTGCCACCTAACCTAGGGATTGTTAGAGCTATCGGAGTCACCGCGACTGAACCATCCTCTGAGATACTAGGCCTGCAACTCACAAGGCGGTGCGTCACACTGCAATACTCCTGTATTGTAGTGCCTTAGAGCTTTAAGCCCCCGTCACACACAGCGATCTCGCTAGCGATATCGCTGTGTGTGACGGCTATATCATCTCCGCCCAGGGATTGGCTATGGATCCTGCCAAATTACAGTCTGTGATGGACTGGCAAGAACCCCATTCCCTTAAAGCGGTGCAGCGCTTTATGGGGTTCATTAATCATTATCGCCAGTTCATTCCCCATTTCTCAACTTTGGTAGCTCCCTTGGTAGCCCTCACCAAGAAGGGAGCAAATCCCAAATTGTGGTCCGATGACATTCAGCGACGATCAGCCCTCCTGCTGGGTATCGCCAATCGTCGCTGAATGTCCTGGACATTTTTTTGATTGTTGGTCTCCTGCTGGCCAGCACGCATCGCTGCGTGTGGCAGGCAGGAGACCAGCGATCAGGTGGTAACCAAGGTACACATCGGGTTTCCGGGCGGCGCCTGGAAACCCGATGTGTATGTGGGATACCAGAGCACTGCTGCAGGGGAGCTGGTAACCAAGGTACACATCGGGTTTCCAGGTGCCGCGCAGCGTCTGGAAACCCGATGTGTACCTTGGTTACCTGCTCCCTGCACCAGCGGGCTGGTATCCAACGTACACTCCGGGTAACTAAGCGACGTTACCCGCAGTGTCGCTGTCCTGATCGCTGCCTGAGTGCCTGTTTGGCAGCTCAGCAGCGATCATGTAGCGACACACCAGCGATCCTGACAAGTGCATATCGTTGTCGGGATCGCTGGTGTGTCGCTATGTGTGACGGGGCCCTTAAGGGTATGCCACACTAAACAATATCGCTAACGAGATCGCTAAAAAACGTCACTATTTAGCGATCCCGTTAGCGATATTGTTCAGTGCGGCAGCTTCCAGCGACGAGCTTCCTGCTGTGATCTCGCTCGTCGCTGGAATCGTCCGGACCCTATTTCATCGCTGGCGCTCCCGCTGGGTAAGTATCTTATCGCTGTGTGGCACCTTTTCTTAGCGATTTAGCGGTACTTTTGTACCGCTAAAGTCGTTAAGAAGATCGCTAACGGCGATAGCGTCGTTAACTATATCGCTAAATGTGGCCGCATTTAGCGATATAGAAACAATCCCGCTAGCGATCGCATTAGTTGCGTCGTTATCGTGATCGCTAGCGGGATTGTTTAGTGTGGCAGTACCAAAGGTACCAAAGGTACTGCCACACTAAACAATCCCGCTAGCGATCACGATAACGACGCATACTAATGCGATCGCTAGCGGGATTGTTTCTATATCGCTAAATGCGGCCACATTTAGCGATATAGTTAACGACGCTATCGCCGTTAGCGATCTTCTAACGACTTTAGCGTACAAAAGTACCGCTAAATCGCTAAGAAAAGTGCCACACAGCGATTAGATACTCACCAGCGGGAGCGCCGACGAGAAATAGGTCCGGAACGATTCCAGCGACGAGCGAGATCACAGCAGAAGCTCGTCGCTGGAACTGCCGCACTGAACAATATCGCTACGGATCGCTAAATAGTGACGTTTTTTAGCGATCTCGTTAGCGATATGTTTAGTGTGGATACCCTTTAGTCTAGGTTGCAGATGACCCTAGATTCTGTAATCTGAGAGAATCGGGCTGATTATACTAATCACACTCTGACCAAACTCTGGGGTGTTTTGCCACCACCAACAAACTTTGCACTGCAGGCACAGAAGTTATTACATTCTCCGAACACAAATATATCTATGGATAGTTTTGACATTGGAAATTAAAGATATAACATGGTAAATATTAATTTTAATTTGTGCCATGTGAGACCTGAACGGGAGACGTCCGGCGTGGCTGTGGATCCATTATCTCTCCTTGCATTTATTAGCACCTTCTGGCAAACAAGAATGTACACAAAGTTTGCCCTTCCAGAAAATGTCAGCTACTCGCTAATTTAATTAACCTACACAAAGGAGAGAAGCTGCCTTGTGTCCAGGGATATTGCATTTATTTATCTGATTCATATCTCAATCTGTAACAACACTGATCAAATATTCACAGGAAATAAAAAAAACAGTTTCTAGGCTCTTTATAATTATTCATTCAGGCAAACAGGAAACAATTAAAATAATTCCTTTTGATCATATTCCAGAAGAAACCTGCAACAGATTTGACATCTTGAAGAAACCAGAACTTTTTGTAAATGTTGCATCCTCAAGGTCTAATCATAGTTCAGAATGAAAAGCTGTCCTGCAGCGACATCTAGTGGCAGACAAAACTTATAACATCAATAAAAGTAAAGAACTTGGTACTCAAAGAGTGCCAAGTTCTTTATTTTTATTGCACAATTGGTTTTGGTAACCTACTTGAGCACCTCACGGTAGTGCCACGCTATACTTCACAAAACTTATAACATCGTCACGGCTCAGTTTCGAGACTCGATCCGGTGACCAATTGCTGTGTGCTCCGTTTCCAGCTCTCTTGAGCTATAGCATGATTCGGCTGTGACCAAGTGCTGATGGTTCTTTTGTCCTTGCTTTCCTTTTCTTGGTTTGCATCACTTCAGGTGTTTTCAGTTTTCTCTCTTGGTTCTGTCCTATCTTATTTTGGGATGGACTTTATATATAACCATCTCTCACTGACTTTCTTTGCTGGCAATGCTTCTATATAGATAGTGTTAGGAGTTCCAGCTCCTCAACTAGGGGTGATCTTGCTTGATTAACCTGTGTTTTTGATGCATTTCCTCCATGGCAATGCACTAAAAACGGCAGAATTTCCACATCTAATGCAAGTCTATGGGGAAATTCTGCACCGAAAACTCAGCGTGTCCACAAGAGAGCTTGAAGTGCTGCAGATTTAAAACACGCACCTCAAGTCAGTTTATGCAGTGTTAAAAAGAAACACGGTATATCAGATTGCTATAAATCCCACCCACTTTGCTGGAACTGTAAGACGATGCGTTTTTGACGCAGCAAAAATATGCAGCATCGTGGGCACATAAGTGTTACGTTTTTGCTGGATTTTTTAATGCAAATTTTAAGCTGCGTTTTACAGTATCAGCAAAAGCTATGGGATTTCAGAAACCTCATGCAAGCACACAAATTTTTTTTTCCTGACTGATTGGGAAATCTGCTGCGTTTTTGAACACTGCAGCATGTCACTTCTTTCAGCATTTTTTGACCCAAAGCAATGAGTAAGTGCAAAAACACAGCAAAAACGCAGGTATCAGGTTTTGGTACAAAAAACAAAGGAAGATGCTTTATGTTTTTTTGGGGGGCACTAAACTCTATCATCATCATCATCATCATGCACAAGAGACAAATGTACCTGATAAATATGCAGAAAAAAACGCAGCTTTTTGTAAGCAGCTTTTTTGCTGCCAGGAGAAAACACAACATTTAAGACAGATTTTATCAATGAAGATAGACTGAGTAATCTGGGCATAAGGCAGATGACTAGTGGCAAAAGCGGAATATTTCTGTAATAAGAAATATAAAATGTTTTTTCTTCAGTTGTCCTATTAATTTATGAAAACATGGTAGATACAGCATGTACTGTCCAAATATTAAGGCCTCAATTCATCATTTGAGGGTTTTGCAAGTTTTTGTCTGCTGTTTTTTGCACCAAATTCTTTCAGATTCCATATGCCTTTCATTAATTTTGTGCAAAGTAAAAAATGGTCTTAATTTTTGTCTTTCACACTGTTTGCAACATTTTTTTTTAAACCAAAAATGTCCTGGTCAGACTCCTCTCACCCAGCCAAACCAGATCTCACACTTTGCACTGATGAGGGACAACACTCGGAAACACTGTGTCTGCAAATTGAGATTCTTCTTTGGCTTTTATCCTAAGTCATGTGGCTAGGCTCCTGGATTGCTACTTCCAAAAGGTGGCACTAGATTTCCAGTCCTCTTCCTCACTGAAGAGGCAATTTGCATATTTAATTTCCCAGAGGATCATTGCAAGGCTTATATAAGTCTCCTCACATTGGCATTGCCAGGCTTGGCATGTCACTCTCCACAATAAGAAACATTACCCCTTAAATCCCGATCAGACGCCTCTCAGACAGCCAAACTAGATCTCACAATTTGCACAGATGAGGGACAGCACCCCAAAACACCATGTCTGCAAAATGAGATTCTGGTTTGGCTTTTATCCTAAGTCAGGTGGCTAGGCTCGTTAAAGGGTCGATATTGACTTTTAGGATTGCTACTCCAATAGGTGGCACTCATTTTCTCTCTGAAGAAGCAATTTTCATGGTGTACATAAAATCACTCAAGAGTTGGACTGAAGTACATTTGTGGCAAATTTTGCATCTATTTGAAAAGTCTTAAGTGGAAAATTAGGTGAAAACTTTAGTTTTTTCCTCACCTTCTTCCAAAAGCTTTCATTTGACATACCATATGACTGGGGCGGACACAGACAGAAGAGGGCCCCTGTGCAAAAACAATATATGGGCCTTTTGCAGCCCAATAGCTCATCATAATGCACAATTTCACCTGTTTTGGAGGTAGAAATGGGCCCCTTACCTCTTGGGCCTCTGTGCGGCTACACAGGTTGCACCAATGATATGTCCACCCCTGCCATATGAGGGCTTTTTTGCCAGCATAGTTGTAGTTTTTGTACTGGAATGTAAAATGTAAATGGAATAAAGTGGAATGGACTGAAAATGGAAGACAGATTACAATTGCGATGAAATGGTGAAAACAATGTAATTTTGCTGTTGTTTTTTGGGTTTTATTTTTACATTGTCCATTTTACGATACAAAAATGATTAATTAATAGCCAAACAATTGTTTCCACCTATTGACTAGCAAAAGGGGTGAGGCAGACAGTACAGTTGAATGGTGAAAACAGATGAAAGTCCGCTGTTCTTTTCTTTTCTTATTTTGCTTTCACATTATTCATGGTACTGCAAAAATTACTTGACAGTATGATTGAAAAGGTCAGTACCATTGATACCAAACTAGTTTTGTTTTATATTTTAGTGTTTTGCAAAAAAAAAATGCTTTAGAGAACCACCTTCTTATTTTGAACTAATCATTTAAATACACTTTCCCACCAGCTTGATTTCCTTCTGTCCCCCCTCTTCTTTGATTGACAGCTCTGTTTTCATAGGGCCAGAGAAAGGCAGAGATAGATGGGAAACAAGCAGGTGGGAAGATGTGTTTAAATGATTGGCCCCTCAATGAAACACCGAGCAGCAGGACTTAAGCCTCCGTCTCACATAGCGAGATCGCTAGCGAGATCGCTGCTGAGTCACAAGTTTTGTGACGCAACAGCGATCTCCCCAGCGATATCGCAGTGTGTGACATTCAGCGACGATCAGCCCCCCTGCTGGGTGTCGCTGAATGTCCTGGAATTTTTTTGATCGTTGGTCTCCCACTGGCCAGCACGCATCACTGCGTGTGGCAGGTGGGAGACCAGCGATCAGCTGGTAACCAAGGTACACATCGGGTTTCTAGGCGCCGGGCGGTGCTTAGAAACCCGATGTGTACGTTAGCTACCAGCGCGCTGGTGCAGGGGAGCTGATGACCAAGGTACACAGTGGGTTTCAAAGCACCGCACGGTGCCTAGAAACCCGATGTGTACCTTGGTTACCAGCTCCCTGCACCAGAGCGCTGGTATCTAACGTACACTGCGGGTAACTAAGCGACGTGCATCGCTTGTTACCCGCAGTGTCGCTGTCCTGATTGCTGCCTTAGCTGCCTGTTTGGCAGCTCACCAGCGATCATGTAGCGACACACCAGCGATCCTGACAAGTGCATATCGTTGTCGGGATCGTTGGTGTGTCGCTATGTGTGACGGGGCCCTTAGTTTGAATTGTCATTCTATGATGACAGTCTTTTTAAGTGTAGTTATTAGTCCACTGTGTTTATGAGTGGCGTACTTCTCTTGCCTCCCTTACCAGTGACATGAATCTGCTTGTATACAATTATTACTGAGGATACTAAATTAGACAAACAGTTGTGAAAAAGTGTTTACCCCATTCCTGATTTCCTCTTCTTTTGCCTGTTTGTCACACTTGAATGTTTCAGATCACCAAACAAATTTAAATATTAGATAAAGATAACACAGTTAA
Organism: Oophaga sylvatica; assembly: GCA_033576555.1. Classification (NCBI taxonomy): domain Eukaryota; kingdom Metazoa; phylum Chordata; class Amphibia; order Anura; family Dendrobatidae; genus Oophaga; species Oophaga sylvatica. Next base: position 66,442,700 of record JARQOD010000004.1, on the reverse strand, counting down.
ACACAAAATGCAGTTTTTAAATGAAAGTCTTTATGATTCAGGGAAAAAGAAATCCAAACCTACAGGGCACTGTATAAAAAAGTGATTGCACCCTACCCCCTTAAACCACAGTTAATATTTGTTTTATCAACATCTTTGGGAAGCAGAGTAAAAAATCCCTACCCACACTCAGTCCTGATTACTGTTCTCAGTCAAGAAATTATTTAAATAGGACCTGCCTACCAACGTGAAGTAGACCAAAAGCTCCTAAAATGCATCATGCCACGATTGTCACAACTCTGTTGTCTGGTGTCTCCTTTTTCCCTAATGCTAGGGGCGCCATAGCTGGCCCTGTTTCCCAGATTACTTCTGATGGTGAAGATGCCAGGGCCATGTACCTTGCCTTAGCTCCTGAATCCACCCTCAGTCTGTACCCTTCCCCCACCCAGGGAATAGGGGAATAGTCGTGTACCTTAATACACCAACCAGACTAACAAGGTAATACGAACAGGGATAACGAAAAATACCAAACATACAAATATACTTACACAGACAACAGAGGAATACATCGGGGATTGGAGGATGACGTTAAAACAAAGTAGAAGAAGAAAGGGATTTATTACACACTCAAAACCTAGCAACAGTCACAGATAAATCCACCAAATGCCTTCTCATATAATAACCATCAACAAACTTCAGCCATGCAGCAAAAGCTATCCTTTGACAATGAGTGCTAGCCAGGGCCCAAATTATATAGGAGATGATGGAAGTGACTAACAGTGCACAACTGAAAGACTTAATGCAGAAAAGCTGCCAGGAGCTCTTAACTGAACAGATTAACCTATGCACTGATAAAGTAAACCATTTAATATGAAGTTGAAGTGCTTCTAATCAGTGCAGGAGTAGAAGAAATCAGACTGTGTGATCTACTGGCTCCTCTTTGTCACAGTAAACCTGTGACAGTACCCCCTCTTCTATGAGGGACCTCCAGAACCTTAGAACCGGGTTTATAAGGGTGTGCCACGTGAAAAGACTGGATCAGTCTGGCCGCATACATGTCAGATGCTGGTACCCACATCCTCTCTTCAGGACCGTATCCCTTCAAGTGTACCAGATACTAAAGCAACCGATGAACTAAGCAAGAATCAATGATCTTAGCTGTTTGAAATTTCCATCCACAATGAATAGAGATGGCGGTAGTGGTGATGGTACGCAACATATTTTTTGAATAGAGATCGATGAAACACATGGATCCTAAAAGTGGGCGGCAAGGCGGAATGCTATGGGATTGACGACGGTCACAATCTTATAAGGACCGATGAACCTGGGACCCAGTTTCCAAGAGAGAACCTTCAACTTAATGTTCCTTGAGGACAACCACACCAAGTCACCAACACACAGGTCCGGACCCACCAAACGTCTCCGATCAGCAGCACTCATATCTGCGGGTAAAAAGCTGAAGAGAATGACAGTTGGATCCCCAAACGAGTGCAAAACACCTCCAAATTTTGGAAATAAACTGCACTCTCTCAGTCAGGAACAATATCAGAAAGGATCCCATGTAATTTTACAATCTCTCTAATAAAAATTTGTGTCAAGGTTTTGGCGTTGGGTAAAGCGGGTAGCGCAATAAAATGTGACATTTAACTGAATCTGTCTACCACCACCGAAATTACAGTATTACCTGCCGACACAGGTAAATCAGTGATAAAATCGACCGATAAATGAGTCCAAGGTCTATTGGGAATAACCAATGTTTGGACAGACACAGACAGACGAGTATGAGAGGTCTTAGAATGCGCACATATACTACAGGCGGCTACATACTCCCAAACACACTGATGTACCCCATACCATCAAAAACGCCAAGTAAGAATATCTGTGGTGGCTTTATTACCAAGATGTCCGGCCAAGACCGAATCATGATGTTCAGTTAGAACTTTCAGATGGAGATTCATGGGTACAAACAGTTTTCCTAACGGAAAGGCAGCAGGGCGTCCCCCTGAGCCTCAACAACCTCTTTCTCAAGATCGGAGCATATAGACACAATAAGCACCCCTTTTTGTAATATAGGAACCTGTTCGCAATTAGCTCCACCCCAAGGAAAACAATGAGATAAGGCATTCGCCTTAATGTTCTTGTTCCCTGATCTATATGTAACAAAAAAGTTAAACCTGATGAAGAGCAATGCCCATGTTTCCTGTCAATGCTTTAGACGTTTCGCAGACTCTAGATATACAAGATTCTTATGATCTGTCATTACCATAACTGGATGAACAGCCCCTTCAAGAAAATGACGCCACTCTGTAAGTGCCCACTCGATAGCCAGGAGTTCTCTGTTACCAATGTCATAATTTCTCTCCGCAAATGACCTTTTTTTTTTAGAAAAGTATGCACATGGATGCCATGGAAATGCATCCTGCGAGAATACAGCCCCCATCCACACTTCAGACGTGTCAACTTCTATAGCTGTGGTTTTGTTCTGGTGGGGCGGTGCAGTCTGGAGTCATGGGGACTCAGTCTTGCAGCGTGGGCGCTGTGGGGCACCAGGCCGTCTGCCCTGCTGTTGCATTGCCACTGTGGCATTGTCGTTAGGGCGGTAGGACCCACTATGAGGTTTGTCGTGACGTGTCAGTGGGCTTTCATACACTCTGATCAGAATGTTAAACTAAGAACCTCATGTTCAGTTATATAAATTTTTGCCTAGCGGCATTAGAGCAACGTATGATTTTTGGAGGTGCGGTTCATGCTTTTTTCTTTTTTTGCTGCATAGCATTTCTTTCCCTTTCTTGGACCAGCACGCCTCCCATTTGGCACAGGTGATTTTAATTAGCAGAAGACTGCAAAGTAAGGGGTCTAGCCCATTTCTGCTCTCACTGAAGAGCTGGAGGAAGGTGAGTTTCAGTACTCCTTTCATTTGGTGTGGGTGCTGTGCGGCTTCCATTTTTGCGATGGTTTTGTGCTGGTGGGGCGGTGCGATCTGGAGTCATGGGGACTCAGTCTTGCAGCGTGGACGCTGTAGGGTACCAGGCCGTATGCCCTGCTGGTGCATTGCCTCTGTTGCAGTGGTCGGCGCGCGGCTCCACTCCATTAGGGCGGTAGGACCCACTATGAGGTTTTCTGTGATGTAGCATTGAGCTTCATACACTCTGATCAGAATGTTAAACTAAGAACCTCATGTTCAGTTATATAAATTTTTGCCTGGCGGCATTAGCTCAACGTATGATTTTTGCAGGTGCGGTTCATGCTTTTTTATTTTTTGATGAATAAATTATTATGTCATCAAGATAGATTACAACAAATCTACCTACTGACTAGAGATGTCATTTACAATGAAGGAACATTAGGCAACCCAAATGGCATCACAAGGTTCTCATAGTGTCCCTCAGGCATTTTGAAAGCTGTTTTCCACTCATCCCCTCTTAAATACTAATTAGATTATATGCTTCCCATAGATCCAGTTTAGAAAACCATTTTGCTCCTACAATCTGAATAAAGAGGTCCAGGATGAGAGGGAGCGGATATGGACCATGGTCTGATTGCGTTCACTGAAATCTAAGCAGAGGTGTAACCCCCCATCTTCTTTACAAACAAAAAACCCACAGCAATGGGGGATGAGGATGGTCTGATATGACCCTTTGCCAAACTTTCCGCAATATAATCCTTCATGGCCTGCCTCTCTGGACCAGAGATATTGTATAGTCTGCTCTTTGGCCACTTGGTCCAGGGACAAGATTAACGGCGCAGTCATAAGGACGATGGGGAGGAAGTTATTGGCACCCCTGCTCTGAAAACACATACTCAAAGTCAGACAGGTATTTAGGCACAGACTGGGTATCCACCCTTACAAGCCGGGTGCCCAAGTAGTGTCCTTGACAATACTCATTCCAATTTACCACCTTCCGAATGTGCCAATCTACCACAGGGTTGTGCAGAGTGAGCCATGGAAGTCCAAGAATCACAGTAGGTGGAATACCTTCTGAGTGCATGGCCCCTACTTGTAGATGTAATCCTCTGACAACTTGAGTAAAACACCACTCTCGGAAGGGTGCAGAGTGAATGGAGATTATGGATATAGTTCTGGACAGTGTATGTGGTTTGAGGCCCTGGACCTGGATGAACCTATCATTGATCAATAGCATGAAGGAAGAAAAAAGGATGGCACTCACCGATACCAAAAGTAGAAGTCTTTATTTCATGGATAAAAATTCATAGGCTCAGGAGCAATGCAGAGAGTGCGGACAACGGCCGTTTCGCGCTCCTGCGCTTCAACGGATCCACCCGTTGTCCACACTCTCTGTATTGCTCCTGAGCCTATGCATTTTTATCCTTGAAATAAAGACTTCTAATTTTGGTAACGGTGAGTGTCATCCTTTTTTCTTCCTTCATGCTATTGGATTTTGAACATTTTCTTAGGATTGAGCACCCGTTCCTGGGGGTTTCTGGCATTCTTATTGTGTGCGAGGAGTCTCTTTAGATTTGTCTAAGAGACCACCGTGGTGCAGCGGTGCCAAATCTGTTTTTCTTTTTTTGGACTTCTATCATTGATCAAGTAAAACCCCACCCCACTGACCAGAAAGGCAGAAATAACCAATTTTTTTTTTGTCCAGATGGATTTTAGCAGACAGAAAAAAATTTGTCCTGTCCATGGAGGAGATATGTACAGCTGGGATGTTAACCTCTCTGCAACTTGGGCTCCATAGTTTTCCGGCGATTGTTTTCAGTGAGATAGAAAGGACATGCAACCACAAAATGGCCCTTGTGCAGTAAAACATACTCCCCATTGGTGCCGAACAGACTGCTTTCTTGAACGAGTTTCCCCACCCAACTGCATAGGTTCCTCAGATGACTCACACCAGGTCTCCCTTGGCCCTGGACCTCCTGTACATTGGCATGTCTCTTTATGTCTCTGGCAAAGATGGCGATCCACCCGGATAGCCAGATACCTGGCTGCCTCAAGGGAAACTGGAGTCTTATACAGGGCTAAGACATCCTTCACCCTTACTGATAGACTTTTACAGAACTGGCTACAGAGCATGGGGTCATTCCACTTAGTGTCAGTGGACCACCTCCAAAACAGCGCAATACTCCTCCGCCAGCCTGTCTCCCTGCCAAAGCTGACGTAGTGAGGACTTAGCCAGGGAGACACGGTTAGGGTCATCGTATATATTACCCAGTACCAGAAAACATTCCTCCACCGTCTGGAGCGACTGGGAGTCAGACAGGAGAGAGAATGCCCATGCTTGGGAGGTCACCCTGATGGAGAAACATTTTTATCCCCACCAGTTGCTCCTCGGTTCCTGAGGAACACGGACATAATCTGAAGTTTAGTTTACAGGCCTCCCTGAAAACAACAAACTTGTCACTCCCCCCAGAGAATCTGTCAGGCAAAGTGATCTTGTGCTCCACTAAGGGTTGCCTGGGAGTCATGGACCCCAAACCTGATGTGTTAGGGTGCTGTAAAACGACAGTGCGTAGATCTGCCACCTCTAGGCTGAGCTGCTGCAGTTGCCCTGTCAGTGCAGTGATAGGATCAATAATGGATCAAAAAATGGTTTCGGTCAGAGCTAATGTCACGAATCAGTTGTCGGGTGTCTCGGGACCAGGGGCTATCTTGTCCCCCTGATTACTTCTGATGGTGGAGATGCCGGGGTCACGTACCTTGCCTTAGCTCCTGAATCCGCCCTCAGTCTGTACCCTTCCCACACCCAGGGAAGAGGGAGTAGTAGTGTACCGTAATATGAACAGGGATAATGAAAAATACCAAACATACAAATATGCTCACACAGACAACAGAGGAATACATTGGGGAGTGGAGGATGGGGTTAAACCAGAGTAGGAGAAGAAAGGGAAATATCATACACTCAAACCTAGCAACAGTCACAGATAAATCCACCAAACGCCTTCTCCAACAACAACCACCAACAACCTCCAGCCATGCAGCATAAGCTATCTCTCTCTTACAATCAGTGCTAGCCAGGACCCAGTTTATATAGGAGATGGGAGTGGTTAGCAGTGCACAGCTGAGAGCCTTAACACAGGAAAGCTTCCAGGAGCTCTCAAATAAGCAGATTAACCCCTGCACTGCTAAAAGAAACTTGTACCTTTTAATATTATTATTTATTTATATAGCGCCATTTATTCCATGGCGCTTTACATGTAAAAAGGGGAAATATAGACAAGTACAATAAATATGTGTGAGACAAGGGACACACAAGTACAGAAGGAGAGAGGACCCTGCCCGCGAGGGCTCACAGTTTACAGGGATGGGTGAGGATATACTAGGAGGGGGTAGAGCTGGTTGTGTGGTGGTTCAGTAGACTGAGGATCATTGCAGGCTGTAGGCTTGTCGGAACAGGTGGGTCTTCAGGCGAAGGCGAAGTGCTTCTAATCAGTGCAGGAGTAGAAGAAATCAGAAACTGTGGTCTTCTGGCTCCTACTTGTCGCGGTAAACTCGTGACAGCGATCCAAAGAAATTCTGGAACAAATGAGAAACAAAGTAATTGAGATCTATCAGTCTGGAAAAAGTTATAAAGCCTTTTCTAAAGCTCTGGGACTCCAGCCAACCACAGTGAGAGAAAGTATCCACAAATGGCCCCACAACAACATCCAAAGAACTGCAGGCCTCACTTGCCTCAGTTAAGGTCAGTGTTCATGACTCCACCATAAGAAAGAGACTGTGTAAAATTGGCGTGCATGGCTGAATTCCAAGACGAAAACCACTGCTGATCAATAAGAACTTAAAGGCTTGTCTCAGTTTTGCCAAAAAACATCTTGATGATCCTCAAGACTTTTGGTAGAATACAATGTGGACTGACGAGAGGAGTTGAACTTTTTGGAAGGTGTATATCCCATTACATCTGGCTTAGAAGTAACACAGCAGTTCAGAAAGGGAACATTATATCAACAGTAAAATATGGCGGTGGTAGTGTGATGGTCTGGCGCTGTTTTGCCGCTTCATGACCTGGAAGACTTGCTGTGGTAAATGGAACCATGAATTCTGCTGTCTTCCAAAAAATCCTAAAGGAGAATGTCGGGCCATCTGTTCGTGACCTCAAGCTGAAGCACACTTGGGTTATGCAGCAGGGCAATGATCCAAAACACACCAGAAAGCCCATCTCTGAATGCCTTAAGAAAAACAAAATTAAGACTTTGGAGTGGTCTAGTGAAAGTCCTGACCTTAATCCAATTGATATGCTGCGGTATGACCTTAAAAAGGTGGTTCATGTTCAGAAACCCTGTAATGTTGCTGAATTACAAGAATTCTGCAAAGATGAGTGGGCCAAAATTCCTCCAGAGTGTTGGAAAAGACTCATTGCCAGGTATTGCAAACGCTTGATTTCAGTTGTTGCTGCTAAGGGTGGTCCAATCAGTCATTAACTTTAGGGTGCAATCACTTTTTCACACAGGGCCCTGTAGGTTTGGATTTCTTTTTCCCTTAATAATAAAGATCTTCATATAAAAGCCACATTTTGTGTTATCTTTATCTAATATTTACATTTGTTTGGTTATCTGAAACATTTAAGTGTGACAAACATGCAAAATAATAGGAAATCAGGAAAGGGGCAAACACTTTTTCACACAACTGTATAAGAAATAGGTCCACATTTTTTATGTACAGTGGACCCTATACAACATAGTATATTACATTGGCAGATTATTTTCAAGATTGTCCAAAAATTATAGTGAATCTGAAATCCTTTTTTTCTCACTGTGTATAATACAATTCTGTACTATCGTGTGATGCTGTGTTCTGCCCATATGCATCTGCTATGCTCTGTGTGTTGTTACAAATTACAAGGGTTGTGGGTAAAATAGGTTTGGTTTTTAGGGACTTGAGTGCATTGTAAATATTGTTTTTTTGTGTGTGCAGAAAGTTGGCTGTGACAAAGTAATTGGGTCAACAAAAAAAGAAGACAAGTGTGGAGTATGTGGCGGTGATAATTCACATTGTAAAATTGTGAAAGGAACATTTACAAGAACACCTAAGAAGCAAGGTAGATAAAATGTTATATTGTTATTCTCTAGATGCATATCTACTCTTTCGTAAAAATAATGAAAATATTGTATCACTACAGAAAATGTTCTCATCAACTGCTAAAGAAAGTTATTACAATTTCAGGAAAGAAGTGCCATTCCATAGCAAGAAGCTATAAAGCCCCTGTCTCACATAGCGAGATCACTGCTGAGTCACAAGTTTTGTGACGCAACAGCGATCTCCCCAGCGATATCGCTGTGTGTGACACGCAGCGACGATCAGCCCCCCTGCTGGGTATCGCTGATCATTGCTGAATGTCCTGAACATTTTTTTGATCGTTGGTCTCCTGCTGGCCAGCACGCATCGCTGCGTGCGGCAGGCGGGAGACCAGCGATCAGCTGGTAACCAAGTTACACATCGGGTTTCTAGGCGCCGGGCGGTGCCTAGAAACCCGATGTGTACGTTTGATACCAGCGCGCTGGTGTAGGGGAGCTGGTAACCAAGGTACACAGTGGGTTTCTAAGCACCGCGCGGTGCCTAGAAACCCGATGTGTACCTTGATTACCAGCTTCCTGCACCAGAGCGCTGGTATCTAACGCACACTGCGGGTAACTAAGCGACGTGCGTCGCTTGTTACCCGCATAGTCGCTGTCCTGATTGCTGCTGAGAGCTGCCTGTTTGGCAGCTCAGCAGTGATCATGTAACGACACACCAGCAATCCTGACAAGTGCATATCGTTGTCGGGATCGCTGGTGTGTCGCTATATGTGACGGGGCCCTAACACTGTAGTAATAATGATATTATTCACCTTTATCTACACATCACCAATATATTCTGCAGCACTTTACAATTCAGAAGGCACATGGACAAACAAAAGCAGACCCTACAGAGTATTCAACTATTTAAAAGGGTGGTCTGGTCCAAACCAATAGTCTGCAGTCACTCTGTGTCACTACAGACTTATGAATCCCCCCACTGAGCCACCGTGCTGCTCACACAGACTGCAGACTTACTGATTTGAACTGGCCAACCCCTTTAACCAAGTGTAACTAGGACCATACTCACAAGAGGTTACAAACTATGAGAAGATAGGGATGCAAAATAGAAATATACAATATAGAAAGCTTTTGTTTTGTACAATGGTGCATCCATATTTATGGCCAATTTTTAATTTTGTGCTTTTGTTTTTTACCCTTATTTTGAGAGTTGCAACTCGATTATTTTTCAGTCAACATAACCTTACATAAGCTTGTAGATTAAATGACACCATTCATTTTACATTGTCCAAATTGGAAGAAAAATCCAAGTGGTGTGAAATCAGGAAAACAACATCATTTCATCAATGTTTTTTTTTTTTACTTTCCGTGTCCATTAACAGTAAAAATATTATTTTTCGAGACCTGTAAGCTTTTTTATATTTCCAATGACTGAAGTGCAGCTCCAACCAACAGTAATTCTGTGTTTCAATTTTTTTCTTCTCTTTACACCATATGGGGTTAAAAAACAAGTTTTTATTTCTTCATTTGTAAACTGGGAAATGGAGATGGTGAATTTTTTCATATTTTTAAAACCTTTTTTTATTGTTTACTATGTTTTGTAATCTCCTTTGGAAAGTTAAACTTGTTATGATCTGATTGCTTGTTCAAAATGCTGCATCGGTACTGTATTTCAGTATTTAATGAGAATGACATTTAGCCATGACACTCAGGCATAGGCAGTGAAAACCATGATGGCGGTGGCAGAAACCTTCAGCATGTCTCCGCTGTCATGACCATTCCACCTGTAATCATGTTGTGAGGAAGAGGGCAATGCCACTCACAAGTGAGTGGCAGTATAATAGATCCGTGCACCCACATCCAATGTAGGATGGAATACTACATCAAACTCACAGAAGAAACTCCAATTATTTCGCTATATTACAAAATAACTTTTATTTATCATTATAAAATTACTAAAATAGTGCAATCAACACAGTACCCTCACCAATTATCAAAAAGACACTAGATAGAGAAGACCGGGGGGTGTGCCTACCCTTGCTCTATTCCTATATCAGTCCTAGCTATCAGCGGAGGTTGGCACCCCCTGCACAACTGGCGCCCCTGCTCACCGTCGACTCTCCCTTCTAACCATTAAAGACCCTGTAGGGAATAGAATGAAGTCAACCAAGTGGTCTGTTAAGATGTGAAAAAACAGAGATACACTAAAAAATGCCACTAATGAAAGAGGGGGCAAGATAGGCTGTTAAACAATATGTACATATATTCTGAAAAAGAGGCAGGAAGTACAGCTTTCCCTAATTTTCCCCTGCCTGTCAGTGGAGGTTGGCACCTTTTAGATGTCAAGATTGCCGCCCCCGCTTCTCAACAGCTGTCCCCACCAGCCATAATATGCTAATTTCATAAGGAACTACATGGCATATAAAGTGCTAGAGTGCTTTGGAAAACATCAACATTAGTTAGTGATTATCTGTTGAATTGGTCATAAGATGGTCTTGCAAACAAGTTAGATTGTAAGTGGTGTTATGGATGTAAATGACACATCAAGATGAGCGCATGTAGATATGGTGCAGATTTGTATATGAAGTTATAAACAGGCGGAAGTAATAGATTTGATAAATAAATGCAACAGATATTAATACTTAGCAAATATGTTTTACATGCCTTACTCATGATAACACATCAATGGTCCCCATAACATCATGCCTAATCAGCATAACCACAAAAAGTATAGCATACATCCACAATAAAAGGTAAAAGATCAAATTAATTAACATGTAATTCACGAGCTCATCATAGAATACTAAAGTCCAATCAAAAAATAAGGGAAAAAATACACAATATAATCAGTACATAAGCTTGACACGTTTCCCCTCTATAAGAGGTTCATCAGGAGTGCATATACATGTTCAAAGGACTACTTAGCTTATCAGTAGTGATGAATGATGATGATGAAGTCCTCAGCACACAGGGAAAGTTCCCTCTTGATGTAGGCACTAGATATGCACATGGACAGGCAGTGAAGTTTTCACAGGTTGCAGAAAGGTTGCTGTGACAGCAGTGGATCTGTTGAAGACCCCCATGCTCATCATTACGGAACTCCTCTGGAACCCAGCCTGCGGCCGAGCTTCAAAGGACACTGTGATTTCTGCTATATACAGCGATGCTGTATCATCGCTACATAGAGCACAAGCCTCCAGACAATCACAGCTTCAAGCCCCCAAAGTGAGCTAACAAGAAAAAGAAAAAACAATATATTTTAAAATGTATGAAAAAAATTAAAAAGCATACGTTCAAATCACCACTATTTCCCCGTTAAAAATAAAAATTAACACAAAATACACTATTTGGTATCAGTGCTTTTAGAAAGTCCAATCTATCAAAATACAAATATACTTAACCTAATTGGTAAACAACCGTAATCCCAAAAAAATCAAGAACGCCAAAATTACTTTTTTTTTCCTGCAATGCCACAAAAAAATGCTGTCACAAGCAATCAAAAAGTCACATCTTTCCCAAATGGCATGATTTTTTTTTAACCACAAAATGTACACCGTAATAACAATTACTAAAAGACCTATTTCAGAATTACGTTTTTCTCACAGTTTATCCCCAATTAGAATTTGTTTCCCATTTCCAGTACACTATGTGGTAATGGTGTCATTCAAAAGGACTTGTCCCACAAAAAAACAAACCCTCGTATCTATGTGGACAGAAAAATAACAGTTACGGCTCTGGGAAGAAGGGGAGGAAAAAACAAAAACGGAAATGGGTCCCATTGTGAAGGGGTTAAAAATCAGTAATTTTGGAATGGAAAAACTGCCGGTTTGCAACCTCCACTCTCCCAGGGAATGTACTCTATAAAGTGTTTTTTTTTTTTAAACAACATAATTATTCATAAAATTAATACAGTACTCATTAAAACTACGGTAATTCTCAGACTTAATTGAGGATCTCAGCTCATCCATTATGGCACTACAACAGATTCTATGTTATTTGGCTGTTCTTAATAAAGATATTAAATTACTAATATTTTCAGTATGCTCCTTCTTATGTGCCCTTACTTTCCAGATCTGATTGCACAGCCTTTGTACTAGTTGATGTTGATTTTGTTTTGCTACAGGTTACATTAGGATATTTGAAATTCCAGCTGGCGCACGGCATTTACTAATTCAAGAAACCGAATCATCCACCCATTATCTTGGTAAGTAGCTAAGTACAGAAAACGCTGTATTCTAATAATAATAACAATAATAATCTTTATATAGCGCCAACATATTCCGCAACGCTTTACAGTTTAACCATTTCAAAACACAAGTCATAAGTAACAACGTTAACAATACAATAATTAAAGCAAAATAAGCCGCCCCTGCTCGTGAGAGCTTACAATCTACAATGAGGTGGGGAGATACAAAGTACAGGTGTGTATATACAATGGTGCATTTACAGTGATGGTCCAGCCATCTTGAGGGAGTGAGGGATGGATGGAGATAGTGAATGGGCTACACATACACACTTACACATAGAATGACTTTGATTAGTGAATGTGATAAGCCGCTCTAAACAAATGTGTTTTGAGGGAGCACCTGAAACCATACAAATTGTGGATAGTCCTAATTTCTTGGGGTAGAGCATTCCAGAGGATTGGCGCAGCGTGGGAGAAGTCTTGGAGTCGGGAGTGGGAGGTACGGATTAGTGCAGAGGTTAGTCGAAAGTCGTTTGCAGAGCGCAGCAGTCGGTTAGGCCGATAGATAGAAATGAGGGAGGAGATGTAGGGGGGTGCTGCACTGTGGAGAGCTTTGTGGGTGAGAACCAGTACTTTGAATTGGATCCTGTAGTGAATGGGCAGCCAGTGTAAGGACTGGCGAACAGCGGACGCGTCCGAGTACCGATTAGCCAGATGGATGACCCTGGCTTCTGCATTAAGGATGGACTGGAGAGGGGATAGTCGAGTAATGGGGAGGCCAAGTAATAGAGCGTTGCAGTAGTCCAGGCGTCCAGGGAGTGGATCAATGCTACAGTGAGGGTTTTTGTAGTTTCCATGGTGAGAAAAGGGCGGATTCTAGAGATGTTCTTTAGGTGTAGGCGGCAAGAGCGGGCAAGAGATTGTATATGGGAGGTGAAGGAGAGATTGGTGTCAAACATAACACCCAGACAGCGAGCCTGCTGCCGGGGTGTTATTATGGTGCCGCCCACAGAGAGGGAAATGTCAGATTTAGGGAGGTTAGTAGACGGCGGGAGCAGAAGGAGTTCAGTTTTGGAGAGGTTAAGTTTCAGAAAGAGAGCGGACATGATGTTGGAGACTGCGGACAGACAGTCTGTGGCGTTCTGTAGAACAGCGAGGGGTAAGGTCGGGTGATGACGTGTATTGTTGTGTGTCATCAGCATAAAGATGGTACTGAAAGCCAAATCTGCTGATGGTCTGTCCAATTGGGGCCGTGTAGAGAAAGAAGAGAAGGGGGCCAAGGACTGAGCCCTGGGGTACACCGACAGTGAGAGGAGGAGGAGATGACGTGGAGCCAGAGAACGAAACACTGAAGGAGCGGTCAGAAAGATAGGAGGAGAACCAGGAGAGAACATTGTCCTTAATACCTAGTGACTGGAGCCTAGACAGTAGGAGACGGTGGTCAACCGTGTCAAAAGCTGCAGAAAGGTCGAGAAGAATGAGCAGAGAGTTGTCGTCGTTACGTTTTGCTGTCAGAAGGTCACTGGTCACTTTGATGAGTGCAGTTTCAGTCAAATGTAGGGGGCGGAAGCCGGACTGTGAAGGGTCTAGAAGGGAGTAAGTGGAGAGGTAACGCGTGAGGCGGGAGTAGACTAGGCGCTCCAAAAGTTTAGAGATGAAGGGGAGATTGGAGACCGGTCTGTAGTTGTTTGTGCAGGAAGGGTCGAGAGTGGGTTTCTTTAGTAGTGGAGTAATGATGGAGTGTTTGAAGGAAGATGGGAAAATGCCAGAGGAGAGTGAGAGATTAAAGATTGTAGTTCGGTGAGTTGTGACAACTGGAAAGAGAGACTGGAGGAGATGTGCGGGAATGGGGTCGGTAGTGCATGTAGTCGGACGAGAGGAAGAGAGGAGTTTGGAGACTTCTTATTCTTTGATGGGATCAAATGTGGAAAGTGAGCCAGGGGAAATGCAGGGTGGGATGGGAGTTACAGCACTTGGTGGTTGAGAGCAGATTTCCTGACGGATAGTATCTATTTTTTCTATAAAGTGGGAGGCCAGGTCGTCAGCACAAATGTCTGTGATAGGGGATTGTGCTTTTGGTCTGAGGAGGGAGTGAAAAGTGTCAAAAAGTTTCTTGGGGTTGTTGGCTAGTGAGGAGATCAGGGTGGTGAAGTAGGTCTGTTTGGCGAGGTGAAGGGCAGCATTATAATTTCTTAACATGAATTTAAAGTGGATGAAGTCTTCTGGTGTGCGGGTTTTTCTCCAGAGGCATTCAGCACTTCTAGAGCATCGCTGAAGTCGAGTTTGCAATGTGAGCCAGGGCTGTTTTACAGTGTGTTTGGAAGTTCTGAGGGTGAGCGGTGCTACTTGGTCAAGGGTGCTTCTAAGAGTGTCATTGTAGTGCTGAGCAGCCAGATTAGGACAAGAAAAAGAGGACATTGGGGACAGTGATGAGTGTAGGGAGTCTGAAAGTGTCTGAGGGTTAATGGCTTGTAGATTTCTGAATGTGTGGTAGGTAGGAGTGCGCTGTGGTGATCGAGGATTTGTGAGGGTGAAGGAGAGAATGTTGTGGTCAAAGAGTGGAAGCGGAGAGTTATTTAGGTGGGGGATTGAACAGAGGCAGACAAAGACCAGGTCAAGGGTGTCACCATCCTTGTGTGTCTCAGAGGTTGAAAGCTGTGAGAGGCCTAGAGAAGTGGTTAGTGATAGAAGCTGAGATGCAGATGTGGAAATAGGGCTGTTAATGAGTATGTTGAAGCCTCCAAGGATAAGGGTTGGTAGATCTGAGGACATGAAGTGCGGCAGCCAGGCTGAGAAGTGGTCAAGGAACCTGGGGGCCAATATATGACCGCTACTCTGAGGGAGAGGGGACAGAAGAGCCTGATGGTGTGGACCTCAAAAGAAGGGAATGAGAGTGATGGAATTGGGGGGATGACCTGGAAAGTGCATTGTGAGGACAGGAGTATGCCAACTCCACCACCATATCTGTTTGCGGGTCTTGGGGAATGGGAGAACTGTAAGCCACCATAGGAAATGGCAGCAGGGGAGACAGTGTCAGAATCCTGAATCCAGGTTTCCGTGAGGGCCAACAGATGAAGAGAGTTGTTCAGAAAGTAGTTGTGCAGGAAGGATAGCTTGTTGCATGCAGACCGTGGATTCCAGAGGGCACAATTAAAAGAAGGAGATGAGGGAGTGCAAGTAATATTAATAAGATTATTATGGTTTCGATATGAGGTAGGGTAGGGATTGAGGTTGGGGGATGGTGGACCAGGGTTGGGGGAGATGTCCCCTGAAATCAGTAGGAGAAGGAAGATAAAGAGCAGGTAGTTGTTGGAGTTGTAAGTAGGTTTTTTCTGTGATGTGTTTGGGCAAGATGGGCTGAGGTTTCTCAGGAAGGTGAGGAGTGCATGGGAGCTGTACATGGGAGAGGGAAGTATAGAGGGGCTGATGTGTATGAGTCGTGATGGAGGGGGGATGGGGCAGTGAATGTGGATGGCAAGGGAACACAGGAGGATAGAGATAAAGTACATAATTAAAATGAAAGCAAAGTGTGGGCTACCTGATTCCTGCCCTGATTAACTGCCATGGATGACTGCCGTTTACATGATGCTTATCTTCTGTGATGCTTTGCTTTCTGTGATGCGTGCTCCCCCACACTGCGTGCGCCCCTTAGACTACTCCTAAATATATAGCCCACACTACAGGGTCAGGAAAGTGGGATTGTGGGAGCTGCTTTGGGATAATTTGGCAGCTGGGGCCAGCACACCAGGGGGTGGTTAGATCATCAAAGGCACTAGAGCTGGCTACATCTATATAGGCACTGTCACACTTAGCGATCGCACCAGCGATCACGACAACGACACGACCTGGCGAGATCGCTGGTGCGATCGCTATGTGATCGCTAGTTAGATTCCAAACACAACTCATTAGCGATCTGTATATCGACCTCTGCGGTCGTTGGGATAACCTAATCCCACCTGCGACGCTGGTGAAGTCGTTCATAAAGGGTGTCACACTCAGTGATTCTTGCTCCTTGCTCACCAGCGGGACACCAACGACCAAAAAACGGCTCAGAACGTTCATAAGCGATCAACGACATCTCAGCAGGGGCCACATCGCTGCTACATGTCACACACAGCTGCGTTGCTAACGAGATCGCTACTGCGTCATAAATCGGTGACGCATTAGCGATCTCGTTAGCGATCTCGTTTAGTGTGACAGTACCTTAAGTTATAGCACCTTCCACCTGATAAGATCTAGAGAGGCCCCAGTCACAGGGATATACAGCAGTAAGTATTAAGCACAGTGCAAAAAATGAATTTTACCAAAGCTTTACCAGGCACATTAAACTATGTTGCAAGATGGTAAAGCAGTGGTTGGCAGCAAGCAGAAGTATGCAGTTCATACCATTACTATATATTTCAGCATGCAAGACAGATAGGGATTGTATCATTCAGCTGTTTGCTTCCCATGAATGCAGTTCATACCATTACTATATATTTCAGCATGCAAGACAGATAGGGATTGTATCATTCAGCTGTTTGCTTCCAATGAATGCAGTTCATACCATTACTATATATTTCAGCATGCAAGACAGATAGGGATTGTATCATTCAGCTGTTTGCTTCCAATGATTGCAGTTCATACCATTACTATATATTTCAGCATGCAAGACAGATAGGGATTGTATCATTCAGCTGTTTGCTACCAATGAATGCAGTTCATACCATTACTATATATTTCAGCATGCAAGACAGATAGGGATTGTATCATTCAGCTGTTTGCTTCCAATGAATGCAGTTCATACCTGTGTGAAGAGAGAAGATGAATGTTAATTCCTTGCCATGGATAACTGCCATTTACATGATGCTTATTTTCTGTGATGCTTTGCTTTCTGTGATGCGTGCGCCCCGAATCTACCTGTAGGTAAAGTAGGGTCGTGTCTATGGCCGCCCATGGGAGAAAGGGGCCTGCCAATCAATAAGTCATAGGAATACACATCTGCTTATTGTGCAACACTAACATGACCTCAGGCGTGATTGCCCCATAATGCCTTGCTACTATCACATAGTATAGCGCAGCCAATCAGGAGGGGCTATCAGCTTGTATGAAATCTGTCAGCAGGATTTCATCCCAAACTGTACATGTAGCTCTAGAGACAAGTTCAGCAATACATTTATGTGGTCAGTCTGTTCCTCCATTACTCAGAAATCAGTGTTTGAATTGATATGCAAGTGAGGCTGAAGAATTATTGTAAAGTTTAAGCCTTTGTAACTCCAGCTGTATTCCGCACCCAGCTCCGCCATCTCCTGTTTGCTTTTTGTACACGTACCTACCTAGCATTCCTTATTACCTCTTTTTGGTAAGGGGTCAGTAATTCGGGTTGCCAAAAGTTAATTACAATGTTGTACAAAATGTAAAATAAAATTGCTCTGGGTGGGGTAGTTTAAAATAAAAAAATAAACACATCACGGCCAAAAATGTGGAAGTCGCTAGCAGCAGCAGAAGGACCAACTATAATACTATCAGTATTCACAGTGGTACTGCGACTCGCAGGCGAAATTTGGCTTCCTTTCACTCTGGCAAGTGTATTTGTCGGGGGGAAGGCAGAAAACATGATCTACAAGATACCGCTGGATGCGTCCTTCTGTAAAAAGCCTGCATAGACTGCCCCTGTGCTGTGTGGTCGGACTCAGAAGAACCGATCCAGCGTTAGTAGACCGGGAGGAGGACAAGGCGATCTCCAGGCACCATGAGGGCATACAGCAATCTCCGGCGAGGCTGGAGGAGGAGTGTGGCATTGGAGTCAGCACATAGCAAGATCTCTGGCACCATTTTATTGAAGACAAATTTACACACAATGTCTTCAACAAAATGATGCCAGATAGCACAGTATGCGCACACGCTGACTCCAGCACCATTTTGTTGAAATATTTAACACTGAAAAACTTTCTTTATATTCCGCCCTGCTCTTCCAGACTTCCCTATAGATAAATGGAGAAAAAATGGTATAACAAATTGTTCGGCCTTATTTAACGGACCTAAAAAAGATTCAATCATAAATTTTCTATCCTTGAATCTATTGTCCAACTTTCCAAAAGAGGAAATATGTAACTTTTTAGAACTAAGGATATATATTAGGGGAAAATTCTCTCTCCCCATATCTCTTCCAAGATTTATCATATCTTCATATCTCTTCTGGAAAATCCCATAATATAAATACTATTTGGAACACTAAAAAAAAAAATCTGTATACACTCTTCTATAGTGACGGAACTATTGAAAAGTCAAAACACATGGTTAAGTGGGAAGAAGATATGAATATATGTTTTTCACCTGAGTCATGGAAAGAAGCAATTGAAATAACATACAAATCAATGTAAATGCTAATATTCATGAGAATTATTTTATCTCGTTGGTACTATACACCTGTCAGATTAAAGCAGATTTTTGAGGACAGATTGGACTTATGCTGGAGGAACTGTACTCAAAAAGCTAAAATATTACATATTTTCTGGTCATGTCCTAAAATAATCAACCTGTGGAAAGAAGTAGCTAATTTATTGAGCAATAGTAACAACTCTGTAGTTGCATCATCTCCTCAACTGGTTTTGTTCTCGCTTGATTCAAATAGACTCCCCCCAAAATTAAATATCTCGCAATCCATCTATTTGCTGTAACAAAAATTCTTATAGCATCCAGGTGGAAATCAGTAGATGTTCCTTCCATTCCAGAAATAATGAAAAGAATTTCTACCCATAATTATTTGTACATTCTTATGCTCTAAGAAATAATTCTTTAAAAAAATACTATTCCACATGGTCATCTTGGAACTTATTTCTTTCCTCAAGTCAGAATGCCCCCTTTTAGGTAAAAAGCCCTTATTATATGCCAAGAAGTACAGTTACATATTTAACCAAGCAAATTGAAAATTGTTTTATTATAAATATTGTTTCAATAAGAATGATCTTTTCGCCTGTCCCTACTCTCCACGTTTATCTAATCCAACCTTCTCCTATGCCCTTTTCTTTGCTTACCTTCCATCTACCTTTCTTGACTTTTCCTTCCACATTCTTTTTCTTGCATTAACCTTTTTTTCTCAGTAATTCTTCTTTGAATAATCTGTTACTGTTAATTGAATAATTTAGATAACTGTGTTATGGTTTATTGACTCACCTTATTGATTATAACTATAATCCCCTCCAAAAATCTTAAAAAATACCCAGATAAAAGAAAATTTTTGAAATATTAATGCTGCAGTGACTGGGAGAAAGTTGAGTAGAGTGTAGTTTTTTATTATTATGGACAACGACAGGGCAAACAGATGGCAACATTAATAGGATGGGTGACCAGGATGGGTGATCATATGCCAGGATAGGGAACAGGATGGAGAAGCATATCCCATAATGGGCACTGGAGGGAGAGGTTGTTGAATGTGTTGGAGAACGACATTGGAGCCAGCTCCCTCCGTGGTTGGGTGCAGGGTATTGAACCAATTAGAATGGGTGTCAGTGGGCGCTAGCCTGAAGTGAGCTGACCTCCCATGATCCTCCACGTAATCAATTTTTGTTCAGTCTTGTTGATTTCAGCTTGCTTCCTGCTACATTCGATAATACTCTGTTTTTCTGTGTTATTTTCTAGCTTTGCGCTTGCTTGGCTTCAGCCGGCCCTTTTGTGGGTTGCACTGCCATTTTCTCATTTGTGCAACTTGTCTCTGTTCATTGATTAAACTTAACATTATTACCCAATGTTAAAAACGGACATACATGAGAAATTTCCTCCATAAAAAAATCTCAAGAGTTTGATTCCGAGAGATAGCACTTGGACTGAGATTAACGAGATATATTATCAGGCAGAACAATATCAGCTCTGCACCGCTAGAACCATACTCTTAGTAGCAGGCCCTGCCCACTAAAGTGGCAATTACCCTGAAATATAATTATATTGGACGCTAAGCCTGAAAACGTGAACAATCTCACCCATTCATGAAGTCGTCACTTCCAACTATCATCTCCTGTAAACAAAGTATACATCTGGTCGTCATCCAGAGTAAATAAGGCCCTTTCCCAACGCGTTTCTTCCCTTAGGATTCATCGGGAGATATGGCATATATAAATCATCATTGCTTCATATGCATCTCTCTCATGGGGGAATCCACCATAGCCGCCCCCTTATATCAAATAGACAGACACTCCCATCACCAATTACACCAATCAGTGCTCCACTCAAAAAAAAAACAATAACAAATAGAACCTGTGATTCAAAACTTTAATGCCTGTTAATTAGGATCATAATTAAGATGAACCTCATGCCAACCGTTAGGAAATAGGTCACTCTAAACAACGATCTCACCGCTTGCAAAAAATGACCTCCGGCAACTAAGTGAGCGGGCGCATGCGCAGTAAAGCACACCAGTCTCCACATAGTGACTTCTGGTCAGCCGCATGCAAGAAAGACTTCCTGCCTCAATTCAGCACCTACGTAGTGCGTCATAGACTCCGACAACCAAGGAGGCGGGTGCATGCGCTGTAAACACACAGTGACTTCCGATCAGCCGCATATACACAAGACTTCCTGTCTCAATTCAGCAATTACATGGTATGCTCTGCCACGGTCTCTTAACTCTGCCCATTGCGCTTGCACCGTACATATATAGGGAAAATGCATCAGCGCTTGGTGCCGAGCATCCTTAAGGAAATATCAGAGGCGCCTTCACAGCACCCACGCTTATTCCACTTAAAAGGTCATAACATGATATGCACACATCACGACTCCCACACGTTGTACAGAGCGCTCCAAACAGGCCAGTGTGCATCTATAAGTGGCCCAAGGATACACCTATAATCAGAATACCTATACAAGCCTTTACTAAACATACCACATGCGGCATAGAAATGTGTTATATATAAAATATCTGCCAACAATCATTATCACTAATATAGCACACATAACACATAATCAGAGCATATATGCAAGAAGGCATACAACACATATTTATGGTATAGAAATATCCCCATTATTCAAGATGACAAAGTACTCATAAATATTAACAGGCATAGAAGAACTTATATACATAGGTGGCACGTAACCATTATTTCCCTAAAAAACATAAACTATCATTGTGCACATATTCAATGATATAGGTTAATTTATAGCATATAAATAGGGAGTATCCAGTAAGATGTGCCCCGTATTCTCCCATTTCAAATTCAGGAATGGAGATACCGAATGGAACAAATATATTCCAAACAAATAAATAATTGGGCTTGGGCTGACTTCCATTACAAAGGAATGACAACAAGGATATTTTATGAATTCAAAATTGAATATATATTATATCAAAATACTAGGAAAATGATTAAGTGGAAGAGGTATGTAAAGGAGGTATCAGGCTGAGACCAACATCCATAGGTCGTTTATAGAGATGTACCGTATATACTCGTGTATAAGCTGAGATTTTCAGCCCATTTTTTAGGGCTGAAAGTCCACCTCTCGGCTTATACGCGAGTCATGTATGTGGGTCGGCGGGGGAGGGGGAGCGGGGATGTTGGATCATACTCACCCCTCCGCTGGCGCGTCTCTGCAGCCCCCCTGCTTCTCTTACTATCTCCGGCTCCTTCCTGCAGCGGTCACATGGTACCGCTCATTAAAGTCATGAATATGCACATATTCATGGCTTTAATGAGCGGTACCACATGACCGCTGTAGGAAGGAAGAGCTGCGGAGACCGCCGGGAGAAGAGGAGAGGCTGCAGAGACGCGCCGGCTTAGGGGTGAGTATAGCGATATTTACCTGTCCCCGGACCACTGCTGCGCTGCTCCCTCGTCCAACTCCTCTGGCTGTGAATGTTCAAGCAGAGGGCGCGATGACGTCGTTAGTGCACGCCGCGCCCTCTGCCTGATTATTCACTGCCGAGGACCCAGAAGACGGAGCAGCGCGCAGCGGTGGACCGGTCTGGTGACAGGTAAATATCTCAGGTGCCGGGGTCCTGAGCGAGCGATGACACCGGCATCTGTCCCCCATAGCGCGCTGGTGTCACCGCCTGCTCAGGACACCGGCACCTGGCCCCCAGAGCCAAGAGGTGAGTATGTCATTTTTTATGCAGCAGCAGCAGCACGCAGCATAAGGGACCTATACTATGGGGCATAATCTGTGGAGCATATGGGGCATAATCTGTGGAGCATATGGGGGCATAATCTGTGGAGCATATGGGGCATAATCTGGAACATATGGGGGCATAATCTGTGGAACATATGGGGGCATAATCTGTGGAGCATATTGGGCATAATCTATGGAGCATATTGGGCATAATCTGTGGAACATATTGGGCATAATCTGTGGAGCATATGGGGCATAATCTGTGCAGCATATGGGGGCATAATCTGTGGAGCATCATATGGGGGCATAATCTATGGAGCATATGGGGGCATAATCATTTTTCACCCTAGTCTTATACACGAGTCAATAAGTATCCCCAGTTTTTTGTGGCAAAATTAGGGGTCGGCTTATACACGGGTCGGCTTATACATGAGTATATACGGTATATAGCTTAATAAGGAAAGGAAAAAAGAAGGGAAATTAAAAAGCCTCAAAATTCCCTATCAAAATCCTATTACTATCTAACCCTTCCTAGCAGAGGAGGTTGGAGGCCAAAAATCCTGCGCCAGTGGCCCCCCCGGTCCACGACGGCTGTCCCTAAACTAACTCACCCTGCTAAACCCTACATTAGAGAAAGCAGGCAAAGGAGAGCTGTTCATTTAGACCTTTAGGGGAGAAGGATCCCAATCGAAAGATCCATTTGGTCTCATGTTGTAATATTATTTTGTCCCAGTCTCCACCGCAAATTGGTTTAGGGACCTTTTCAATACCCATGAATTTAATTGTGTCCAGGTCACCTCCATGACTCAAATTAACCATTCTTCTCGCTATGTCTCTCATATGCTCGCCGACTCTTCTTCTAAACTCTCTAGTAGTTTTGGATCAGTATCCTTGTTGTCATTCCTTTGTAATGGAAGTCAGCCCAAACTGGCAGTTTAACAAAAAATTTGGGTATTTACCTTGATAAAATCTTAAATCCATTCGTTCTTGCTCTTAGTTCATATACAAGAGATACAACTGACTTGTTGAGCAAGATAGATGGGGTTATGATGGAACCTGACACTATTCTTGCAATTATCGATGTAGAAGCCCTATATTCTTCAATCCCGCATGAGAAAGGGTTGGAAGCGACTGAGTATTTTTTGAGGAGTAGAGGTCTACAGCTGAGAGAACACAATGCATTTGTAAGTGATTGTCTACTTTATCTGCTTACACATAATTTCTTTGTCTTTGACCACAGGTTCTACCACCAGCTCAGGGGCACCGCAATGGGGAGCCCTTGTGTTCCCTCGTACGCAAATTTGCTCCTGGGCTGGTGGGAGGAGACTGTGGTGTTTGGTGAAAATTGTGTTGTCGGAGCTGAAAATGCTCTTTTGTGGTTAAGATATATAGACGACATGTTCATCATTTGGAGAGGCACGGGAGATTCTTTTGCTGATTTTGTCACTAATTTAAATGTGAATGATATTGGTCTAAGCTTCACATTTGAATGGAATTCATCAAGATTGTCATTTCTTGATGTGTTGATTGAGAAAATGGAGGATGGATCTTTGAGTACCAGCATCCATAGGAAATCTACGGCCACAAATTCTCTTCTGAGGTGGGAGAGCAGCCATCCTTTGGCCCAGAAAAAGGGCATACCAAGAGGCCAATAAGCGAGGGTACGGAGAAATTGTTCTGATGAAAAATATTTTAAACATCAGGCAAATTATTTACGTAATAGATTTCTGGATAGGGGGTATCCTGATCACGTGTTGAAAGGGGCCTATAATGATATTAAGATCAAAAATAGGATGGAATTGTTGACTCCGTCTCCAAAAAAAGAAGATGAATTTTTGGGCCTCAAGTTTATTACCACCTTTAATAATGGCGCGGATGGCCTACAACAAATTTTTAAAGAATCACTGGCCTATTTTGAAAATGGATCATGATATTGGTGATCTTTTGCCTCCCACACTCAAATCACATTCCGGAAAGGGAGGTCATTGAAGGATAGACTCGTAAAGAGTCACTTCCTGAATGTTGAGAAAACAACGTGGCTAAAATCTAATGTGGTTGGTTGTTATAAGTGTAGTGGGTGTATTGCTTGCAAGAACATTGAAGTTGGCAAACAATTTTTTTCATCAGATAATTCCAAAAGGTTTGAGATCATGTCTTTCATCAATTGTAGGAGTGAGGGTGTTATTTACAGGGCCATCTGCAGTTGTGGTATGATCTATGTTGGCAAAACTACTAGAGAGTTTAGAAGAAGAGTCGGCGAGCATATGAGAGACATAGTGAGAAAAATGGATACTCCCGTTGCCAGACGCCAGACATATTAATTTGAGTCATGGTGGTGACCTGGACACAATTAAATTCATGGGTATTGAAAAGGTCCCTAAACCAATTCGTGGTGGAGACTGGGACAAAATAATATTACAACATAAGACCAAATGGATCTTTCGATTGGGATCCGTCTCCCCTAAAGGTCTAAATGAACAGCTCTCCTTTGCCTGCTTTCTCTAATGTAGGGTTTAGCAGGGTGAGTTAGTTTAGGGACAGCCGTCGTGGACCGGGGGCCACTGGCACAGGATTTTAGGGCTCCAACCTCCGCTGCTGGGAAGGGTTAGATAGTAATAGGATTTTGATAGGGAATTTTGAGGCTTTTTAATTTCCCCTATGGATGTTGTCTCAGCCTGATACCTCCGTTACATACCTCTTCCACTTAATCATTTTCCTAGTATTTTGATCTAATATATATTAAATTTTGAATTCATAAAATATCCTTGTTGTCATTCCTTTGTAATGGAAGTCAGCCCAAGCCCAATTATTTATTTGTTTGGAATATATTTGTTCCATTTGGTTTCTCCATTCCTGAATTTGTTTATGTTTTTTAGGGAAATAATGGTTACGTGCCACCTATGTATATAAGTTCTTCTATGCCTGTTAATATTTATGAGTACTTTGTCATCTTGAATAATGGGGATATTTCTATACCATAAATATGTGTTGTATGCCTTCTTGCATATATGCTCTGATTATGTGTTATGTGTGCTATATTAGTGATAATGATGGTTGGCAGATATTTTATATATAACACATTTCTTTGCCGCATGTGGTATGTTTAGTAAAGGCTTGTATAGCTATTCTGATTATAGGTGTATCCTTGGGCCACTTATAGATGCACACTGGCCTGTTTGGAGCGCTCTGTACAACGTGTGGGAGCCGTGATGTGTGCATATCATGTTTTTATGACCTTTTAAGTGGAATAAGCGTGGGTACTGTGAAGGCGCCTCTGATATTTGCTTAAGGATGCTCGGCACCAAGCACTGATGCATTTTCCCTATATATGTACGGCGCAAGCGCAATGGGCATAGTTAACAGACCGTGGCAGAGCATACCATGTAATTGCTGAATTGAGACAGGAAGTCTTGTGTATATGCGGCTGATCGGAAGTCACTGTGTGCTTTACAGCGCATGCGCCCGCCTCCTTGGTTGTCAGAGGCTATGACGCACTACGTAGGCGCTGAATTGAGGCAGGGAAGTCTTTCTTGCATGCGGCTGACCGGAAGTCACTATGTGGAGACTGGTGTGCTTTACCCGCCCACTCAGTTGCCGGAGGTCACTTTTTTGCAAGCGTTGAGATCGCTGTTTAGAGTGACCTATTTTATATTAATATTTATATATTTCCTAACGGTTGGCGTGCGGTTCATCTTAATTATGATCCTAATTAACAGGCATTAAAGTTTTGAATCACAGGTTCTATTTGTTATTGGGTGGTTTTTTTGAGTGGAGCACTGATTGGTGCAATTGGTGATGGGAGTGTCTGTCTATTTGATATAAGGGTTCGGCTATGGTGGATTCCCCCATGAGAGAGATGCATATGAAGCAATGATGATTTATATATGCCATATCCCCTGATGAATCCTAAGGGAAGAAACGCGTTGGGAAAGGGCCTTATTCACTCTGGATGACGACCAGATGTATACTTTGTTTATAGGAGATGATAGTTGGAAGTGACGACTTCATGAATGGGTAAGATTGTTCCACGTTTTCATGCTTTAGCGTCCAATATAATTATAATTATATTTCAGGCAGTATACAGGTCCTTCTCAAAAAATTAGCATATAGTGCTAAATTTCATTATTTTCCATAATGTAATGATTACAATTAAACTTTCATATATTTTAGATTCATTACACACCAACTGAAATTTGTCAGGTTTTTTATTGTTTTAATACTGATGATTTTGGCATACAACTCCTGATAACCCAAAAAACCTGTCTCAAAAAATTAGCATATCAAGAAAAGGTTCTCTAAACGACCTATTACCCTAATCTTCTGAATCAACTAATTAACTCTAAACACATGCAAAAGATTCCTGAGGCTTTTAAAAACTCCCTGCCTGGTTCATTACTCAAAACCCCCATCATGGGTAAGACTAGCGACCTGACTGATGTCAAGAAGGCCATCATTGACACCCTCAAGCAAGAGGGTAAGACCCAGAAAGAAATTTCTCAACAAATAGGCTGTTCCCAGAGTGCTCTATCAAGGCACCTCAATGGGAAGTCTGTTGGAAGGAAACAATGTGGCAGAAAACGCTGTACAACGAGAAGAGGTGACCGGACCCTGAGGAAGATTGTGGAGAAGGACCGATTCCAGACCTTGGGGGACCTGAGGAAGCAGTGGACTGAGTCTGGTGTAGAAACATCCAGAGCCACCGTGCACAGGCGTGTGCAGGAAATGGGCTACAGGTGCCGCATTCCCCAGGTAAAGCCACTTTTGAACCATAAACAGCGGCAGAAGCGCCTGACCTGGGCTACAGAGAAGCAGCACTGGACTGTTGCTAAGTGGTCCCAAGTACTTTTTTCTGATGAAAGCAAATTTTGCATGTCATTCGGAAATCAAGGTGCCAGAGTCTGGAGGAAGACTGGGGAGAAGGAAATGCCAAAATGCCTGAAGTCCAGTGTCAAGTACCCACAGTCAGTGATGGTGTGGGGTGCCATGTCAGCTGCTGGTGTTGGTCCACTGTGTTTCATCAAGGGCAGGGTCAATGCAGCTAGCTATCAGGAGATTTTGGAGCACTTCATGCTTCCATCGGCTGAAATGCTTTATGGAGATGAATATTTCATTTTTCAGCACGACCTGGCACCTGCTCACAGTGCCAAAACCACTGGTAAATGGTTTACTGACCATGGTATTACTGTGCTCAATTGGCCTGCCAACTCTCCTGACCTGAACCCCATAGAGAATCTGGGATATTGTGAAGAGAAAGTTGAGAGACGCAAGACCCAACACTCTGGATGAGCTAAGGCCGCTATCGAAGCATCCTGGGCCTCCATAACACCTCAGCAGTGTCACAGGCTGATTGCCTCCATGCCACGCCGCATTGAAGCAGTCATTTCTGCAAAAGGATTCCCGACCAAGTATTGAGTGCATAACTGAACATTATTATTTGATGTTTTTTTTGTTTGTTTTTAAAAAACACTTTTATTTTATTGGACGGTTGAAATATGTTAATTTTTTGAGACAGGTTTTTTGGGTTATCAGGAGTTGTATGCCAAAATCATCAGTATTAAAACAATAAAAGACCTGACAAATTTCAGTTGGTGTGTAATGAATCTAAAATATATGAAAGTTTAATTGTAATCATTACATTATGGAAAATAATGAAATTTAGCACTATATGCTAATTTTTTGAGAAGGACCTGTATATGCCACTCTAGCGGTGGAGGGTTGCTACTTAAGAGTTATTGGTTCTAGCGGTGCAGAGCTGATATTGTTTCTGCCTGATAATATATCTCTCCTTAATCTCAGTCCAAGTGACTTTTCTTTCAGGAATATATCATATATCCTCTTTGCATGATTTTTTTTATGGAGGATGTTTTCTGTCCTTTTTTAACATTGTTTGTGTAATAAATGTTAAGTTTTAATCTCCCCCATTTTTTGCTGCTATTTTTTATATTTAATCCTTGGGGCAAAGTTTTTTCTGTTTATGTAAATGCTTTATTGTAGCTGTGTGTCACACAAGAGATCTGATATAGGTGGTCGAGATCGTGTGGTCTCAGGTTTTTTGTAATCAGAAGTGCTGGTATTTTGATTAGGGGTTTTTCTGGGTTGCAGACAGAATTTCTCTCCTGTACTTTACTTTCTAGACAGATTTGGGCCCCAACATTTGCTCATTCTATTTTCTGTCTGTGTTCGTGTTTTCCTCTTGTCTAACCGCCATTACATGTTTGGGGGCTTCCTATTTCTTTGGGGGCTTTACTCCGGGGCAGTTAGCTTTCCTCTTTCTATCTTCAGGTGTAGCTAACTCTCTCACTGTGCCGAGGCATCTAGGATCACCGTAGGTACGCTCCACGGCTACTTCTAGTTGTGCGGTTAGTTTAGGGATCTGCAACCCATTAGGTTCCAGCCTCTCTGGTGTCTTGCTGCTTTGGCAGTATTTTGCTCCTGTCCTCCTCAGCTACCAAATCATAAGAGGAGAGCATATAATAGGATGGGAGACCAGGATGGGGGAGCATATATTAGGATGGGGAACCAAAGAATGGAGGAGCATATTATAGAATGAGGGAGCATATACCAGGATGGGTGAGGATATACCAGAATGGGGGACCAGGATGGGGTAGCATATGTCAAGATGGGGAGCATTTAATAGGATGGGGGAGCGTATACCAGAATGGAAGACCGGAATGGGCAGCATATACCAGGATGGGGGAGCATATAATAGGATGGGAGACCAGGATGGGGGAGCATATATATTAGGATAAGGGACCAGAATTGAGGAGCATATTAAAAATTGGGGAGCATATACCAGGATGGGTGAGGATATACCAGAATGGGGGACCAGGATGGGGTAGCATATGTCAAGATGGGGAGCATATAATAGGATGGGGGAGAATATACCAGAATGGAAGACCGGAATGGGGCAGCATATACCAGGATGGGGGAGCATATACCAGGAAGGGTGATCAGGATGGGGTAGCATATACCAAGATGGGGAGCATATAATTGGATGGGGGAGCATATACCAGGATAGGGAGCCAGGATGGAGAAGCATATACCAGTCTGGTGGATCATGTGCAAGGATGGGGGAGCATATACCAGGATGGGGGAGCATATAATAGGATGGGGGACCAGGATGGGGGAGCATATACCAGGATAGGGAACCAGGATGGAGAAGCATATACCGAAATGGGAGATCAGAATGGGGAACACGTACAAAGATAGATGTGCGTATGCCAGGATGGGGGAGCATATACCACGATTGGTGAGCATATACCGGGATGGTGAACCAGGATGGGGAGCATATAATAGGATGAGGGACCAGAATGGGGGAGCATATTATAGAATTTGGCAGCATATACCAGGATGGGTGAGGATATACCAGAATGGGGTAACATATACCAGGATAAGAGAGCATATACAGTAATAGGATGGGGAAGCATATACCAAGATAGTGAACCAGGATGGAGAAGCATATATCAGGCTGGTGGAACATGTACAAGGATGGCGGAACATGTACAAGGATGGGGCAGCATATACTAGGATTGGGGAGCATATAATAGATGAGGGACCAGGCTGGGGGAGCATATACCAGGCTGATGGGGTATATATCAGGACCAGCTATTGAACCTGTTCTACGCCAGGGTGGCGAGCATTTCTATTGGTACATTTTTGTGCTATGTTAAAGGGAACCTGTCACCAGAAAAAACGCTGTTGACTTGCATGCAGCCGAATGCTGCGAGGAGAAAATGAAGTTTATTCTCCCCGCCAGCATTCGGTTTCAGTTATGGGGTCGGGGGTGGCACCAGTTCAGTAATTTCTCTGAGAATGCAGAGCAGCTGCTGTAAATGCGCCCCAGATTCAGTAGGTGTTAAAAACCCTACCCCCCGAAGAAGCCCATGCGAAACGTGCATTGGATGTAGCAACACTTGCATCAATAAACTAGAGGGATTTTTATTATATATATCCCCAGATATACTAATTCACGCTGTACTTTGCAATTTACACCTTATCTCTTACACTCTTCTGTGTATATCTGTGCTGCTACTGCACTCCATTTTATACATTTAATATTCTCTTATTATCATATGTTGATGGATGTGCCGGCTGCGCAAATTTGCACTTATGTATAAATGAGTGGATTGGTATATCTTCTTTTCCATGCACACCATATGAACTTGTGATCAATATGTCTACATACTTTGAGGATTACTAAATCCATACCCATGTTACCTAGTGTTGATCCTTTTTTTGAGCTACTTATGCTAACCTTATTGAGCATTATATTGGTACTTGAATATCACACATTATACTATTGTGTCATCTTTCTGAGTTATAAAATTTATGGATTTTTATTGAATTTTTTTGAGTTTTGTTGAATTTCTTTTTTGATAGGCTTTAGCCTTCATCAGTCTTTTTATGTTGGTTGTGCTTGTTCCTTTGCCGATTGGTCTTTTTGTATCAAGGTCCAGTATTAATATGCACACCTGTCACATAGAGGTGCTTCTCACAAAATTAGAATATCATCAAAAAGTTAATTTCTTTCAGTTTGTCAATACAAAAAGTGAAACTCATATAGAGTCTTTACACAGTGATCTATTTCAAGTGTTTATTTCTGTTAATGATCATTATGGCTTACAGGCAATGAAAACCCAAAAGTAATTATCTCAGTAAATTATAATAATTAACAAAAAACACCTGCAATGGGTTCCTAAGCATTTAAAAAGGTCACTTAGTCTGTTTCAGTAGTAGGCTCCACAATCATGGGGAAGACTGCTGACTTGATAGATGTCCTGAAGGCAGACATTGACACAACCCACAAGGATGGTAAGCTACAAAAGGTCATTGCTAAAGAAGCTGGCTGTTCACAGAGTGCTGTATCCAAGCATATTAACGGAAAGTTAAGTGGAAGGACAAAGTGTGGCAGAGAAAAGGTGCGCAAGCAACCGGGATAACCGCAGCCTTGAAAGCCTTGATTGTTAGGAAAAGACCATTCAAAAATTTGGGGGAATTTCAGAAGGAGTGGACTGCTGCTGGAGTCGTTGCTTCAAGAGCCACCACACACAGACATATCCAGGACATGGACTACAAGTGTCGTATTCCTTGTGTCAAGCCACTCATGACCAATATACATTGCCAGAAGCGTCTTACCTGGGCCAAGGAGAAAATAAACTGGACTGTTGCTCAGTGGTCCAAGGTGTTGTTTTCAGATGAAAGCAAATTTTGCATTTCATTTGGAAATCATGGTCTAGTCTGAAGTTTCCACAGTCAGTGATGGTTTGGGGAGCCATGTCATCTGCCAGTGTAGATAGGTCCACTGTGTTTTATCAAGACCAAAGTCAGTGCAGCCGTCTACCAAGAAATTTTAGTGCATTTCATGCTTCTCTCTGCTGACAAGCTTGGAGATGGAAATTTCATTCTCCAGCAGGACTTGGGCCCTGTCCACACTGCCAAAAGTACCAATACCAGGTTTAAAAACAACAGTATCACTGTGCTTGATTGGCCAGCAAACAATCTATGGGGTATTGTCAAGAGGAAGATGAGACACCAGACCCAAAAATGCAGATGGGCTGAAGGCTGCTATCAAAGTAACCTGGGCTTCCATAACGCCTCAGCAGTGCCACAGGCTGATCACCTCCATGTCACCTGCATTGATGCAGTAATTGATGCAAAAGGAGCCCCGACCAAGTATTGAGTGCATTTACTTAACATACGTTTCTGCAGGCCAACATTTCAGATTTTAAAATCATTTTTCAAGCTGGTGTTATAAAATATTCTAATTTACTGAGATAACGACTTTTGGATTTTCATTGGCCGTAAGCCACATTCATCAATATTAACAGAAATAAACACTTGAAATAGATCACTCTGTTTGTAATTACTCTATATAATATACAGTATGTTTCACTTTTTGTATTGAAGAACTGAAATAAATTACATTTTTGATCACATTCTAATTTTGTGAGAAGCACCTGTATGTTCTATCCATGGAAAACATGGATAGAAAATGTATGCGACTCTTGGACATTTGAATGAGGCCTTAGGTGCACATACACACATGGACAAAATTGTTGATACCCTTCTTGCAAAGTAAAAAGAATCCACAATTGTCAGCGAACGAACTAATGAAAGTGGTCTCCATAAAAATGATGGTATACCTAGAAAATATTAATAATAATTTGAGCAAAGGGTCATGTTAAGCTAAGGTATATACTGTAATTAGCATCACAGGTGACTTCAAGTTTGCAATCAGTCAGTCTGCCTATTTGAACAGTGAAAATAGGCCCTGTGCGGTTTGGAATTATGGTGAGAATCACACTGACCATGGATCAAGGAAAGCTAAGGAGAGAGTTGTCTCAGGGCATTAGGAAGAAAATTACAGACAAATATGTTTAAGATAAAGGCTGGATAGGATATTCAAGAGTTGCATACTTTATTATTATTGTTTGGCTACGTACCTGAGGAAGTGGACAGGACGTCCATGAAACGCGTAGTTTGATAGCCTTTAATAAAGTATGCAACTCTTCTGAGCTCAGTGATTCCCTTGCTTGATTTTGGAGGAGCGCAGAATTGTCGGTATCTTGAATATCCTATCCAGAATTTCTTGAAGATCCTTCACAGGTCTGGTGCCATCTGCAGCACTCCTATCATACTTACCATATGTGTTGTGCAAACTCACAACGTGTAAAGGTGAGAATTTTACCTTACAGTAATCTAATTGTTAATTTGGTAACTGCGCTATTGCGCCACTCTCTTTATCGTTTCTAAGATAAAGGCTATAACACCATCTCCACCTTGATGTTCATGTTACTATAGTGGCAAATAGTCAGAAGTTTAACGTCTATGGAACTATAGCCAGCCTTTCTGTACGTGGTTACAAGAGAAAAATTGATAAATTGAAAAGATGGATGTAACGATAATGCCGGCGCCTGCATGGTTCATTTTCCCACTCCATGCAGGCAGGGACACTGACATAATCACCTCCCCAGCTGCGCAGCATGTTCCCCAGGTGTTTCCTGTCACTATGTCCCAGCAGTGTGCACGCTTCCCTATTCTTAAGGGGGCAGTGCACACCTGCTAAGTTGCCCCCAGCCAATAGATGGAAGGAAAAAAGCAAGAAATAGTTGGCACTCCCTGTTCCAGTGTGATACTCGTGGAGGAAGCATAAATAATATTATCAATGCTATCAATAATCATTATTGGTAAAAGCCCAGGATGGGCTGAAACGTCTATGGATTTGCTTTGATTGCAATAAAACAGCTACTACTCAATATGTGAGTGCCGGTATTCTTTGCCTTTCCAATAGCAGGAAGGCATCTTGTATTAAGGCACCCTCCTTAACAGGGAGGTGCCTAAGCAACATTGAGTCATTAGTGAGTAAAGCATGATACTAGTGAGTTGTTGGAACCCCTGGTCCTTGTATGGCTAGGTCCTGAAACTGAAACCCTAGTCCATGTGTGGCCACCTCTGATCCTCCTCCCCTGGTCTATGTGTTGCCAGTTAATGAACCTCATCCCCGATCTGTGTGTGGTCAGTGCCTGAACATGCTTCCCTGGTCCTTGTGCAGCCAGTATCTGAACATGTACATGTATATCCGGACTGCTAAAACCAGTTACCAAATCTAGTCATGTCTGTGACTGTGTGTTAGTATCAATCCTGGATGAAGAGTAGTCTGAATGGAGCCTGTGTCCAATCCGTGTCTGCGTACCTCAGCAGCTACAGTACTGAGGACTACCTAAGAGTGGAACTTGGTGGCTACCTGCAGCTCAAGCCTGACTCCACTATCAGGAGCTCCAGTGAACACCAGGTAGCCGCTTAGTTATGCCCCTCCTAGGTAAGCCCGGCCCCTAGGCACAGTAGGTCGACAAACCACATGCACCACCTGTGTGCGTGACAATAGTTAACACAAATGGCAATCAAAGAGCCCAGAATAACTTCCAACGAAAGTAGAGGTGAACTCCAAGGTCAAGGTACATCAGTGTCAGATTGCACCATCTGTCTCTGTCTTGGCAAAAGTGGACTTCATTAGACGATCAAGGAGGAAACCACTGTTGAAAGCAAATCAGAAAAAAGTGACACTGGTCACTGGAGTTTGTCAAAATGCACATTTACAAGCCACAACATTGTTTCTAGGAGAATGTCTTTTGAACAGATGAGGGAAAACTAGATCAGCTCTTTGTTCACAAAATGAAAAAATGAGGCATGCAATGAAAAGAACATTGTACCTACAGTGAAACATGTATGAGGCTCAGTAATGCTTTGGGGCTGTTTTCTTCATCTGGCACAGGGTGCCTTGAATCTCTTTAGGATAGAATTAAATCTCATGATTAACAAATGTTCTGCCCAGTGTCTGAATGCTTGGTCTGAGTTGCAGGTCATGGGTCTTCCAGCAGAATAATGACACAAAACACACAGCTAAAATTATTAAATATTGGCTTAGAGAAAATCTTAGCCCTCTATGAGCCCTGATGTGAATCCTATTAAACATATGTGGAAGAAGCTGAAATATGCAGTATGGAGAAGGCACCCTTCAAACCTGAGTCAGCTGAAGCAGTTTACTGACAAGAAGTGGGACAAAATACCAGTGAACAGGTACAGATGTCCCATGGAGATTTTCAGTAGCTGATATTCAGCAAATTTAAATTGAAAATACATTTGTCAATTTCAAGTTATTTCAGTGACCATTGTGGGTTTTTCTTACTTTTTACAGATGGTACCAACAATTTTATCCATGTTTGAATGTATCCTTTCAGAGTCTCCAGCTGTAGGGTTTCAGTAACAATATCAAAGACCAATTGAGTTGGCTCTCAGAAGACACAGATCACCTTTGCCAATGACTAAATGTTAAGATAGCTGCTGTATTTCCCTGTAACTGGGCTCCTATGGTTACAAATTTTAAATGGCATGGAAAAATAGCATGAGAGTAGAAACATCTCATCCATTTTGATGGTATTGTATGCTGCTGTGGATTTCCCATCGGAAATTCCCGATGTAAAATCTGCAGAATTTCAACTATGCTCAGCTTCTCTCAGCTAATTTGACTAGATGAAAGTTTGGCTTTCTTTTGTGGTCATAAATTAGCCCATTGAAAATTGGAAGAACAAAGCTACAGGAATAGCTCATAGTTTATCAGTTAACTCACTTTGCAGTCAGCAACACAGAGGCTACAAAAGGCAAACCGTGTAAACATGTGAATGAAACCCAGCATCAAAAGTTATTTTTTAAGTGAAAAATAAAATGCTCCTGAAGGCATTCATAGTATATTAAGACTAATTTTACACATAAAGTCCTTTATCATAAATGCCCATAACTGAAGGCTGCACTTACTTTTCATAGCAGATTATTCCATATATTTTTTTTGCTGGAGACTACTTGCAAAAAAATTATTTGAAGTGACACAAACATTAGGTAATAAAAACAAATTTTATTAATCATAAATTTAAAAACAGAAAATTCACTATTTTACAGGAAATAATACCGAAAAATGGAAGTTTAATAGGAGTCACAAAAAGGCTTTGAGCAACAGTACCTAGTGGGAATAGCTGTCAAGATACAACTTGTGCTTGTTTTTTATTTTTTATTGTTATTGAATAAGATTCTCCTTTCATGAAATAAAGTGCCAAGTGCTATATATATTAAAAAAAAGGTTTCTTTTTCCAAAAAGAGACAGATTGATGTAATCAGAGGAAAAATATTCCCTATTATAATAAAGTGCCAAGTGCTATTTTTGTCTTATC
This sequence comes from Oophaga sylvatica, assembly GCA_033576555.1. Taxonomy (NCBI): domain Eukaryota; kingdom Metazoa; phylum Chordata; class Amphibia; order Anura; family Dendrobatidae; genus Oophaga; species Oophaga sylvatica. The sequence continues at coordinate 66,406,763 of JARQOD010000004.1, read as the reverse complement.
AAAAAAATTCAAATTTTGTCAATAAACTCAAATTGCGTATCATAAAAAAATTACTGAACCACTAAGTGGCAATATTCATATCCTTCCTCCAAATATGTCCAAATACACTTCATGGACATGCAATTCATAAACAAGACACAAGGTGGCAGTATTCTTCCATAAATATATCAAATCCACAAAAAGAAACGTGGCTCCAAAAAGACAGACACAGCCACATCAAGCACCATAACACCAGTATGCCCTATATATACAGTACAGACCAAAAGTTTGGACACACCTTCTCATTCAAAGATTTTTCTGTATTTTCATGGCTATGAAAATTGTAGAATCACACTGAAGGCATCAAAACTATGAATTAACACATGTGGAATTATACATTACACTTTACAAAAAAGTGTGAAACAACTGAAAATATGTCTTATATTCTAGGTTCTTCAAAGTAGCCACATTTTGCTTTGATTACTGCTTTGCATGCAGAAAAGGTGAACGGATGGACTCTACATGCCTGGTTCCCACCGTGAAGCATGGAGGAGGTGGTGTGATGGTGTGAGGGTGCTTTGCTGGTGACACTGTTGGGGATTTATTCAAAATTGAAGGCATACTGAACCAGCATGGCTACCACAGCATCTTGCAGCGGCATGCTATTCCATCTGGTTTGCGTTTAGTTGGACCCCAATGACCCCAAACACACCTCCAGACTGTGTAAGGGCTATTTGACCAAGAAGGAGAGTGTTGGGGTGCTACTCCAGATGACCTGACCTCCACAGTCACCAGACCTGAACCCAATCGAGATGGTTTGGGGTGAGCTGGACCGCTCACCGCTTCAATTTTGAATAAATCCCTAACAGTGTCACCAGCAAAGCACCCCCACATCATCACACCACCTCCTCCATGCATCACGGTGGGAACTAGGCATGCAGAGTCCATCCGTTCACCTTTTCTGCGTGCAAAGCAGGAATCAAAGAAAAAGGTGGCTACTTTGAAGAACCTTGAATATAAGACATATTTTCAGTTGTTTCACACTTTTTTGCAAAGTGTAATGTATAATTCCACATGTGTTAATTCATAGTTTTGATGCCTTCAGTGTGATTCTAAAATTTCATAGTCATGAAAATACAGAAAAATCTTCGAATGAGAAGGTGTGTCCAAACTTTTGGTCTGTACTGTATATATATGTCTTCTAGCCAAACTTTTTCTCAATATATAGGCATCATATTTATAAGTCATTATATTACACTCATTTGTTCCATTAAGCATCTGGCATAATCAGCTATAAGGGTAATAAAACCGATGAATTGTTTACCTAAAATCTCCGGTGCACTGAAGAGAAGTGTTGCTGCCTCAAGACTCCCTGGCTTCCTAGCCCCTGCGCACGTTTCGCCCAGCTTCTTCCGGGGGCGTGTCCTGCTTTAATGAGTGTGCATGTATATATGCAAGGTCTGGCCAATAAGGGGAAGCCTTGTAGTGACGTGAACTAGTTACTAGGCTGTAATTGTGCAAGCATAAAACAAAAGGCAAACCGTGTAAACATGTGAATGAAACCCAGCATCAAAAGTTATTTTTTGAGTGAAAAATAAAATGCTCCTGAAGGCATTCATAGTATATTAAGATGCAAAACTGTCTCTTTGCGCATTTCTTTCCATTTAAATGTAAAATTGTCTTTGTATTTTGGCAGCTTGTAAGGTGTAGAGTTTTATGTTACATATACAGTGACTTGCGAAAGTATTCACTCCCCTTGGCATTTTTCCCTCGCAATCTGTAATTTCACTGTGTTTTCTTATAGGGTTTGCATCAGTTCTAGTAAAGAACATGCCTACAACTGTGAACATTTGATTTTCTTTTTATTGTGAAGCAAACAACAAATAGGACAAAATAACTGAAAACTTCAGTGTGCATAACTATTCACTTCACTAAAGTTAGTACTTTTAAGGCCTCCTTTTGTGGCAATTACAGCTGCAAGTCATTTTAGATAACTCTCTATGACTCATTCCACTGGGATTTTTGACTATTCCTCAATGCAAAACTGCTCCAGCTCCTTCAAGATAGATTTTTTTTTCCTCAAGTGAACAGCAGTCTTCAAATCTGACCACTGATTCTCAACTGGACTAAGGTCTGGGCTTTGACTAGACCACTCCAAAACATTTACAAATTTCCCGTTAAACCACTCGAGTGATGCTTTACTTGTGTGATTTGGGTCATTGTCTTGTTGGAAGGTAAACCTTTGTCCTCATCTCAAATCACTGACAGACTGAAGCAGGAATACTGTATTCTTGCTCAAGAATATCCCTGTATTTCTCACCACTCATCTTCCCCTTGACTCAAACCATTTTCCCTGTCCCTGCTGCCGAAAAACATCTTCACAGCATGATGCTGCCACCACCATGTTTCACTGTGGATGGTGTTCTTGGGATGATGAGCTGTGTTGTTTTGGTGCCAGACATGGTGTTTACCTTGGTGGCCAAAATGTTCAATTTTGGTCTCATCTGACCAAAGCATATTCCCTCATACATTTGGAAGCTCTCCCATGTGTATTTTGGCAAACTCAAAACGAGCCTTAAAATTTTTGTGTGTAAGTAAAGCTTTTTTTTCTGCCCACTCATCCATAAAGGCCACCTTCTATTGACTATGCAGCGTATTGTGGTCATATGGACAGATACACCAGTCTCTGCTCAGAAACTCTGCAGCTCCTTCAGGGTTACCTTTGGTCTCTGATTAATGCCCTCCTTGCCTGGGCTGAGTTCTGGTGAACGGCCCTCTCATTTCAAGTTTGTTGTAGTACCATGTTCTTTTCTGTTGATGGTAATGGATTTGAAGGTGCTCCAAGGGAGCACCTTCAGAGATCGGCATATTTTTTTTTATAATTCAACCCTCACTTGTACCTCTCAACAAGTTTGTCCCTGACTTGTTTGGAGAACCTCCCTCAAGTTTCTCTATGGTGACCTCCACCCCAGGACATTCAGAACTAATCCTGCAAAATTCATTTTGAAGTGTCTTGAAGTGATCAAATTCTGATGGAAATAGACTGGGAATCACGTGAGAAAGTCTTAGCTTTTGGACTTTAATGTGTTATAGCCTCCATTACATTTAGTCCAGTAGGAACTAATATGTACAACTTGTAGATCCAGTACCTTTCACGCTTCCACAATGTTCTGAATTGGAACAGGTGGAATCCCCCTCATATATAAGAAGAATAGAATAACATGAAAAATCCCCACTGTGTTTGATGGTGCAGAGTTTTGAGATAATATGTGTTAATATTTTGTTCTTGTAGTTTGATCTTTGTAGTTTTATCTTTGATTCAGTTGACTGGGGAAGTTTTAATGTCCAGTAAAGGCTAAGTAGACAGCTGTGAACTGATAGTAATAGCCTGGGAAGCTCCATGTTTATAACCCTCTTCCCAGGCTGTAAACATCAGCTCCCAGCTGTCGGCTTTCTCTCAGCTGGTTATAAAAAAGTATGCGGATCCTACTCCATTATTTTCTTTCATTTATTGAATTATTAACTTAATGCATGTACACTAAGTTACACATGCACTGCACTAATTATATATCTCAGGGACATCTATCTAAATCTGTATCTGTAGATTGTTTTATTAGCTAGTAAGCTAGCTTGAAATAACAGAGAATTCATGTATTTAAAAGCTGATGTTAAAATCGCATTGCATTATTTACACATGTCATTCTGCTGTCATATGAATGTCAGGTGAGAAAAATTGCATTGTACTCACTTGACACTTGCATGACATTTGTCTGATTTTTCAAGACCAACATCAGACCGCTTGTATAAATGCAGATGAGTATGAGCCTTAAAAGATGTTCTGGAAGTTATGAAATTGATGTCAAAAGTAGATGCTGATGCTAACGTGGCTTTATTTTGTGTTTGTAAGCAGTCAGTTTGACTAAACGAGAGTTTTTTTATATGCTGCTGCTGTTCCAATGTGTCTTAGGCTAGGTTTACATTGCGTTTAAAAAGCCCGTTCAACGCATAGCTTTGACGGGTTGGTAACGGTATAGCGATCGCGCTAGCGCAGATTAATCATCTGTGCTAGTGGTGACGGAGCCTCAGACGCTGCAGGCCGCGTCCGAGGCTCCGTCACTGAATGACGACACATCACGAATGCATGCCGCTTTATAGCATGCTTCGCGATGCGCCACATAATGGGGTTCAATGGCAGTGTTAAAGGACTGCGTTACACCGCGTTATACCGCGGTGTAACGCAGTCTGTCTAACTGACTGTCTAAATGCAGTGTGACCCCGGCCTTTGATAACCAATTTCTTTCAAGCTTTTATTAAGAACTCATGTATGTAACTTTTGAGTTTGATCTATGACTCTGTGAGTTTGATCCATGAGTATGAACAAAAGCAGACAAGTCTCCTTTTTGCCAGCCCCTCAAGAAAGAGTCACATAGAACATGTACCCACTATAGACTAGCAAAAGAAAACATGGATAGATCACATGCGTTAAAAATGGACATCTGGTAGCCTTCATTAGCCTAATTCCATTTTTTTTTCTTAATAGAACAGTTCCCTTATAGTTCCAAAGGGCTTCATATGTTTGGGGGACTTTTCTGGTCTAAGTGTATTTTAAGAATAAATGGAGACATTTCTCTGATCACACTCCCCAATGTAAGTTTATTGGTCTGTGATAACCTAGAATAGCACACAGGTCCCATCAGTTTTTCATCCATGGTTTAATGAGTAGGAGAAGCTTGGAATATTTTTTTTAAGACATATAAGAAAAACTGTAGAAATACAGATTATAAAAACTGAGAAACTACCAAACTCGCATGAAAATCTTGGTTGAACAGAAAGAAATAAGTAAGTTTTTGTTTTTTTTCTTTTAGATACGATTTTAAAAAAAGACCATCTAAAATGAGGCTTGAAACAATACAAATATTTTACTGTTTCCTAGACACACATGTCTATGTAAATTTCAGACAAATTGACTGTGCAAGTAGTGTAGGTTGTTGAAGATCAAACAATTAGTGTTTTTCAACCCCCTAAAGGTTGGCATATCGCTAAGATAAGAGATGAGAGAACCTCTTTACTATGAATTGGAAAAGAAGGCGGTTCCCAATGTGTTGTAATGAGACCTATCCGATAATCTGCGATTAACCTTGGAGAAAGATTTCATAAAGTTCTATTAATACTTTGCTCAGGAAATATCTAGTTTCTTTGTATTTCAGGATTAATATTGTCAACTTGACAAACACATAACACAGTGATGTGTAAGATGTGTGCGCTGTATTTGGCAGAGTACTACAACAGGCTTAGTAGTAATTTTCTATTTACTTTCTATGTCTAGCAATCCGAAATCAGGCAACTGGAAAGTTCATTTTAAATGATGAAAATGAGAGTCTACAGGACTCAAAAGTATTTGTGAAAATGGGCATTGAATGGGAATATCGGAATGATGAAAACAGAGAAACAATCCAGACTATGGGACCTTTGAGGAATCCAATTGTAATCCTTGTAAGTCCTGAAATGTTATTTTTTTTCTTAGTAGCATGCAGATATTCATGTTATGTGGCACTTGTCACTAGGTTTTTGTCACCTAATCTGAGAGCAGCATAATATAGGGGCAACACCCTGATTCCAGCAATGTGCCAGTTACTGCGCTGCTTCCTGTAGTATTGATGAAATCCATTTTATCAGCAGGAGATTATCATTAGTGGACTAGTGAACCTGCTGATATGTAGCCCTCCATATTCATGAGCTCTGTATAGCTCACCATTGATTGGACATTTTCTGCATATGCGCAATGTACACAGCAATCTGTCAATAAGTGGGGAACTGCTAGATCTGCAGCAGATAAAACAGTTATTTTAATAAAACTGCAGCAACCAACCAAGTAGGTGATACATCACTGGAATTAGCATCTCTGCCTCTATATCATGCTGCTCTCACATTTGCCTCTGTACAGTTCACACTTTTGTTTACTAGCCTCATAAATGACAGAGAAGAAATCTATTGCTCTCCATTTGGTTAATTAAATACTATGCACGTGTTGAGTGTACTCATTGCCATTTTTTCTAATGTACACTCTACGCACCATATGGCAAAGCACCATATGGCCAGAAGCTGAAATCGCTCTATCATCTTCATCAGCTGTATACTACATTTGACACTAAGCATCAATGGTTTGATTGGTGCTAGCACTGTTCATAACTTCATTTAGATGATTGACTAAGCTAGGGGGCTCACTTTTTATCCCATCAGCACCCCTGTAATGCAATTGCCAGGTGCCCAATGGTTGCTGTTGCAACCAGAGGTCAAGTTATGGCCTCCAGATCATTCATCATAGTTTTCAAGATGGGTTTACTTTTCAGGAATTTTAATTATACTGGGAGCTGAGGGGCTTTGCAAAAGTGATAAAGTACCCCAAAACAGTCCATCAAGATCAGTGTGCCAAAACAGCAATTTATGTCCACAGCTTACATTATTGTGCCTAGGAGAGCATGCTTAACAAGTTAAGGCATGTGTAGCTATAATAGCACAACCTACTCTTCCTTGTGCAGAGTTTTTGAAAAGCACAGGGGTCAAAATTCCCACAACTCATAAAGCGTGTAGATTCCAGAATAAGGTCACTCCTCTGGTGGCTTCATTTCTTTTTCCACCTGAATGCTTACTAATTGTTTTTTTAAACAGCGAATACCCCATAAAAATAAGAGGGCTATTTTTAAGAGTGGTACTTGCTGGGCACGACATATTGGGCACCGAAACCACATTCCTATGGAAAAAATAAAATTTTTACTTTGCACAAATATATAAAAAACCTATATGGGATCAAAATGCACCATACACCCCTTGGTAAATATCTTGAGGAGTGTAGTTTCTAAAAGTGTTACTTTTGTGGATTTCTTTTATTTTTTAAATCAAGGAATCTGAGGTCCGGGGACAAGAAGGTACTGTACATCATAAACAGAGGGAAAAGATAAAGGCGTAGTCACATCACAGTTCGGGGTCAGAATTCCATGGTCAGAGTGCATCAAGGAAAAAGGGGTAATACAAATGGGTAGTGAAAAGGCTAATCCAAGATCTGGCAACAAAAGATCAGAGTGTCTGAGTTCAGAGCAATAAGAAAACACACCACTGAGCTTAAAGCTGTAACTGGCAGTAGTCTGGGACTGACAGCATAGCTAAACAGATGGGTAATCACTAACAGGGAGCACCTGAAAGAAGCTCAGCACCACCCAGTCTCAGATTGGACAACTGAGCTTTGGATCAAAATATTGACAGCCCAGCAGTGTACTAGATTGGATGACTGAGCTGTCACTCGTGAAACTGAAAGCTCAGCACGACCCTGTTTCCATAGGTCAGAAAATCTGTCACTCACTGCGTCCAAGACACACTGAGCTGGAGAACTGTGACAGTAGCCCCTCTTCTAGGGGCCACCATTTACTAGGCAATTTCACATGGAAGGCCATGACTAACTAATCGGTCTTCACATCTCGAGCTGGGACCCAGGATCTTTCCTGTGGTCCATATCTCCTCCAATGGATGAAGTTTTGGAGTGAATTTTGGACCCTACGAGAATCCTCTGAACCTCATAATCCAAGCCACCAACAACTGAAACCTGAGGAGGCGCGATGATTGAGACACTACCGAAGGGAAACTTCTTTAATAGGGATCTATGGAAAAGTTAGTTATCAGAAGTGACTGAGAAAGCTTTGATCTAAACGCCACCAGATTTACCACCTTAATAATCTCATATTCATCAATAAACTTTGGACCCAACTTTGCCAACTGCACATTAAGTTTAACCCCTTCATGACCAGAGGTATTTTCTGTTTTGCTTTTTAGTTTTTTGCTCCCCTTCTTCCCATAGCCATAACTTTTTTATTTTTCCGTGAATTTGGCTTTATGAGGGCTTGTTTTTTGCAGTACAAGTTGTACTTTTGAACGACATCATTGGTTTTAATATATCATGTACTGGAAAACAGGAAAAAATTCCAAGTGCGGTGAAATTGCAAAAAAAGTGCAATACCACAGTTGTTTTTTGTTTTGCTTTTTTACTAGGTTCACTAAATGCTAAAACTGACCTGCCATTATGATTCTCCAGCCCATTATGAGTTCATAGACACCAAACATGTTTAGGTTATTTTTTATCGAAGTGGTGAAAAAAAATACAAACTTTGCTAAAAAAAAAAAATCGCACCATTTTCTGATCTCGGGTTGGGTGAGGGCTTATTTTTTGCGCGCCGAGTTGACGTTTTTAATGATACTATATTGGTGCATATATGATCTTTTGAACGCCCATTATTGCATTTGCATTTTAATGCAATGTCACGGATTTCCGGCGCTGTTGCTGGAAATGCATGTTAAATGCCGCGGCCAGCGTTTGACAGCAGCATTTAACAGGTTAACAGCTGAGGATGGATCGCGATTCCACCCACGGCTGTTCCAGGCACATGTCAGCTGTTCAAAACAGGTGACATGTGCCAGGAAAGATGTGGGCTTACCGCCGGAGCCCACATCAAAGGGAGGGTGTGCGAGATCGGCGTAAATTTACGCCCGATGTCGGAAAGGGGTGAATATTTTTCACCGACAGAAAAAACTTATCACCAATCGTAAAGTGAACCTGTCAGTAGGATTGTGCTGAGTAAACTACAGACAGTGTCAGGTTGGCGCTGTTATACTGATTAAAATGATACCTGGGTTGATGAAATCCATTTTGTGGTTGTTGTTTAATCCCTCAGTGACCTGCCCCATATTTTATGTACTGAATGTAATAAGGTTGGAAAAAAAACAATCCTGCTGACAGGTTCACTTTAAAGACAGGACCCACATAAAAGGTTTTGGTGAATCTGAGCGGCCCCAATATTCTTTTGAACGTCCCCATTTTTCTGCATGGTGACCTTCATCCTAGGACATTCAGAACTAATCCTAGAAAATTCTCCAAAATAATGAGGATAAAAACCATAATAACAGAAAAACAGCATGGTCACAGTGGACTGATTAACCTGACTGTTAAAGATGAACTTAGTAAGAGGTAAGAATGTAGACCACTTACCATGATGAACTGCAACAAAGCACCTTAAATTTAAATTATTTTTTTTCTGACCATTGGTTTCAGGGTGGTAGCCAGAGGAAGTTGACAAGACAATATCCAGAATTTAGAGACAAATTTCACTGCCCTATCAGACACAATGTTAAAGGGATCCCATGCAACCTTAAAATGTGAGAAATAAACAACCTGGAGAGTGTCTCTGCATTAGGTAAATTAGGTAATCCTCACAAAGGAACAAAATGAGCCTGTTTGCTGAGTCAGCCAACCACCACCCAAATAAGTTCTCCCACCGGCAGAGGCAAATCCATGATGAAATCCATGAACAGATAAGTCCATAGTCTTTCTGTAACAAACTTCACAAGCGGATACAAAATGTTTAATATCATTATTCATAGACGGCCATCAAATAAGTCTATCAATGGCTTTTCATGTAGCTGTGACCCCAAGATAACCACTCAAGATGGATTCATGAAACTCCTATAACAGACACAAATTTAGATACACAGGCACAAATAATTTGGACCCTGGAGTAATTGAGGGTGCCAACGATTGGACTTTTATGGATCTCCGCTTCCAACTTTGAGGATACCATGGAAATCATTATGCCTTGAGGAAGAATTGAGGATGATAGTTCTGGAGGAGAAATTAAATCAAGACCGCAAGATAATGCATTACCTTTCAGATTCTTGGACCCTGGCCTGAATGTTATAAAGAAATTAAAGATAGAGAAATACAAGTACCATCTGACCTGTCTGGGGGTTAATAGTTTAGCTGATGAAATATACCGTATTTTTCGGACTATAAGACGCTCCGGACTATAAGACGCACCCAGGTTTTAGAGGTGGAAAATAGGGAAAAATATATTTGAAGCAAAAAATGTGGTAAAATATTTAATAACATAAATAACATACGTGGTGTTATTATATATACCGTATATACTCGTGTATAAGCCGAGATTTTCAGCACCTTTTTTTGTGCTGAAAATGCCCCCTCGGCCTATACACGAGTCATAGGGCAGAAACCAGCGGGGGAGGGGATGCGGCGGCAGGAGCTGGTGGCTGGGACATCATACTCACCCTCCCCGTGCCATCAGTGAGCGTCCCTGCAATCCTCCGTTCTCCCCGGCTTCCTTCAGCTCTCCCAGGCTTCCTGCAGCTCTCCAGCGCTGAGCGGTGACGTGATACCTGCTCATTAAGGTCATGTAATATGGACGCGACGCCACTCCCATGGGCGTGGCCTCCATATTCATGGCCTTAATGAGCGGTATTACGTCACCGCTCAGCGCTGGAGAGCTGCAGAAAGCCGGGGAGAGCTGCAGGAAGCTGGGGAGAACGCAGGATTGCCGGCCGGGACGTTCAGCGATGGCATGGGGAGGGTGAGTATGATGGAGGAGGATGGGGGAGCATGGAGGAGGACAAGGAGCATGGAGCAGGACGGGGGGAGGACGGAGAGCACAGAGCAGAACGGGGGAGGACGGAGAGCACGGAGCAGAACGGGGAGGACGGAGAGCACGGAGCAGGACGGGGGGGGGGACGGAGAGCACGGAGCAGGACGGAGAGCACAGAGCAGAACGGGGGAGGATGGAGAGCACGGAGCAGAACAGGGGGAGGACGGAGAGCACGGAGCAGAACGGGGGGAGGACGGAGAGCACGGAGCAGAACGGGGAGGATGGAGAGCACGGGGGAGGACGGAGAGCACAGAGCAGAACGGGGGAGGACTGAGAGCACGGAGCAGAACGGGGGGAGGACGGAGAGCACGGAGCAAAACGGGGGGAGGATGGAGAGCACTGAGCAGAACAGGGGGAGGACGGAGAGCACGGAGCAGAACTGGGGGAGGACGGAGAGCACGGAGCAGAACAGGGGAGGATGGAGAGCACGAAGCAGAACGGGGGGAGGACGGAGAGCACAGAGCAGGACGGGGGGAGGACGGAGAGCACAGAGCAGGACGGGGGTGGGCACAGAGGAGAATGGGGGAGTGCAGAGCTGGATGGGGGAGCACGGAGCAGGACGGGGAGGATGGAAAGCACAAGCAGGACAGGATAATGGAGCAGGAGGGGGAGCACAGAGGAGAATGGGGGCCGCACAGAGCTGGATGGGGGAGCACAGAGCAGGACGGCAACTTATACACCCGGCTTATACGCGAGTCAATAAGTTTTCCAAGTTTTTTGTGGCAAAATTAGGAGGGTCGACTTATACACGGGTCGGCTTATACATGAGTATATACGGTAATAGTATGTTATTATGTTGGAAGCTACGGGTAGGAGATGGTGCTGCGGGACCAGTGTGGTGTCTGTAAAGTACTATGTGAAGACGCTGGAGGGTGAGTATAAGGCCAGGGTCACACATGCGAGAAACTCGCACGATTTCGTGTGAGTCTCTCGCATGAACACCCAGCACTGCCGCCGGCACTCAGACTGGTGCATGCGGCTGCAGAGAAATACATGCAGCATAGAAATACATGCAGCCGCACGCTCCGGTCCGAGTGATGGCTGCAGTGCTGGGTGTTCATGCGAGAGACTCACACGAAATCATGCAAATTTCTCGCATGTGTGACCTCGGCCTGTGAATGGGGGCATAGGGCTTATATTTAAAGCCACACTCCAGCACTGAAAAATAACACTGGAGTGCTGCTTTAAGATCCCACGGGAGAACTATAACTCTCAGCATGTCCTGCAGATCCTATGGCATGCTGGTTGTTATAGTCCACCACAGGATGGCAGAGTGATTTTTTATGTGCTGTCATTACTAACCTTTTAATTAATTCTCAGTTGTACAGTGTGTCTGCAGGACCTGTGATGACATCATGAAGAGGCAGGGCTTTGTGTGGTCATGTGATGCTCCAGCCTGCCCTCTTCATGACCTCATCACAGGTCCTCCACACGAGCATTCAGCATGGCACCAGTACAGTCCCTGTGCTGTCAGGTATGCAATGCCTCCTGCTGCACTCTGCTCCTGCCACCTCCTTCTAATTTGGACAGAGATTTCCCCCGCTGCTGCAGGAATCAGGCGCTGGGGAACCATGTGGCTCTGTCATTTGCTGCTCCCCGCTCACTGCTCAGCTGATAGGTGGGCGAGGAAGCGGCTAATGAATATGCACTGCACTTAAGTATCGGGACCAGTGGTTTCCCCAGCGCTGGATTCCTGCAGCGGAGGGGATATTTCCCTGCCTCCTGCGATCCCACTCCACCGCTGCCTCCTGCCCCCCTCCCCACATGTTACATTCCGACCATAAGACGCACCCACACTTTCCTCCCAAATTTGGAGGAAAAAAAGTGCGTCTTTTGGTCCGAAAAATACGGTAAGCTAGATTATTATGTCAGTGACCACAGTAACTTGATGAACAGCATATTTATGTAAAAAAAAAAAAAGTACACATATTTGGCATCACCGCATCAGAACGATCCGACCTATAAAACCGTCCAACTGGTCAACCTCTTCAGTGAACACTGTAAAAAAATAATTAAAAAATGAGGAAAAAAACTATGCTTTATCATCGTACCGACGAACAAAAAGTGGAATAAAACTCGATAAAAAATGAATTTAAATAAAAATGGTACTGCTGAAAGTGTCATGCTGTCCCGCAAAAAATAAGCCGCTACACAGCTCAGTCAGCGGAAAAATAAAAAAGTTATAGCTATCAGAATAAAGCGATGCAAAAATATTTTTTTTCTGTAAGTTTTTATTGTTCAAAAGGGCCAAAACATAAAAAGAATTATATAAATGTGATATCGCTGTAATCGTACTGACCCGAAGAATAAAGCTGCATTATCAAGTTTACCATATGCGGAATGGCATAAAAAAAAACCTTAAAAAACAGTTCCTGAATTGCTGGTTTTTGTTCATTCTGCCTCGTAGAAATCTGAATAAAGAGCGATCAAAAATTTGATGCACCCATAAATGGTACCAATATAAGGATTAAGTTGTCCCACAAAAAAGAAGCTGTTACGTCACTCTATCAGCCAAAATTATAACTCTCTAAATATGAGAATGCAAAAACTAGTTTTTGCAATAACAAGAGTCTTTTAGTGTGTTACAGCAGTCAAACGTAAAAACCTGATATAAATCTGGTATAGCTGTAATCGTACTGACCTGAAAAATTAAGTTGTCTAATAACTTGTACCGCATGAGGAAATGCGGAAAAAATATAAAATGAAATCTTCCTTTTCTGTTGATTTGTTCATTCTGCCTCCCAGAGCTCTCAGAAAGTCCCGGCTCACATATATCCTGAGCTGAGCGCTTATGCCGGGATTTCCATGTAAATCTCTGAAATACGTGATTCAGACAGAACTCCTGGCGGAAGATTCCCTATAATGAGGTAGATGGAGGCACTGTGGATGCCGTAGGACCTGTAATCTGGCGGGCTCCGTCTTTGTAGGTGTGCATAAAATCACAGTTAACCACAGTTTTATGCACTTCTGAAAAGAAGGACATCACTGAACAGAGACGAGACGGAGTCCAGAGTATTCTGCTGCCTCCTTATAGTGAATGGATCCATCGGTCACCTCACTTTGGGGTTTCATCTGTCACGTCACTCGGAGATTTAGATGGAAACCCCAAAGTAAGTGCTCAGCATAGAGCACTGGATAAATGTGACCCTAAATGTTATGTAAAATGTTCCCAATAAAAGCTTTAACTCAATCCACAAAAAAAGCAAGTCCCCACTCAGGTCTGTCACCTGTCATTGGAAATATAAAAATCTTCCATGTTACTGGTAGTACAAAGGCTCTGGAAAAGAGAAATAGGTCCTCTCCCCTCAAAAGAAATTCAGCAAATTATGCACTCCCAAATCCTTCTTAGTCCCAGTATGTCTAACCACAATTAGTGTTCACATGTTTGGCATTTTTGTAGTGATTACAGCCCACCTAATTTACAGATGCGTGTCTCCAGAAGCATGAACTGGGCACTACAACCTACTGGTCACTACAATGGCAGTTTGCAATTTTCACTCAGCAGGCAATGCAGGACCTTAGGTATCTATGGTTACAACCACTGATATAGTGATAGTTATCTAGTTGCTAGTGGTCATAACCTTGGATACCTAAAGGGTATGCCACACTAAACAATATCGCTAACGGGATCGCTAAAAAACATCACTATTTAGCGATCCTGTTAGCGATGTTGTTCAGTGCGGCAGCTTCCAGCGACGAGCTTCCTGCTGTGATCTCGCTCGTCGCTGGAATCGTTGCGGACCCTATTTCATCGCTGGCGCTCCCGCTGGGTAAGTATATATCGCTGTGTGGCACCTTTTCTTAGCGATTTAGCGGTACTTTTGTACCGCTAAAGTCGTTAAGAAGATCGCTAACGGCGATAGCGTCGTTAACTATATCGCTAAATGTGGCCGCATTTAGCGATATAGAAACAATCCCGCTAGCGATCGCATTAGTATGCGTCGTTATCGTGATCGCTAGCGGGATTGTTTAGTGTGGCAGTACCTTAAGGTTCTGCAATGCCTGCACATGAGAATAGAGACATAGAAAATAAGAAAACTATACTACATTTCTAATTGGAGGTATTTGCTAGTATTTTTATTGTTACACCTACTACATATTTGAATAGGATCTTACAGATGGGAATATGTATTTAAATGTTTATTTTTTCCTTCCACATTCCAGTAATTCCTGTGAAATACCTGAAGGGTTAATAAACTTCTTGAATGTGGTTTTAAGTACCTTGATGGGTGCACTTTTTAGAATGGTGTCACTTTTGGGTATTTTATGTCATATAGGCCCCTCAAAGTCACTTCAAATGTGAGGTGGTCCCTAAAAAAATGGTTTTGTAAATTTTATTGTAAAAATGAGAACTCACAGGTTAACTTTTAACCCATCTAACTTCCTACGAAAAAAAATGTTTAAAAAATTGTGCTGATCTAAAGTAGACGTGGGAAATGTTATTTATTATCTATTTTGTTTGATATGACTGATTTAAGGGCATAAAAATTAAAAGTTTGAAAATTGCAACATTTCCTAAATGCAGTTAGATAATGTAGTTAGGAAATTTTTAATCAAAGAGTATTAAAAAATAGATTAGATTGTCATTAAATAGATATTTAGAATAACAGTTAATTTGTCTTTTGATTCACTTCTTTTAAAGAATAAAAAAAGATATAAATGGAAATGTAATTTCGTTAAGCAAAAATCAAGTCCTCAGAGATAAATATAAGCCCATTGTGTCTGATGTTTATCTCTGGCTTCACGTCAAGTGGTAAAGTGTCTGTGTTACAGGCAGTGTCAGCTTTATTCTTCTCCACTCCATGTGGAAATTGACTTTTCTGCTAATACAGGACAAACATTTGAATTGGAGTCTTTAATCAAAGGTCATGAGGCTGCTCAGACATTACTTTTTTTACATGGTATCATCAAAGACAAGTTACAAATGTTAAGTATCAAGACTTTAGAACAAGAAGTATTTGTTTGCAGAGAAGGATGTGAGATTATTTTGGACTATTAATTCATTGCAATCATATATTGACAGCTCCTCAAGTAGGTTAAGAATATTTAAAAGGATATCCCAATTTTAAGGCAATGCTGACTTTGTTTATTTCTAAAATGCTTACATTTTGAGCGCTCTCTGAATTTAACGAATTTAGAGCTGAAACCCACTGAAGAAAATACTCAGTCACTAAAAAAGCTAAACAACGCCAAAATGACATTAAATATTTATTTAGAAAATGAATAAAATGGTGGCATAAAAGTCCAAAGATTATTCACATGATTAAAACGATTGATATGGGAGAGAGTGGCACACAGCTCGGACGACGGACATTTAGCGCCTAGAATCCAGTGGAAAAATGGACTCAGGATCCGATTTATGTCTGAATGAAGAAATATTATCTTGAGATAATCCCAATAATCATGAGGTTAAAGCAAGTATTGCTTCTTTAGGCATTCCAATAAAATGGGGAACAGAAAATAAAGAAACATCAGAGGGGGTTTTAAGTGCTTTTAATAGTCACTAAGAGACTTATGAAAGCTTTCACGGAACGTTCCGACTCTTGCTGGAGAAATTGTGGACAAAAAGCAAATCTTCCATATATCTTCTGGACTAGTCCTAAATTATAACAATATGGAAAGAAATCTATAAATTACTAAATAAAATCAATATATCTACAGTTAAAATCCCACCTCAACTATTTCTTCTTTCTCTCAATTCAAACTTGCTCCTCGAGAAGATAAAATATATTTCAATTCACATATTTTTTCTATTACAAAACTACTTATTGCATCTACATGGAAGTCTATTGATGTTCCTACTATTTCAGATATTATAGAAAAAAACTCATTCTTTTGAATACTCGTTTGCTTTAAGATTAAGAAACAACTCTCTTAAAAATATTCTAGATGGTCTTCCTGGAATATATCCTTCTCCACAAGCAGAAATTATCTCTCTACATAAATGCTAATATAAATTGAAAACCTGTGAGGTTATAATATGAATGATCTTGTATCTCCCTTTATCCCTCTTTCCCTATATTTATTTTCCTAACACTCCTTTTTTGTCCAACCTCTACTTTCCCCTTCCTTTCCACTTTTCTCCTTTTCCTTTCCTCCTTTCCCTTCCGAATCTCTTTCCCTGTTCTCTTCTTCGTTTCGTCTAAGTTACAAGTTACAAGTTTGTTTTCTGGAGGTTGAAGTAATAGTTTATTACATTTTATTTTCCATTTCCCCTTTATTGTAATAATCCCCAAATAAAAAAAAAATATATTATTTTAATTAAAATAAATAGTCACCAAGTCAATATGACATGTTGTCTACAATCTATTCCAGGACAATCTGCATTCCAAAATAGCGCTGCAGTGTATTTGAACACTGGCTTCTGACCAGATTTGGAGTATTGTATTCAGGAGAACTTTTGATCCAAGTTTTGGGGTCTATTTTTTCCTATTACCCCTTATGAATATGAAAATTTGGGGATAAAGGAACATTTTAGTTGAAAGAAATATAATTTTCAATTTTACCGCCACTTGTAGAGGGCTTTTCATATTTTGTCACCTCATGGGCTCTTCAAATGCGACATAGCATCTGCAGTCTATTCCAGCCAAATATATGTGGTATCAACATAGTCAGAATAAATTGCATAACAAATTATGTGGTCCATTTTCTCCTGTTATCCTTGTGAATAACATATGGGATCACTTGTGGGGGAATGCCTGTTTGGTACCTTAGGGGTTATTCAAAGGCAACATGGCATCCGCATTTTTTTCCAGCCAGAATTGCAAATCAAAAGTAATTTTCCCTTCTGTGCCCTGTCATTAGTCCAAGCAATAGTTTTCAAACATACATGGGGTAAATATTTTTTTCATTTTTACTTTGTCAGGCAGGTCCTGCTTAAATGATTTCTTGATTGAGAACAGGTGTGGCAGTAATCAGGCCTGTGTGTGGCTAGGGAATTTGAACTCCACTTCCCAAAGATTTGATAAACCACAGTTAATTTACGTTTTAAAGGGGGAGGCAATCGCTTTTTCACACAGGGCCCTGTAGGGTTGGATTTCTTTTTTCCTTAATAATAAAGACCTTCATTTAAAAAGTATATTTTGTGTTTACTTGTGTTATCTTTGTCTAATATTTAAATTTGTTTGGTGATCTGAAACATTTGAGTGTGACAAACATGCAAAAGAATAGAAAATCAGGAAGGGGGCAAACACTTTTTCACACAACTGTAAGTGACCTCTTCCAGGCTATGGGAAGGGTGTTGCCTGGAAGATAACTCTGCTTCCAGTGCTAATTTTACATGAAGGGTGAGTTACCAGTGTGAGACAAGTAACTAACACAGAACAGGCAAAATTAGCTTTGTGATCTTGCAAAAACATTTTTTGCTGCTCTCTGAGCTCTGCTGTACTGCAGCAATATTGATACTCTGTCTGCCTGTGAGGTGGAAATTCAAGAACTGAGAGGAATCTGCAGATGTATCCATTATAATCACACAGAGTTTTGCAGGCAGTGAGATCAGGAGAGCAGAGAGTGGCCATTACATATCTCACAGGTAAGGCCCCTTCATGTAAAACAAGCTCTGAGGGCAGTTATCTCCAGGACCTGGAAGAGGTCATTTATATAAAGTGATAAAAGATGATTTATCAACAACAAGGCATCTGATATGACAAACTCAGGCAGGACTGTTTTCAGCAGTGTATATTAATAGTTTAGATAGGTCAAATGTGGTGACAGATTCCCTTTAACCCCTTAATCACATGGGACGTACTATTCCGTCCATGTGACTTGGTACTTAATTCCCAGGGACGGAATAGTACATCACATGCGATCAGCTGCGCTCCCTTGGGGAGCGCAGCTGATCGCGGCCAGATGTCAGCTGATTATCACAGCTGACACCCGGCACTATGTGCCAGGAGCAGTCACGGACCGCTCCCGGCACATTAACCCCTGGCACACCGCAATCAAACATGATTGCGGTGTACCAGGGGCACAGTTTCGAGGAACTCACCTCACTGCAGGACCCCGGATCCAAGATGGCCACCGTGTCCTGTAGGGAGGCGGCTTCCTCAGTGCCTGCTGAGAGCAGGCGCTAAGGAAGCCTGCAGCAGTGCCTGTGTGATCGCTGGTGTGACAGTGCTGTGCACAC
The DNA here is from genome assembly GCA_033576555.1 of Oophaga sylvatica. NCBI lineage: Eukaryota > Metazoa > Chordata > Amphibia > Anura > Dendrobatidae > Oophaga > Oophaga sylvatica. The sequence continues at coordinate 66,388,181 of JARQOD010000004.1, read as the reverse complement.
TGTCACACCAGCGATCTGACCCTACACAGTGATGTCCCACCCTGGGACAAAGTAAAAATGTAAAAAAAATAAAAATAAACATTTGTAAAAAAAATTCCTAAATAATTAAAAAAAAAATAAAATTCACCAATAAATTCATTTCTTTAATGTAAAAAAAAAACAACAATAAAAGTACACATATTTAGTATCGCCGCGTCCGTAACGACCCCTACTATAAAACTGTTCCATTAGTTAACCCCTTTAGTGAACCCATTAAAATAAAAACAAGGCTAAAAAACAATGATTTATCATCATACCGCCGAACAAAAAAACAAAAAGTGGAATAACACGCGATCAAAAAGACGGATATAAACAAACATGGTACCGCTGAAAACGTCATCTTCTCCCGCAAAAAAAAAGCCATCATACAGCATCATCAGCGAAACAATAAAAATGTTATAGCTCGCAGAATAAAGCGATGCAAATATAATTATTTTTAATATATAATCGTTTTTATTGTGTAAAAGTGCCAAAACATAAAAAATGATATAAATGAGGTATCAATGTAATCGTACTGACCCGAAGAATAAAACTGCATTATCAATTTTACCACATGTAGAATGCTATAAATGCACCTCCCCCAAAAGAAATAAATGAAATGCTGGTTTTTGTTCATTCTGCCTCCCAAAAATCGTAATAAAAAGCGATCAAAAAATGTCATGTGCCCAAAAATGGTACCAATAAAAACGTTACCTCGTCCCGCAATAAATAAGACCTCACATGACTCTGTGGGCCAAAATATAGAAAAATTATAGCTCTCAAAATGTGATGATGCAAAAACTACTTATTGCAATAAAAAGTGTATTTTAGCGTGTGACAGCTGCCAATCATAAAAACCCGCTATAAATAGTAAATTAAACCCCCCTTTATCACCCCCCTAGTTAGGGAAAAAACATTAAAAATGTATTTATTTCCATTTTCCCGTTAAGGTTGGGGCTAAAGTTAGGGTTAGGGTTGTGGCTAAAGTTAGGGTTAGAGTTGGGGCTAAAGTTAGGGTTAGGGTTGGGACTAGGGTTACGGGTGTGTTAGGGTTAGGTTTGTGGTTGGGATTAGTGTTAGGGGTGTGTTGGGGTTAGGGTTGGAGTTAGAATTGGGGGGTTTCCACTGTTTAGGCACATCAGGGGCTCTCCAAATGTGACATGGCGTCTGATCTCAATTCCAGCCAATTCGGCGTTGAAAAAGTCAAACGTGTTCCTTCCCTTCTGAGCTCTGCCATGCGCCCAAACAGTAGTTTACCCCCACATATGGGGTATCAGCATACTCAGGACAAATTGCACAATAATCTTGGGGTCCAATTTCTTCTGTTACCCTTGGGAAAATAAAAAATGTGGGGCAAAAATATTGTTTTTGTAGAAAAAAATATGATTTATTATTTTTATGGCTCTACGTTTTAAACTTCTGTGAAGCACTTGGGGGTTCAAAGTTCTCACCACACATCTAAATAAGTTCCTTTTGGGGTCTAGTTTCCAAAATGGGGTCACTTGTGGGGGGTTTCCACTGTTTAGGCACATCAGGGGCTCTCCAAACGCGACATGACACCCGCAGACCATTCCATCAAAGTCTGCAATGCAAAACGTCACTACTTCACTTCCGAGCCCCGACGTGTGCCCATACAGTAGTTTTCTCCCACATATAGGGCATCAGCGTACTCAGGACAAATTGGAAAACAACTTTTTGGGTCCAATTTCTCCTGTTACCCTTGGGAACATAAAAAACTGGGGACTAAAAGATCATGTTTGTGGAAAAAATATGATTTTTTATTTTCTTGCCCGGGCGTTATAAACTTCTGTGAAGCACTTGGGGGTTCAAAGTGCTCACACACATCTAGATAAGTACCTTTGTGGGTCTAGTTTACAAAATGGGGTCACTTGTGGGTAGTTTCCACTGTTTAAGCACATCAGGGGCTCTCCAAACGCGACATGACACCCGCAGACGATTCCATCAAAGTCTGCATTACTAAACGTCACTACTTCTATTCCGAGCCCCGACGTGCGCCCTTACAGTAGTTTTCTCCCACATATAGGGTATCAGCGTACTCAGGACAAATTGGACAACAAGTTTTGGGGTCCAATTTCTCCCCTTACCCTTGGGAAAATAAAAAATTGGTGACTAAAAGATCATTTTTGTGGGAAAAAAATAGGATTTTTTATTTAATGCCCGGGCATTATAAATTTGTGTGAAGCACTTGGGGGTTCAAAGTGCTCACCACAGATCTAGATAAGTTCCTTAGGGGGTCTAGTCTCCAAAATGGGGTCACTTGTGGGGGATTTCCACTGGTTAGGCACATCAGGGACTCTGCAAACTGATTATGACACCCATCAAAGTCTGCATTTCAAAATGTCATTACTTCCTTTTCGAGCCCTGCCGTGCCGTGCGCCCAAACAGTATTCCCCCCCCACATATGGGGTATCAACGTACTCTTGACAAATTGGACAATAACTTTTGGGGTCCAATTTCCTTGTGAAAAATCAAAAATTGGAAAATTGGGGACTAAAAAATAATTTTTTGTGGAATTTATTTTTTTCACACCCAGGCATTATAAATTTTAGTGAAACATTTGAGGGTTGAATGTGCTCCCACCAGATCTATATAAGTTCCTTAAGGGGTCTAGTTTCCAAAATGGTGTCACTTGTGGGGGGTTTGCACTGTTTAGTCACATGAGGGGCTCTCCAAACGCGACATGGCATACAGCCAATTCTGCGTTGAAAAAGTCAAACTGCGCTCCTTCCCTTCCGAGCTCTGCCATGCACCCAAACAGTGGTTTACCCCCACATATTGGGTATCAGCGTACTCAGGACAAATTGCACAATAACGGTTGAGGTGTTGTTACCCTTGGGAAAATAAAAATTGGGGTGAAAAGATCATTTTTGTGGAAAAAATATGATTTTTTAAATTTTTCGACTCTACGTTATAAACTTGTGTGAAGCACTTGGGGGTTCAAAGTGCTCATCACAGATCTAGATAAGTTCCTTAGGGGGTCTAATTTATAAAGTGGGGTCACTTGTGGGGGATTCCCACTGTTTAGGCACATCAGGGGCTATCCAAATGCGACATGGCGTCCAATCTCGATTCCAGCCAATTTTGGTTTGAAAAAGTCAAATGGCACTCCTTCCCTTCCGAGCCCGGCCTAGCGACCAGACAGTGGTTTTCCCCCACATATGGGGTATCAGCGTACTCAGGAGAAATTGCACAACAACTTTTTCTGTCCATTGTCTCATTTTACCCTTGTTAAAGTAAAAAAATGTTTGTAAAAGATCATTGTGACTAAAATGTTAAATGTTCATTTTTTCATTCGAAGTTGCTTGAGCTCCTGTGAAGCACCTGAAGGGTTAATAAACTTCTTGAATGTGGTTTTGAGTACCTTGAGGAGTGCAATTTTTAGAATGGTGTCACTTTTGGGTATTTTCTGCCATATAGACCCTCAAAGTGACTTCAAATGTGAGGTGGTCCCTTAAAAAAAATGGTTTTGTACAATTTGTTGTAAAAATTAGAAATCGCTGGTCAACTTTTAACCCTTATAACTTCTTAACAAAAAAAAATTTGGTTTCAAAATTGTGCTTACGTAAAGTAGACATGTGGGAAATGTTATTTAGTAACTATTTTGTGCGACATATATCTCTGTTTTAAGGGAATAAAAATTCAAAGTTTGAAATTAGCAAAATTTTCAAAATTTTTGCCATATTTCCATTTTTTTCATAAATAACCACAAGTTATATGGAAGAAATTTTACCACTATCATTAAGTACAATATGTCACGAGAAAGCAATCTCAGAGTCGCTAAGGTCCGTTGAAGCGTTCCAGAGTTATAGCCTCATAAATAGACAGTGGTCAGAATTGTAAAAATTGGCCCGGTCATTAACGTGCAAACCACCCTTGGGGGTTAAGGGGTTAAAGAGTGAAATGGTCCCTAAAAATTGGTTTTGTAAGTGTTGTTGATAAAATGAAAAGTTTCTGTCAAACTTTTAATACTTCTAGAATACCAGCAAGACAGGAGTTTTATATGTGGTGGTGATATAAAAAAGGAATAGAATTGTCTTTTGTGCAGTATGATGATCAGTTTAAAACTGCCCATAAGGGGCATAAAATTCAAAGTTCTAATACTGAGAATTTTATACATTTCTAATGTTTTCCTCAATAAATGCAAATCATATCAACCTAAATTTCCTACAAACACAATACACAATATGTCACAAAAAACCTGAGAAACATTCTTTATTTATTCCCTCATGAAGTGACACGTGTCATTTGTAGAATTTGGCCTGGTCAGGAAGATGGAAACTGGCATCGCAAGAAGGGGTTTTGGGCCTGTTTAGACAGACCGACAAGCATTTTAATGAATGCTTTTTCCAATTATCAGATTGAGTGATTTGATCATTAATGCTAGTATTAACTTTTTCATGGCAATTGATGTATATTTACGTCATATATCGTGTCCCTGCCTTTTAAGCGAGCTCACTCTCTGAGCCTGTATCATTCCCGCACATGATGACTGATTTAATTAGAGGTATAGGAAAGATGTATATCTTTGTACCGTGTTAGCCAGTAGATAGAAAAATCAGATGTTGTATTAGTCTAGCCTGATGCAGAGACCTGAGTAGTCTCGAAAGTTTGCAATTTGTTACCATCTTTTAAGTTAGCCATTAAAAGGTATCAACCACTGAGGACTCTCAAGTCTAAATATTTTTTTAATCTGAACACCACAAAAGAAAATGAGATTGTAGGTCTTGCTGCAGTGTAAATTTATTTTGATCCGACAAGTAGTCAAAAATAGATGTGGTCCAACATTTCAAACAGGAATGGTCTTTGTCAAGGACATTTGTTGCAGGTGCAGGTAGGCGGACGTTCCTACCTTTATTAGTCTGGACTATGAGTCCCTTCTACAAACACACAATTCATTTAAAAGGACAGTGTGCCAGTCATTCCCTTCAAGGCTGATTTAAACAGTCATGTGCCTTTAACAGCCATGGGAGGAGAGGTCCTCTGCCAGCGGCTGTTAACAAGTTATATCCCGCTGTCAATCACTGACAGGGGAATTTACCACTTGCTGACTGTAACCACTTCATTAATCCTGCCATCGACGCCCTTGTCATTTGATCGCTGGGTGTTGATGGGTATTCATGGTAGCCAGGGGTCTGCTGAAGACCCCCGTGCCTGTCGTTAGAATATTCCTGTGTATATCAGCTCGTTGCCTGCAGATTGTGATTTGGGTTGATTGCAGCTTCAAGTCTACTAAGGCTTCTTTCACACATCCGGCGGGCGCCTGGCGGCACCCCCGGCATTTTGCCGCAGCGCCGCATGTGAAAAGCTTTCACACTTCCGGCGCCCAAAATGCGGTTTTTTGCCGGATGGTTTCTGATGCTTGGAGAGATAAGAGACCATCCGGCAAAAAAAAAAAAAACGTTACATGCAGCGTTTTGTCCGGCCGCCGCAATGTACATTTGCGCCGCATCCAGACAAAACCGCATGCAACGCATTGACATGCGGCGCCATCCGGCGCTAATGCATGTCAATGCGAAAAAAGCCGCATGCGGCGCATCATATTTTCAGATGCGGCGCTGCGGGAAAATGCCGGGGGCGCCGCAAGGCGCCCGCCGGATGTGTGAAAGAGGCCTAAGCAGACTATTAAATAAAGTAAAAAAAGGTTTAAAAATATTTAAAAAGTTCAAATAAGCACCTTTTGCTCCAATGAAAATAAAATAATAAAAAATACACATATTTGGTATTGACGTGTTCAGAAGTGTCCGATATATCAAAATATAAATGAAAAAATAGTGAAAACTACACAATTACATTTATTTGCCCTCCGTAACATTGTAATAACAGGTGATCAAAATATCTTATCTACTCGAAAATAGTATCAATAAAAAAGTAGTCCCTGGCCCAGCCTCAGATCACGAAAAATAAAAACGCTACTTATCTTGGAAGATGGCTACAAAAGCTAATTTTTTTCATGCAAATCTGCAAATTTTTTTCACCACTTAAAAAAAAAACTATACATTTTTAGTACCTGTGTATTTGTACTCTCCTGAAGAAACATATTGCCTGGTCAGTTTTTCAGTATAATTAACATGGTTAATGTAATACCCGAAAAGTAATTGTGAAATTTCACTTTTTTTTTTTTGCAATTTCACAGCAGTTGGAATTTTTTTTCCCATTTTCCAGTACACTTCGTGGTACAATTAATGGTGTCATTCGAAAGTATAACTTGTACTGTAAAATACAAGCCCTCATACGGATCTATTGACTGGATAATAAAAAAAATGTTGTGGCTTTTGGATGAAGGGGAAGAAAAAATGAAAACAAAAAATGGTCCAGGGCTAAAGGGGTTAAAATTATCGCCATCACATCGTCCTATGTAAGCAGAAAGCATGCTGCCAATAATAATGATCTTCACAGAATGATCGTGTTAATGATGCACCACTTCTCCATTTACTACTTTTAAATTCTCCGTAGTGTGAAGAAAAGTCTGAATATTTGGGCAGTGGCAAAATTATCACATGGAACATGAATGTCTGCCAATACATTTCCATCTTGTGCTTTATCTACATTGGTAGCATTTGTGTCACTTGTGAACACATTAAACCAGAGAGTTATGTGACACAAAATAGTTAATAAATAACATTTCCCACATGTCTACTTTACAGCAGCACAATTTTGGAAACAAAATTTTTTTTTAGGAAGTTATAAGGGTTAAAAGTTGACCAGCTATTTCTCATTTTTACAACAAAATTTACAAAACCATTTGAAGTCACTTTGAGGGGTCTATATGGCAGAAAATACCCAAAAGTTACACCATTCTAAAATCTGCAATCCTCAAGCTACTCAAAACTACATTCAATAAGATTATTAACCCTTTAGATGCTTCACAGGAACTAAAGCAACGTGGATGGAAAAAATGGCCATTTTAATTTTTCCAACAAAAATGTTCTTTTAGCACCAATTTTTTCATTTTCACAATGGCAACAGGATAAAATGGATCCTAAAATTTGTTGGGCAATTTCTCCTGAGTACACCGATACCTCATATGTGGTCATAAACCACTATTTGGGCGCACGGCAGGGCTCAGAAGAGAAGGAGCACCATTTGACTTTTTGAATGGAAAATTAGCTCCAATTGTTAGCAGACACCATGTCGCTTATGGAGAGCCCCTGTATGCCTAAACATTGGAGCTCCCCCACAAGTGAACCCATTTTGGAAACTAGACCCCCCAAGGAACTTATCTATATGTGTTGTGAGAACTTTGAACTCCCAAGTGTTTCACTAAAGTTTATAGTGCAGAGCCGTGAAAATAAAAAATAATTTTGTTTTCCACAAAAATGATTTTTTTAGCCTGCAATTTTTTATTTTCACAAGGGTATCAGGAAAAATTGGACCCCAAAAGTTGTTTTCCAATTTGTCCTGAGTACCCTAGTTTCAAGTGTGTTGGGGAACCACTGTTTGTGCACACGTCGGGGCTCGAAAGGGAAATAGTGCCGTTTTGGAATGCAGACTTTGATGGAATGGTCTGTGGACGTCATGTTGCTTTTTCAGAGCCCTTGATGTGCCTAAACAGTAGACACCCCCCACAAGTGACACCATTTTTGAAACTAGACCCCCTAAGGAGCTTATCTAGATGTGTGGTGAGCACTTTGAACCCCTAAGTGCTTCACAGAAGTTTATAACACAGAGCCGTGAAAATAAAAGAATCTTTTTTTTACATAAAAATGATTTTTAGCCCGCAATGTTTTATTTTTACAAGGGTAACAGGAGAAATTAAACCCCCGAAGTTGTGCAATTTTTCCTGAGTACGCTGAAGCCTCATACGTTGGGGGAAACCACTGTGTGGGCGCGTCGGGTCTCGGAAGGGAGGGAGCACCGTTTGAGTTTTTGAATGCAAAATTGGCTGGAATCAATGGTGGCGCCATGTCGCGTTTGGAGAGCCCCTGATGTGCCTAAACAGTGGAAACCCCTCAATTCTAACTCCAACCTTTACACACCCCTAACCCTAATCCCACCCCTAACCATAACTCTAACCACAACCCTAGCCCAAACACACCCCTAACCTTAATCCCAACCCTAACCATAACCTTAACCACAAGCCAAACCCTAACACACCCCTAATCCCAACCCTAACCATAATTCCATCCACTACCCTAACCCTAATTCCAACCCTAACCCTTATTCCTACCCTGACTTTAGCCCATCTCACTTTAGCCTAACTCTAACCCTAATGGGAAAATGGAAATAAATATATTTTCTTTATTCATTATTTTTCCCTAACTATGGGGGTGATAAAGGGGGTGTATTTACTATTTTTTTTATTTTGATCAATGTGATATGGTCTATCACAGTGACCAAAGTGAACCGATCTGAAAAATCTTCCTATTGTTGCCGGGTGCCGGCCGGAAGATCTCGGCAGGTGCACTGCGCATGCGGCCACCATTTTTTAACTGGAAGAAGAGTCGGTGGTGGTTGCAGCAGGGCAGCAGGCAGGGACCTCGTTCTAGCCAATGGCTGATGTTATTGCAGCATCGGCCATGGCTGGATTGTAATATTTCACCAAGTTTCATTGGTTAAAGATTACAATTGCTCTGATTGGCTGTTGAAAGTGAAACAGCCAATCAGAGCGACTGTAGCCACGAGGGGTCACCCGACCCACAGGAACGCGATGACGCCTATGTGGTGTTACAGGTCGGGAAGGCACATGTTTTCATGACGCCTACGTGGCGTCACAGGTCGGGAAGGGGTTAAAAGAGAACAAATTAAACCCCAGGCTTGTTTTTTATTAGTTTTCTTAAAATGCAATTTTTAGACTTCTAACAACATTTGTAAAATGCATAGAAGACAGGGATATGATAGTAATACTGTAAAGGGGTTGTGTCCGCTTGTCAAGTTATGACCTATCCATAACATAAATTAGAACTTGTTTATCTTGGAAGGTCCTATTTTTGAGTCTGCCGCCCATACCGAAAACTGAGCTCCAATATGCTCCTGTAGAGTAACTTCGCTATCTCCATAAATCACATAGACAATTAATGGAGCATTTCAGAAACCCCATTCTCAGCGATCAGCAAGTAGTCACTTATCCTGTGGTGAGATGATACCTTGAAAAGTTAGGACAATGAAAATTATATATTAAAGCTCTTGTGAGTCCTCTGCACATTACCATCCACATTACAGCTATTGCATTCTCTTTGTATTTCAGGTCATTCCTAATGGAAACGTTAAAATTTCATTGTCTTATAAGTACATGATACATGAAGATTCCTTAAATGTAGGTAACAATTATGTTCTGGAAGAGGATGTGGTGGAGTATGAGTGGGCTTTGAAAAAATGGTCTCATTGTTCCAAACCATGTGGAGGAGGTAATCAATCTGTTTATCTGCTTTTTACAACTATTTTAAGTACTAGTAATATATTTTAAAGGTTATATACACTGTCACACAGAATTTTCTTTATTGTGAATCTGCTTACTAGTTATAAAGCTAGGCATTTTTAAATAGTCCTTATTTTGACATTTCTACAATGTTGACAACAATTTTTTTGTAGAGATAGTAGGTAGGAGGGGAGATTGTATATAGATCAGTAGTGTAGAAGAGGGTAAGTGGTCTATAGTCTCAGGGAGAGCAGAGGTAATGCACATAAAGAGGAAATAAGTGCAGGTTAGAAAGTGTGTTGATAAAAGTGAAGATAGAAGAACCCTGGCCACACATGGAAGGGACACTGCCACAAGAATAAAATCTAAAACATGGATTATGCTACAAACCTCATATAAAACTGGGTCTAAAAACAAAAGACAAAATGTAGATTGATGTCTTAAGCTTAGTGCAGTGTTCTTAGCCGGTGGCATATATGAAAATCATTAAAGTTGTCGAAGGTGTCCATAGCCTTAAACACACTGTGTGATGAGTCCCCAAAATATCTCAGACAATCAAAAGTTCACACACTCTCTGAAGGGCTAGTCGTTCTTTTAAAGCATACAAGGTCAAACTTATTAAAGATTTTAAGCTTTAATATAAAATTATACAGTGCTTACAATAAATATATAAAAGTAAAAATAAAACAACACACAAATATGCAAAACACTTGTAAAATAAAAAGGGATAAATAACAGAAATACCTTAATGTTTCCGTCTACAGTTATCGTCTGTTTCGTGAGGGATGAAGAAATGACTTTATGCTGCCCTCGCAACATGTGAATACTAGAGATGGGCGCACCCGAAAAGAAAAGTTTGGCTACCGTACCGAACACCTACTATTCGGGCACGGACACTGGACTCAACGTCACCAGGCGGTAAAATTATCACTGCCAGTCAGACAGCTGTAGTTCCCATGCTGTCAAATGACAGCGTGAGTGCGCAGCTGTGATCCGAGATATAAAGTTTACCTCTGGTGATTGGTGTCGGCTGATGGGACTGCTGTGCTCCCATCAGCTGACGCCTGCTGCCACTAATAACAGAGAGAACAGGAGCGGCTGATGTGAGTATTCATCAGCCGGCTCCTGTGCTGTAAATAAATAATTATAAAAAAAAACAGCGTGGGTTCTCCTGTACTTTCTATAATCAGCCAGGCAAAACTCACAGCTGGGGGCTCGAACCCTAAGCTGTCAGCTTTAGCAAAGCTGGTTATCAAGAATAGAGGGATCCCCAAGCCATATTTTTGAGTTTTTTAAATAAATAATTTATAAAATCGCTGTGGGGTCCCCCCCATTTTTGACAGCCAGCCTTGCTAAAGCAGACAGCTGTGGGCTGGTATTCTCAGGCTGGTTAGGGCCATAGATAAGGTGCATCCATTAGATGCGCCAATTCTAGTGCTTTGCCCTGCTCTTCCCACTTGCCCTTTAGCGGTGGCAAGTGTGGCTCATATTTGTGGGTTGATGTCACCTTTCTGTTGTCCGGTTACATCAAGCCCACGGGTTAGTAATAGAGAGGTATCTATGAGACACCTATCCATTACTAATCCTACAGTTATATTGCAAATAAACACACAGCCAGAGTAAAGTTTTTTATTTGAAATAAAACAAAACACACTTTTACTTTTTTATTTAAAAATAACAAACACAGTTATACTCACCTAACGCCTAATTCCACTGAATCCCTTGTCTCCTCTAATAAAGCAAAAATAAAAAAACAATATCCCTCACCTGACCGTCGTTCTGTCTCATGCCGTAATCCATGTCTGGGGGATAAATAGTTTTCAATCTGGACAGTGTCAAGATGTGACCGTCCAGGCTGAGAACCACTAAGGAATGAACTGCTGCTTGCGCAGCATCAGTGACTAACGGTGACGTCATCAAGATTAGTGCTGGTCACTGAGGCTGCGTTCTTAGCCGGACTGAACTGCGGTGACCTTGGTGAGATCCCCACTACCACAGTGAGAAAAAGTCTCAAGGTGCAGAGGCGAGTTCACCGCAGTTCAAATTCAAGGCACTGAAATTATCCCTAAGGTGTCAGGTTCGACACCTATAGTTTGGACACACCTTCTCATTCAAAGGTTTTTCTGTATTTTCATGGCTATGAAAATTGTACATTCACACTGAAGGCATCAAAACTATGAATTAACACATGTGGAATTATATACTTAACAAAAAAGTGTGACTACCTCTTGAAGCTCATCAAGAGAATGCCAAGAGTTTGCAAAGCAGTAATCAAAGCAAAAGGTGGCTACTATGAAGAACCTAGAATATAAGACATATTTTCATTTGTTTCACACTTTTTTGTTAAGTATATAATTCCACATGTGTTAATTCATAGTTTTGATGCCTTCAGTGTGAATTTGTGGATGACTATGAACTGTGCAGTTTGTTATATATAGAACTATTGGGGTGCATTATATTATATGGAGGACTAAGGGTGTGCATTATACAGTCATGGCCAAAAGTTTTGAGAATGACACAAATATTAATGACACTTTTTCTAATGGCAATTTGCATATACTCCAGAATGTTATAAAGAGTGATCAGCTTAACAGCAATTACTTGCAAAGTCAATATTTGGCTAGAAAATGAACTTTATCCCCAAAACACATTTCAACATCATTGCAGCCCTGCCTTAAAAGGACCAGCTAACCTCTTTTCAGTGATTGCTCCATTAACACAGGTGTGGGTGTTGATGAGGACATGGCTGGAGCTCAATCTGTCATGATTAAGTATGAATGACACCACTGGACACTTTAAAAGGAGGCTGGTGCTTGGCATCATTGTTTCTCTTCTGTTAACCATGGTTATCTCTAAAGAAACACGTGCAGTCATCATTGCAATGCACAAAAATGGCCTAACAGGGAAGAGTATCGCAGCTAGAAAGATTACACCTCAGTCAACAATCTATCGCATCATCAAGAACTTCAAGGAGAGAGGTTCCATTGTTGCCAAAAAGGCTTCAGGGCGCCCAAGAAAGACCAGCAAGCGCCAGGACCGTCTCTTAAAAGTGTTTCAGCTGCGGGATCGGGCTACCAGCAGTGCAGAGCTTGCTCAGGAATGGCAGCAGGCAGGTGTGAGTGCATCTGCACGCACTGTGAGGCGGAGACTCTTGGAGCAAGGCCTGGTCTCAAGGAGAGCAGCAAAGAAGCCACTTCTCTCCAGAAAAAACATCATGGACAGACTGATATTCTGCAAAACGTACAGGCAGTGGACTGCTGAGGACTGGGGTAAAGTTATTTTCTCTGATGAATCCCCTTTTCGATTGTTTGGGACATCAGGAAAACGCCTCATTCGGAGAAGACAAGGTGAGCGCTACCACCAGTCTTGTCTCATGCCAACTGTTAAGCATCCTGAAACCATTCATGTGTGGGGTTGCTTCTCAGCCAAGGGAATCGGCTCTCTCACAGTCTTGCCTAAAAATACAGCCATGAATAAAGAATGGTATCAGAATGTCCTCCAAGAGCAACTTCTCCCAACCCTCCAAGAGCAGTTTGGCGATCAACAATGCCTTTTCCAGCATGATGGAGCACCTTGCCATAAAGCAAAGGTGATAACTAAATGGCTCAGGGAACAAAACAGAGATTTTGGGTCCATGACCTGGAAACTCCCCAGATCTTAATCCCATTGAGAACTTGTGGTCAATCATCAAGAGACGGGTGGACAAACAAAAACCTAAAAATTCTGACAAAATGAAAGCATTGATTGTGCAAGAATGGACTGCTATCAGTCAGGATTTGGTCCAGAAGTTGATTGAGAGCATGCCAGGGAGAATTGCAGAGGTCCTGAAGAAGAAGGGTCAACACTGCAAATATTGACTTGCTGCATTAACTCATTCTAACTGTCAATATAAGCTTTTGTTACTCATATGTTTGCAATTAATTTCTGTCTGTGATAAAAACATCTGTCAAACTCACATAAAAACCAGAGGGCAATAGATCATGTGAAAATATAATATTTGTGTCATTCTCAAAACTATTGGCCATGACTGTACTTCTTATATGGAAAGTGAATAATCATGTGCACAGCCGTATAGGAGTATCTGAGTAGGTTCCCACACCATATAAATATAGCAAATAAACTCAGAACTCAACTTCAGTAGAGTGATGATTTTTAATCGTGTCCACAGTAATAACAGACTGAAGTTGAGTTCTGAGTTTATTTGCTGTACTTCTTATATGGATCCCCATGACTTCTATGTAAGCCCCTGATGAGTATAATGGTTTATTTTCTTTTATACATTACGGAACAACATCAGAATGGGGGACAAATACAGTGCCTACAAGTAGTATTCAACCCCCTGCAGATTTAGCTGGTTTGATAAGATGCAAATAAGTTAGAGCCTTCAAACTGCAAACGAGAGTAGGATTTATTAACAGAAGCATAAATCTTACAAAACAAAAGTTATGTTGCTCAGTTGAATTTTAATAAATTTTAAACATAAAAGTGTGGGTCAATTATTATACAACCCCTATGTTTAATATTTCGTGGAATAACCCTTGTTTGCAATTACTGCTAATAATCGTCTTTTATAAGACCTGATCAGGTCGGCACAGGTCTGTGGAGTTATCTTGGCCCACTCCTCCATGCAGATCTTCTCCAAGTTATCTAGGTTCTTTGGGTGTCTCATGTGGACTTTAATCTTGAGCTCCTTCCACAAGTTTTCAATTGGGTTAAGGTCAGGAGACTGACTAGGCCACTCCAACACCTTGACTTTTTCCCTCTTGAACCAGGCCTTGGTTTTCTTGGCTGTGTGCTTTGGGTCGTTGTCTTGTTGGAAGATGAAATTACGACCCATCTTAAGATCCTTGATGGAGGAGCGGAGGTTCTTGGCCAAAATCTCCAGGTAGGCCGTGCTATCCATCCTCCCATGGATGCGGACCAGATGGCCAGGCCCCTTGGCTGAGAAACAGCCCCACAGCATGATGCTGCCACCACCATGCTTGACTGTAGGGATGGTATTCTTGGGGTCGTATGCAGTGCCATCCAGTCTCCAAACGTCACGTGTGTGGTTGGCACCAAAGATCTCGATCTTGGTCTCATTAGACCATAGAACCTTGAACCAGTCTGTCTCAGAGTCCTCCAAGTGCATTTTTTTGTTATTTTGACCATTTCTCATTTTCTGAAAATAAGTACAAAATGTATTGCTTGGAAATTCGGAGACATGTTGTCAGTAGTTTATAGAATAAAAGAGCAATTTACATTTTAAAAATCAGACAAACTGAAAATTTTGCAGTGGTCTCTTAATTTTTGCCAGAGCTGTATTTGTATTGTATTTTCTTGTACTTTCTAACCAAAAAATAAAAAAACTTGAATTAAAAACAAAACTGAAAATAAAGATTAAACAACCACGAGATGGATTCCATCAACCAAGGGCTCATTTTAATCAGTATAACAGCACCGACCTGACACTGTCTGTAGGTTACTGAGCGCAATGCTGCTGACAGGTTCACGCTAAAATTGCTTTAGCTGCTTCTGCCTGTAATACCAAGATTTGTAAGACAATCACATTTACTTTGTTGTATTGTGCTTATGAATAGGAATTTATGGGATACCGTGTCTTCTGGATTTGCCTTACATTCATTCAGTGTTTTAACATATACAGTAACTGTGAATACTGTTTGTTCAGTAGTAAGCATGTATGTGAATGTGGCACAGTATTGGAAGAATTACAGCAAATATGTCATCATATTTCACAACGCAAACTGTAAAAACTTAGTAGTTCTATTAGACCTGATGTGCTATTGCTTGCCAAATCCATGTCAGGATGACTGTATAATTCTACTATTAAAATTAGCATTTTATGGGTCCATCTACAGAGCTCGAGAGTAAAGTATTCAATCTGTGCCCACTGTATAGAGCAGTGTGAGATTTCAGCAGGAGTGGGGAAGTAAACACTGACAAATTGTCAAGGATGTGGGACTATGAAAATCAATGTTAGAAAGGCTATAGGATACTTTTGGAAAACTTGTAGTAAAGTAGGTGCAAAGGTAAAGTACTAGAAGTGAAGTGCTTGAATCACTGTCCTGTACAGTTTCTCCTGCTGATGTTGGTGCTGCCAGTCTATTAACATTGCACAGTGGAATTGCTTTTGATAGTAGTAATATTCCAGGCAGGTTTACATGAGTAAAATTTGATATTTCATTCAGTGCAATATTGTGTTATCCTGAACAAGCATACATAGTGTCTAAACCTTTAGGAAAACTGGTGTACAACTAGTTGTGGATGGTGCTGTCCTGCACTAATAGTAATGAACATAGATTTCTTAGAAATTTATATTTCTTTATTTTTTTTATTCTTGTAATGTGATGTTAGTACAATATGTAAATGTAAAGTATAATCATAATACATTTAGCCCAAAAGTTGCAACTAAGAAATCATGTCCTTTTTCAGGTAATCAGTTTACAAAATACGGATGTCGAAGGAAGTCAGACCATAAAATGGTGCATAAGAAGCTATGTGAATCTATTCCAAAGCTGAAACCCATTCGCAGAGCATGTAATCTTCAGGAGTGTTCACAGCCCATGTACGTTCTTACCTGAAGTGTCACTTTTCTAGAATTCACTTAATGTTTCTCTCTACAGTGAATATAACATGAATAGCAATAACTTTCATATTTTTAGCAGTTTATTGAATGGGTTGTCCTGGTTTAAAAGGAATCGGTCACCAGGTTTTTGCTACCTCATTTGAGATCAGTGCAATGTAGAAACAGAGACCCTTATTCCAGCGATGTATCACTTACTGGGCTGCTTGATGTCATTTTGATGTAATCTCTGTTTTATCTGCTGCAGATCAAGCAGTTCTGTGAATGCTGAGCTCTGTATAACCCTACCCACACCACTTATTGGCAGCTTTCTGTTCATTTCACAGTGTACCCATAAGCTGCCAATTAGTGGTGGGGTAGGGTTATTCAGACCTTAGGACTACCTGGCAGTAAGTTTACTAGCCTCTAATGATAACCTCCTGCTGATAAAACAGTGATTTTATCAAAACTACACCAATAAGCCCAGTAAGTCATGCATCCCTGGAATCAGGATCTCTGCCTCTACTTTATGCTGCTCTCATTAGGTGGCAAAATGCTAACTTTTAATTGGTTATAGGACTACACATGCTCATCCCCTCTAGGTCCAGTGTTGCCTCTCTGTTACAGCTGCAGTTTGTTGTTTTCTCCCTCTCTGCTGTAGCTGCATTTATTTGCTCCCTCTCTGCTGCTGCTGTAGTTGTTTGCTCCATCTCTCCTGCAGCTGCAGTTGTTTGCTCCCTCTCTGCTGCAGTTGTTTGCTGCAGTTGTTTGCTCCATCTGCTGCTGCTGCAGTTGTTTGCTCTCTCTACTGCTGCAGTTTTTTGCGCCCTCTCTGCTGCAGTTGTTTTCTCTCTGCTGCTGCTGCAGTTGTTTGCTCCCTCTCTGCTGCAGCTGCAGTTGTTTGCTCCCTCTCTGCTGCAGCTGCAGTTGTTTGCTCCCTCTCTGCTGCAGTTGCAGTTGTTTGCTCTCTGCTGCTGCTGCAGTTGTTTGCTCCCTCACTGCTGTAGCTGCAGTCGTTGTTGACAGGATATAGCAGTGACATCATAACGATCGCACACGTGACTGTTTCAGCCAATCACTGGGGTCAAGAGCCTTACTGATGTAGAAAACACTAGCCACTGAAGTCATTGATTGAAATCACCGCTGCAGCCTGTCACCAAAGGCTGCAGTGGTAGACAGACAGGGTGGAGAGGGTGAGTATTGGAGTGGTATTTTCCATTTTTGAAGTCCTAAATCCAATGAAAAGTTAAACCCAAGGATTCATGATGACTAGTTTATGAGCTTCCTGCACCCACCGTAATAATATGTCATCAGCAAATAACCTATTGTTTAACCAGGGTTTTTATCATAAATTTTTAAATACATGTAGCAATGTTTTTTTCTCTTTAATTTTCTACATGCTTATCTACATATCTAAAAACAACAAAAAAAAGTATCTTGCTATTTTCACACTGGCCACTATACCAGTTCAGTACCTGTAGTTTTATTGCAGCAGAAAACATACAGTAGGCTTCTTCTGCCCTTATTGACTTAGAGAAAAGTATTTTCTAAGCATGGTTTGGTCTGAGCAAAGGTCATTGTGCAGTGAGGGGTAGAAAATGGGGTGCGCTGTGACCATCATCCCATTTTCCTCCAACAGAGAACTTTTATAACTGCAGCAGTATATTGCACAGTCCTGCTACCTCCCTCTGCTCTGCTACCTGTAATAAGTGTCAGTATATGTCAGCTAATGCCAAGAAGGCAATCTGCCTGTGCAGTGTGTGCGGAAGCGTTCATGTGTGCATGCGTGTGTATGTATTATATATTTTTTTTTTTATGTAAGCAGTGCATGCATTTGTGTAGTATGTAAGTTTGTGCGTGAGCATAGCATTGTTTAGTGACAGAAAAACCCACAATGGTCACAGAAATAACTTAAATCTGACAGAAGTAATAATAAATCAAAAATCTATGAAAATGAGCAAATGAAAGTCAGACATTGCTTTTCAACCATGCTTCCACAGAATTCTAAAAAAAATAAAGCTCATGAAATAGGCCTGGACAGAAATGATGGTACCCCTGAAAATAATGTGACAAAAGGGACATGTTAAATCAAGGTGTGTCCACTAATTAGCATCACAGGTGTCTACAATCTTGGAATCAGTGAGTGGGCCTGCATAGAGGGCTACAGATACTCACTGTGCTGTTTGGTGACATGGTGTGTATCACACTCAACACGGACCAGAGGAAGCAAAGGAAAGAGCTGGTGGTGGTCAAGCTGGTAGTTTTGCTACCCCTGCTGATGCTGGCCTGGCAGGTGGTGCAAATGGCCTTTTTGGGGTTATCGGCCGAGTCTTTAACCCCTTTCTGACATGAGACTTACTATTCCGTCCATGTGCCCTGAGCCCATATGCCCAGGGACGTGATAGTACATCTCATGCTATCAGACGCGCTGACGGGTGAGCGCAGCCGATCGGTGCCGGGTGTCAGCTGATTCTCACAGATGACACAGACCGCTCCCAGCACTTTATCCCCCGGCACACTGCGATCAAAGATGATCGCAGCGTTCCGGCTGCTGCAGAGGGGATGACAGCCCCTCTGCTTTTGGATCGGAGACTCCGTGGCATGCCAATCGTTCCAATTGAGACCCGGATGTCGTCACGAAGACTTCCGGGTCTCCAGGTCAAAGTGACTTCCTGACATGCGCAGTCAGGAAGTCTCAGGTTAGTGCACAGAGAAGCTGCAGCGCTACAAGCTTCTATAGTGGAAAAATTAAAAAGTTATAGCTCTCAGAATAAAGCGATGCAAAAATAATTATTTGTTATATAAAATAGTTTTTATTTTATAAAAGCACCAAAACATAAAAAAATGCTATAAATGAGGGATCGCTGTAATCGTACTGACCCGAAGAATAAAACTGCTTTATCAATTTTACCACACGCGTAACGGTATAAACGCCCCCCCCCCCAAAAGAAATTCATGTATTGCTGGTTTTTGTTCATTCTGCCTCCCAAAAACCGGAATAAAAAGCAATCAAAAAATGTCATGTGCCCGAAAATGTTACCAATAAAAATGTCAACTCGTCCCGCAAAAAACAAGACCTCACATGACTCTGTGGGCCAAAATATGGAAAAATTATAGCTCTCAAATTATGGTGATACAAAAACGTTTTTGCAATAAAAACCGTCTGCCATGCGCCCAAACAGTGGTTTACTCCCACATATGGGGTATCGGCGTACTCAGGACAAATTGCTCAACAACTTTTGGGGTCCAATTTCTCTTGTTACCCTTGGGAAATTAAAAAATTATGGGTGAGAAGATCATTTTTGTGGAAATAATATGATTTTTTATTTTTACGGCTCTACGTTATAAACTTCTGTGAAGCACTTGGGGGTTCAAAGTGCTCAACACACATCTAGATAAGTTTCTTAGGGGGTCTACTTTCAAAAATCGTGGCACATGTGGGGGTTTCTACTGTTTAGGCACAGCAGGGGCTCTCCAAAGGCAACATGGCATCCGATCTCAATTCCAGCCAATTCTGCGTTGAAAAAGTCAAACGGCGCTCCTTCCATCATGTAGACCCCTAAAAGTGACTTCAAATGTGATGTGGTCCCTAAAAAAAAATGGTGTTGTAAAAATGAGAAATCGCTGGTCAACTTTTAACCCTTTAACTTCCTAACAAAATTCCTGCATGGAAGGGGAACCATGAAAAGTCACCGGCAATAGCGTTAAGGTACTGTCACACTAAGCGAGATCGCTAAAGAGTCACCGATTTTATGACGCAGTAGCGATCTCGTTAGCGACGCAGCTGTGTGTGACATGTAGCGGCGATGTGGCCCCTGCTGCCATGTCGCTGATCGTTCATGAACGTTCTGAGCTGTTTTTTGGCCGTTGGTGTCCCGCTGGTGAGCCTGAATCGTTGAGTGTGACACCCTTTATGAACGACTTCACCAGCGTCGCAGGTGGGACTAGGTTTTCCCAACGACCACAGAGGTCGTTATACAGATCGCTGATCTCTGATGAGATCTTTGTGTTTGGAAGCTAACTAGCAACCACATAGCGATCGCACTAGTAATCTCGCCAGGTCGTGTCGTTGTCGTGATCGCTAGTGCGATCGCTAAGTGTGACAGTGCCTTTACAGTTGGTATAATTGCAATGCACATGTGTGCATTTACACTGTGCATTGTTTTTCTGCCACACCTCCATGAAAAGGCCATCAGGAGGGTTCTCTTGCCTCCTAAGACAAGCAACAGGTATGCAGTAAAGATATGGGAATGGTAAGGTGAAGGGGACATTTAAATTGTAATTTCGGTCATGTGAAGCATAATTTTGAAGTGCTGCATGATATCTATTATGGTGCAAATTGCATCATTGGAGAGGAAGGGGACTTCATCTCTAGTGCCACCTATTGGAAGTAGCAATCCTCTTCGTCAACACCCCGGAGCACCGTGTCTTTTACCTTGGGTCATATAGCACGGCTTGTTAAAGGGTCGATATTGACTTTAGGATTGCTATCTTCAATAGGTGGCACTAGAGTTCAAATCATCTTCCGCTCTGAAAAGACAATTTGCATATTTAATTTCTAGGAGGAGCATGTATGGAATATAAGTCTCTTCATTCTGACATGCCAGACCTGGCTTGTCACTCTCCAAAAGGAGAAACATTACCCCTTAGATCCCAGTCTTAAGCCAATCACCTAGCCAAATTAGATCTCATACTTTGCACTGACAAGCGGCAACACCCTGAAACACTGTGCCTGCCTATTGAGATTCTGGTTTAATTTTAATTTTTATCCTAAGTCATGTGACAAGGCTCGTTAAAGGTTGATATTGACTTTTAGGATTGCTACTTCCAATAGTTGCCACTAGAGTTCAAGTTCTCTTCCTCTCTGAAGATGCAATTTGCATATTTGTTTTTCCCAGAGGAGCATGAATGGTGTATAAGTCTCCTTACTCTGACATACCAGTCCTAACATGTCACTTTCCACAAGGAGAACACATTACCCCTTAGCTCCCATATCTCTTGGGGCACACCACTCTGTTTCTCTCCTTTGGACAATGTAAACAGTAATTAGAATGCCACACTACTTTTTTATTTTTTTCCAAAATTTTCACGTTCCATCTTCCAAGAGCTATAACTGTTATTTTCACATTGGCATAGCCATATATGGGATTTTCACAGGGTTTCTTGGAATACCAACATGACAGCCATTGGGACCCACCTGCCACAGAAATTCAGCAGAGATGGTGCAAATCTACACAAGAGTGAGATGTTGCGATGTACTGACTGGCTACTTGACCATGCCTTTTGTTAATCTAATATGCATTTATTGAGTTTAAACTTTTATGCAATCTAGTTTGTTAAGCTTGGGGTTCAGCTCCAATCACTGTCTCATGAGCACTGACAAATCAAAGCGAGAACTGGGCAGGTGTTTACCCTCATCGGCACAACCCTCCATATTGCTGCCTTCACTGGACAGGATCCATTAACACTGTTAAATATGTTTTCCCACTTAATACATTTATCACATATAAAAAAAACAGGCAAAAAATAACTGAACAAATGGACACACGGAGCCACACCGATCACCAGAACACTTTTCAAAAATGTATTCCTGCTGCTCCTCGGAGCATGGCGGGTTTTTTTGTTTCGTTTTTTAAAATCTGCCATGTCATTCTAGAGACATGAATCTTTTTTTATTTAGTGCTAATTATTTTTGTAGTCTTTACCAAGGGGGCAATTCTCACAGTGTAATAACGCAGGGCAGCCTAAAGACACGTTCCCAGAGAATCATGTGAGCTACACCTCTTAGTAAAGACCGTACTAACTAGCACTAAACCAAAACGTCCATATGTTTGGAACTGTATGTCAGATTTTTTATAAAAAGTACATATAAATAATTGTAAATACATAATACAATACCACCATCATGCACGGTACACTATTGGGTAACAATAGGGTTCCAATATAGCACACAATGGGCGTAAGTCTCCCAGAGGGACAGTCTGCACCTACTGACTGGTGTTGACCTGATAAGATAACTCATTTTAATAATGAAATTTAATAATGGAATTTTAGTGTTTTGGGTTTGTTTGTTTTTTAACATTTAGTTGTTTTTTTTGTCAAACAGATGGATGACAGGAGAGTGGGAGCAATGTTCGGCAACATGTGGAAAAACCGGTTATGAAAGTCGCACAGTACGATGCATTCAACCTCTAAGTGACAATATGAACAGATCTGTGCACAGTAAATACTGCAATGAGAATCGTCCAGAAATCAAAAGACCTTGCAATCGACAACCATGCCCACTTCAGTGGAGAGTAGGACCATGGTCACACGTATGTATGATATTTAAATTTCCTTTTTTAAAGGCACAATTTATTTTTCTTACAGTTTTAAAGGGAATCCGTCACCAGGTTTTTGCTACCTCAACTGAGAGTAGCATAATGTAGGAAAAGAAACCCTGATTCCAATGAGGTATCAGTTAGTTTACTGGGTGCATCAGTTGTGACACAATCAAAGTTCTTAAATATAGAATGCAGCACAGCTCAGAAAGCTAACCCTGCTCACACCACAGCTTACTATGTACATAGTCTATTGACAGTGAGCGGGTTATCACAGGAGAGGGCGTGGTCAGTCTAGCAGTTAGGAGAGAGACCTAGTCCAAGCCGTGATAATATCCTGGTGATAAAACCTTCATTGTAAGTAAACAACAGCACACAGTCGGATAATTGACACATAGGTGAATTCATTGTTTTTTAACCCTACATCAGGCTGTCCTCAGATTACAAAGCAAAAACCTCCTGACAGATTCTGTTTAAGTGTTAATTTTCTGGCTTTGTATAAACTATTATTTTTTTATATTTGGTACATGATTTCTTCATGTAGTATCTGTAGTTTTTCCATATTGTAATAGAGTGTAGAATAAATTAACTGTGTGGTATTGGAATAAGATGACATTCAAAATTGATATGGTTGCAGATTAGTCAATGTAAAAGTGTAGTAGCTATACACCACATTCCAAATTATTGTGCAAATTGGATTTAAGTGTCATAAAATGTAATTTATTTAGTTTTTAAATAAATTTGTTGATGGTATTGTGTCTTAGGGCTTTTTGAATCATTGGAACTCAAACACCTGTGATACTTAGTTTGCCGGGGAGCCCAATTAAAGTAAAACTACTTAAGAAGGACTTTCCACATTACTAAGCAGGGCAGTTTTCAAGCAATATGGGAAAGAAAAATGTCCTCTCTGCTGACAAAAAGCATCAAATAGTACAATGCCTTTGACAAGGTATGAAAACATTAGATATTTTACGAAAATTTAAGCGTGATCATAGTACTGTGAAGAAAATTGTGGCTGATACAGAGCACAGACAGGTTGATTCAGATAAAGGCATAATGAGGAAGGTTTATGACAGACAAATTCATCAGATTAAGAGAGCAGACGCTAAAGTACCATTACAAATCAGCAAACCGGTATTTCAAGCTGCTGGTGCCTATGGAGTCGCGCAAACATCAAAGTGTAGGATCCTCCAGAGTGTTGCAGATGTGTATAAGCTTTCTATTTGTCTGCCCCTAAACAGTGCTCACAAGCAGAAGCTATTGCAGTGTGCCCAGACATACATGATCATGACTCATTTTAAACAATCTTGTTTATTGATGAGTGCCATGCAGCCCTGGATAGTCCAGATGGATGGAGTAATGGACGGTGCATGGCGACCATGTCTCAACAAGGCTGCGACATCAACAAAGAGGTGGCAGAGTCATGTTTGGGCGCGGAATTATGGGCAAAGAGGTGCTAGGCACCTTTAGAGTCCCTGAAGGTGTGAAAATGACTGTGGTATAGTATATAGAGTTTCTGTCATGATACAAAAGGAAGAACCGTGCCATCCATGCAAAATCCTCTTCATGCATGACAATGCGCCATCTCAAGCTGCAAAGAATACCTCTGAGTTATTGGCTGCTATGGGCATAAAATGAGAGAAACTGTTGGTGTGGCCACCATCCTCCTCTGACCTCAGTCCTACCGAGGACCTTTGGAGAATCCTCAAGCAAAAGATCCATGAAAGTGGGAGGCAGTCCACACCAAAAACAGCAGCTCTGGGAGGCTACTCTGACATCCTTCAAAGAAATTTAAGCAGAAACTATACAAGAACTTATAAGTTCAATGGATGCAAGAATTGTGAAGGTGATATCAAAGAAGAGGTCCCATGTTAACATATAACTTGGCCTGTTAAAATGTTTTTGATTGAAAAAGCATTTGATTTCAGTAAATGTGATCTCTAAGTCTTAATGCTGTCAATGCAACAGCTGTCCATTTTCAGTTCTTTACAACCTATGAAACGTTTGGAAACTCTGTTGTGCGGCTCACAGAAGGATATAAATTAAAAAAAACATCACAGAAAAAAGCAACCTTACCAACACCAGGTCAGAATACCAATGCACTAGCAGGTTGCAGAAGACCCCCATGATAAAGGCAGGGGCAGCACAGTTGGAAAATATTAATGAAATAACCACTCACAAGCCTACGAATTCATAGAGGGAGTGGTTGCCTAGTATTTAAAATGCAAACAGATGAGGCTTACATAGAACTCCAGTCAAACAGGTACATGACACCCATACTATTAGATTAGTACTTTTCTGACTTGCAAGCGTGAAGACCCTTGTCGTGAGTTGTGAGCTTACGTATTTTGGCCAAAAAATCAACCAATGCCTTGTGTATTTTTTACATAATTTTTTATTGCACATTTTTCCATTTTTATGCAGGAAGCAGCCAGTCCCTTTAGTGTTTGTTGGGTGAATTGGTGTGTCTGTTCTTGTGGGGTGCACTTATATAGTGCTGGACAGCCCATCTTATATAGTTACGTAGGGTGAAAAAAGACCAAGGGCCATCGAGTTCAACCTTTCTCCTTGTTATATCCTTTTTTAAAAGCTGTTATAGTGTTTGCAATTACTACCTCTTGTGGTCGGCATTCCACAGTCTGACTGCTCTAACTGTAAAGAACTCTTTCCTATTTAATTGACATAATCTCCTTTCTTCCACTCGCAATGAATGCCCCATGGTCCTTAGTATGGTCCATGGAAAAAATAAGTCATGTTTCAGTCCTTTGAATTAACCACACATGTATTTATACATATAAATGAGATCTCCTCTGAGACGTTTTTTCTAAGCTAAACAAGCCCAAGTTTTCCAACCTTTCATCATATGAGAGGCCTTCCCTCCCATGAAATAACCTAATTGCCCGTCTTTGAACTGACTAACTTCTGAATATCCTTTTTAAAATGTGGAGCCCCAAACTGGATCCCATATTCTAGATGTGGCCTCACCAGTAATTTATAAAGTGGTAACAATATGTTGGGATTGCAGGGTTTTATCTCTTTTTATATACCCTAAAATCTTGTTTGCTTTTGCGGCTGCTGCTTAACATTGAGTACTGCTGCTCAGCTTACCTGTAACCAGAATACCCAAGTCCTTCTCCTGTTCTGTAGTCCCGAGTTTACTCCCATTTAATGTATATGCAGCTATAGGATTACTCCGTCCTAGGTGCATTAAGGTACTGCCACACTAAACTATCCCGCTAGCGATCATGATAACGACGCATACTAATGCGATCGCTAGCGGGATAGTTTCAATATCGCTAGTAGCGGCTTAATTTAGCGATGTCGTTAAGGACGCTATCGCGGTTAGCGATCTCCTTAACGACTTTAGCGGTACAAAAATACCGCTAAATCGCTAAAAAAAGGTGCCACACTCAGCGATATATACTTACCAGCGGGGCGCCGACGATAAAAATAGGGTCCGGAACGATGAGAACGACGAGCGAGATCACAGCAGGATCTCAGCAGGGCCACGTCGCTGGTAGATGCCGCACACAACAACATCGCTAACGGGATCGCTAAATAGTGACGTTTTTTAGCGATCCCGTTAGCGATGTTGTTTAGTGTGGCATACCCTTTACGCTACGTTTATCAACATTAACCTCTTCGCCCCAAAGCCTGTTTTCACCTTCCTGACCAGGCCAAATTTTACAATTCTTACCACTGTCACTTTGAGGTCATAACTTTGGAATGCTTCAACAGATCCTGGTGATTCTAAGATTGTTTTCTCGTGACATATTGTACCTCATGATAGTGTTAAAATTTCTTTGATATGACTTCCGTTTATTTGTGAAAAAAATGGAAATTTGGCAAAAATTTAGCAATTTTCAAACTTAATTTTCATGCCCTTAAAGAGAGTCATATTGCAAAAATAGTTAATAAATAACATTTCCCACATCTACTTTACATCAGCACAATTCTGGAAACATTTTTTTTTGTTAGGACGTTATAAGGGTTAAAAGTTGACCAGCGATTTCTCATTTTTAGAACAAAATTTGCAAAACCATTTTTTTATGGATCACCTCGAAGTGATTTTGAGGGGCCTATATGACAGAACATGCCCAAAAATGACTACATTATAAAAACTGCACCCATCAAGGTACTCAAAACTACATTCAAGAAGTTTATTAACCCTTCAGGTGCTTCACAGGAATTTTTGGAATGTGGAAGAAAAAAATAAACATTTACTTTTCTTTCCCAAAAATTTTCCTTTAGACCTATTTTTTTTTTTTTACTTTCGCAAGGGTAACAGGAGAAAATCGACTGTACATGTTTTGTGCAATTTCTCATGAGTGCGCAGATACCCAACATGTGGAGGAAAACAACTGTTTGGGTGCTCAGGAGGGCTTGGAAGGGAAGGAATGACGTTTGACTTTTTTAATATAAAATATGCTGGAATAATTAACTTGTCATGTTGCATTTGGAGAGCCCCTGATGTGCCTAAACAGTGGAAATCCCCCACAAGTGACACCATTTTGGAAACTAAACCCCTTTGGGACCTTACCTAGATGTGTATTGAGCACCTTGAACCCCCATGTTCCTCACAGAAGTTTAATAACATTAAGCTGTGAAAATAAAAAAAATCACATTTTTCCCACAAAATTCTTTTTTTAGCTACAAGTGGACCCCAAAGTTTGTTGTGCAATTTTTCTGAGTTCACCGATAGCCCATATGTGCTCGAAAACTACAGTCATGGCCAAAAGTTTTGAGAATGACTCAAATATTAATTTTTACAAAGTCTACTGCTTCACTTTTTCTAATGGCAATTTGCATATACTCCAGAATGTTATAAAGAGTGATCAGCTTAACAGCAATTACTTGCAAAGTCAATATTTGGCTAGAAAATGAACTTTATCTCCCAAAACACATTTCAACATCATTGCAGCCCTGCCTTAAAAGGACCAGCTAACCTCTTTTCAGGGGATTGCTCCATTAACACAGGTGTGGGTGTTGATGAGGACATGGCGGACAACGATGATAAGGAATGACACATGACACTTTAAAAGGAGGCTGGTGCTTGGCATCATTGTTTCTCTTCTGTTAACCATGATTATCTCTAAAGAAACACGTGCAGTCATCATTGCAATGCATAAAAATGGCCTAACAGGGAAGAGTATCGCAGCTAGAAAGATTGCACCTCAGTCAACAATCTATCGCGTCATCAAGAACTTCAAGGAGAGAGGCTCCATTGTTGCCAAAAAGGCTTCAGGGCGCCCAAGAAAGACCAGCAAGCGCCAGGACCGTCTCTTAAAAATGTTTCAGCTGCGGGATCGGGCTACCAGCAGTGCAGAGCTTGCTCAGGAATGGCAGCAGGCAGGTGTGAGTGCATCTGCATGCACTGTGAGGCGGAGACTCTTGGAGCAAAGCCTGGTCTCAGGAAGGCAACAAAGAAGCCACTTCTCTCCAGAAAAAACATCATGGACAGACTGATATTCTGCAAAAGTGTCATGTGTGCATCGCCACGAAGATCGTCGCGGTTGCACATTCTGACTTCTCACAGCTGAGTTGCTGTTTCTTTGTGTTTGGCAGTTAGGGAGTTAATTCTGTCTGTGCTCAGTTCTGGGACTGGGTGCAGTTTTCTCCCGGCTGCAATTAATTATTTGTTGATTGGTTTCCTTTAAATCTCTGGTTGTCTGTGTTGGGAGTTGCCAGTGAAATTCTTCATGCAGACCACAGATAGGATTGTATCTGTATAGACTTAAGTTAAAGAGCTCCTTAGTTGTTTTAAGCTCACCTTGCTTAGAGTTTAATATCCCAGATCATTTATGTTCCTTCTGTGTTTGAGTGTGTATGCAAGTCTGTGTTTTCTCCAGGCTGTCTTATATGTCTAATCTGTGTATTTAGCAGAGATCAGCCCATATCCCTTTGGTGGTAATCAGAATCCTTCTTAGGACTGATTACAGGGTTCAGGGACTGATAGGAGACAGGGTTAGGCTGGAGACTTGGACCTCTGAACCATTATCAGTACCTCCAAGGTGAGGGATTAGTTAGGACCCCAGTTTAGGGTCAGGTTAGACCCCCGGTCCTCCTCTTTCCTGTGACAGTGTATCAAGTCCTCAAGATTAACCCTGAGTTCAACGGATATCGTGTCAGGTAAATCTATTCTATATTTACATGCTGATGTTGCTAATCTATATGTTGTATAGAGTGTTGTTCTTTAAGAATAGTTTACTGACATCGTACACATATCATAAGACCGCGTGACATTTTCACTGGCCCATAAAATTATTCCCAGTTGCCATGGATCCAGTAGCCCAGCTGGCTCTGCAGTTGCAGGGATTATCCATGGAGCTGACGGACATCAAGTCCAAAGTTTTGTCTCCCTCGGAGCAAACCAGATTTGAACCTAAAGTAGCTCTCCCGGACAGGTTCACTGGTGGGCGAGACAAATTTTTTACCTTCAGGGAAGCATGTAAATTGTATTTTCGGCTTCGGCCTCGATCATCAGGGAGTGAAGAGCAGAGAGTGGGAATTGTTATCTCGCTCCTACAAGGGACCCTGAATCCTGGGCCTTCTCCCTTACTCCGGGATCCCCGGCTCTACAGTCAGTAGATCGATTTTTTACTGCCCTGGGTTTGGTATATGATGACCCAGATCGGGTCTCTCTTGCTGAGACAAAATTACGTAAGATACAGCAGGGAGATCGTCCGGCGGAGGAATTTGCTTCTGAGTTCCGTAGATGGGCCACAGATACTCAGTGGAATGACCCAGCTCTTAGGAGCCAGTTTTGTCATGGGCTTTCTGACAAATTAAAGGACGTTTTGGCTCAGTATGATTCTCCTCCATCACTGGAGGCTGCTATGGCCCTAGCTATCCGTACTGATAGACGGCTCCGGGAGAGGTGCGAGGTAACTCCGCCCCCTGTTGTTACTCCACCTACTACTAAAGTCCCTTATGTTGAGGTTCCCCTTGTCTGTTCGGAGGAGCCTATGCAGTTGGAGGGACATCATTTCGTAGGAGGGGATTGGCGGTACGCCGCAGGACTAGAAGGTGTTTCTTCTGCGGGAAAGAGGGACATTTTGTTGGGGGATGTCCATCCCGTGCCTTGTTGAGCAAAAAGTCGCCGGAAAACTGTTAATCCCAGGTTGTGTGGTGGACGACAACCTGGGAGTATGTATTTCGTCCGCTAGTTCTTCTCAGTTCCTTGTACCAGTGGAGGTGGTGGTTGGTACGAGAGTGGAGAGATTTTCTGTTCTTCTTGATAGTGGGTCCGGGGCTAATCTGGTTGACGCTCAGTTTGCTCAGGCTCAAGGTATGCATCTGAGTGTATTGGTCAAACCGATCCCTATATTCTCCATTGACGCCAGGCCTCTCGGCCAAGGTAGCTTTGTTCATGAGGTTCATAACATTGACCTTCGGGTAGGGGCAATACATAGGGAACTATTATCTTGTTATGTGTTGGAGGGTCTACCTACTCCTATTGTGTTGGGACTTCCTTGGTTGGTTAAACATAACCCTGTGATTAATTGGCAGTCCAGAGATATAAGCCAATGGGGGGAGTTTTGCAAAAGTAACTGCATGAACACAGTCATCAGTGCGGTCGTGCCTAGTACTTTGCCTCCTTTTTTGGAGGACTTTGGGGATGTGTTCTCTGAGGAGGGGTGTCAGGAGTTGCCTCCTCATCGCGTGTATGACTGCTCTATTAATTTACTTCCTGATGCTAAGTTACCTAAAGCTAGGTTATATAACCTTTCTGGTCCTGAGAGGCAGGCTATGAAAGATTATATTTCGGAAAGTCTGGCCAAAGGGCATATTAGACCTTCATCTTCCCCAGTGGCCGCGGGGTTCTTCTTTGTGAAGAAAAAATATGGAGGCCTACGCCCTTGCTTGGATTTCCGCGAACTTAATCGGATTACTGTTCGAGATCCGTATCCACTCCCTCTGATTCCTGATCTCTTCAATCAAATTGTTGGCGCCAAATGGTTCTCTAAATTGGATCTCAGGGGGGCGTATAATCTGATTAGGATAAAAGAGGGGGATGAGTGGAAAACGGCGTTTAACACGCCGGAGGGACATTTGAGAACCTTGTCATGCCTTTTGGTCTGACTACTGCACCAGCAGTATTCCAACATTTTGTTAATGACATTTTTCGTCATCTGGTGGGGCTGTTTGTGGTCGTATATTTGGATGACATTTTAATTTACTCACCAGATCTTGTGTCTCACCAGGAGCATGTGAGACAGGTGTTGCAGATCTTGCGAGACAATAAACTATACGCCAAACTGGAAAAGTGTGTATTCGCCGTACAGGAACTTCAGTTTTTGGGTTTCTTGGTGTCAGCCTCCGGTTTCCGTATGGACCCTGAAAAGGTGAGAGCAGTGCTTGAATGGGATCAGCCAGAGGATCTTAAGGCTCTGCAGCGTTTTCTGGGGTTTGCTAACTACTACCGGAGATTTATTTGTAATTTCTCATCTGTTGTCAAACCTCTCACTGACATGACAAGAAAAGGGACGGATTTTTCTAAATGGTCGGACAAACCTTGCCAAGCTTTTTCCTCTTTGAAAAAATGTTTTGCTTCGGCACCCGTTCTCATCCAACCAGATGCATCACAGCCGTTCGTTGTGGAGGTGGACGCGTCTGACGTAGGGGTGGGTGCAATATTGTCCCAGGGTCCGTCCCCTGGTAAATGGCATCCGTGCGCTTTCTTTTCTAAAAAATTGTCGTCCGCCGAAAGGAATTATGATATCGGCAATAGGGAACTTTTGGTCATTAAGTTGGCTTTTGAAGAATGGCGTCACTTTTTGGAGGGGGCAGTCCACCCGGTCACCGTCATTACTGATCACAAGAACCTGCTGTATTTGGAATCTGCTAAGCATCTGAATTCCAGACAAGCTCGATGGTCGTTGTTTTTTACCAGGTTTAATTTTGTTGTCACTTATCGCCCTGGATCTAAGAATGTTAAGGCGGATGCCTTGTCTCGCAGTTTCCCAGGGGCCGGGAAAATGGATGACCCGATTCCTATCCTTCAGGAGGGGGTGGTAGTGTCGGCTGTATGTTCTGAGCTTGAGGAGGAGGTGTTAGAGGCTCAGGGGGACGCCCCTGCAGGACCTCCAGGGAGACTGTTTGTCCCAAATCAGTTGAGACAAAAGGTTATTGAGGCACATCATAATTCTGCTTTAGCAGGACATCCAGGGAGTAAGGCTACTTTAGATCTCCTTTCTCGCCGGTTTTGGTGGCCTAACGTTAATAAAGATGTTTTAACTTTTGTCGCGTCCTGTGGGGTTTGTGCTCGCTCTAAGACCCCTCATACCCGTCCGTCTGGGACCCTCTTACCCTTGAAACTTCCGGAGCGTCCATGGACTCATTTGTCTATGGACTTCATCACGGACCTTCCTCAGTCGTCAGGGAAGACTGTCATACTGGTGGTTGTTGACAGGTTCAGTAAGATGGCACATTTCATTGCTCTTCCTGCCCTCCCTAATGCTAAAACTCTGGCGCAGGTGTTCATTGGGGAGATTGTGAGACTTCATGGGTTGCCTTCTGATGTGGTGTCAGATAGGGGGTCTCAGTTTGTGTCCAAGTTTTGGAGGGCATTTTGTTTACGTCGGGGGATGCAATTGTCATTTTCCTCGGCTTTTCATCCGCAGACCAATGGTCAGACAGAGCGTCTGAATCAAAGCCTTGAGACTTATCTTCGGTGTTTTGTCTCAGAGAACCAGGAGGACTGGTCTTCTTTCTTGCCTCTGGCAGAGTTCGCTCTTAACAACAGGCGGAGCGAGTCCACTGGTAAGTCCCCGTTTTTTGGGGCA
This sequence comes from Oophaga sylvatica, assembly GCA_033576555.1. Taxonomy (NCBI): domain Eukaryota; kingdom Metazoa; phylum Chordata; class Amphibia; order Anura; family Dendrobatidae; genus Oophaga; species Oophaga sylvatica. Next base: position 66,356,120 of record JARQOD010000004.1, on the reverse strand, counting down.
TATGGTTTTCATCCCCAGTTTTGTACATTCAATGGGGGGGGCCCTTCTGGGGTTCCTGAGGAGGAGCGTTTCTCGTCGTCACTTGCTTCAGTGTGGAGAGGTGTATTGAATAATCTGAGTGCTATGGGGAACCGTTATAAACGTATGGCTGATAGGAGGAGAGTTTCTGGTCCAGATCTTAATGTGAACGATCTGGTATGGTTGTCTACCAGGAATATAAAACTTAAAGTTCCCTCCTGTAAGCTGGGCCCCAGATTCATCGGGCCGTACAGGATCAGTTCCATAATTAATCCTGTGGCATTTCGTCTGGACCTCCCTCCTACGTTTAAAATTCATAATGTGTTCCACAAGTCATTACTTAAGAGGTACGTGGCACCAGTCATACCATCACCTCTACCTCCTCCTCCAGTGGTGGTCAATGGTAACTTGGAGTTTCAAGTGTCAAAGATCATTGACTCACGTCTGAATCGCCGGTCCCTTCAGTACTTGGTGCATTGGAAGGGGTATGGTCCAGAGGAGAGGACGTGGGTTCCTGCGTCTGACATTAACGCAGATCGTTTGGTGCGGACCTTCCACAGAACTCACCCGGGCAAACCTGGCCCTGAGGGTCCGGAGGCCCCTCATAGAAGGGGGGGTACTGTCATGTGTGCATCGCCACGAAGATCGTCGCGGTTGCACATTCTGACTTCTCACAGCTGAGTTGCTGTTTCTTTGTGTTTGGCAGTTAGGGAGTTAATTCTGTCTGTGCTCAGTTCTGGGACTGGGTGCAGTTTTCTCCCGGCTGCAATTAATTATTTGTTGATTGGTTTCCTTTAAATCTCTGGTTGTCTGTGTTGGGAGTTGCCAGTGAAATTCTTCATGCAGACCACAGATAGGATTGTATCTGTATAGACTTAAGTTAAAGAGCTCCTTAGTTGTTTTAAGCTCACCTTGCTTAGAGTTTAATATCCCAGATCATTTATGTTCCTTCTGTGTTTGAGTGTGTATGCAAGTCTGTGTTTTCTCCAGTCTGTCTTATATGTCTAATCTGTGTATTTAGCAGAGATCAGCCCATATCCCTTTGGTGGTAATCAGAATCCTTCTTAGGACTGATTACAGGGTTCAGGGACTGATAGGAGACAGGGTTAGGCTGGAGACTTGGACCTCTGAACCATTATCAGTACCTCCAAGGTGAGGGATTAGTTAGGACCCCAGTTTAGGGTCAGGTTAGACCCCGGTCCTCCTCTTTCCTGTGACAGTGTATCAAGTCCTCAAGATTAACCCTGAGTTCAACGGATATCGTGTCAGGTAAATCTATTCTATATTTACATGCTGATGTTGCTAATCTATATGTTGTATAGAGTGTTGTTCTTTTAAGAATAGTTTACTGACATCGTACACATATCATAAGACCGCGTGACAAAAAGGTACAGGCAGTGGACTGCTGAGGACTGGGGTAAAGCTATTTTCTCTGATGAATCTCCTTTTCGATTGTTTGGGACATCAGGAAAACGCCTCATTCGGAGAAGACAAGGTGAGCGCTACCACCAGTCTTGTCTCATGCCAACTGTTCAGCATCCTGAAACCATTCATGTGTGGGGTTGCTTCTCAGCCAAGGGAATCAGCTCTCTCACAGTCTTGCCTAAAAACACAGCCATGAATAAAGAAAGGTACCAGAATGTCCTCCAAGAGCAACTTCTCCTAACCCTCCAAGAGCAGTTTGGCGATCAACAATGCCTTTTCCAGCATGATGGAGCACCTTGCCATAAAGCAAAGGTGATAACTAAATGGCTCAGGGAACAAAACGTAGAGATTTTGGGTCCATGGCCTGGAAACTCCTCAGATCTTAATCCCATTGAGGACTTGTGGTCAATCATCAAGAGACGGGTGGACAAACAAAAACCTAAAAATTCTGACAAAATGAAAGCATTGATTGTGCAAGAATGGACTGCTATCAGTCAGGATTTGGTCCAGAAGTTGATTGAGAGCATGCCAGGGAGAATTGCAGAGGTCCTGAAGAAGAAGGGTCAACACTGCAAATATTGACTTGCTGCATTAACTCATTCTAACTGTCAATATAAGCTTTTGTTACTCATATGTTTGCAATTATTATATTTCTGTCTGTGATAAAAACATCTGTCAAACACACATAAAAACCAGAGGGCAGGCAGATCATGTGAAAATATAATATTTGTGTCATTCTCAAAACTTTTGGCCATGACTGTACTTTTGAGGCACAGTGCAAAGCTCAGAAAGGAAGTAGCGCCATATTACAGTGCAGATTTTGCTGCACTTGTTTGAGGGTGCCATGTTATATTAGAAAAGCCCCTGAGGTGCTAGAACAGCAGAAACCCCCATAAGTGACCCCATTTTACCAATTAAACCTCTCAATGAATTCATCTAGGTGTGCAGTGATTATACTGACACCACAGGTGTGTCATAAACTTTTATACCATTGGGCAGTGAAGAAAAAATAATTTTACATTATTACCACCAAGATTGTGTGTTAGCCCCAAGTTTTACATTTTCACACTAGGAAATGGGTAAAAATGGCACCAGAATTTGTCTCACAATTTCTGCTGAATGTAGAAATACTCTATATGTGGCTGTACAGTACTACTTTGCCATATGGAGTGACTCGGGAGGGACGGAGCGCTATTTTCCTCCATGAGCGAAGATTTTCCTAGAGTAATTTGCAGATTCCATATAAAGAGCCCCTAAATGCTAGAAAGGCAGAATCCCCCCTCAAGTGACCACATTTTGGAAATTATAACCCTTTGGGAATTTATCTACAGATGTAGTGACAATTTTGACTCCATGGGTGTTTTCCAGAAACAGGCAGCAGTGGATGTTCCTGAGTGAAAATTGCAAACTGCTGTTGTAGTGACCAGTACATTATGCCCACCTCATGCTTCTGGAGTCATGCACCCGTAAGTTAGGCGGGCTCTCATCACTACAGAAATGCCAAACATATTTGCGCTAAATGTTGTTTAGGCTCTCTGGGGCTCAGAAGGGAGGGATGCATTTGGATTTGGGAGCAGAGGATTTGCTGAATTTCTTTTGGTGGGTGAGGAGCCATTTCGCTTTTCCAGAGCCTTTGTGCTACCAGTAACGTGTAAACCCCTATATTTCCGTTAACAGATGACAAATCTGAGTGAGGGCTGTTATGAATGTGCTAGAGATGGTTTCTGAGCAGAGGCTCCCTCTGGTGGTTACGGACAGTACTGAACCTTTCAGCGAGGAGTGGCAATCTGGAATCACGGACTGGTCTGATATAAGAGAGGTTCCCTCCCATGATGGTTGCCGGTGATCAATTGTTCTTGTCTCAATTGTGGTTCCTGGTTCGTTTGGAGGTTTGCTGGAGTCCTGTCTGCATCTCCTGCTTTCAGATAAGATATCTTTTGCTTTTCTTTTTGTGCTTGCTTTTTGCATTGTTTTCTGCACTTTTGTGGAGGTCAGCCAGGTCCCTCCTGGGGCCTGAGCTCCTCACAGTTTTTCTGCAGTCACTGTTATTTACTCATTTGCTTTTTCCTGTTTATTCGGCGGCTGCTGCTTGGTTTTTGTTCACACTGAGATCTGATTTGGTGGAAGGTGAGATCGTGTGACATAACAGAATTGTTGGATTTTTGTAGGGTTTTCTGGGTTGCAGAAAGTAATCTCTCCTGTCCTATCCTATTTAGTCAGCTTGTGGCCCCAGTGTTTGCTCAGTCTATTTTCTGCCTATGTTTGTATTTTCATCTTGTCTAACCGCCATTATATGTTTGGGGGCTTCCTATTTTCTTTGGGGATCTGCTTCGGGGCAGATAGCTTTCATCTTTCTGCCTTTAGGTGTAGTTATCTCTCAGGCTGTGACGAGGCGTCTAGGATCAACGTAGGAACGCTCCACGTCTACCTCTAGTTGTGTCGTTAGTTTAGGAATCTGCAACCCATCAGTTACCAACATCTCAGGTGTTCGGCTGCCCTGCTGTTGTTCCTGTCCTCCTCAGCTACCATAACATAACAGTATCACCGGCCATAACTGAAAATTATATGTTACTCACAGAAGGGAAAAAAAGTGTGGAAAGAAAAAAGTTGTCAGAGTTGTCAGAGATTTTTTTTTTCTGTCTGTTGCATTTTTTCCCTCTTTTTCTCTGGGTGCTGAGGAGGATTTTTTTTTCACTCAATGGAGTTGGCACAGTTGTCTGGCCGTGTGGATCAGCTTGCCACTGAGGTTCGGAGTATTGCTACCTATCTTGCTGGGTTGCCGGTTGTGGAACCTAGGATTCCCATGCCAGATTTGTTTTTGGGGGATTGGGCTAAATTTCTGAATTTCAAAAATAACTGTAAGTTGTTTTTTGCCTTAAAGCCTAAGTCTTCAGGTAACGCTGCACAGCAGGTTCAAATTGTTATCTCTCTCCTGCGCGGCGATCCTCAGGATTGGGCTTTTTTCCTGACACCTGGGGATCCTGTTTTGAATGATATTGATGCATTTTTTCTGGCTCTGGGGTTATTGTATGATGAACCTAATGTCACTGATCAAGCTGAAAAAACCTTGTTGGCATTAAATCAGGGTCTTGAAGACGCTGAGTTGTACTGTCAGAAATTCCGAAAGTGGGCAGTCCTGACCAAATGGAATGATGATGCTTTGGCAGCCCTTTTTCGGAAGAGGCTGTCAGAGAATGTAAAGGATGTTATGGTGGGATTCCCTGCTCCCTCTGGTCTCAATGATTCTATGTCATTGGCTATTCAAATTGACAGACGTTTGCGTGAGCGCAGAGGTATGCGTGAGATAGTGTTGCCTTGTGAGCCAGCTTCTGAGCCCATGCAGTGTGATAGAGTGACTTCTGGGGCTCAGCGTCATGAGTTTCGAAAGCGCAATGGGTTATGTTTCTACTATGGTGATGCCTCTCATGCTATTTCAGTCTGCCCTAAGCGGGGAAGACGTTTTGCACGCTCAGTTGTCTTGGGTAGTGTTCAGACTAAATTTCTGTTGACTGTTACCCTGATTTGCTCCCTGTCCACATTTTCTGCTCAGGCTTTTGTTGATTCAGGAGCAGCTATTAACCTGATGGATTTTGACTTTGCCAAACGTTGTGGGTTTCCCATGATACCCCTGCGGAAGTCTATTCCCCTACTGGGCATTGATTCTACCCCGTTGGCAGAGAATAAACCCCAGTTTACTACTCAGGTGATAATGAGGGTTGAACCAGATCATCAGGAGAGTTGCAAATTTCTGGTTCTGTATAATCTGCATGACATTATTGTACTAGGTTTCCCTTGGTTACAGTCTCATAATCCTGTTTTGGATTGGAAATCTGTGTCTGTGACCAGTTGGGGCTGCCAATGTGTTAATGCCGACACTCCTGTTTTTTCTGCCTCTCCCAAGTCTCAGGATGTTCTTAACTTTTTGACTGATTTTTCGGATGTATTCAGTGAAAGTAAATCTGCATCTTTGCCCCCTCACAGGAGCTACGATTGCGCTATTGAATTAGTGCCTGGTGGTAAATTTCCTAAAGGTCGCCTTTTTAACTTGTCTGTACCTGAACACGATGCTATGCGATCTTATATCAAGGAGTCATTGGAGAAGGGTTATATCAGACCATTCTCTTCACCCTTGGGTGCCGGTTTTTTCTTTGTAGCCAAAAAGGATGGTTCATTGAGGCCGTGTATTGATTATCGTCTCTTGAATAAGATCACTGTGAAGTATCAATATCCGTTACCCTTGATTTCTGACCTGTTTTCCAGGGTGAAAAGTGCTAGTTGGTTTACCAAGCTTGACCTCAGGGGGGCGTATAACCTTATTCGCATTAAGCACGGGGATGAATGGAAGACGGCTTTTAATAACCCCAGAGGGGCATTTTGAGTACCTAGTGATGCCCTTTGGGCTCACTAATGCTCCTTCCGTCTTCCAATCCTTCATGAATGATATTTTCAGGGATTTTGTGGATAAATTTCTGATTGTTTATTTGGATGATATCTTGATTTTTCCAATGACTGGAACTTTCATGTGAAACATGTTCAGACTGTGTTCCAGATTTTGAGAGAGAATGCACTGTATGTGAATGGATCAAAGTGTCTTTTTGGCGTACAGAAGGTCTCATTTCTGGGATTCATTTTGTCTCCGTCTGTTATTGAAATGGACCCGGTCAAGGTTCAGGCCATCTGTGATTGGGTCCAACCTACTTCATTAAAGGCTCTTCAGAGATTTTTGGGTTTTGCCAATTTTTATCGCAAATTTATTGGTAATTTCTCCGGTATTGTTAAACCATTGACTGATTTGACCAAAAAGGGTTCTGATGTGGTGAATTGGCCTCCTGAGGCAGTCTCTGCATTTCAGGTAATTAAGCAGAGATTGACTTCTGCTCCTGTTCTACGGCAGCCTGATGTTTCTCTACCGTTTCAGGTGGAGGTTGATGCCTCTGAAATTGGGGCAGGTGCCGTTTTGTCCCAAAGAGATCCAGAGACCTCTAAGAGTAACCCTTGTGCCTTTTTCTCTCGAAAATTTTCTCCAACTGAACGTAATTATGACGTGGGTAATCGGGAGTTATTGGCCATGAAGTGGTCCTTTGAAGAGTGGAGACATTGGCTGGAAGGAGTCAAACATCAGGTGGTGGTCCTCACGGACCATAAGAATCTGGTTTATCTCGAATCAGCCAAGCGACTTAATCCTAGACAGGCCAGGTGGGCCTTGTTTTTCACACGTTTCAATTTTGTGGTTTCTTTTCTTCCTGGCATTAAGAATGTTAAGGCGGATGCCCTCTCGAGGAGTTTCTTTGCAGACTCTCCTGAGTTATCCGATCCTACTGTTATTTTGAAAGAGGGTGTAGTTCTTTCCGCCATCTCGCCCAATTTGGACTGGCCTTGGAAGGGTGTCAGGAGGATAAACCTGAGCGCTGCCCTATTGGGAAATTGTTTGTCCCAGACTAGTGGAAGAAGAGTGTGATGTCTGAGATTCATTCTTCCGCGTTGGCTGGTCATCCCGGGATTTTTGGTACCAGAGACTTGGTGAGTCGGTCCTTTTGGTGGCCTACTTTGTCTCGTGATGTCAGGGACTTTGTGCAGTCCTGTGGGACTTGCTCTCGCTCCAAGCCTTGCTCTCGCTCTAGTGGTTTGTTAATGCCATTACCTGTGCCCAAGAGGCCATGGACCCATATCTCTATGGATTTTATTTCCGAACTCCCTGTTTCTCAGAGAATGACCGTTATCTGGGTGATTTGTGATAGGTTTTCCAAGATGATACATCTTGTGCAATTACCTAAGTTACCTTCCTCCTCCGAATTGGTGCCTTTGTTCCTTCAGCACGTGGTTCGGTTACATGGCATTCCGGAGAACATTGTGTCTGATAGAGGAGTCCAGTTTGTTTCCAGATTTTGGAGGACATTTTGTTCTAAACTTGGTGTTCAATTATCTTTCTCCTCTGCTTTTCATCCTCAGACCAATGGACAAACCGAGAGAACAAACTAGACCTTGGAGACTTATTTGAAATGTTTTGTGTCTGCTGATCAAGATGACTGGGTCTCTTTTTTGCCTTTGGCTGAGTTTGCTCTTAATAATAGGGCTAGCTCTGCCACCTTGATGTCTCCATTTTTCTGCAATTTTGGGTTTCACCCTCGATTTTCTTCGGGACAGGGGAGGCTTCTGTCTGTCCGGGTGTTGACTCTGTTGTGAAGCGTATGCAGCAGATTTGGTACCAGGTAGTGGAGAGGTTGTCTCTCTCTCAGATGAAGGCCCAACGGTTTGCCAACCGGCATAGGACTGATGGTCCTCGGTTTAAAGTGGGGGACTTGGTTTGGTTGTCCTCCAGAAATATCCCTATGAGGGTTGCATCTCCAAAGTTTAAGCCCAGGTTCATTGGACCTTATAAGATCACGGAGATTCTTAATCCTGTTTCCTTCCGTTTGCTTCTTCCAGGGACATTTAAGATCCATAACGTGTTCCACAAGTCCTTATTGAAGAGGTTTGTCGAGCCAGTGGTTCCTATGGCTGCGCCTCCTGACCCTGTTTTGGTTGAGGGCAATTTGGAGTATGTGGTTGAGAAGATATTGCATTCTCGTTTGGCCAGGCAGAGTCTCCATACTTGGTGAAGTGGAGAGGTTATGGTCAGGAGGACAATTCTTGGGTGTTTGCTTCGGACATCCATGCTAGGAGACTGATCCGTGCCTATCACCGAGCTCATCCTGATCGGCCTGGTTGCACAAGTGAGGGTTCGGTGACCCCTCCTCAAGGGGGAGGTACTGTTATGGATGTGCTAGAGATGGTTTCTGAGCAGAGGCTCCCTCTGGTGGTTACAAACAGTACTGAACCTTTCAGCGAGGAGTGGCAATCTGGAATCACGGACTGGTCTGATATAAGGGAGGTTCCCTCCCATGATGGTTGCCAGTGATCAATTGTTCTTGTCTCAATTGTGGTTCCTGGTTCGTTTGGAGGTTTGCTGGAGTCCTGTCTGCATCTCCTGCTTTCAGATAAGATATTTTTTGCTTTTCTTTTTGTGCTTGCTTTTTGCATTGTTTTCTGCACTTTTGTGGAGGTCAGCCAGGTCCCCTCCTGGGGCCTGAGCTCCTCACAGTGTTTCTGCAGCCACTGTTATTTGCTCATTTGCTTTTTCCTGTTTTTTTGGCGGCTGCTGCTTGGTTTTTGTTCACACTGAGATCTGATTTGGTGGGAGGCGAGATCGTGTGATCTCAGTATTTTTGCAATCAGAATTGTTGGATTTTTGTAGGGTTTTCTGGGTTGCAGAAAGTAATCTCTCCTGTCCTATCCTATTTAGTCAGCTTGTGGCCCAGCGTTTGCTCAGTCTATTTTCTGCCTATGTTTGTATTTTCATCTTGTCTAACCGCCATTATATGTTTGGGGGCTTCCTATTTTCTTTGGGGATCTGCTCCGGGGCAGATAGCTTTCATCTTTCTGCCTTTAGGTGTAGTTATCTCTCAGGCTGTGACGAGGCATCTAGGATCAACGTAGGAACGCTCCATGGCTACCTCTAGTTGTGTCGTTAGTTTAGGAATCTGCAACCCATCAGTTACCAACATCTCAGGTGTTCGGCTGCCCTGCTGTTGTTCCTGTCCTCCTCAGCTACCGTAACATAACATAGGGCTTGCTTTTTTTTTGGATTGAGTTGAAGCTTTTATTGGGAACATTTTACATAACGTTTGGGAGCACATTTATCTAGCGCTCTACGCTGAGCACTTACTTTGAGGTTTCCATCTTAATCTCTGAGTGATGTGACAGATGAATCCCCTGAGGGATCCATTCACTATAATGAGGCAGCAGAATTACCCTGGACTCCGTCTGGCCTCTGTTCAGTGGTGTCCTTTTCAGAAGTGCACAAAACTGTGCAATCCTAAAAAGATGGACACCACCGGATCACAGGTTCTATGGCATCCACAGTGCCTCCATCTGCCTCATTATAGGGAATTTTTCGCCTGGGGTCCTGTCTGAATCACGCATGTTTTTCAGAGATTTACACGGAAACGTGTAAGCGTTCAGCGCCGAGCGCAGGATAAATGTGCGCCGAGCCTTACTGCGATATTTGGGAGTCAGAATGAATAAAATCAACAGTAGATGAAGAATTGGTTTTATTTATCTTTTACGCCGTTCCTTGTGCTGTATAAGTGATTAGGCAACTTTATTCTTCGAGTCGGTGCGATTACAGCGATACCAGATTTATGTCGGGTTTTTATGTTTGGCAGCTGTCACACACTAAAAGACACTTTTTATTGCAAAAAATAGTTTTTGGATCACCATATTTTGAGAGCTATAATTTTTTCATCTTTCGGCCGACAGAGTCATGTGCGGTTTTGTTTTTTGTGGCACAAGCTGACGTTTTTATTAGTAGCATTTTCGGGCACATGACATATTTTGATTGCTTTCTATTCTGGTGTTTGGGAGACAGAATGAACAAAAACTAGCAATTCAGAAATTGCTTTTTGTTTTTGTTTTTTTTATACCATTCCGCGTGTAGTAAAATTGATAAGGTAGCTTTATACTTTGGGTCAGTATGATTATAGCGATATCCAATTTATATTTTTTTTATGTTTTGGCTTTTTTATACAATGAAAACTATTTTCTAGAAAAAATAATTTTTTCATCGCTTTATTCTGAGAGCTATAACTTTTTTATTTTTTCTACTGATGGAGCTGTATGGCAGTTTGTTTTTTGCGGAACAAGATGACGTTTTCAGCTGTACCATTTTTATTTACATCTGTCTTTTTATCGCATTTTATTGCACGTTTTGTTTGGCGGTATGTTGATAAAGCATTGTTTTTGCCTCATTTTATTTTTACTGTGTTCATTGAAGGGAATAACTTGTGGGACAGTTTTACAGAGCGGGTCTTTACAGACGCGGCGATATCAAATATGTGTACTTTTATTTTTTTTATTTACATAAATGTATTTATTGGAAAAATATTTCTTTCTTTCTTTCTTTAGGGATTTTTTAAAAAAAAAAAAAAACATTTTTACACATTCTAATATATATATTTTGTTACTTTTTACATTGTCCCAGGATGGGAAATTGCTATATTATATCAGATCTACAATGTCACATGATCTGTGGTGGATATGCCACCATTAGATAAGAAGTGCAAGAAACAAGATATGTAAAGATTAAAATATAATTTTTATTAATGACAATTAAAATCGATTTATATACAAAAGAGTAGGGGAGACTCCAAAAGGAGGTCAGGGATGCGAACAATCACCACAGTATGTTAAACTGATTAAAGTTGTAAAAAAATTGTTGTAATAGAACTTAAATCAAAGGAAAAGCAAGCTAATGATAACAAGCAATTGCTCTACTGCCAAAAGTGCAGTAGTGCCAGTGTATCTCAGAACTATACCATTGTTAAATACAGTGTTATATAGCACTCATATATGGGTACTGCTCAGATATACTGTTAAAGTGCACTAGTGCTCATACGTGCTAATTTTTCTGTTCTTTGCAAACAGATTGTCTGCCCTTCCTATATGATGGATTTAAAAGCCTGGGAACAATCCTGGCAAGCCAAGGCATCTAATTTATTTAGACAGGGAGTCTCCAAAAACACTCAGAATATAACCCAAAATAACAAAGAATTAATTAAACAATATAAACATGCCCTGTACAAGAAAACTAGGGTTTGGTGGAACAGGTCCACTTTGGAAAATTATTTAGATCAGCAAATTATTCCTCGAGGACTGAGGGTACAATTATACCCTTCTTTTGAGTTGGAAGATGAAGTTTTAATTAAAAGATGGATTTCAGCAACGACAGCTTGTTCGCTTGAATTTATACAAATTATCATTGACAAGAATACTACATCCTTGCAAATTATCGATTCCACTATTGAGGAACTAGAAAAGTCCATCTTAAAAGAGATTCCAGTAGAAGATTTTGATAAAGTACTTGTAGACATCAATAAAGATGTAGACAAATGGGAAAATGATGTATGTCAAAATAAAATAAAAAAATTTCAGAGAGACCTAAATGACTATGATACAGACAGAATATATAGATGGCAATATAAAAAAGTAATCCTCAGGATAAGGCCAAAACTACACGGTCTAAAAGAATAATAACAGACCTTAATGAAAAACATGCCCATATGTATATTCATATCTAATTGTATATAGTAGAATAATTGGGCATTTTTGAAATGGATATAGTAAAAGGACAATCGTTACATAATTATATAATTGATACGAATGAAAGAACGATCAAAAAATCCAAAATTAATATACAAAATTATTTTATTATTCAAAATTTATAAAAGCAGGGAAATAGTGACAAAAAGACTCATGCCAAAAAGCATCAGTGGAAAATAGGACAAACACTGGTGAACAATGGCCAATTACATGAATAGAGAGATGTATATCATCAAAACTGCATGTGCAGACACATATATGTGTATAAAAATTGGACCAACGCAGTCATTAGGATGTTAGTAGCACAGCAAGATTGCAAACAGGATGTCAAAAGGGAATTAGTGTTAATTCATACTCTTAGGTATACAGAATACCAGCCCATTTAGGGGAATATCTAAGACATCACTGCTACCTAAACATATGAAACATCACAAATTTGTAATACATGTCACAAGAGTATTAGTATACCTGTTTAGATAGGAGACTGACACCAAGTGCGTCAAGAACTACAAGACAATCCATCCGCCGTAGTCCATCTGTGAGCTCGGCACCATTTCTGTCAGACGTGAATACCTCAGTTAGTGATGGGAAAACAAATATGAATAAGACGACTAACCACCAAAGGACTACTAACCAGGACAAGAAATTACCTGACATCTTTACTAGATCTAAAAATCTTTGCACACAAGGCGAAAAATTTAAGGTAATTAATCTATCTAAATATGTCTTGACCCAAACTCAGATTGAGGTTCTGGAGAAAGGCCTTACCTTCTCGCCTTCATGTCCTTCAGACAACATTACGGCGGTGAAAGATTTGCACCTCTTCTCCAGAAAACTCATTCTTAAAAAAACTCCATCATGGAAAGCACGATTACATAAATCCAGACAATACCTTTACTACTCGAGAAGAAATTGATGCAGTTAGGAATCTAGAGGAACTACTACAAGAAAATACTACACTTACGGTAAGTAGTTTCCCACACGATCTCTTTAACAAGTCACATAAGTTACCTCCCCTCAGCATTTGTCCAGCTGTTGAAGTCTTTACAAAAATTCTGATTTCAGAAATTGCAAATTGTCTCCTCAGAGAGGAAGAGCGCTAGAACTCTAGTGTCACCTATTGGAAGGTAGCAATCCTACAAGTCAATGTTGACCCTTTAACGAGCCTTGTCACATGACCTAGGATAATAGCCAAACCAGAATCTCAATTTGCAGACACTGTGTTTCGGGGTACTGCCGTTATCCAAGAAGTATCGGTTCTCCTTGTGGAGATCGACATGCTAAGCATGCCGAGATGAGGAGGGTCAACATTGACTTGTAGGTTTGCTACCTTCCAATAGGTGGCACTAGAGTTCTTGCTCTCTTCCTCTCTGAAGAGACAATTTGCATAATTAGCATATTTCCCAGAGGAGCATTGCGGCTTTAAGTCTCCTCATCTCGGCATGCTTAGCATGTCGATCTCCGCAATGAGAACCGATACTTCTTGGATAACGGTCTGACGCCTTTCATACAGCCAAACCAGATCTCCGCTTTGCACTGACGAGGGGCAGTACCCCGAAACACTGTGTCTGCAAATTGAGATTCTGGTTTGGCTATTATCCTAGGTCATGTGACAAGGCTCGTTAAAGGGTCAACATTGACTTGTAGGATTGCTACCTTCCAATAGGTGGCACTAGAGTTCTAGCTCTCTTCCTCTCTGAAGAGACAATTTGCATAATTAGCATATTTCCCAGAGGAGCATTGCGGCTTTAAGTCTCCTCATCTCGGCATGCTTAGCATGTCGATCTCCGAAAGGAGAACTGATACTTCTTGGATATACGTCAGAAATTGAAACTCTAGCCTCTAAACCTTCCTGGAAGACTAATCTAAACCAAGTTGAAAACAAGCATTAAAAGATCTACAGGCTCTCAAAGACATAGTGTTCAAGCCTGCCGATAAAGGGGGAAATTTGGTTGTGTGGCCTGTCACTCTATATGAAAAACAAGGCACACAAACTTTTAAATGCTACTAATTGCTTTCGTCTTTTATCTTCTAATCCCTTGGCCAAATTCCAAGATGATTTAGTGTCAATTATTGACCAAGCTTTCCAATTAGGAATTTTACCTAAAATCATGGTCAAAACTATTCAAAAGCTACAACCTAAACTACCCACACTATACTTAATCCCAAAACTTCATAAAAACCCCATTGATCCACCTGGAAGGCCTATTATATCTGGGAATGATAGCCTATGTGAACCTATTGCCAATTTCATTGATTTTTATTTGAGACCTCTTGTCTCTACTTTGCCATCATATATGCATGATACAACCTCAGCACTACAAAGATTAGATCATCTCTATCTAGAAGACCATATGATTATTGTCATCGTGGATGTTGAGGCCTTGTACACATCCATTAGACATAGGGACGGCCGCAAGGCAGTGGCATGGTACCTCAGAAACACTACATTGGAACCCGCTTTGATAGATGTTATTCTATCCCTCTTAGACTTTGTTCTCAACCATAACATCTTTACTTTTAAAAACAAAATTTACCTCCAAATACAAGGTACTGCTATGGGGCCTTCATGTGCCCCCTCGTACGTTAACTTGTTTTTGGGGGCATGGGAATGAGAAATTTTTCAAACCAACATCATCCCGGAGACCAAATGGATACAAGGATGGATGAGATATATTGATGATGTCTGGTTTGTATGGGAAGGGACTATTGAAAACCTCCATACTATGATGACAAAACTCAATAATAATGACATCAACATCCACCTGACATACCATTTTGGTAAAAGTGTAGAGTTTTTAGATCTCAAACTTGATGTCTCCCCCACGGGTTATATAACGACAAACCTGTATAGGAAACCCACCGCTACGAATTCCCTTTTACACGCCATATCAGCTCACCCACAGGCGACTATAAAAGGGATACCGTAAAACTCGGCACTCAACTTTGAGAAAACGTGGTAGTATTTATTGTAGTCAGTGATGTCAAACGTTTCGGTCCCAAGGGACCTTCAACAGTGACTATACAAAAAATAATATTATATGGTGAGTAAATTAAATTTGAAAATTGCATAACCGATGCTAAGCAAAGTATTTACACGTGGTCATTTCGATTAATAATAGGAGTATATCAAATGGAAGAAGACAATAATGGTTCAGTCGTTTCAGCATAGTACAACAGAAAAAATGCACATACCGTAGATCACAGTTAGATATAATTATATTGCCAGAGCGATTTATTTGCCCATAATGACCTGGAAATGATGGTGGTGGTATAAGTGAGAAATAAAACTGTATATAGTGAGTGAGCAAAGTGGAGTCTCTTATGCTTACCCCAGGAATAACACACTAGGAAATTGCGGTAATCCCCGCTCGTTTGGTCAAGTGCTGTGGAGTGACATGTGTCAGAGACGTATAAGAGATATATCAAGCTAATAGCCTAGGTCTGTGTATCATGCAGTCAAAGTACACATACCATATAGTACAGATGTGGGGGTCTGACATACGTTCAGATTGTATATTAGGGTCTGTAATCATGAAGGAAATACATATTTATCATGTAGTAGATGAATTCCCACGTGGCTTTAGTGTGAGGAGAGATACATTAAAATCTGACCTTGACAGCACAATATTACAAACTGATCTGGATAATATAACTGAATGAGCAAACACTTGGCAAATGAGGTTTAACCCCTTCCGACATGTGCCAAACTAGTACTGCTCTGTGGGAATTGCATTCCCACAAACAGCAGTACTAGTACGGAGCACGATCGCACGGCCTCACGCGATTGGGTGTGGGTGTCAGCTGTATGTGACAGCTGACACCCCGCAGCAATGCCCACGATCGGTGCTTACAATATAAATGCCATTTGCAATAAGCAATGTACAAACAATCACATAGCCCAATAGGTCAGGGAAAGTCCATGTCTTCATGTTTCTTGTTTTTTTATTTGACATCAGCAAGACAAAGTGAGCCGGCCGGATCCAGATCATCGCTCCCATTTCACAGACTCAAACCAAAATCGACACGAAAAAAGCAAGCCTCATCACAGACCCAAGTCATCACAGCAAGAACCATCAGAATCACAGGTAAGTACCATAATAGTAGAAAATTGGAATGTTAAATGGGAAAATACAAGGAGTTGGGATATTAGATAGGAGAATGCAAAAATTCAAGAGGAAAAAGAAAATAATTAAATCTTAACATAAAATATAAAACTATATATACTTAAAAACACCTAAAACCTATTACTCAGAAAAACCATAAGTATAACACGAGAATAAAGTTTTTATATAGAAATCATTTTGTATAGAGGTTTATAGGGGATGGAGGTTACAGGTCTACAGAAAGGAGCTGAAGCCAAAATTTTCATTTAAGCCAAAGGGAGTGATTGTATTCAGCCGGTATATCCATTTACTCTCCAAACATGCCAGAGATCTGCCCAAATCACCCCCACGTATACCTAGTTTGATTTGGTCGATAGCGTTGAACCTTAGGCCATGTGATTTTGAATGATGGTAAACTTTAAAATGGCGAGCTAGAGTTTTTAATAAAGACAGGTCCTCAATTGTTTTGGACTTTTCTATCTCGCGAACATGTTCACGGACTCTAATTTTGAACTCTCTAGTAGTCAATCCTATGTAGATTAGCCCACAAGGACAAGTGGCATGGTATATAATTCCTTCAGATGCACATGTGAGGTGCTTTCTTATATCAAATTTTTTTGAACCGTAAAAGTTTTCAAAGAAGTGAGATTTATTCATATTTGCACAAGCTTTGCATAGACCACATGGGAAGAAGCCATTTAATGAATCTTTAAAGTTTTTCTTGGGAATCGGATCATAATGACTCTGTACTCTTAGGTCCTTTAAATTAGGACTTCTCCTAGCAACCAGAGAAGAATAAGAGGGAAGGATTTTCCTGAGCACTGCATCCGTCAAAAGAATCGACCAGTGCTTTTTGAAGGCATCCTTGAAGTTGTCCCATTGGTTATTGAAAGTAGAGATATACCTAACCTGGTCATCTTTTTTGATATTTTTAGGTGATGGATAGAGTAGATGTTCCCTACAGGTTTTTTGGGCCCTTCTATATCCTCGTTTGATACAGTGTTTGCTGTATCCTCGGTTGATATATCTCTGAGTAAGATCTAATGCTTGATCTTCGAAAGAAGCCTGTTCAGAGCATATCCTCTTTAATCTTAAAAATTGTCCCGTGGGTATCCCTTTTATATATAAGAATGAAGCGTGTGCACTGCAGTATAAAGAGGTGCCTGAGTAGGTTCCCAATCCAAATAGTATATAGTAAAACTCGGCACTCAACTTTGAGAAAACGTGGTAGTATTTATTGTAGTCAGTGATGTCAAACGTTTCGGTCCCAAGGGACCTTCAACAGTGACTATACAAAAAATAATATTATATGGTGAGTAAATTAAATTTGAAAATTGCATAACCGATGCTAAGCAAAGTATTTACACGTGGTCATTTCGATTAATAATAGGAGTATATCAAATGGAAGAAGACAATAATGGTTCAGTCGTTTCAGCATAGTACAACAGAAAAAATGCACATACCGTAGATCACAGTTAGATATAATTATATTGCCAGAGCGATTCTATTTGCCCATAATGACCTGGAAATGATGGTGGTGGTATAAGTGAGAAATAAAACTGTATATAGTGAGTGAGCAAAGTGGAGTCTCTTATGCTTACCCCAGGAATAACACACTAGGAAATTGCGGTAATCCCGCTCGTTTGGTCAAGTGCTGTGGAGTGACATGTGTCAGAGACGTATAAGAGATATATCAAGCTAATAGCCTAGGTCTGTGTATCATGCAGTCAAAGTACACATACCATATAGTACAGATGTGGGGGTCTGACATACGTTCAGATTGTATATTAGGGTCTGTAATCATGAAGGAAATACATATTTATCATGTAGTAGATGAATTCCCACGTGGCTTTAGTGTGAGGAGAGATACATTAAAGAGAGTTACCGGTAGTGGAGGTTTGGTATACCTAAGATGAGGTATATGCTGCTGCCTGAGAAGATAAAATCAGCAGGTATATGAGCTGAGTGTAACTGAGATGAGCGCTCGAACCTGGAGGACGGGACCATGTACCTTACCCTGAATCAGAAGTATCGCGGTGTCCACCGCTGGATAAATGCAAGCACAGGGTTATGCATGACCGTTGTTTTATAGGAGAGTGAATGAGGCATTTCCTGGTTCCGGGTGAAACCGTGTGACCGGAAGTGACGTACCCGGAAGTGAGTTAAGCGCTCCACATGCGTTCCAGTGATGCGTACAGTGGGTGTGCTTGCCAGACGGAGCATGCTCAGTAGAGACAAGGCAGTGAGATCACCTCACGTAGTCTGATAAGGTGATAATAGGAAGCGGAGAGTGGGTAGTGGTCTAAGTGCCCAAAACATTTCCTCTGGGGTCAATATAGGCGGCTCTGGAGAAAAAGAAACCACAGTTAGCAGACAAGTAATAATTCAAATGAAAGACAATATATCGTAATCCCTATTGAGACCTTTAGGAGTTAATGTTTCTAAAGTATGTATCCAATATGATTCTCGTTTTTTGAGCAGAGAGATCCGGTCGCCACCGCGTCTCAAAGGGGGTATGTGATCAATCACCTGGAATTTCAATTGGGAAATGGTATGTCCCTTTGAGTGAAAATGATGTGGTACAGGGAGAAGTAAATTCGTACACCTTATAGTGGATTTGTGCTTTGAAATCCTTTCCCTCACAGGGAGGGTAGTTTCTCCGATGTATAATAATCCACATGGACACTTTATTAAGTATATTGCAAAAGATGTGTCACAGGTGAAAAATTGTTTGATGTGAAACGTTTTCCCTGTATGTGGGTGGTAGAAACGGTCACCTTTGAGGACATTACTGCATTGGGCGCAATGTAGACACGGGTATGTCCCCATTTTGGGGCGACTAATAAATCTTTGTCTTTCCATTGATGATGGACCAATGTCCGCGCGGATCAAATTGTTTTTGAGATTTGGTGGTCTTTTAAAGCAAGGCATGAATGGTTCTTTAAATTCAGGAATATTCGGATAGGCTGTCGCCAGAAGATGCCAGTGTCGCTTGATTGTTTTGTGGAGTAAGAAAGCAAACGGATGATATGTGTGAATGAAAGGAATACGTTTCGCATTCGTATTCACGCGTGGTCTGGGTACATAATTAAGGGACTCCTCTAAGAGTGGAGGTGGGTAACCTCTCCTGGAGAATTTCAAAGTCATATCCTGGGTGCGAGTTGCACACAGGGTGTCGTTTGTCACAATTCGTTTAACCCTTTGATATTGAGAGATCGGAATGGATCTCTTGACTGAGGGGGGATGAAAGCTAGAAAAATGCAAAATACTATTTTTGTCTGTGGGCTTGACATATAGATCCGTGGTAATGACGCCATTGGCGTCCTTTAAGATCATTGTGTCCAAAAAATTAATTTCATTTGAATCATATGTCATAGTAAAGGTGATACCTGGCCAGGATGAATTGAGGAAGAGAAAAAATTCTTGAAGAGATTCCAACGTGCCACCCCACAGGCAGAAAACGTCATCTATGAATCGTTTCCAAAGGAGAACATGTTGCAGATATAGTGGATGTTTATAGATATGGGTGGATTCAAAATCCGCCATGTACGTGTTGGCGTACGGGGGCGCCACGTTGGATCCCATGGCTGTACCACGTGTTTGTAAATAGAACGTGTTTTGAAACAGAAAGAAATTATTGAATAGAATGATGGATAATAATTCAATGACCAGGTTTATCTGATCTTCTGCCAAGCCCTTAGTGGTGAGAAGGTGATGTACCTAATTGATTCCATCAATGTGAGGGATAGAGGTATATAAATCCTTCACATCCATTGTTACTAATATGGTGTTAGGTGGAATTTTTTGTAGTTTTTTAATCTCGCTGAGAAAATCTCTTGTGTCCAGTAGAAACGAAGGAGAGGACTGTGTAAAAGGTGTGAGAATTTTCTCTAGGTATTTGGCAATGGGAGATAATAAGTATACTGAGCTTGGGGTTCTCGATCCCAAAACAGGCGATTATCTTCGCAATAAAAATCCGATCATCCCAGTGTTCTACACACTACCCAAAATTCACAAGAATCTACGGAATCCACCAGGGAGGCCCATAGTCGCCTCCACTAATTCTATATTATCTCCCATTGCCAAATACCTAGAGAAAATTCTCACACCTTTTACACAGTCCTCTCCTTCGTTTCTACTGGACTCAGGAGATTTTCTCAGCGAGATTAAAAAACTACAAAAAATTCCACCTAACACCATATTAGTAACAATGGATGTGAAGGATTTATATACCTCTATCCCTCACATTGATGGAATCAATTCGGTACATCACCTTCTCACCACTAAGGGCTTGGCAGAAGATCAGATAAACCTGGTCATTGAATTATTATCCATCATTCTATTCAATAATTTCTTTCTGTTTCAAAACACGTTCTATTTACAAACACGTGGTACAGCCATGGGATCCAACGTGGCGCCCCCGTACGCCAACACGTACATGGCGGATTTTGAATCCACCCATATCTATAAACATCCACTATATCTGCAACTGTTCTCCTTTGGAAACGATTCATAGATGACGTTTTCTGCCTGTGGGGTGGCACGTTGGAATCTCTTCAAGAATTTTTTCTCTTCCTCAATTCATCCTGGCCAGGTATCACCTTTACTATGACATATGATTCAAATGAAATTAATTTTTTGGACACAATGATCTTAAAGGACGCCAATGGCGTCATTACCACGGATCTATATGTCAAGCCCACAGACAAAAATAGTATTTTGCATTTTTCTAGCTTTCATCCCCCTCAGTCAAGAGATCCATTCCGATCTCTCAATATCAAAGGGTTAAACGAATTGTGACAAACGACACCCTGTGTTCAACTCGCACCAAGGATATGACTTTGAAATTCTCCAGGAGAGGTTACCCACCTCCACTCTTAGAGGAGTCCCTTAATTATGTACCCAGACCACGCGTGAATACGAATGCGAAACGTATTCCTTTCATTCACACATATCATCCGTTTGCTTTCTTACTCCACAAAACAATCAAGCGACACTGGCATCTTCTGGCGACAGCCCATCCGAATATTCCTGAATTTAAAGAACCATTCATGCCTTGCTTTAAAAGACCACCAAATCTCAAAAACAATTTGATCCGCGCGGACATTGGTCCATCATCAATGGAAAGACAAAGATTTATTAGTCGCCCCAAAATGGGGACATACCCGTGTCTACATTGCGCCCAATGCAGTAATGTCCTCAAAGGTGACCGTTTCTACCACCCACATACAGGGAAAACGTTTCACATCAAACAATTTTTCACCTGTGACACATCTTTTGCAATATACTTAATAAAGTGTCCATGTGGATTATTATACATCGGAGAAACTACCCTCCCTGTGAGGGAAAGGATTTCAAAGCACAAATCCACTATAAGGTGTACGAATTTACTTCTCCCTGTACCACATCATTTTCACTCAAAGGGACATACCATTTCCCAATTGAAATTCCAGGTGATTGATCACATACCCCCTTTGAGACGCGGTGGCGACCGGATCTCTCTGCTCAAAAAACGAGAATCATATTGGATACATACTTTAGAAACATTAACTCCTAAAGGTCTCAATAGGGATTACGATATATTGTCTTTCATTTGAATTATTACTTGTCTGCTAACTGTGGTTTCTTTTTCTCCAGAGCCGCCTATATTGACCCCAGAGGAAATGTTTTGGGCACTTAGACCACTACCCACTCTCCGCTTCCTATTATCACCTTATCAGACTACGTGAGGTGATCTCACTGCCTTGTCTCTACTGAGCATGCTCCGTCTGGCAAGCACACCCACTGTACGCATCACTGGAACGCATGTGGAGCGCTTAACTCACTTCCGGGTACGTCGCTTCCGGTCACACGTTTTCACCCGGAACCAGGAAATGCCTCATTCACTCTCCTATAAAACAACGGTCATGCATAACCCTGTGCCTGCATTTATCCAGCGGTGGACACCGCGATACTTCTGATTCAGGGTAAGGTACATGGTCCCGTCCTCCAGGTTCGAGCGCTCATCTCAGTTACACTCAGCTCATATACCTGCTGATTTTATCTTCTCAGGCAGCAGCATATACCTCATCTTAGGTATACCAAACCTCCACTACCGGTAACTCTCTTTAATGTATCTCTCCTCACACTAAAGCCACGTGGGAATTCATCTACTACATGATAAATATGTATTTCCTTCATGATTACAGACCCTAATATACAATCTGAACGTATGTCAGACCCCCACATCTGTACTATATGGTATGTGTACTTTGACTGCATGATACACAGACCTAGGCTATTAGCTTGATATATCTCTTATACGTCTCTGACACATGTCACTCCACAGCACTTGACCAAACGAGCGGGGATTACCGCAATTTCCTAGTGTGTTATTCCTGGGGTAAGCATAAGAGACTCCACTTTGCTCACTCACTATATACAGTTTTATTTCTCACTTATACCACCACCATCATTTCCAGGTCATTATGGGCAAATAGAATCGCTCTGGCAATAATTATATCTAACTGTGATCTACGGTATGTGCATTTTTTCTGTTGTACTATGCTGAAACGACTGAACCATTATTGTCTTCTTCCATTTGATATACTCCTATTATTAATCGAAATGACCACGTGTAAATACTTTGCTTAGCATCGGTTATGCAATTTTCAAATTTAATTTACTCACCATATAATATTATTTTTTGTATAGTCACTGTTGAAGGTCCCTTGGGACCGAAACGTTTGACATCACTGACTACAATAAATACTACCACGTTTTCTCAAAGTTGAGTGCCGAGTTTTACTATATACTATTTGGATTGGGAACCTACTCAGGCACCTCTTTATACTGCAGTGCACACGCTTCATTCTTATATATAAAAGGGATACCCACGGGACAATTTTTAAGATTAAAGAGGATATGCTCTGAACAGGCTTCTTTCGAAGATCAAGCATTAGATCTTACTCAGAGATATATCAACCGAGGATACAGCAAACACTGTATCAAACGAGGATATAGAAGGGCCCAAAAAACCTGTAGGGAACATCTACTCTATCCATCACCTAAAAATATCAAAAAAGATGACCAGGTTAGGTATATCTCTACTTTCAATAACCAATGGGACAACTTCAAGGATGCCTTCAAAAAGCACTGGTCGATTCTTTTGACGGATGCAGTGCTCAGGAAAATCCTTCCCTCTTATTCTTCTCTGGTTGCTAGGAGAAGTCCTAATTTAAAGGACCTAAGAGTACAGAGTCATTATGATCCGATTCCCAAGAAAAACTTTAAAGATTCATTAAATGGCTTCTTCCCATGCGGTCTATGCAAAGCTTGTGCAAATATGAATAAATCTCACTTCTTTGAAAACTTTTACGGTTCAAAAAAATTTGATATAAGAAAGCACCTCACATGTGCATCTGAAGGAATTATATACCATGCCACTTGTCCTTGTGGGCTAATCTACATAGGATTGACTACTAGAGAGTTCAAAATTAGAGTCCGTGAACATGTTCGCGAGATAGAAAAGTCCAAAACAATTGAGGACCTGTCTTTATTAAAAACTCTAGCTCGCCATTTTAAAGTTTACCATCATTCAAAATCACATGGCCTAAGGTTCAAAGCTATCGACCAAATCAAACTAGGTATACGTGGGGGTGATTTGGGCAGATCTCTGGCATGTTTGGAGAGTAAATGGATATACCGGCTGAATACAATCACTCCCTTTGGCTTAAATGAAAATTTTGGCTTCAGCTCCTTTCTGTAGACCTGTAACCTCCATCCCCTATAAACCTCTATACAAAATGATTTCTATATAAAAACTTTATTCTCGTATTATACTTATGGTTTTTCTGAGTAATAGGTTTTAGGTGTTTTTAAGTATATATAGTTTTATATTTTATGTTAAGATTTAATTATTTTCTTTTTCCTCTTGAATTTTTGCATTCTCCTATCTAATATCCCAACTCCTTGTATTTTCCCATTTAACATTCCAATTTTCTACTATTATGGTACTTACCTGTGATTCTGATGGTTCTTGCTGTGATGACTTGGGTCTGTGATGAGGCTTGCTTTTTTCGTGTCGATTTTGGTTTGAGTCTGTGAAATGGGAGCGATGATCTGGATCCGGCCGGCTCACTTTGTCTTGCTGATGTCAAATAAAAAAACAAGAAACATGAAGACATGGACTTTCCCTGACCTATTGGGCTATGTGATTGTTTGTACATTGCTTATTGCAAATGGCATTTATATTGTAAGCACCGATCGTGGGCATTGCTGCGGGGTGTCAGCTGTCACATACAGCTGACACCCACACCCAATCGCGTGAGGCCGTGCGATCGGTGCTCCGTACTAGTACTGCTGTTTGTGGGAATGCAATTCCCACAGAGCAGTACTAGTTTGGCACATGTCGGAAGGGGTTAAACCTCATTTGCCAAGTGTTTGCTCATTCAGTTATATTATCCAGATCAGTTTGTAATATTGTGCTGTCAAGGTCAGATTTTAATATCCTACATAGTTTGGTGTCGTCAGTAAAGACTGACACCTTACTCTCAATCCCATCCACAAAGTCATTAATAAGGAGGTTAAAAAAATGGTCTTTTCTTTATCCTCTATAATTATCTTATCATCATCTTTTAAAGGGCTGATGGCATCCATTTTTTTCTTTTAGGCATTGATGTATTTATAAAAACATTTTAGGTTTTATTTTAATAATGCTGGCAATTTGTATTTCAGCAGTTAATTTTGCTAGTTTGATTACTTTTTACATTTCTTATTGAGATCTTTATACTCCTGAAATGCTATTTTTGTATTCTCGGCTGTTGGGGCATGCGCCGCACATGGACCAGGGACCTCCTACCAGGTAATATCAGTATATGAACATTCCACAATAGGACACCAGTCTCTATACAACTCTGCCTGGGACTCATTAGGTTATCATTGTACCCTTCCTGATTGGTGCAAACGATTTGGGTTGGGGTTGTTTCTTGGACACTTTGGTTTCTAAAACATATGTACAAAACCCCAGCAAAAAGATATTAAATATAACCTTTATTAACAAATGTATAAAAACAGGACACAAACAAACACCACACACGTTAAAAATGTGCACACTGTATTCACACTAATGATATTCCCTGGAAATGCACCTGCCTTGCCGCGGAGGTTGGCACCCTAAGATAGCCCACACGAAATTGGCACCCCCGCTCAACATAGGCTGACCCTAAGATCCTGTAGTGCCCTTACAATAAGTGCTCCCTGAAAACTAGCACAACAGATGAAGATAGTCCCTTAAAAAACGTGGGAAAAACCGGCAGTGTACCCCTGTATATCAGGTCAGGGAACAGGGTTGAAATTTCATGCCTGATATTATTTGATGTAAAGAATATTAAGCCCCTCAGTCTGGTCTGTCACCTACACTGGTCCCTGCCTGCCAGAGGTTGGCACCCTAAAGATATAGCGAGAATGGCGCCCCGCTCCTCGTCGGCTGCCCCTTCTGTAACCCTATATACATATGTCTGATATCTTGACAACGATTTGAACATATGTAAGAATGTATGTATACATGCGGGGCCTCATTAACTGGACATCAAGCAAGACATAATGGTATATATACATTTTTGATGTCAGTCCCCATGAAAAGGTGCTCGTCAAATTGATATCATGGAGCCAAAAAGGAGCCTCATACAGAGGGGTACTTATCGTTTTGATGTTAGCAAGCCTCTACGCGTTTTGCCAGATGGCTCATCAGGAGGTCAGATAGGATGATATTGCGTGATGTCCAGGGTGTTCTCTGTAATTTATAAAATAGAGCCACCACTTGGCCCCTCCTCCCATGACCGGAGCAACGGATTGATAACTACCTGATCAACGTGTCCCCATGGTTCGTGCCTCACATCCTTAAAACCTAATAGGACAATCGTATGATATGGGCTACTCCAAAATGGCCCCCGATACATTCACACTCTGCTTTCACACCAGGAGTGTCGCTACCAGCACCTCGTGAGCTGCGCGTACGTTCCATAGTGGAACGCAACCTCATCCACTTCCGGGTATGAAGTCAGATACCGGAAGAGGTCCATGTGTCTAGCGCTCCCCATGAGAGAGCTCCCTTATTCTATTGCACACAGACCGGAAATGCAGGTGTGAGCAGCGTTCCACATCGTGGAACGCAATGCAATATGAATATTGCGTAACTAACTGGCCACTGTACTTGATTAAGTTCATAAAACGGGTACTTCCATTGATGTCTGATACAACATCCAATATTGGTGAGAAACTAGTGCTGAATAAACGCACCCCCTAATGAATATATATGTGAATTAAAGCCTCATGATAATGATAATACTTTCAACAGACAAAAAATGCAAAGGGAGGTGAAAATGATCATACAGAGGATGCCCTGGGATCCTGATAATCCCATTACTAGATAACATGAGAAACTGTGATAATTATCAATGAATCACCTAAATAGGTGAATAATCCTTACGTTAGGACATATCAAAGAGCCATAGCTGTTTGATACCATATGTAAGACAGGTTTTAGGACTCCGGTTGTTTAGAGAAAGCAGGCATATGAGATTTGTTCATTGAGTTCATGAGGGGCCCGAGACCCCACCCGAAAAATCCACTCACATGCCCTTTGGAGTAGAAATCTATCATAATCGCCTCCCTTCGGATTTGGTTTCACCACTTCTAAAATACAGGAGATCTGACTCAGATTGCCATTGTGTGTGCTGTTTAAATGTCTTGCTAGAGGGGTATCTCTTTTATTTTTGATGTCCCCAATGTGCTCTCTCACCCTTCTTCTGACCTCCCTACTGGTCTTGCCCACATAATCCAAAGTACAGGTGCATGTGGCCATATAGATCACACCACTGCTTTTACAGTTAGAAAAGTTACGCTGAAAGAACCTCCTTCCCGAGAAGGAGCTACAGACCTGTTATGAATGTGCTAGAGATGGTTTCTGAGCAGAGGCTCCCTCTGGTGGTTACAGACAGTACTGAACCTTTCAGCGAGGAATGGCAATCTGGGTTCACTGACTGGTCTGATATAAGGGAGGTTCCTTCCCATGATGGTTGCGGTGACCAATTGTTCTTGTCTCAATTGTGGTTCCTGGTTCATTTGGAAGTTTGCTGAGTCTTGCCTGCATCTTCTGCTATCAGATAAGATATTTTTTGCTTTTATTTTTGTGCTTGCTTTTTGCATTGTTCCCTGCACTTCTGTGGAGGTCAGCCAGGTCCCCTCCGGGGGCTTGTGCTCCTCTCAGTTTATCTGAAGCCACTGTTATTTGTTCATTTGCTTTTTCCTGTTTTTTCAGTGGCTGCGGCTTAGTTTTGTTACACCAGAGATCTGATATAGGTAGTAGAGATCGTGTGATCTCAGGTGTTTTTGCAATCAGAAGAGTTGGTATATTTTAGGGTTATTTTGGATTGCAGTGAGTATCCTTTCCTGTACTTTTCTGTCTAGACAGATTGGGCCCCAGCGTTTGCTCATTCTTTTTCTGTCTGTGTCCGTGCTTCTTCTTGTCTAACCGCCATTACATGTTTGGGGGCTTCCTATTTTCTTTGGGGATCTGCTCCGGGACAGATAGCTTTCATCTTTCTGCCTTTAGGTGTAGTTATCTCTCAGGCTGTGACGAGGCGTCTAGGATCAACGTAGGAACGCTCCACGGCTACCTCTAGTTGTGTGGTTAGTTCAGGTTACTGCAATCCAATAGGTTCCAGCCTCTCTGGTGTATTGCCGTTTTTGCTTTTTCTCCTCAGCTACCAAAACACAACACAGACCGATTTACAGCGTTTCATCCATTTACAGTTGACACAATCACCACATTTAAAGAACCCACAGACCTTCCTTTCCAACCAAGTCCCCTTCGGGGTGGATCTCCTAAAGAAACTGTGCACCAACTTGTCCCAAATGGAATGCCCCCTATGGTATGTAACCATGGGTCTGGGTCCTACCACATCTTTTAAATCCGGATCAGCCAACAGGATCCCCCAGTGTCTCCTAAGGATCCTTAAGACTTGTGCGTTCTGACAGTCAAGTGTCCCTATTATACTCTGGTGTAATCCGGGGTTAGTTCCATTGGCTTGGTGCATGTCTGAAGTAGTCTAGTCCTGTTGCTGGAGAGGGCATGTTGGTAAGCAGACTCAACTGTGTGTCTCGGATACCCCTTATCTGCAAACCTTCTACTCATATCCCTTGATTGATCCTGGAAATCAGCCATGCTGGAACAATTCCTCCTCAGTCTCAGAAATTGTCCTTTTGGGATACCCTGTTTTAAAGGTATGGGATGATGGCTCTCACATCTAAGTAAACTGTTGGTACTTGTGGGTTTCCTATAGATACAAGTCTCCAAGCCGCCAAATTAATTCTTACGAATGTGTACATCCAAAAACGGTTAAGCATTGACACCTAATTCATGAGTGAGTTTCAGACCTATAGGATTAATATTCAATTTACTGATAAATTTATAAACTCTAACTCAGTACCCTGCCACATGACAAAAATATCATCGATGAACCTATACCAAACTCCAATGTGGGGTTGCCACCACCGTAGTTCATCGATGAAAACAGTGGTTTCCTCCCACCAGCCCAGGAAAAGGTTGGCGTATGATGGGGCGCAGGCACTCCCCATCGCCGTTGCCCTGAGCTGGTGGAAGTACTTCCTGTCAAAAATGAAAAAGTTGCGAGTCAGTGTGAAGATCAAAAGATCTCGAACAAACCTATTATGCTTCACACAATCCCTTGATGTGGGGATATTACTGTACAGGGACTCTTTATCTATAGACACAAGGATTGAATCGTCCCCAACATGGATATCCTCAAGTTTGGTAAGGAGGTCAGAAGTGTCCCTTATACATGAAGGGAGAGAAAGTATAAATGGGCGCAGAATTTTGTCTATATATGTTCCACAATTTGGTATCAAGGAATCTGTACCAGAAACAATTGGACGTCCCCTCAAAGGTTCCAGACCCTTGTGCACCTTGGGAAGGGTGTAGAAAGTTGCCAGTAAGGGATGTGTAGGAAACAGAAAATCATATTCATTTTTAGAAATCAATGCCTCATCTTTTTCACCATCAAGTATGATTTTCAATTCATTTCTAAAACTTGCAGTCAGGTCTGATATCATTATTTCATATGTGTTTACATCACTCAATATAGCCATACACATCTCCACATATTTGGCCTCCTCCATGATGACAAGGTTGCCACCCTTATCAGAAGGTTTTATGATCAAGCCTTCCTTCTTAGACAACTCAGATAGTGCATATTGTTCACTTATTGTCAAATCAGAATCAGGAATAAAAGGTTTGGAGGGAATTCTCTGCAGGTCATGTTCAACGTTGTTCCCACGTTTTTTAAGGGACTATCTTCATCGGTTGTGCTAGTTTTCAGGGAGCACTTATTGTAAGGGCACTACAGGATCTTAGCGTCAGCCTACGTTGAGCGCCAATCTCATGTGGGCTATCTTAGACCTCTTTCACACATCCGTATTGTGCCATCAGGCACAATCCGTCCAAAAACGGAAAGGACGGATCCGGCGCAGATTTTGAAAAAACTGATACAACGGATCAGGTTTTTTGCCGGATCCGTCCTGAACTTTTCAACCTGGAAATGCTTGTTACGCATGTCCGGACCGAGAGAGAGAGAGACCTTGGTTTCCAGAATCCGGACCAGTCTTTTGCCGGATTGCACAAAAGACTGATCCGGCACCATAGACTTGTATTGTTTGCGGCCGCCGGATGCGCCGCTTCAGATGTTATCAGGCGGCTGCGGCAAAAAAAAAGCTTTGCAGTTACCGTCTTGTCCGGCCACCGGAATGTACATCGCGCCTGACGGCAAAAAACGGATGTGTGAAAGAGGCCTTAGGGTGCCAACCTCCGCGGCAAGGCAGGTACATTTCCAGGAAATATTAGGGTGAATACAGTGTGCACATTTTTAACGTGTGTGGTGTTTGTTTGTGTCCCGTTTTTATACATTTGTTAATAAAGGTTATATTTTAATATCTTTTTGCTGGGGTTTTGTACATATGTTTTTGAACATTGGAATACCCCATTTATCTCTAATTGATTAATCACTTTGGTTTCTAACATAGTTACAACGATGCCTTCACTTCTGTGACACCTATTTGATGCAGGTTACATTTACACTGATGTACATATGACAAAGTTGCCAATTATGGCCTGTGTCGTTCAATTATATTGATTGTTCTACTCATTTTTCTATGATACAAAAGACATTAGTTTGTCATTCAGTATATTCATCTCATTAACCCCTTATGTGACTCTAGCCAGTATATGTGTGCATTAGCTTTCCTTGGGAATGTGCAATACTATCTGATACAATAGTATATTACATATATATATATACCTTGTATTTAGGTCTTTCATATACCGGCCACTGATATATAACGTGCTAAATATTAGGTTAGTATTCAAAGTAATGCTAAATCCTCCCCCAAAAAGTACATATTGTGGGTTTGTAAAGACAAATGCAGACACTGCTATTTTTTCGAACAGCCCAATGTTCATTTTTTGGTATTTTCTGTAAAGTAGTCAAAAAGTATATCCATTTCTCTTCATGTTTTGAATTAGAAAACAGTGTGCAATGTTCCCAGTGCTGGAAATAAAAACTAGTATAAATATTTTGTGATTAACTTGTGTTTTTGTTGAAATCAGCTTTCCTAAAATTCCAGGTTTTTGCATTTTTTTGTTTCTTTTCTGTGAAACTCTGTTGTGCATAATAATTTGGGACAATGCATTTTGAAAAACAAAAAACAAAACTGTTTTCATCGGGGGGTTTGTCCAATAAAATTTGATTCATGCTCCAACGGTGGATGATATGAACATTACACTGATTCATTTAGGAAAGACAAAGAAAGAGCATTTGTACAGTAATTTGGAGCACGGTGTAATGATCATTTCTTCTCTCACAGGGAGCGATTGGGCTGTGTATGCATTCTATTAGAACTGTACTTAGATAATACAGAATATCACCTTTACTTATTAGATTATTTTGCTAGAACTGTACTTAAGCCCCCGTCACACACAGCGGTGAGATCGCTGCTGAGTCACTAGTTTTGTGACGCAACAGTGATCTCCCCAGCGATATCGCTGTGTGTGACATTCAGCAACGATCAGCCCCCCTGCTGGGTATTGCTGATCGTCGCTGAATGTCCTGGACATTTTTTTTACTCGTTGGTCTCCTGCTGGCCAGCACGCATCGCTGCGTGTGGCAGGCAGGAGACCAGCTATCAGCTGGTAACCAAGGTATACATCGGGTTTCCTGGCGCCGGGCGGTGCCTAGAAACCCAATGTGTATGTTACATACCAGCACGCTGCTGCAGGGGAGCTGGTAACCAAGGTACACATCGGCTTACCAGGCGCCGGGCGGTGCCTAGAAGCCAGATGTGTACCTTGGTTACCAGCTCCCTGCACCAGCGGGCTGGCATCCAACGTACACTGCGGGTAACTAATCGACGTTACCCGCAGTGTCGCTGTCCTGATCGCTGCCTGAGATGACTGTTTGGCAGCTCACCAGCGATCATGTAGCGACATACCAGCGATCCTGACAAGTGCATATCGTTGTCGGGATCGCTGGTGTGTCGCTATGTGTGACGGGGCCCTTAGATTATACAGAATATCACCTTTACTTATTAGATTATTCTATTAGAACTGTACTTAGATAATATAGAATATCACCTTTACTTATTAGATTATTCTATTAGAACTGTACTTAGATTATAACAGAATATCACTTTACTTATTAGATTATTCTTATTAGAACTGTACTTAGATAATACAGAATATCACCTTTACTTATTAGATTGTTCTATTAGAACTGTACTTAGATTATATAGAATATTACCTTTACTTATTTTATTCTTTTATTTCCATAGTGTTCGGTAACTTGTGGTAATGGAACCCAAGAAAGACAAGTTCTCTGTGGTTCAAGTGACAATAAAATAGATAGCTGTAATAGTGACAAACCAGAAACCGTAAAGATTTGCAGTCTGCCTTCATGTTCCGGTAAGTTACGCTACCACAAAATGATTGAGAAATATACATTGTTAACCCTTTTCTGCCATCTGATGTACTATTCCGTCCATGTGCCCTGGGACTTAATTCCCATGGACGGAATAGTACGTCATATGTGATCAGCCACGCTCACGGGGGGAGCCTAGCTGATGGCTGCCAGGTGTCAGCTTCACACATATTCACTCAGCTGACACCCAGCACTGAGTGCCAGGAGCAGTCACGGACCGCTCCCCGCTCTTTAACCCCCGGCACACTGCGATCAAACATGATTGCAGAATTCCGATGGCATAGGGAAGCATCGCGCAGGGAGGGGGCTCCCTGCGTGCTTCCCTGAGACCCTCAGAGCAACGCGATGTGATCACGTTTTCAGAGGGCCTCCTTCCTGCAGGCCCCCAGATCCAAGATGGGCGCGGAGTCCTTCCGGGTCCTGCAGGGAGGTGGCTTATCAGTGCCTGCTGAGAGCAGGCTCCGGCAAGCCTCCTGCACTGCCTGTCAGATCGCTGATCTGACACAGTGCTCTGCAAACTGTCAGATCAGCGATCTGACACTATATAGTGATGTCCCACCCTGGGACAATGTAAAAATGTAAAAAAATAAAATAAACGTGTAAAAATATTTTAAAAAAATCCCTAAATAAATTAAAACAATATATGTATATATTTCCCCAATAAACACATTATTATTATGTAAATAAAAAATAAATAAGTACACATATTTAGTATCGCCATGTCCGTAATGACCCACCCTATAAAATTGTCCCACTAGTTAACCCCTTTAGTGAACCCCTTAAAAAAAACAAGGCAAAAAAGCAATGCTTTATCATCATACCGCCAAACAAAAAGTGGAATAACACGCGATCAAAAAGACGTATATGAATAAACATGGTACTGCTGAAAATGTCATCTTGTCCGCAAAAACGAGCCGCCATACAGCATCATCAGCGAAAAATAAAAAACTTATAGCTCGCAGAATAAAGCGATGTAAAAATAATTATTTTTTATATAAAATAGTTTTTATTGTATTAAAGCGCCAAAACATAAAAAAATGATACAAATGAGGTATCATTGTAATTGTACTAACCTGAAAAATAAAACTACTTTATCAATTTTACCACACGCTGAACGCTAAATGCCCCCCAAAAGAAATTCATGAATTGCTGGTTTTTGTTCATTCTGCCTCACAAAAATAGTAATAAAAAGTAAATCAAAAAATGTCATGTCAACTCATCCCACAAAAAAAGACCTCACTTGACTCTGTGGACCAAAATATGGAAAAATTATAGCTCTCAAAATGTGGTGATGCAAAAACTATTTTTTGCAATAAAAAGCGTCTTTTAGCGTGTGAAAGCTGCCACTCATAAAAACCCGATATAAAAACCCACTATAAATAGTAAATCAAACCCCCCTTTATCACCCTCTTAGTTAGGGAAAAATAATAAAATTAAAAAAAATGTTTTAATTTCCATTTTCCGTTAGGGTGGGGATTAGGATTAGGGGTGTGTTAGGGTTAGGTTTGTGGTTAGGGTTGGGATTAGGGCTAGGGGTGTGTTGGTGTTAGGGTTGGAGTTAGAATTGGGGGGGTTTCCACTGTTTAGGCACATTAGGGGCTCTCCAAACATGACATGGCGTCTGATCTCAATTCCTGCCAATTCTACGTTGAAAAAGTCAAACGGTGCTCCTTCCCTTCTGAGCTCTGCCTTGCGCCCAAACAGTAGTTTACCCCCACATATGGGGTATCATCGTACTAAGGACAAATTGCACAATAACTCTTGGGGTCCAATTTCTTCTGTTACCGTTGGGAAAAAAATTTGGGGCGAAAATATCATTTTTTGTGGAAAAAAATGATTTTTTATTTTTATGGCTCTACTTTATAAA
This sequence comes from Oophaga sylvatica, assembly GCA_033576555.1. Classification (NCBI taxonomy): domain Eukaryota; kingdom Metazoa; phylum Chordata; class Amphibia; order Anura; family Dendrobatidae; genus Oophaga; species Oophaga sylvatica. Next base: position 66,322,539 of record JARQOD010000004.1, on the reverse strand, counting down.
CTTCTGTGAAGCACTTTGGGGTTCAAAGTTCTCCCCACACATCTAGATAAGTTCCTTGGGGGTCTAGTTTCCAAAATGGGGTCACTTGTGGGGGTTTCTACTGTTTAGGCACATCAAGGGCTCTTCAAATGCGACATGAAGCCTGCAGACCATTTGATCAAAGTCTGCATTCCAAAACATCACGACTTCCTTTCCGAGTACCAACGTGTGCCCATACAGTAGTTTTCTCCCACATATGGGGTATCAACGTACTCAGGACAAATTGGACAACAACTTTTGGGGTCCAATTTCTCCTTTTACCCTTGGAAAAATAAAAAATTGAGGTCTAAAAGATCATGTTTGTGGAAATAATATGATTTTTTTTTATTTTCACACCCGGGTGTTATAAACTTCTGTGAAGCACTTGGGTGTTCAAAGTGCTCACCACACATCTAGATAAGTTCCTTTGGGGGTCTAGTTTCCAAAATGGGGTCACTTGTTGGGGGTTTCTACTGTTTAGGCACATCAGGGGCTCTCCAAATGCGACATGGCGTCCACTCTCAATTCCAGTCAATTTTGCGTTGAAAACGTCAAACGCCGCTCCTTCCCCTCCGTGCTCTGCCATGCGCCTAAACAGTGGTTTACCCCCACATATGGGGTATCAATGTACTCAGGACAAATTGCACAATAACTTTTGTGGTCTTGTTACCCTTGGGAAAATAAAAATTAGGGTGGAAATATAATTTTTGAGGAAAAAATATGATTTTTAAATTTTATGGCTCTACGTTATAAACTTCTGTGAAGCCCTTGGGGGTTCAAAGTGCTCACCACACATCTAGATAAGTTCCTTGATGGGTCTAGTTTCCAAAATAGTGTTATTTGTGGGGGGTTTCCACTGTTTAGGCACATCAGGGGCTCTCCAAACGCGACATGGCGTCCAGCCAATTCTGCATTGAAAAAGTCAAACGGCGCTCCTTCCCTTCCGAGCTCTGCCATGCACCCAAATAGTGGTTTAACGCCTCATATAGGGTATCAGCATACTCAGGACAAATTGCACAACTTTTGGGGTTCAATTTCTCCTGTTACCCTTGGGAAAATAAAAAATTGGGGAGAGAAAATCATTTTTTTGGAAAAATTATGATTTTTTATTTTTGCGACTCTACGTTATAAACTTCTGTGAAGCACTTGGGGGTTCAAAGTGCTCACCACACATCTAGACAAGTTCCTTAGGGGGTCTACATTCTAAAATGGTGTCACCTATGGGGGTTTCCACTGTTTAGCCGCATCAGGGGCTCTTCAAACGCAACATGACGTCCAATCTCAATTCCAGCCAATTTGCATTGAGAAGTCAAACGGCGCTCCTTCCCTTCTGCGCTCTGCTGTGCGCCCAAACAGTGGTTCCCCCACATATGGGGTATCAGCGTACTCAGGACAAATTGCACAACAACTTTTGTGATCCAATTTCTCCTGTTACCCTTGTTAAAATAAAAAGAATTGGATCTGAAGTAAATTTTTTGTGAAAAAAAGTTAAATGTTCATTTTTTTTAAACATTCCAAAAATTCCTGTGAAGCACCTGAAGGGTTAATAAACTTCTTGAATGTGCTTTTGAGCACCTTGAGGGGTGCAGTTTTTAGAATGGTGTCACTTTTGGGTATATTCTATCATATAGACCCCTCAAAGTGACTTCAAATGTGATGTGGTCCCTAAAAAAAATGGTGTTGTAAAAATGAGAAATCGCTGGTCAGCTTTTAACCCTTATAACTTCCTAACAAAAAAATTTTTTTCCCAAAATTGTGCTGATGTAAAGTAGACATGTGGAAAATGTTATTTAGTAACTATTTTGTGTGATATACAGTACAGACCAAAAGTTTGGACACACCTTCTCATTTAAAGATTTTTCTGTATTTTCATGACTATGAAAACTGTACATTCACACTGAAGGCATCACAACTATGAATTAACACATGTGGAATTATATACTGAACAAAAAAGTGTGAAACAACTGAAAATATGTCTTATATTCTAGATTCTTCAAAGTAGCCACCTTTTGCTTTGATGACTGCTTTGCACACTCTTGGAATTCTCTTGATGAGCTTCAAGAGGTAGTCACCGGAAATGGTCTTCCGACAATCTTGAAGGAGTTCCCAGAGATGCTTAGCACTTGTTGGCCCTATTGCCTTCACTCTGCGGTCCAGCTCACCCCAAACCATCTCGATTGTGTTCAGGTCTGGTGACTGTGGAGGCCAGGTCATCTGGCGTAGCACCCCATCACTCTCCTTTTTGGTCAAATAGCCCTTACACAGCCTGGAGGTGTGTTTGGGTCATTGTCCTGTTGAAAAATAAATGATGGTTCAACTAAACGCAAACCGAATGGAATAGCATGGCACTGCAAGATGCTGTGGTAGCCATGCTGGTTCAGTATGCCTTCAATTTTGAATAAATCCCCAACAGTGTCACCAGCAAAGCACCCCCACACCATTACACCTCCTCCTCCATGCTTCACGGTTGGAACCAGGCATGTTAGAGTCCATCCATTCACCTTTTCTGCGTTGCACAAAGGCAAGGTGGTTGGAACCAAAGATCTCAAATTTGGACTCATCAGACCAAAGCACAGATTTCAACTGGTCTAATGTCCATTCCTTGTGTTCTATTCCTCAAACAAGTCTCTTCTGCTTGTTGCCTGTCCTTAGAAGTGATTTCCTAGCAGCTATTTACCATGAAGGCCTGCTGCACAAAGCCTCCTCTTAACAGTTGTTGTAGAGATGTGTCTGCTGCTAGAACTCTGTGTGGCATTGACCTGGTCTCTAATCTGAGCTGCTGTAAACCTGCGATTTCTGAGGCTGGTGACTCGGATAAACTTATCCTTAGTAGCAGAGGTGACTCTTGGTCTTCCTTTCCTGGGGCGGTCCTCATGTGAACCAGTTTCTTTGTAGCGCTTGATAGTTTTTGCAACTGCACTTGGGGACACTTTCAAAGTTTTCCCAATTTTTCGGACTGACTGACCTTCATTTCTTAAAGTAATGATGGCCACTCGTTTTTCTTTACTTAGCTGCTTTTTTCTTACCATAATTCAAATTCAAACAGTCTGTTCAGTAGGGCTATCAGCTGTGTATCCACCAGACTGCTGCACAACACAACTGATGGTCCCAACCTAATTTATAAGGCCTGAAATCCCACTTATTAAACCTGACAGGGCACACCTGTGAAGTGAAAACCATTCCCGGTGACTACCTCTTGAAGCTCATCAAGAGAATGCCAAGAGTGTGCAAAGCACTCATCAAAGCAAAAGGTGGCTACTTTGAAGAACCTAGAATATAAGACATATTTTCAGTTGTTACACACTTTTTTAAGTATATAATTCCACATGTGTTAATTCATAGTTTTGATGCCTTCAGTGTGAATTTACAATTTTCATAGTCATGAAAATACAGAAAAATCTTTAAATGGGAAGTTGTGTCCAAAATTTTGGTCTGTACTGTATTTCTCTGTTTTAAGGGCATAAAATTTCAAATTTGAAAATTGCTAAATTTTCCAAATTTTTGCCATATTTCCGTTTTTTTTTTTAATAAATAATTGCAAGTTATATCGAAGAAATGTTACCACTAACATGAAGTACAATATGTCACGAGAAAACAATCTCAGAATCGCCAAGATCCGTTGAAGAGTTCCAGAGTTATAACCTCATAAAGGGACAGTGGTCGGAATTGTAAAAATTGGCCCGGTCATTAACGTGCAAATAACCTTTGGGGGTAAAGGGGTTAAACAGGGATTCTAGTAACCAAAATTATTACATATCCATAGGAAACTTCTAGATTGGTGGGGGTCTGCCTGCTGAGCCCCACGCCAGTCACCAGAACAGGGAACAGGGAACTTCTGTCACCGTTTTGAAAGGAGCTGCAGTGTGCATCATTGACGGCTGCTCCACTTGCCGAGCTGCTCGAGTACTGCACTATTGTACCAATGGCAGTCCCGTAGAGAATGAAGGCAGTCAAGCATGTACAGCCTTTAAGAGACAAAAGTGACCTGTCCAAGTGTTTGTTGGATTATTATCAACATTATTTTTTATATCATTATCATCTTTAAAAGTATTTTCCATCATGTTAAAAAAATACACAAACATACGAAAATACAGGGATACTTTAACCTAAAATACACAACTGCTGAGTATGGCTATTTTTTATTTTAAGAGAATCTGTCATCAAGATTTTATACCCTAAACTTATGGCGCATATATAAAGGCTCTTTAAGGCTGAGTAAATCCTTTCCATTCTTGGAGAAATCCTTTTTGCTTTTTTAGAGAAATCCATAGTTGTAATTGTAAATTAGTGAGTAGTATGCGCAGTGAGCGTGCGTAACACGTCCAACTCACTGCCTCTCTGGTGTATCCCAGCTTACTGCCTGCCTCCTGTCTAACAGATCACTGAAGCCTGTAAGTCATGTAGACAGGAGGCAGGCAAGGAATAGGGAGAGGTGGAGTGCCCACCCACTACACTTACAGCTCAGTAGTTTACAATTTCAACTATGGATTTCTTTAAAGTAGCAAAACAATTCATCCAAGAAAGGTAAGGATTTACTAGCATTAAAGGAAACTTGTTATGTAAAAAACGCAATTAATCTGCAGGTTGATAGCGTTCTAAAGCTATACGGCGCCTGCACTAAGAGCCAAGGTGCTGGGAGGAAGTTAATTTTATTTTTCCCGGCAGCATCTGGCTTTCAGTCATATGGGTGGGCGGACGCATCTTCAGTCAGTGCTCAGTGGATAGTAAGTAGCAGCTGTAACTGTGCCCCCAGTACTTGAGTCGACAGTCAGTGAGTGTCGGGGGGCGCGGTTGCAGTCGTCTCTCACTATACACTGAGCTGTGACTGAAACTGCGTCGGCCCACCCCTATGACTGAAAACCGGAAGCTGCCAAGAGGAATGTTAATTTTCTCTCGGCAGTGAGGCTTTCACTGCTGGTGTCAGGCAGCTTCAGAACTATAAGGCCGGGGTCACAGTTGCGAGAAACTCGCACGAATCTCACACCTCAATACCCGGCACTGCCGCCGGCACTCGGATCGGAGCGTTCAGCTGCATAGAAATACATGCAGCCGCACACTCAGGTCCCGAGTGCTGGCGGCAGTGCCGGGTGGTATTGAGGTGCGAGTTTCTCGCAAGTGTGACCTCGGCCTAAGAATCTGTAGAATAACCCCTTATCTGCACGTCAATAGTGTTTTTTTTACATGGCAGGTTCCCTTTAAACACTTTTAAATACACGCCATTAGTGTAGCCGAAACGTTGCACCATGCCATGTGGGCCTAATAAAGTCTTCCACTCTTATATATTTTTTGCTAAACCTGGAGTGCTGCTTCCATTGTTTATTCCTGTATATTTGGCAAGTTTATGGATTAGTTGCCGGGTGGCCTGTGCACCCACTTGATTGCATGTGCTGTTCCATTTTTACCCTCACCGCATGCTCATATACTGTACATATGCAGCAATAGAAATATTTGCATCTGCGTGCCATAAGATAATAAAAGTATGATCAACTACCCATATTATTCAGTATGCACTCATATTTCGTTTGTCTCAATAATAACAAAATGTTCAGCAAGAAGAGGGCATACTTTTGTAAACATGAAAGCTAGTGTTGAGCGATACTGCTCGATATCTAAAAATATTGTATCGAAATGGTATCGCCGATATCACTAAATATCGTCGATATCCGATTCCGATACCGGAAGTCCCATGTAAGTCTATGGGAACAAAATATCGCAACTAAAAAAAACCTTTATTTCCTTGTAAACACTAAATATACACACATAGAATACATATATATATATATACATGTCATTGTGACATATATATATATATATATATATATATATATATGTATAGTTTATACACTTCTACATAGTAAAATATCCTCTGATTCAATTGCCGGGTAAAGCCGGCTTCTGTGAAAAGACAGAAGCACCCGACATGAAATGACACTTGGTGTACATAGGGTTAACCATGTCTTTTCATGTCGTTTGCAATCTGATTTGCACAAACAATTACATCAGTCTATGTGTGCAAAATTTCACACCTGTAGGGGTTAATTAAAGGTGTAAATTCGTTGTAAAAAAAACAGACTTTTTTGCTACGAATTTACACCTTTAATTAACCCCTACAGGTGTGAAATTTTGCACACTTACACTCATGTAATTGTTTGTGCAAATCAGATATCAAACTACAGGAAAAGACATGGTTAACTCTATGTAAACCAAGTGTCATTTCATGTCAGGTTCTGCATTTTCACAAAAGCCGGCAATTGAATTAGCGGCTATTATACTATGTAGAAGTGTATGAACTATAAATATAAATATATATATATATGTGTCACAAATTTAATGACATGTATATTATATATATATATATAATATGAGGTGTAAAATTGCTGAAAAAAAATGCGTGGGCTCCCGCCCTATTTTCGCAACCAGACAGACAAAGCCAGTGAGTGGGGACAGATAATAATAGCCCAGAGAGGGACCATTATTTTTGCCCCCCCCCCGGCTACTAACATCTGCCCCCAGACACCCCAGAAAGGGCAAATCTCTAATTAGATTTGCCCTTTCTGGCACTTTGCCCGTCTATTCCCATTGCCCTGTAGCGGTGGCGAATGGGTTAATAAGGGGTTAAAATGACCTTGCAATTGAAAGGTCACTTTAAGCCAGGTTAATAATTGAGAGCTGTCAATTAGACAACTATCAATTATTAATCCTATTGTATGAAAGAAAAATCAAACACACACACTTTAATAAAAAAGAAGTTTAATGAAATAATCACACAGTTTTTGACCATATTTTATTTTCCTGCTAAAACCATTTCCTGTAATAAAATAAAATAATAAAGCAAAATTATTCTTACCAATCCGATGTACAGACAGGTCCCACGGTGTAATCCTTCAGAAAGGGTTAATGTTTACTGCAGGGACCGCAGCTAATGCTGTAGCCTCACAGTAAACCCCCAAATGAATGAGTTCCTCTCCTGGCTGACAGGAGAGGAAGTGGAAAGCTTAATTGATTGCTTTCCACTTTCACTTCAGGTCAGCCAGGGACACAATCAGTGACGTCAGAGGGAACTGGTTAACAAAAATAGGGATCCCCTCGAAAAAAATTGGCGTGGGGTCCCCCCTATTTTTGTTAACCAGCCAGATGAAGCAGACCACTGAGGCCTGGATTTTCAGGCTGTTAAGGAGCCAAGATCCATGGACCTTGCCAGCCTGATAATACCAGGCCACAGCAGTCTGCATATCTTGGCTGATTAACAAAAATAGGGGATCCCCTCGAAAAAAATTGGCGTGGGGTCCCCCCTATTTTTGTTAACCAGCCAGATGAAGCAGACCGCTGAGGCCTGGTTTTTCAGGCTGGTAAGGATCCAATATCCATGGACCTTGCAAGCCTGATAATACCAGGCCACAGCAGTCTGCTTAGCTTGGCTGGTTAACAAAAATAGGGGATCCCCTCGAAAAAAAAACGGCGTAGGGGTCCCCCTATTTTTGTTAACCAGCCAAGTAAAATGCAGACTGCTGCGGCCTGGTATTAAAAGACTGTCAAGGCCCATGGATTTTGGCCCTCAACAGCCTGATAATACCAGGCTACAGCAGCCCCACATTTGGCGCATCAAAAGATGTGCCAATTGTGGCACTTTACCCGGCTCTTCCCACTTGCCCTGTAGCGGTGGCAAGCGAGGTAATAAGGGGTTAATGTCACCGTTGATTGCACGGTGACAATAAGCCCAGTTAATAATGGAGAGGCGTCAATAAGACACCGATCCATTATTAATCCCAAAGTTATTAAATGCATAAAAAAAAGACACAGCAAGAAAAAAGTCTTTTAATGAAATAAAAGAGACAACACAGTTTTCATTTTTTTTATTACTCTCTCATTCCTGCGACGCCATCGATCTCCTGTAAAAAAAGAAAAAAAAAAAAACCAACAGTATACCACCTGTCCGACGCAGTCCATAGTAACGACTGTCCCACGACGATCCAGCTCTGCTACATCGCAATGACAGGCAGAGCCTGTCATCGCAACGCAGCACAGCTGATTACCTGCTTCCCCGGCGGTGACGTCATCGGACTGACTGCTTTACGGCCGGGATTACCCAGCAGTCACTGCAGTTATCGCGAGAAACTGCATGTGACCGCCGGGGAAAGATGATGGCGGCCATGAAGCAGTCCAGGCCGTGACCGCCGGAGATCTTCTGCCAGGTAAGTGCCGCTGACTCCTGACAGACCCGACCGACGGACACAGACAGTGACAGTGACAAATCCGATTCCGGTATTCGATATGACGAAAATATCGGTATTCGGAATCGAAAGGCCGATACAGCTAATATCGGCCGATACCCGATATTTGCAGTATCGTATCGCTCAACACTAATGAAAGCTAATCTTGTCATTATTGTAACAAAGATTGCATGTGTCTCCAACGGTAAATGCATCATAAAACTAGGCAGCATGAAGAAAATTTGGCTAATTATTCAATGTCACTATATGGAGTGCAGCAAATCAACCATTTTGGAGACATTGTATAGATTGTGACGATAAGATAAATAATATACTTACACTAGGATGTGCTGACTACAGTCACAATTAACTATTTGCAATCTCAATGCTAGAAGTAAAGATATAAGGAATCATTGCTACTATAGATGCTTATTTACAAAAGATTGAAGCAGAAACTTACATATCACCAAATATTGGATAGTATACATGTAACTCATAATACCTGATAATACAGTTGCAGCCTTTAAGCGAACCTGTCAGAAGGATTTGCTAAGTAAACTACAGGCATTGTCATGTTGGCAGTGTTAAACTGATTACAATGATATCTATGGTAAGGAAATCCATCTTGTGGGTTTTGTGTAATCAGTGTTAGAAGTTTTCAGTTAATGATATGCTCGTGCTCCGGGGTGGGACTGTAGGCACAGTCTTATCTTCCTGCTTTAAGAAAGAAAAACCAAGGAAGGACTTGCCCACAGGCTGCCCTGAAGCTCAAACAGAGAAAACAAAAAACAAGAAACAAATATCCTAAAATAAAACAAAATAAAAAATATATTGCAAAACATGCATGAAGTTGTAATAATAATAATAAGGGTATTTGGTAAACATAATTTTGATCAAAAGAATGTACAAGCCATCCCGCCACGTCAAGGCAACCCTTTGTGGGACAGTCCTACTCTAATATTAAAAACCTTTCCACTTGTCAAGTGACGTAAATGTGAACAAGGACAGAGAGACTGAACCCACCAGTTGAAGCATAGGCCAGACAGGATGGATTTTTCAGCTCAAAAGCAGGGCGGTCACACCCTTATATGCACAAAATGCACTAAGAACTAAATGAAAAACTGGGTCTGAACTGAAAAAGTAAGTTGATGTGTATGCAAAATGTAAATGCATATCAAACACATGACCATTAAACAGAGAAAACAAAAAACAAGAAACAAATATCGTAAAATAAAACAAAATAAAAAATATATTGCAAAACATGCATGAAGTTGTAATAATAATAATAAGGGTATTTGGTAAACATAATTTTGATCAAAAGAATGTACAAGCCATCCCGCCACGTCAAGGCAACCCTTTGTGGGACAGTCCTACTCTAATATTAAAAACCTTTCCACTTGTCAAGTGACGTAAATGTGAACAAGGACAGAGAGACTGAACCCACCAGTTGAAGCATAGGCCAGACAGGATGGATTTTTCAGCTCAAAAGCAGGGCGGTCACACCCTTATATGCACAAGATGCACTAAGAACTAAATGAAAAACTGGGTCTGAACTGAAAAAGTAAGTTGATGTGTATGCAAAATGTAAATGCATATCAAACACATGACCATTAAACAGAGAAAACAAAAAACAAGAAACAAATATCCTAAAATAAAACAAAATAAAAAATATATTGCAAAACATGCATGAAGTTGTAATAATAATAATAAGGGTATTTGGTAAACATAATTTTGATCAAAAGAATGTACAAGCCATCCCGCCACGTCAAGGCAACCCTTTGTGGGACAGTCCTACTCTAATATTAAAAACCTTTCCACTTGTCAAGTGACGTAAATGTGAACAAGGACAGAGAGACTGAACCCACCAGTTGAAGCATAGGCCAGACAGGATGGATTTTTCAGCTCAAAAGCAGGGCGGTCACACCCTTATATGCACAAAATGCACTAAGAACTAAATGAAAAACTGGGTCTGAACTGAAAAAGTAAGTTGATGTGTATGCAAAATGTAAATGCATATCAAACACATGACCATTAAACAGAGAAAACAAAAAACAAGAAACAAATATCCTAAAATAAAACAAAATAAAAAATATATTGCAAAACATGCAGTCCTACTCAGTTTTTCATTTAGTTCTTAGTGCATTTTGTGCATATAAGGGTGTGACTGCCCTGCTTTTGAGCTGAAAAATCCATCCTGTCTGGCCTATGCTTCAACTGGTGGGTTCAGTCTCTCTGTCCTTGTTCACATTTACGTCACTTGACAAGTGGAAAGGTTTTTAATATTAGAGTAGGACTGTCCCACAAAGGGTTACCTTGACGTGGCGGGATGGCTTGTACATTCTTTTGATCAAAATTATATTTACCAAATACCCTTATTATTATTATTACAACTTCATGCATGTTTTGCAAATATTTTTTATTTTGTTTTATTTTAGGATATTTGTTTCTTGTTTTTTGTTTTCTCTGTTTAATGGTCATGTGTTTGATATGCATTTACATTTTGCATACACATCAACTTACCCAGTTTTTCCTGAAGCTCAAACAGTCTGTCTCTCTCTGTCTCTATGATGAGAAACAAGTTTTTTGCTTCGGGCGGCCTAATACTGGAGATAACAGGTGTGCTCAGGCTATGAAAAGGCGCTCACACTGTTGTCCATTCTGTCCTTTTGATGTAATACTGGAGATACCAGGGTTTGAGGCTACGGGGAGGCTGCCGCAATGATATCCTAAAATGTCTATCTGTTCTAATACTGGAGATAACAGGGGAGCTGAGGCTATGAAAGGCTGCTCACACTGCTGTCCAATCCTATCTATCTGATCTAATACTGGAGATAATAGGGGTGCTGAGCTATGAAGAGGGGTGCTCAACCCGCTGTCCCATCCTGTCTATATGAATTTTAATACTGGAGATAATAGGGGTGCTGAGGCTATGGAGAGGCTGCTCCACTGCTGTCCATCCTGTCTATATGATCTAAAACTGGGATTAAAGGGGTGCTGAGGCTAGGAGAGGCTGCTCACACTGCGCTCACCCTGTCTTTCTGAATGGTGAGCAGCTGTTGTAACTTGGGGATACCTTGACAGGACATGGATAAATTAAAACCCAAAAACCATGGGTGACATGTATAAACATCGTTCCCCAAGTAGGAACAGGGAACTCCCTACATAGCAAATCTTACAAGAAAATTGGAGCATCCAGCCAAAAATAAATGTACAATTTAAAAAAAAATAACAATTTTATTGAAAAAAACACATACATAAAAGCGTTCACAACAATAAGTATACAAAGATGAAGATATAATGGTGATAGAGCAAGTAAAGAACCTGAAGCACATTTACTAGCACACTAAATCTAGAACCTCTC
>JARQOD010000004.1:66217119-66310850 GCA_033576555.1 Oophaga sylvatica | reverse complement strand
CAACGAAAGCCTGAGCAGAAAATGAGGACAGAGAGCATATCAGAGTGACAGTTAATAAAAACTTAGTCTGAACACTACCCAAGACAACTGAGCGTGCAAAACGTCTTCCCCGCTTAGGGCAGACTGAAATAGCATGAGAGGCATTACCACAGTAGAAACATAACCCATTGCGCTTTCGAAACTCATGACGCTGTGCCCCAGACACCACTCTATCACACTGCATGGATTCAGAAGCAGGTTCACAAGGCAACACCATTCCACGCATACTTCTCCGCTCACGCAAACGTCTGTCAACTTGAATCGCTAATGACATAGAATCATTGAGACCAGAGGGGACAGGGAATCCCACCATAACATCCTTTACATTATCTGACAGACCCTTCCGAAAAAGGGCTGCCAAAGCGTCGTCATTCCACTTGGTCAGGACTGCCCACCTACGGAATCTCTGACAGTATAACTCAGCGTCATCAAGCCCCTGATTTAATGCCAACAAGGCTTTTTCAGCTTGATCAGTGACATTAGGCTCATCGTACAATAACCCCAAAGCCTGAAAAAATGCATCAACATCACTCAAAATAGGATCCCCAGGTGTCAGGGAAAAAGCCCAATCCTGAGGAATCGCCGCGCAGGAGAGAGATGACAATTTGAACCTGCTGCGCTGCGTTCCCTGAGGACTTAGATTTTAAGGCAAAAAACAATTTACAATTATTTTTGAAATTCTGAAACTTAGCTCGATCCCCCAAAAACAAATCTGGCATGGGAATCCTAGGTTCCACAACAGGCAACCTAGCAAGATATGCAGCAATACTCTGAACCTCAGTGGCAAGCTGATCCACACGGCCAGACAACTGTGCAAACTCCATTGAGAGAAAAAATCCTCCCCAGCACCCAGAGATACAGAGGGAAAAAAAAAAATGCAACAAATAGAAAAATATCTCTGACAACTCTGACAACCGTTTTTTCTTTCACAATATTTTTCCCTTCTGTGAGTACCATACAACTTTAAATTTTAGGCCGGTGATACTGTTATGTTTCGGTAACTGAGGAGTGCAGGTAAAAAAGGCAATACACCAGAGCAGTTGGAATCTATGAGATTGCAGTACCCTGACTAACCACCACAACTAGAGGCAGCCATGGAGCGTTCCTACGTTGGTCCTAGACGCCTCGTCACAGCCTGAGAAACTAACTACACCTAAAGATAGAAATAGGAAAGCTATCTGCCCCGGAGCAGATCCCCAAAGAACATAGAAAGCCCCCAAACATGTAATGACTGTTAGACAAGAAGAAATACTGACACAGACAGAAAATAGTATGAGCAAACGTTGGCTGAACTGAACTAAACTGAGAGGGCAAAAGCCCCCGGAGGGGACCCTGAAGGCCCCCACAGAAGTGCAGGACAAAATGCAAAAATAAAGCACAAAAACAAAAAGAAGAAAATGTCTTATCTGTTAGCAGGAGATGCAGACACGACACAGCAGGCTACAAGGGAAACAGGAATCATGGAGTGAGACCAGAACAATTGATCACCGGCAACCCTGATGGGAAGGCGACTCCCTTATATAAGACCAGTCAGTAACACCTGATTCCCACTCCTCACAATCTTCACTGGACAGTCCAGTACCGCTTGTAACCACCAGAGGAAGCCTCTGCTCAGAACTCATTTCAAGTCCATTCACAACACAGATCTTTCTCTATCTTTCTTTCTCTATTGCACAGAAAAGTGTTCTTCGGAGTCCTTCTAAACTCAAGAAAACAGGCCTCATAGTTATCACAGGAAAAAAGAATTTCTTAGAAAGAGAAATTGTGTACAATAATAAATTATATTGTGGTACCGTGTTAGCCAGAAAAATCGATGTGAATACTTTTCCTCCAATTATGACAAGAGTATTCTTAAAGTGATACCTTTATTGGCTAACCAGAAAATTATATGTTCGCAAGCTTTCAGAGCTCAAAGGCTCCTTCTTCAGGCAAGATTACATTTGGAATAATAAGAAAGACACATTAGATGCTAAAGAGAAACTGTGCCATCAAGGAAGCTATGTCTTTCATGGGAGTTTTTACACCCGGTATCCTAGCAGGAGCTTCATGTCAATTTCATTGAAGTCTACTGCAAGCTCAAGCTTTAACACCACAAATCAAATCTCAGCTCTAATTAGACAAAAAAGATGCATCTTTTGTCTCAGGTGGAAAGTTCCCTTAACTGGTGGATAAACTCAAACATCTTATGATGAATTGTTCTTTGGAATCTGATCTATTTTTTCGACTGACCACAAAGACAAGCGCCTGGGGATGGAGAGCGCAAGCCTTTCATGCTTTTCATCAAGACTAATGACCGTTGTTCTTCAGAAACTCACTCTTCAAATTATAAAGAGTAAAGTGTGGGAGGCATTTGGGAAATTACTATATCAACTATAGTGTCATCATGTGAAAATTCTACTCAGATAATGTAACAACAGTGGCAAACAAAATGTCTCCTTGATTGTTGTTTACTTTATGAGAAATTAAAATGAATGACAGACTTCCTCAGTTGCAGTCAATCAATATCTCATCTGTCCTTCCTTATCAAATAATCCAAAGACAAGCAAGAAGAACACTTTCACACTTTGGGTGTTAAAAGGGCTAGTCTAGCATAAATGCCTGTAAAAAAAAGCCAATAATCACTGCTTTGCAAACATGTCCCAAAGATGCAAGAGCCCTTACACAAACCTAAAATATTACAAGCTAGATGAGTATACTGGTTAGGCTTTAGTCTTAGCAGAGATTATGCATGCCATAGTCCCTCCTTAGTTTACATTTTATTAGTTATTTTTCATTGGTGCTGTCAGTGTAAAGGTAGAGTTATACCTATCAATAATTTGCTTTTCATAAAGCCGCCATGACAAAATTATTTTCTTTTGTCTTTCACATCTTCCAATAAAATTATTCTGGTAAAGCATTCCCTGATGTCTATGATTTGTTTAGAAAAACAGATTTAGTTCATCCTGGCACACAAAAATTAAATAAAAAGCAACAAAAATGCGGTAGCCAAAATGGTATCAATGAAGCAGTCAACTAGTCCCACAAAGCAAAAATGTCCCAGCGCCTTTGACAGAAATTAAGAAAGGTATGAGTCTCTGGAGAGTTTGATGTAAAAATAGTGAACTGCTGACCGCAGAATTAGGATAACCAGTCATTTACACTATATAATGAACTAGCTGTAGTACCCGGCTTCGCCCGGGTTAATTAATAACTGCTGTTAGCTGTAACAAAATAGACTATGTTAACAAAAATTTATTCTGCACATAAAAATCACACACCAAAACGTGCGGGGGTTAAAATTTCCATTCAACACATAGCCTATGATGCTCCTGGGGTTGAGATGTGCGGGCATGCAAAATTTCATGCCCGTAAGTACAACGGTGCAGATTCCTATCCCGGACCAAAATTATTTGCCGATTTGGAATGCGCGGGGTTAAAATTTCGACTCAAAACCTAGCCTATGATGCTCCCGGGGTCGAGACGTGCGGGTGTGCAAAATTTCATGCCCGTAAATGCAGATTCCTATGCGGACATACACACAAGCATTCAGCTTTCTCCCCATTATGTAGATAGGGCCAAAATTGTTTGGCGATTTGGAACGTGCGGGGGTTAAAATTTCCATTCAACACATAGCCTATGATGCTCCTGAGGTTGAGATGTGCGGCATGCAAAATTTCATGCCCGTAAGTACAACGGTGCAGATTCCTATCCCGGGCCAAAATTATTTGCCGATTTGGAATGCGCGGGGTTAAAATTTCGACTCAAAACCTAGCCTATGACGCTCCCGGGGTCGAGACGTGCGGGTGTGCAAAATTTCATGCCCGTAAATGCAGATTCCTATGCCGGACATACACACAAGCATTCAGCTTTCTCCCCATTATGTAGATAGGGCCAAAATTGTTTGGCGATTTGGAACGCGCGGGGTTAAAATTTCGATTCAAAACATAGCCTAGGACGCTTTCGGGGTCGAGACGTGCGGGCGTGCAAAATTTCATGCCCGTAAGTGCGACGGTGCGGATTCCAATCCCGGACAAACATACCCACATACATACACACATACATACATTCAGCTTTATATATTAGATTTCAGAAAAAGAAAATTGAAGCAACATTTACAAAATTGCTGTTGATTTTCTATTTATAAAATTGTTATTATATTTCCCTCCATATTAAAATGAGTAAAAGCCCAAACAAAAGTACTATTTCATTCTGTACCCCTAGATGAATAACATAAATATAATTCAGATCCTCAGCAAATAATACATGGTGCCCAAAAAGATTTCCGCAAAATTGCTTCTTCCCCATGTGCCCAAACAGCAGATTATAACCACACATCTGGCATTGCCAAACTTTAGAGAGATTGCGAAACAAATTGTGGGATGGATTTTTCCTCTATTACGTCTTGGGAAAACAGCAAAATATTGATCAAAAGCTGTGGATATGCTATAAATGTCTGTTGTGAGACGACTCCTATAAGTAGGGTACTTGACTTTCTGTTTGTGGTAACACCTGGTGTGTTACAAAAAAAAAATACAATTGGATGTCTATGAAAAAATATAATTTTTACCTATACTTTGTTTTAAGTTTTGCGAAAACCATCCATATGGACGAAAACTCATTCTGCACTTTGTCCTGTTATACAGT
The DNA here is from genome assembly GCA_033576555.1 of Oophaga sylvatica. Lineage (NCBI taxonomy): Eukaryota > Metazoa > Chordata > Amphibia > Anura > Dendrobatidae > Oophaga > Oophaga sylvatica. The sequence goes on along the minus strand of JARQOD010000004.1, from coordinate 66,306,188 downwards.
ACAGACCAAAAGTTTGGACACACCTTCTCATTCAAAGATTCTTCTGTATTTTCATGACTATGAAAATTGTAGAATCACACTGAAGGCATCAAAACTATGAATTAACACATGTGGAATTATACATTACACTTTACAAAAAAGTGTGAAACAACTGAAAATATGTCTTATATTCTAGGTTCTTCAAAGTAGCCACCTTTTGCTTTGATGACTGCTTTGCACGCAGAAAAGGTGAATGGATGGACTCTACATGCCTGGTTCCCACCGTGAAGCATGGAGGAGGTGGTGTGATGGTGTGGAGGTGCTTTGCTAATGACACTGTTGGGGATTTATTCAAAATTGAAGTGGTGAGCGGTCCAGCTCACCCCAAACCATCTCGATTGGGTTCAGATCTGGTGACTGTGGATGCCAGGTCATCTGGCGTAGCACCCCAACACTCTCCTTCTTGGTCAAATAGCCCTTACACAGCCTGGAGGTGTGTTTGGGGTCATTGTCCTGTTGAAAAATAAATGATGGTCCAACTAAACGCAAACCGGATGGAATTGCATGCCGCTGCAAGATACTATGGTAGCCATGCTGGTTCAGTATGCCTTCAATTTTGAATAAATCCCTAACAGTGTCACCAGCAAAGCGCCCCCACACCATCACACCTCCTCCATGCTTCACGATGGGAACCAGCATGTAGAGTCCATCTGTTCACCTTCTCTACGTGCAAAGCAGTAATCAAAGCAAAAGGTGGCTACTTTGAAGAACCTAGAATATAAGACATATTTTCAGTTGTTTCACACTTTTTTGTAAAGTGTAATGTATAATTCCACATGTGTTAATTCATAGTTTTGATGCCTTCAGTGTGATTCTACAATTTTCATAGTCATGAAAATACAGAAATATCTTTGAATGAGAAGGTGTGTCCAAACTTTTGGTCTGTACTGTATATCAAAATAAGTTTAATTTATTGTGCAGTATTACTACAAAGCAAACTATGTGCTACGACTAGGAACCAAATATGAATGACAAGGACTGTTATTTCCTAAAAATGAAGATGCTACATTGTGTACCTGTAAATGCACTGAGATTGAAGTAGAGAAGCGGACATTAACATTTGTAAGTGAAGTGAAGAAAACTAATTTTGTCGTATTAAAGTGTGCTATACTTGTTGACCACGGAGCAATCGCACGTGTGCTTATTACAGTGTGTAATCATTTAGCTTCTGTGAATTCTCCTGCCAATGTGAAATCAATGTGCGCTGTTTTGCACTGGCTCTTAGTACTGTTAAATAGACAAATATACGAAGTGATATTCAGTTGTTGTACGTTTGACTGTTAATATTGTGTGACACTATGATGGGAACTGTGTCTTTAAAAGATGTTTTAAAAACAGACACATGGCTAAAGTTACTAAAGGGTAATAGAAATTTGTAGTGTATTCTCCACCGGAATATAGGTTCTCCTAGATTTTACATAATGTGCCCAAGAGTGTGACCTGTTCTACAGTGAAAAACTCTACCATTACTAACCCCTTAAAGGAAATCTGTCACCGTATATTGAAAATCCACAGACAGGATGTTATAAAGCAAAAGGAGCTGATCAGATTCATACACTTTTAGGGGGGAACGTTTCAGTAAACCTTGCATTTTTCATTGAAATCTTCAATGTTTGTGTGCATATGAGTCCAGTGGGCAGTCCGATTCAGGGATTGACAGCGTTCCCTGTATCTATGTAGAGGTAACTCTCAATCACTGAGGAGGACCACCCTCTGGACAATACGCATACAGAGATTTCAATGAATAAATAAACGTTATACTGAATCTTCCCACAAACCTATGTACCATTCTGCTCAGCTTCTCCATCTCTATACCATTTTGTCTACAGATCAGACTATATGTACAACATGAAAGATTTCCTTTAAATCCATCACGGCTCTTGTGTTCTTCGTATGTCCCGTAGTAATGAATTCCCATCCATGATTCATTGACTGGTGTACGTGCCATGTATGGCTACTACATTAATGGTCAGGAAATCGTCACTGCAGGACTGGTGGGGAACATCGTGGCTTCAATTTGTATTATTTTTGTTTTCTAAGTTTATTCATTGACAAAAAAAATCCTTGAACTTTTTTTTCTAAATGCATTTAGCATTTCCTGCCTTACCCAAATTTCTCAATGTCCCCTATATATTCAAACTCTTGAAAACAAGGTTACATTTTTTTATATTAAATTAGATTTGCACATGGAATAGAAAAGACTCATTTCAGACCTTTGCCCCTTTTTTGACTTTAACCTATATGCACTCTAACAAATGTCAGGGATATTAGTCTTTAGGTAGTAAAGAAATCGTTCAGTATGTCATTGTGAAAACCGCCTTTGTGATAACTGTCACATATTGTCTACAATGGTTTTTCCGTAATCTAAATTATTTTGATTGTTACAAATGAAAGTATCTGAAATAAACTTGGTTTAAATTGTATTTTGTCTACAAAGAAAATTATTTATCAACCTTGTAAAATGATTAAATAACTAGGATTTATTTGTAATATTTAATAGTACTGCTTGCATGAGTTGTTGGCATTGACACACATAATGATACCCTTAAAATGGAATCTGTTATGTCAATCAATCAACCCCCCGAATCCACTTATAATATCATGTCGCTTGTTTAAGGAAAAGCCAATTTATTAATAACTCTGTGGCTCCACCTTTTAATACATAAGCAAATAAAGCTAAAGTTCTCTGGGCATGATCGGAGCACTTCTTAAGCCTCTGTGTCCCCAAATCTATTTCCCGCCTAGCTTCATCCTCTTCTATTTGGCATCTAAGTGGCTGTGTAGTCAAATCAGTGAGCTGTCAATCAAAAAGAAGTTGGCCCTAGGCATGGAATAGAGCAAGGAAGGCAAACGCTCGAAAAGTGCTCCAATCAAACCCGGAGCACTTAAGCCTCATTTGCATATAGATTAAAACATTGATTTTTCAGTAATGTAGCAGCAAGGTACAAAATGGCTTAACTTTAAACAAGCTTATGCATTTTGGGGAAGGGGTGGGTTGATTGTTATGACAGATTTCCCTTACTGACCACCAATATGCCTGTTACAGTGGTCATGAAGGGGCCCAATTGCTCAGCACTACCTTTATACAGCGCTCAGGACTAGGTGTATAGTGCTCCCGGCGGATGCCAGCTTGACTCGTGCTAGAATAAATCATGGCTGAAGGTATAGCAGATATCCAATCATGGTTGTTTAACCCTCAGAATTCCACAGTCTATAGTGACCTCTAGATGGTTAACAGAGGGAGGAGACTCTTTCATCCTATCACCACTCTGAAACATGATGTGCTGATGTTTGCTATGACAGTTCAAAGCTATGATGGTCTGCTAGGCCCTGCCATAAGCAGGCTCTAATAGACCACGTGTGCGCATAAAACTGACAGGTCCGATACACTGCAGGACTCGTGTATCACCAAAAAAGCTTTCAACACTAAAAACACAACTTTTGTAGAAAAACAAAAATAATCCAAAAACTGCACACATCAGTAATGCTGCATATGAAACAACCCAAGCTATGGAACTGTCACGTTCTAAAAATGTCGCTTTTTCATTATCACCACACAAACAAATAATAAGCAATCAAGTCGTTTTGAAAAATGTATAACTATTTTTTTATTTAGTATGCAAAACATAAAACACTATATAAATAAATATAATGATTATAATAATAATAATTTAATACATTTGTTATTACCGTACTTTTACTGCAAAGTGACACAAAGTGAGTAAACTGTGGTATTTAAGAATTTTACAGTTAAACAAGGTATCGATATAACAAGCATAAGCAACAAATAAAAGTGCCATCAAAAAAAGAGCAGAGTTGTAATTCAGGTTGATGCATAACAAGTGTTTGTTGTGTCAGACTTATTATGGCAATTAAACTGAAAAATAGGAAAGAAAAAAGGGGGATCCCTCAGGGTGGTAGTATATCAAGGTCGGTCCAATAAATAATGCCATTGAGCATATCAAAACAAAAGAGTGGGGGGATAGGGAGAGGCTGTAGGGAGAGGAGAAACCCATAGAAAATTAAAATGAATATTCCAAATGAAGGTCGCCACAGAGACCTGAAACACTGAGGGATTTGCAGGTGTCGGGGTTGAATAGCAAAGGGAGAATAGCTGATTTATTTCGCCCAAGGACAGAAACATTTTTCAGTTTCAGTTTGTTAATGTTGTTTTGGGAAACTCGCTTCTTTACCACATAGAAGTCCAAGCTTGTTTTTTTCCAGGCAGAAGCGATTGTTTAGCAGCTACAGTAAGAATATAAAAGAAATGTGTGTGAGCGTGTCTACAGACATTTAGTATACCTTTGTTTGACAAGGCCTCTTTGGGGTTTTTAGATACAGTTATATGAAAAAGTTTGGGCACCCCTATTAATCTTAAGCTTAATGTTTGATAAAAATTGGTGTTTTTGCAACAGCTATTTCAGTTTGTTATATCTAATAACTATTGGATACAGTAATGTTTCTGCCTTGAAATGAGGTTTATTGTACTAGCAGAACATGTGCATTCTGCATTCAAACAAAATTTGACAGGTGCATAAGTATGGGCACCCTTATCATTTTCTTGTTTTAAATACTCCTACCTACTCTTTACTGACTTACTAAAGCACTTTTTTTGGTTTTGTAACCTCATTGAGCTTTGAATTTCATAGCCAGGTGTATGCAATCATTAGAAAAGCTACTTAAAGTGGCCACTTGCAAGTTGTTCTCCTGTTTGAATCTCCTCTGAAGAGTGGCATCATGGACTCCTCAAAACAACTGTCAATTGATCTGAAAACAAAGATTATTTAACATAGTTGTTCAGGGAAGGATACAAAAAGCTGTCTCAGAGATTTAACCTGTCAGTTTCCACTGTTAGGAACATAGTAAGGAAATGGAAGAACACAGGGACAGTTCTTGTTAAGGCTAGAAGTGGCAGGCCAAGAAAAACATCAGAAAGGCAGAGAAGAAGAATGGTGAGATCAGTCAAGGACAATCCTCAGACCACCTCCAGAGAGCTGCAGCATCAACTTGCTGCAGATGGTGTCACTGTGCATCGGTCAACTATACAACGCACTTTGCACAAGGAGTGTTATGGAAATTTAATTAGGATAAATCTATCCTGCAGTGTTTGCTGCTGCTGTTCCCAATTTTAGATTAAATGTCTTTTTTGAGCTGCTCAAACGAAATGAGGACTGTCCACACGGAAGTGTCAGTATAACAGTTCGTCAAGACCAACAGTTTATTATTCATTCAAGGTTTTATACGTTTACAAAAAGGGGCTGGTTAGTCAATTAGCATACAATTAAAAGCTGCTAGGTTATTAGCTGTTTTAGTATAAGTATGATAATTATGATAAAAGGGCTGAAGTTGCAGATTTATTGTTCTTTGACCCAGTTTTCCTACGTGGCTAGTAAAGAAAATAATAGATATCTTCTGTCCTTGTTTCCTTTTTTGTGTCCTTAGTAAAAAGTCCCTATGAGCTATAGCCAGGGTCGTCTTAAGCAACTGATTATAGCTAGCATCAGCTTTTGCATAGATATGCTGAGCACAGGATTTTTAGCAAGTGAGATCTATCTAACTGTAAATGCATATATATATATATTATATATATATATATATATATTGTGAGACAGTGAAGGAATATGTGTCGAATGGGGTGTACATTTCACCTAGGTACTGTGCTGTATGGTATAAGGGAAATGTGTGGCTTTGTAAACCTAGTGGTAGAGAAAGGTCACTACACCCTACATTCAGTACACACTTGCAGCTCAGGCCTGAAACCATTCAGCTGTTAATTAGGAGACCAGAAGTAGGTGTCTGCAAACACAGTCAGAGAGCTCGTTTAGTCTGGACACAGGAGGGGTCCAGGCACAGAAGGTGTCTCCAGGAGTTTGAGCTATCTCAGTCTGGGTGCTCGATGTACCCCGGACACAGGAGTAGTCTCTGTGAGAATCCATGCGGATAGCAGCTGAATAGGAGGGGAGCTCTCTCAAGTCTGGACGTTGAAGGTGCCTTCAGACACAAGGAGGAGACTCTGTGAACCTTAATGCTGGTAAATGCTGAACATATGTGTTGTTTTGGCCCCGACTGGTAGAGTCGGGACCCGGATAGATAGGGAAATCTAAGTGTAGTAAGTGGCTAGAAAAGCCTAGGTCTTCTGTTTATGATTTGTTTTATATCTGTTTGCTGTGGACTTTAATAAAGCTGGTTGTGGCCAGTTTTCACCAGAACTGCTGTCTGAATGAACTGTTTCCGTGCCACTCTGTCTACCCGGACGGCGATCCCAGAGCTATATCCCCTGAAAAGCTTACAATATATATATATGTATATATATATATATATGCAGGCTTTTCGCAAATGGCGGTCAGGAGATCTGTCCCTAGCAGGGGTTCATGGTGTTGCAATCATAGTCTCTTTATTCAACTGCATGTTCAGAAAAACGTGTGTATTCTTCATCAGGTAGGTCATCTGTCTGGTCAGTCAGAGCATCCACGACATCATTCATGGCTTAGGTGTCTCTTCTGGTACGGGAGCTTCCTTGCAATGCGATACGTGGATCCAAGCAGGCTTTCCCTCTAGTTTCACAGAGGTTGGTGTCATCTGGGGCTCTTGGACAGGACCATCAAATCTGGGATCGAGTGTTCTCATTTCCAACTTTTTTCACCAACACCCAGTCTCCTGGCTTTCAAGAAGTGCGTACCGGACACAGTCTGGATCTGGCAGTGAAGAGAAAAACTTGAGAATGGACATTAGTTTTTGACCAATTCAATTACATAAGCAAACAAGATATCATTTTGCATATTCAGCTGCTGAGGGAAGAATGCACCTAACTTGGGACTAGACCCAAACAAAATTTCGCATGGTGACAACTTTTCTGGGTCTCTGGGAGTGTGCCTTACACTAAACAGTGCAATTGGGAGTGTCTCATGCCATGGTTTGCATGTCTCTTGGGCAATTTTCAGCATCCTATTCTTAAGTGTTCCGTTCAGTCTTTCTACCTTCCCGCTGCTCTGGGGGTGGTAAGGAGTGTGTAGGCCTAAATCTGACCCTACTGCTAACCAGATCTCTTGTGTCAGATTTTCTGTGAATGCGGGTCCCTGATCACTTTCTATCATTTCTGGAACCCCGTATCTGCACACTATTTTCCGAAAGTAGCTTCTTTGCAGTAGTCTTTGCTGACTGGGAACACTTCTGTCCATCTTGAAAATACTTCTTTGACCACAATGGCGTATTTGAATCCTTCACTTGGCGATATCTGGATGTGGTCTATCTGGATCCTCTGAGGCTGGTAGAGTGGTCTTGCCAGATGAGGTGAGGGGGACTTTCTTCCACACGTCCAGGCTTGCATTTGCCGCAGGTCAGACAGCTGCTGGTGAATTTGGCTGTTAGGGTGGAGATCCCTGAAGCGAACCAGTAAGCACCAATCGGGTCATTCATCTGTGTCTTTGATCTGTGTGTGTGGGTCCATGTGCCCATTGGACCACCATAGGGTGCATACTTTGTGAGAGGCAGGGTTTGGAGTCCATAGTCTTCCCTCTTCACGTGTTGCTTCTTTCGCATTCAGCTCTCCTTTGAAACTTGGTCTTACAACTTTTTGAGCAGATCCCGGGACGTCTTTTTGTCAGGTTTCTTGTCTTCAGTCGTCATGTAGTAGCCGTCCGGCTCTACGACCTCTCCCACTTCTCCATGTTGTCTTCCTTTGGCCGCTTCTTTGGCTGCCATGTCCGCCATGTTATTGCCTCACGCCTCTTCTGTTCTCAGTTTTCCATGCGCTTTTGATTTTTCAAATTGCCACCATTTTGGAAGTTGGAGTACACCCAGCAGGTCCCTGAAGGCTCCATGATGCTTCACGGTTGTCCCGTTTGCTGTGATGAAGTCCCTTGCAGCCCAGATGGGCCCAAAGTCGTGTGCTATGCCATGCGAGCACCTGTAGTCGGTGTAGATGTTTGCAGTCTTGCCTTCTGCTATCTGGCAGGCCTTCGTCAGCGCTATCAGTTCTGCTTCCTGGGCTGACAGGCTAGATGACAGACTTCTGGACCACAGGATTTCTTGATTGCTGGTCACTGCACTTCCTGTGTGGAAACTTCTTCATCATCTGCAAATCTGGAGCCATCCAAGTGGAGGATAAATTCTGTAAATTTTTGTTCTGAAAAGTCCATATTGTATCCCCCCTTGGGAATGGGAGTAGAGTGGCCGGGATGAGGACTGTAGGTCTGGAGACGGTGACATTGTGAGACAAAGGTGATAGAGGCGAAGATGCCTGGCGGTGGGGATATTTATTTTGTTGAGCTTGATTGAGGATTGCCAAGATGTCGTGCGGAGTGAGAGTTTCCAGTGGCCGTCCAAAAGTCATGTCAGCAGTCTTGTCCAGGAAGGTGTGTGCTGCAGATACTGCCATCAGGCAGGAGGGTGCTCCTCTTGCAACTGGATCCAAGCGGGCTGAGAGGCAGCCTAAAAGTCTCTGTTTTCCCCCATGAATCCGTGTCAGGACTCCAGTAGCATGACCTTCTTTCTTCCATCAGGTAGACGGAAAGGCTTCTCGTAGTCAGGTAGGCCTGGTATTGGCGCTGAGACTGTGGAGTTCTTCCAATTTCCTGAATGAGTTGAAGGCTGCGTCCGATAGAAGGAGTGGGGTTGCGTTGATGCAAGCGAAAAGAGGCTGCATTAGGACTGAGGCATCAGTGATCCATGTTCTGCATCACTACACTAGACCAAGGAAGGCCTGCAGCATTTTTGGAGTTGTTGAGGGAGCCATCTTCTCCACAGTGGTCTTCCAGTCATTTGACAGGTGTTTAGTCTGGTGGGCAATACAGTGTCCCAGGGATGTAACTTGCTTCTGACACCGCTGGACTTTCTTCTTCCAGACCTTGCGTTGCTGTTCCTCAAGGAACAGGGAATGGACTGTGCAGGTATCGATGTCAACCACACAAAAGAGAAGGTCATCCACGTGTTGTAGAAGAGTGACTCCTGCATATTCTGCAATCCAGTTGACAAGGCTGGAGGACATTGTCTTGGTGAAACTTGAAGGACTTGTTCTGAGCACCTTGAGGCAACACTGTCCATATGCACTGCACTGGTGCGTGAATGCAGGCAGGTCATCCAGGTGGAGGGGGACACTGAAGATGGCACTGGCCAGGTTGATCACTGTGAATACCGTTGCGGTGACTGGGACTTTTGAGAGCAGAGTGTGCGGGTTCAGCACTGTTGGGGTTTCAAATACCGTAGCCTCTTTCACGGCCTCCAGGCCTTGCACCATTCTGAACTCAGTGGGGTTTACAGTCTTTTTCTTCACTGTGGAAAGCTGGGATTGATTCCGATGGGCGAGACAGCCCATTTTGGCCTTGTCCTTCAGTATGCGGCAGTGAACTCCCATCTCCAGGCACAAAGCTGGCGGGAAAACAAGCCGTCTACTAGGATCCACATCATGAGAGATGACGACCAGCTGGCTTTCTTGTTCTCCACCAAGGCAGTCACTGTGTTAGCACCTGCTCTGGTCACAGGGGTCTTCTTGTTGGGACATCTCCAATGGAGACGTGGGTGAACTGGTTGATTGCAGGGGGCACCTCCTGGTGCTTGCAAAAGATGAACCTCTGGCGTTGGAGCCGGATGAGGTGTTGCCATTCCATGAAGCGAGTAGGGTCCTTCTTGAGTTGAATATTCTGGCCAATGTCAAAGTTCTCAGGCCGTCTTCTTAAGCGAGTTCACTTAGACCTTCAGTTGGTCAGAGACATCTTGACTCTAGGTGATAGAGTGGCTTTTCTGGTACTATGTCCAGCACCTCCTGTGATAGGTCTGCAGTGTGGTTGTTTGAGGTTCCTGTTTCTTCTTGGGTCAGGGGTGAAGAAAGTGTCATGGTCCCATCTTCCTGGAACACTCTGGTCGCTTTCAGCTTCTGCAGTAGGTCCACTCCCAATAGGTTGAGGGTGCAGGTCTTTGACACAACAAACTGGGACATGATGGAGTGTTCTGGCTGAGTCCACACGCTCAGGGGCTTCATAATCTGGAAATATCTGACTTGACCATCAATTCCCATACAGGACGCAGAAGATTCTGATAGATAGGTGAGGTTGCGGAGTTCCACAAGAAAAGATCTGACTATGCCATCCACTCTCAGGATATTGGTCCCACTGGTGGGGTTCCCTGTGGACTTGGCGTGCTCCTGTCCTATGGACGGGGTTCTTCACTGCTTTCTGTGTTTCTTCTTCTTTTGGGCGAAGTCGGTGTTCTGCACCGGTTCCGGAAATGACCAAACTCGCCACAGTTGTAACACTGGACATCCCTTCTGTCCCAGTGGGACTCAATCCTTTTCGCTACTGCGAGCAGGGTATCCATTGCTATTGACGTGTACTCAGGCCTGGCTACTACCAGTGGTTTCCTGATTGGTTCTCTCAGTCCATGCACAAAAGCCTGTACCAACATTCGTCTGTGTGTCTGATCATGGGTAATGAGGCCCAATTCTTGAAACACTTGCATCACTCTGTCATGGAACTCCTCTACAGACTCTGTTTGGTCCTGGCTCGTGACATTTAGGCTGATAGCTTGTCCTGTCAGTCTGCTTTTGGCCCATTCTCTGAGGTGCTCAATTAGCTTTGCTCCTGTCTCCCAGGCATACGCATCTAATTCTGCTGGAAGCTTGAAGTGTTCTCTCATAATTGGCCAGAATGCATCACCTGCTTTTATTTCCATTACGGCCCAGAGATCAATCCAGGCTGCTGCATACGTTCTCTGGATCTGCTGCATTTTTTGGCAAAATGGCAAGGGTGTATCCCTGGGTCTGGAAGCATACTGATCACCTGGCTTGGGATGAAGGGCTCATAGGATGGTGCCTCTACCGGTCCCTGCTCTCTTGGTGCTTGTGGGTTTTCTTCCCTAGTATTGGGCAGCATGTATGACGTTGTGTCTTCATCAGATGAGAAGTGACATGGTGTGCTTGGTGCATACACTGGGTGAGGCTGCGGTGGATCAGTGTCATAGTTCCATGCTGGCAGCTCTGCTCGGCACTGAGGTTCCTCATTTGTGTCTGTAGCTACACTTCCCCCCTGTGAAGCCCCGAATGTGGGCTCTGCTAGCTGTTGTGTCTGGGGGCTGCCTGCAGCGTTTTGTGTAGGGAGATTTGCACTTTCTTCTCTTGATATAATGACTGGCAATGTTTGTACTGTGCTTGGGATAGACAGAGTGCCCTGTGCTGGAGGTACTGAATACAGGGACATCACATTGCTTTGATTGGGCGTTGACCCAGTTGATAACGAAGTAGAAAAAAGAGGAAGAGAAGGGAGGTGTGAGTGAGGAGCGGTGGGATGTGCCTGAGAGGAGGAGGAGGAAGGAGGAGAGCCCCACGTTGGGCGCCAGCTGTTATGGAAATTTAATTAGGATAAATCTATCCTGCAGTGTTTGCTGCTGCTGTTCCCAATTTTATATTAAATGTCTTTTTTGAGCTGCTCAAACGAAATGAGGACTGTCCACACGGAAGTGTCAGTATAACAGTTCGTCAAGACCAACAGTTTATTATTCATTCAAGGTTTTATACGTTTACAAAAAGGGGCTGGTTAGTCAATTATCATACAATTAAAAGCTACTAGGTTATTGGCTGTTTCCATGACAGGAGAAGCTGTATGGGAGAGTGATGCGAAAGAAGCTGTTTCTGCAAGCACGCCACGAACAGAGTCGGCTGAGGTATGCAAAAGCACATTTGGAGAAGCCAATTTCTTTTTGGAAGAAGGTCCTGTGGACTGATGAAACCAAGATTGAGTTGTTTAGTCATACAAAAAGGCGTTATGCATGGCGTCAAAAAAACACAGCATTCCAAGAAAAACACTTGCTACCCACAGTAAAATTTGGTGAATTTTCCATCATGCTTTGGGGCTGTGTGGCCAATGCCGGCACCGGGAATCTTGTTAAAGTTGAGGGACGCATGGATTCAACTCAGTATCAGCAGATTCTTGACAATAATGTTCAAGAATCAGTGACAAAGTTGAAGTTACGCAGGGGATGGATCTTTCAGCAAGACAATTATCCAAAACACCACTCCAAATCTACTCAGGCATTCATGCAGAGGAACAATTACAATGTTCTGGAATGGCCATCCCAGTCCCCAGACCTGAATATCATTGAACATCTGTGGGATCATTTGAAGAGGGCTGTCCATGCTCGGCGACCATCAAACTTAACTGAACCGGAATTGTTTTGTAAAGAGGAATGGTCAAAAATACCTTCATTCAGGATCCAAGAACTCATTAAAAGCTACAGGAAGCGACTAGAGATTGTTATTTTTGCAAAAGGAGGATCTACTAAATATTAATGTCACTTTTCTGGTGAGGTGCCCATACTTATGCACCTGTCAAATTTTGTTTGGATGCAGATTGCACATTTTCTGTTAGTACAATAAACCTCATTTTAAGGCAGAAACATTACTGTGTCCAATAGTTATTAGATATATCAAACTGAAATAGCTGTTGCAAAAACACCAATTTTTATAAAACATTAAGCTTAAGATGTGCCCAAACTTTTTCATATAACTGTAAATTGTGTTCAGTTATTGAAATAATGATGGAATATTTTCTGATCTACAGTCTTCACTTTTTTAGCCAGAGCCACAAGATATGATCCATATTTCTGTTTGGTTAACAGCCTCTAAAACACTGTGGGAGTAGTTTGGAACAGCTATACCTATTCTGGCTGGAGTAAGATGCTATCTTAACCCCTTAATGACCAAGTCATTTTGTAGGTTAAAGACCAGGCCAATTTTTACAATTCTGACCACTGTCTCTTTATGAGGTTATGAACTTTGGAACGCTTCTACAGATCTTGGCGATTCTGAGACTGTTTTCTCGTGACATATTGTTCTTCATGATAGTGGTAAAATTTCTTCAATATAACTTGTGTTTATTTATGAAAAAAATGGAAATATGGCAAAAATTTTGAAAATTTTGCAATTTTCAAACTTTTAATTTTTATGCCATTAAATCAGCGATATGTCACAAAAATTAGTTAATAAATAACATTTCCCACATGTCTACTTTACATCAGCACAATTTTGGAACCAACATTTTTTTTTGTTAGGAAGTTATAAGTGTTAAAAGTTGACCAGCGTTTTCTCATTTTTCCAACAAAATTTACAAAACCATTTTTTTTAGGGACCACCTCACATTTGAAGTGAATTTGAGGGGTCAATATGACAGAAAATACCCAAAAGTGACAACATTCTAAAAACTGCACCCCTCAACGTGTTCAAAGCCACATTCAAGAAGTTTATTAACCCTTTAGGTACTTCACAAGAATTGAAGCAATGTGGAAGGAAAAAATGAACATTTAACTTTTTTTCCCAAAATTTTTCTTTCGACACAATTTTTTTAAATTTTGTCAAGGGTATCAGGAGAAAATGAACCACAATATTTGTTGTACAATTTCTCCTCAGTACACCGATACCCCATGTGTGGGGGTAAACCACTATTTGGGCGCATGGCAGAGCTCGGAAGGGAAGCAGCGCCATTTGACTTTTTTGGCTGGAATTGAGATTGGACGCCATGTCGCATTTGGAGAGTCCCTGTGTGCCTAAACAGTGGAAACCCCCCACAAGTGACCCCATTTTGGAAACTGGACCCCCCAAGGAACTTATCTAAATGTGTTGTGAGAGCTTTTAACCCCCAAGGGCTTCACAGAAGGTTATAACGTAGAGCCGTAAAATTAAAAAATCATTTTTTCCACAAAAATGATCTTTTCATCCCAATTTTTATTTTCCAAAGGATAAAAGGACCCCAAAAGTTATTGTGCAATTAGTCCTGAGTACGCTGATACCCCATATGTGGGGGTAAACCACTATTTGGGCGCATGGCAGAGCTCGGAAGGGAAGCAGCGCCATTTGACTTTTTTGGCTGGAATTGAGATTGGACGCCATGTCGCATTTGGAGAGTCCCTGTGTGCCTAAACAGTGGAAACCCCCCACAAGTGACCCCATTTTGGAAACTAGACCCCCAAGGAACTTACCTAAATGTGTTGTGAGAGCTTTTAACCCCCAAGCGCTTCACAGAAGGTTATAACGTAGAGACGTAAATTAAAAAATCATATTTTTTCCACAAAAATGATCTTTTCATCCCAATTTTTATTTTCCAAAGGATAACAGGACCCAAAAAGTTATTGTGCAATTTGTCCTGAGTATGCTGATACCCCATATGTGGGGGTAAACCACTATTTTGATGCATGGCAGAGCTTGAAAGGGAAGGAGCGCCTTTTTCAAATGCAGACTTTGATGGAATGGTCTGCGGGTGTCATGTCACGTTTGGAGAGCCCCTGATGTGCCTAAACAGTAGAAACCCCCCCACAAGTGACTCCATTTTGGAAACTAGACCCCCCAAGGAACTTATCTAGATGTGTGGTGAGCACTTTGAACCCCAAAGTGCTTCACAGAAGTTTATAACGTAGAGCCGTGAAAATAAAAAAATAATATTTTTTTCCACAAAAATAATCTTTTTGCCCCCAAATTTTTATTTTTATAAGGGTAACAGGAGAAATAGGACCCCAAAAGCTATTTTGCAATTTGTCCTGAGTACGCTGATATCCCATATGTGGGGGGAACCACTATTTTGACGCATGGCAGAGATCGGAAGGGAAGGAGCACCGTTTTTAAATGCAGACTTTGATGGAATGGTCTGCGGGTGTCATGTCGCGCTTGGAGAGCCCCTGATGTGCCTAAACAGTAGAAACCCCCCACAAATGACCCCATTTTGCAAACTAGACCCCCCAAGGAACTTATCTAGATGTGTGGTCAGCATTTTGAACCCCCAAGGGCTTCACAGAAGTTTATAACGTAGAGCCGTGAAAATAAAAAAATCATATTTTTTTCTACAAATATGACCTTTTTGCCCCCAAATTTTTATTTTTCTAAGGGTAACAGGAGAAATAGGACCCCAAAAGCTATTGTGAATTTTGTCCTGAGTACGCTGATACCCCATATGTGGGGGGGAACCACTGTGATCGCCTTACTGCGATCTTTGGGAGGCACAATGAACAAATCTACAAAAGGGGAAGAATTGGTTTTATTTTTTACGCCATTCCTCGTGCGGTATTAGTGATTAGGCGACTTTATTCCTCGGATCGGTGCGATTACAGCGATACCAGAGTTACATCCTTTTTTCATGTTTAGCTTCTGTCACACACTAAAAGATGCTTTTTGTTGGAATAATTTTTTGTAAGAAATTTTTGCATCGCCATATTTTGAGAGCTATAATTTTTCCATATTTCGGCCGACAGAGTTATCTGTGGGCTTATTTTTTGCGGGACGAGCTAACGTATTTATTGGTACCATATTCGGGCACATAACGTTTTTTGATCGCTTCCTATTCCGATTTTTGTGGAAGCAGAATGAACAAAAACCAGCAATTCAGGAATTGTTTTTTTTTTTTTTTTCCTCCGTTCCGCGTGTGGTAAAATTGATAAAGCAGCATTATTCTTCGGGTCACTATGATTACAGCGATACCTCATTTATATATTTTTTTTTATGTTTTGGCGTTTTTTACACAATAAAAAATTTTATAGAAAAATAATTATTTTTGCATCAGTTTATTCCGCGAGCTATAACTTTTTTATTTTTTCGCTGATGATGCTGTATAGTGGCTTGTTTTTTGCGGGACAAGATGACGTTTTCAGCGGTACCATGATTATTTATATCTGACTTTTTTATCGCGTGTTATTGCACTTTTTCCAAGCGGTATGATGATACCGCTTGGAAAAAGTATAATTTACTACTTTTTTGTGTTTTTTTTTTACGGCTTTCACTGAAGGGGTTAACTAGGGTTACGCTTTTATAGATGGGATTTTTACGGACGTGGCGATACCTAACATGTGTATTTTTTGTTTTTTATTTTTTTATTACTAAAAATTGTATTTTTTAGGGGATTTTTTTAAAATTATTTTTTAATATTTTTTTTACAATTTTTTTTAAAAAATGATTTTTTTTAACTTGTCCCTTTATGGGACTTTCACTTTTTTTTACTTTTTATTGCAGTTACAATGCATTGCAATGCTCCAGCATTGCAATGCATTGTACCTATGATGAAAGCTGCTGTGACATGATCACAGCAGCTTCCCGTAGGTAGATGACCCGGAGGTTGTCATGACAACCCCCGGGTCATCAAGGCAGAGATCGGGCCCTGCTTAATACATTGCAGGGCTCCGATCTGAGGCAGAGGGAGCTCCCGACCCTCTGCCTCCCCCCCTGAGCTCTGCGATCGTGCTGGATCGCAGCAGTCAGGGGTTAACAGCCAGGGGCGGTGGGGGCTCCGCTCCTGGCTGTCAGTGCAGGAAGCCTGGCCACTGCAGCGCCGGATCCTGCACTGATCGCGCTGGAGAAGCTGAAATTTCAGCTTCTCCTGTGCGATCGCTGCTGTGTTTGGTCAGTCAGATTGACTGACCAATCACAGCGCTGTGGGTGCGGGGACCGACGGCAAAGGTCCCCGCACCGCTTGCCGTGCCTGTCAGCTGTCTGTGACAGCTGTCGGCACTGATCTACCACTGCGTGTTTACACGCAGTGGTAGATCAAAGGCATGACGCGCACAGTCCGTCCTGGTGCCGGAACTGGCACCTTGCCATGACGGACTGTGCACGTCAGTGGACATTAAGGGGTTAACAGAATATTATAGCTACAGTGGCATGTAAAAGTTTGGGCACCCCTGGTCAAATTTACTATTATTGTGAACAGTTTACCCCTTCATGACCTTGGACCTATGGCTACAACATATCCTGTGGATACTTTGTGATCACATTAAGGTGCCTGCTGCTGATTCTCACAGCATGGCATCTACTACAGTATTTTTTACTGAATATAGTCAAGGTTAGAGTCAGATAATTGTGGGCACTCAGTCTTTTTTTTTACTGACGTCCATTTAAGTTTTTTATTTTACAACATATTATATTCTTTTCATTTCATTTTTATCTTTTTCTTTCTAGATTGTTTTCTGTTTTCCTTTTCTACATAAAAAAGTTTACACCAAACACACACACCTGAATAAAATTAGGTACACAGACAAACACCGCATACGTGAAAAAATGTCCCACTACGGTATTCAGACATCTGTGTGAATGAGTCCCTAATGCATTTCAAGGTGAGGCTCAAATTTCGACAATACTTGTCCAGTAAGAAGGCCAGTTACGGAATTAAACTCTACAGGCTGTGTGAGAATACCTCAGGGTACACACACAGGTTTAGAGTTTATGAAGGGAAGGACACCCGGATTGAAACTCCTAATGTTCCACTGTAGTGGGAGTGAGTGGGAACATTGTGTGGGATTTGGTGCTCCCACTGCTGGTTCAAGGTTATCAGCTCTACGTAGATAACTTTTATACCATCAGTGGGATGCTGGCCTAAAAGTTATCTTCGTAGAGGTCCCTCTCTGCACGAGCTACTGCAGTATACGATACTGTCTGCAAAAATAAGAGAGGCCTCCCTAAGACACTAATAGGTCATCTGCTCAAAAAGTGTGTGAGCAGAGACCAATGTAGCCACAACATGCTGGTGGTCAAGAGGAACACCTTTTCTTGTCCAACATACGCTGTGATGGCAGCCCCCAACACTGTGCAAGGTACCTCTACACAGGTCACAAAACCAGAATGTGTCTTGGGGTAGAACAAGAACATGGGGGGGAGTTAATCTCTCTGATCAAGTCCTCTAGAAATACAGTGCCATAAGAAATGACGAGGTATAGTACAAGAAGCTGGCCGTGAACATCGTACAGATGGCAATACAATGCTTATGTGCTATCATACTGTGCATGCCAGACCGGTATGTACCTTCAGTTACAGGAGGTAGTGATCAAGGCCCGAAACTTTGAAAGTCAGGAAGGAGCGGTCACCAGTACCTCCGGAATTGAATGTGCTCATATCGTACAAGGGCAACATTTTCCCGGTGAGCCCTCTTAAACCACAAAGAAATGAAGATTACAGAATAGGTGCCCAGTGTGTTGAAGAAGGGAGATACGCAAGGAGACCCCTTACCAATGCAACACCTGCCCTGACAAACCTTGCCTGTGTATAAAGGAATGCTTCAAACTGTACCACACATCCATGAACTATTAAATTAATTTCTGACTTAAACAACTCACGTATGCCAACCTGATGCACGCTATACAACTCACGTATGCTAACATGCTGTACACTATACAACTCACGTATGCCAATCTCATGCACTCTACAGAAGTGACTTATGCCAACCTGATGCAGTATACACAACTTACATATGCCAACCTGATGCATGACTTATGACAATACATTAAAATTCGCATACCAGGAAACAGTAGATCAATTCCAATATAGGGTAACCTTTGGGGGATTTCTACTATTTAAGCACATCAGGGGCTCTCCAAACGCGACATGACGCCCACAGACCATTCCATCAGAGTCTGTGTTTCAAATGTCACTCCTTCCTTTCTGTTCCATGCCATGCATACAGTTGTTTTCCCCCCACATATGGGCTATCCACGTACACAGGAGAATTTTTTTAGGTCCATTTTCTCCTGTTAACCTTGTGAAAATAAAATATTGGGGGCTAAAAGAACATTTTTGTGGAAAAAATGTGATTTTTTATTTTCACAGCTCAACGTTATAAATCTCTGTGAAGAACCTGGGGGTTCAAAGTGCTCACTACACATCTAGAAAGTTCCTTCAGTGGTCTAGGTTCCAAAATGGGGTCACTTATGTTTTTTTTTCACTGTTTAGGCATATCAGGGGCTCTCCAAACGTGACATGGCATCTGCTCTTGATTCCAGCCAATTTTGTGTTCAAAAAGTCAAACTGTGCTCCTTCCTTTCTGAACCCTGCCTTGTTCCCAAACACTAGTTTTCCCTCATATATGGTATATCGGTGTGCTCAGAAGAAATTGTACAACAAATTTTGGGGTTCACTTTCTCCTATTACTCTTGTGAAAATAAAAAAAATTGGGTCTAAACTAACATTTTTGTGAACAAAAGTTAAAAGTTCATCTTTTCCTTCCACATTGCTTCAGTTCCTGTGAAGCACCTGAAGGGTTAATAAACTTCTAAATGTGGTTTTGAGCACCTTGAGGGGTGCAGTTTTTAGAATGGTGTCACTTTTGGTTATTTTCTGTGATATAAACCCCTCAAGGTCACTTCAAATGGTGTGTGTCGTGAATACCTTGGAGGCGACTTCTGAGCTGGGGCTCCCTCCGGTGGTTGCAGAGGGTAATGAACTAATTACGGAATGGCCTTCAGCTGGCTCTGAATGGTATGATATAAGTGACCTGAGTTCCCAGCAGCATTGCCGGTAATCAATTGTTCCTCCTGCTCTTGCTTGGAGCACATCTTGCTTTCCTGCTCTCATTCAGATAAGTGTTTTGCTTTTTTTTTTGCTCTGTTGGATTTTTACTGCTGGTTTGCTGCTTGCAGTGGACTGCATCCTGGTCCCCTTTTGGGGTCTTGCGCTGCAATTGTGCTCATTGTGTGTTTGCATTTTTTTTTTTGCTTTGTTCCTTTGTCACTTTTTATTTGCTGTGTTGCTGTGTGTTACACCAGAGATCTGATTTAGGTGGTGTAGATCGTGTGATCTCAGGTTTTTTGTTAATCAGAAGTGTTGGTATTTTTGTCAGGGTTTTGTTGGGTTGCAGTCAGAATTTCTTTCCTATACTTTTCTATCTAGACAGATTGGACCCCAGCGTTTGCTCATTCTATTTTCTGTCTGTGTCCGTGTTTTCTTCTTGTCTAACCGCCAATTACATGTTCGGGGGCTTCCTATTTCTTTGGGGATTCTGCTCCGGGCAGATAACATTCATCTTTCTGCCTTTAGGTGTAGCTATCTCTCCGGCTGTGACGAGGCGTCTAGGATCACCGTAGGTACGCTCCACAGCTACTTCTAGTGTGGTGGTTAGTTTAGGTTACTGCAATCCAATAGTTTCCAGCCTCTCTGGTGTATTGCTACTTTGGCTAATTTTTGCAGTTTCTCCTCAGCTACCGAAACATAACAGATATGGTCCTGAAAAAAAATAGTTTTGTAAATTTTTGTTCGAAAAAACGAACTTTCTAACCAAAAAAATTACATATCAAAAATTTTGCTAATGTAAAGTTGATATGTGGGAAATGTTCTTTATTAACTACTAGCTGTAGTACCCGGCTTCGCCCGGGTTAATTAATAACTGCTGTTAGCTGTAACAAAATAGACTATGTTAACAAAAATTTATTCTGCACATAAAAATCACACACCAAAACGTGCGGGGGTTAAAATTTCCATTCAACACATAGCCTATGATGCTCCTGGGGTTGAGATGTGCGGGCATGCAAAATTTCATGCCCGTAAGTACAACGGTGCAGATTCCTATCCCGGGCCAAAATTATTTGCCGATTTGGAATGCGCGGGGTTAAAATTTCGACTCAAAACCTAGCCTATGATGCTCCTGGGGTCGAGACGTGCGAGTGTGCAAAATTTCATGCCCGTAAATGCAGATTCCTATGCCGGACATACACACAAGCATTCAGCTTTCTCCCCATTATGTAGATAGGGCCAAAATTGTTTGGCGATTTGGAACGTGCGGGGGTTAAAATTTCCATTCAACACATAGCCTATGATGCTCCTGGGGTTGAGATGTGCGGGCATGCAAAATTTCATGCCCGTAAGTACAACGGTGCAGATTCCTATCCCGGGCCAAAATTATTTGCCGATTTGGAATGCGCAGGGTTAAAATTTCGACTCAAAACCTAGCCTATGACGCTCCCGGGGTCGAGACGTGCGGGTGTGCAAAATTTCATGCCCGTAAATGCAGATTCCTATGCCGGACATACACACAAGCATTCAGCTTTCTCCCCATTATGTAGATAGGGCCAAAATTGTTTGGCGATTTTGGAACGCGCGGGGTTAAAATTTCGATTCAAAACATAGCCTAGGACGCTTTCGGGGTCGAGACGTGCGGGCGTGCAAAATTTCATGCCCGTAAGTGCGACGGTGCGGATTCCAATCCCGGACAAACATACCCACATACATACACACATACATACATTCAGCTTTATATATTAGATTTTGTGTGACATAACTCTTTCATTTAAATGTATACAAATCAAAAGTTTGAAAATTGCTACATTTCCCAAATTTACTCCAAATTTCTGATCTTTTCACAAATAAACGCAAGTCATAACAACAAAATTTTGCCACTATCATGAAGTACAATATAAGTGCTTCTCACTTAATTAGAATATCATCAAAAAGTTAATTTATTTCAGTTCTTCAATACAAAAAATGAAACTCATATTATACAGAGTCATTACAAACAAGAGTGATCTGTTTCGAGTGTTTATTTCTGTTAATGTAGAAAAATTAGGGCAAAGGTTTGTTAAGCTGCCCTCTATTAGCACGGTATCGATAATAAAAAAAATGTTAAGAGGCTGTAGTGCAGTATGCCACAGATTAATCAGTTCACAGTCACACTGACTCTGCAGCTCTCTGTCATTTGCATTTTGGTATTTTTTTTTACAGACTGAGACTACTACCCCCCTTTCAATGTGCTATAGCACTGAAAAGTACCCCAAAATCAGATTTAGGCCCTTTCCCTAGGCTGCACAACCCTAACATGGCCACTGCTTTAACTGCTCTGAACTTTTCTAGTCTTTTTAAATAGCGATTCCATCGCAGCAATGGTATTTGAAAATACAAAAGCCAAGATAACGGTTTTATGTCGGCATATTTTATTTATTAATAATATAGTAGATGTTAGCACAGCCGGTGGGGGAGGTGCTGAACATTAGGTTCCCAAACGTTGAAACTATATTGTAGATGCTGAGCACATTCATAAATTTGTGTGAAAAAGAGGTTTTTTAACCCCTTCCCGACCCATGATGCCGACGTCAACGTCATGCTATAAATCATGTTCCTGCAGGTCGGGTGACCGGGGTCACTGAAAGGTCACCCGACCCGCAGGCACAGGACCCTTAGTGCATCACCACAGGGGGGTTGGCTTAACCCCCCCGTGGCCACGATCGCTCTGATTGGCTGTTAAAAGTGAAAGCCAATCAGAGCGATTTGTAATATTTCACCAATGAAACTGGTGAAATATTACAATCCAGCCATGGCCGATGCTGCAATAGCATCGGCCATGGCTGGAGACCGCGATCTGACCCCCCCACACCAAGTCACGGCGATGATCGGCCGCCGCCACCGAAAGATGGCAGCGATCGGTCACCGCCGTCACTATCTGCTCCCCTGCTCCTGGGATCCGCTGCCCCCACCTTCCGATCCCCCCCTCACCTTCCAACCCCCCCTACTCACCTCTCCCGGTCCACGATGTCCCTGGATCCGTCCCGGCGGCTGCCCGGGATTCTTCATGGGCGCCGCCATCTTGGAAAATGGCGGGCGCATGCGCAGTGCGCCCTCCAGTGTCCAAAAATTTATTTTGATCACTGTGATAAACTGTCACAGTGATCAAAATAAAAAAAAAAGTAAATGAACCCCCCTGTCATAGGTAGGGACAAATAATAAAATAAAGAATTTTTTTTTTTTCCTATTAGGCCCTGTGCACACGATGCGGATTTTGCTGCTGATCCGCAGCTAATTTTGCTGCGGATCCACAGCGGATTTTGCTGCTGATCCGCAGCGGATTTTGCTGCGGATCCGCAGCGGATATTGCTGCTGATCCGCAGTGGATTTTGCTGCTCATCCGCAGCGGATTTTGCTGCTGATCCGCAGCGGATATTGCTGCGGATCCGCAGCGGATATTGCTGCTGATCCGCAGCGGATTTTGCTGGGGATCCGCAGCAGATTTTGCTGCTGATCCGCAGCGGATTTTGCTGCTGATCCGCAGCGGATTTTGCTGGGGATCCGCAGCGGATTTTGCTGCTGATCCGCAGCGGATTTTGCTGGGGATCCGCAGCGGATTTTGCTGGGGATCCGCAGCGGATTTTGCTGGGGATCCGCAGCGGATTTTGCTGCTGATCCACAGCGGAGATTTTGCTGCGGATCCGCAGCAGATTTGGCGCTGCGGATCCACAGCAGATCCAGAAACCATGTACAGTACAATGCTGATTCATCTGCGCTAGCAGGTATAGCATAATGCGATAGCGTTATGCTATACCGTTACCAGCCGGTCAACGCTACATGTTGAACGGGCTGGTAAAACGCAATATGAGCCCAGCCTTAGGGTTAGAACTAGGGTTAGGGTTAGGGTTGGAATTTGGGTTAGGGATGGAATTAGGGTTAGGGTTGGGATTAGGGTTAGGTTTGTGGTTAGAGTTAGGATAAGTTTTAGGGGTGTTTTGGGGTTAGGGTTGGGATTAGGGTTAGGCTTGTGGTTAGGTTTATGGTTAGAGTTGGCACAAAAAAAGGGGCCCCCGCAAGCGTTTAGCGTCGCAACCGGGCACCGAAAAAGTGGGTGACCTGGGGAAGTGGGACAAAAGGGAGAGGGCTAGTACCCCCATACTCTATCCTCTGGATTTCACCATTCTTCTTCCATTTTTGTCTTCTTTTCTTCGGTCTTTTCTTGCTATGGAGGAAAGAGGGACAGTACCTCAGAAGATCCAGTGCGGAACGTCCATGTCTCGTTCACCGACAGGCTCTGGAGGGCGAGTGGGTGGGACACGGAGGCAGGTCAGGGTCTTGTCTCATTCACCGACAGGCTCTGGTGGGCGAGTGGGTGGGAGACGGAGGCAGGTCAGGGTCTTGTCTCGTTCACCGACAACTCTTCCATGGTCACCTCTGTGACAGGGAGACTTGGGGTCCTGCCAAAGTAATAGACATATGAGGATACGGGGTGGCAGTACACGCCGTACTCATAGTCTCTGTGTGGGACTACAGTAGTGACTCTTCACACTGTATCCCTCCGGAAGTACGTGAAAAGGAACGGCGCACAATAGGTAGATATGGGTCTCCGGAGAGACCCGTGTCCACCTCCTACTGACACTTAGCTAAAACTGATTTGCTTCTTGCAGTCGGTGGGGTGTATACTGCAGAGGAGGAGCCAACCTTTAATTTTGCATATGCATAGTGTCAGCGCCTCCTAGTGGCAGCAGCATACACCCCATGGTTATCTGTGTCCCCCATGGTTATCTGTGTCCCCCAATGAAGCGATAGAGAAAGGTAAAATTCAGACTTGTGGTGGGCTGAAATAATAATAGCCGAATAGAAAATAACCTAGCAGGAATAATAGAATGCCTGGAGAGTTGGTGGAAAATGACCAGTGGCTAGCATAACTGTGTTGGAACAATCATTGAAGTGAGTATTAGGCTGTCACTGTGAACAAAAAGATATGGCTAATAGAGCGAGCACTTACCAAAGGGTTAACGCAGGGTAGGCGTCCTATGACACGGTATCCACCGCATGTCAGTGAGGTAGTAGGAAAGTGCCCCGTGCGTCTATTTATGCAGTGCAGAGTGCGCGTACAGCGTGCTGTACTAGGGAGCCAGAAGTTGAAAACCGGAAGTGACGTGTGTGTTCCAAAGGGCGGAAGTGATGGCAGTATGCGTTCCACTAAGTGGAAAGGATGCTCTATGCGTTCCAGGGCAAGCCGATGCTTGCGTGTCACAAGATAAACAGGGGCTGGCACTGTCAAATGAAAGTGATGGAATCTGTGATTCCGGGACAGAAGGAGAGCATAGGCTAGAGCGGAATATTTGAGGGGTGATCAGGATTGCATTCAATGAAGGCGGCTCTGCAAAAAGGGAAGACATGTTTGAGTGCCCCAACAGTTGGATGGACACTTTGTAGGAGATGCCAGTATTTGTGTATTGCTCTATGAATGATTTAGGCTGATGGATGATAATGGTGAACAAATGGAATGCTGTTACCAATGTTAGTATTCCTGGTACTAGCAGAATTGTTACTTGAATCCAGGATCCGCGGTGGGTAGCCTCTCTCCAAAAATGTTGATTTAATTTCCCTAATGCGGCGTTGCTGTGTATGGGAATTAGAAACTATTGTAATGACTCTTTGTATCTGGGAATGAGGTATAGAATTCTTCATTTTAGTGAGGTGGAAACTGTCATAATGAAGTAAGCTATTCCTGTCTGTAGGTTTATATGTTATATATATTCATTTTATTTCCACTTTATTATTTTTTTTTTTTGTAGCACACTGATGAAGGTCTTCCATGACCGAAACGTTTGTGTTTTGTGACTACTGTATGTATTAAAAAACCTGTTTTTCACACAAATTTACTTCCGTGTGCCCAGTATATTTTATTTATTGATATTAACCCCTCAAAATAAATCGTTCTCCCCCAAAATGTCATTTTAAACACGTAGATATTTAGGTCACTTTAACCCTATAACTAAAATCATATTTCTACTATAGATTTTAGTGGTTAATTTGACAGAGAAAAAGATTTATTACATGTACTGTATATCTATGTTTATGTAGATTTAGCTTGAATATTTAATCTTTAGAAGACTCAGTAAGTACGAAAAAATCTTTGTATAGCAATACAGTATATATTGGCATACACTGTGATCATACAGTATGGCTCATAATACGGAAAGGATTGCCATTTGAAATGAAATTTTGCTAGAATTTTTTTTTTAAAACCCCTTCACGACATGCGCCATACATGTACTGCGCATGTCGTATCTCTCGCTTTGATGTGCACTCTGTCCCTGAGACAACATCTTTCCCGGCACATGTCAGCTGACAAGTGCCCTTAACAGCCGCGGGTGGAATCGCGATCCATCCGCGGCTGTTAACCTGTTAAATGTGCTGTCAATCTCTGACAGCGGCATTTAATGTGATTGTGCTAGAAGGGCCTCACTAATCCCGCCAATCAGTGCCCATGTCATATGACCGCGGGTCGCTGATGGGTTGGCATGATAACCCGGGGTCTGCTGCAGACCCCTGTGGTTGTCATTGCTGGATTGCTATGATCGCTGCCCAGTGGTCAGTTCTCGTAGCAAATTAGCATTTCTGATACACACAGGCGATCTGCTCATCGCCTGTGTGTAGCAGAGCCGATCAGACAACTTTAGCTTCTAGTCTCCCATGGAGACTATTGCAGCAAGTGAAAAGTAAAACAAAAATATTTTTAAAAATATTTAAAAAAATATAAAAGTTCAAATCACCCCCCATTCGTCTCATTCAAAATAAAACAATAAAAAAATATTACATAATTGGTATCGCTACATTCAGAATCGCCTGATCAATCAAGATATAAAAAGAATTAATCCGATCGGCAAACGGCGTAGCTAAAAAAAAAGTCAAAATGCCAGAATTACATTTTTTTTGTCGCAGCAACATTGCATTAAAATGCAATAACGGGTGATGAATAGATCGTATTTACACCAATATGGTATCATTATAAACATCAGCTTTGCGTGCAAAAAATAAGCCCTCACTCAACCTCACACCACGAAAAATGGAGACACTACGGGTCTCGGAAAATGACGCAATTTTTTTTTGTAACAAACTTTGGCTTTTTTTTCACCATTTAACTAAGAAAGCAACCTATATAGTGAAGGTAATAATTATTTGATCCCTTGCTGATTTTGTAAGTTTGCCCACTGACAAAGACATGAACAGTCTAGAATTTTAAGGATATCCAAGAAGTACCGTTTCTCCTTGCGGAGATTGACATGCTAAGCATGCCGAGATGAGGAGACTTAAAGCCGCAATGGTCCTCTGGGAAATATGCAAATTGTCTCTTCATAGAGAAAGAGGACTAGAACTCTAGTGCCACCTATTGGAAGTAGCAATCCTAAAAGTCAATGTCGACCCTTTAACGAGCCTTGTCACATGACTTAGGATTGGTTTGGTTCTTATCCTAAGTCATGTGATAAGGCTTGTTAAAGGGTCGACATTGACTTTTAGGATTGCTACTTCCAATAGGTGCCACTAGAGTTCTAGTCCTCTTCCTCTCTGAAGAGACAATTAGAATTTTAAGGGTAAGTTAATTTAAACATTAAGAGATAGAATATTAAAATTAAAATCCAGAAAATCACATTGTATAAATTATATGTATTTATTTGCATTTTGCAGTGAGAAATAAGTATTTGATTCCCTACTAACCATTAAGAGTTCTGGCTCCTACAGACCAGTTAGACGCTCCTAGTAAACTCGTTACCTGCATTAAAGACAGCTGTCTTATATAGTCACCTTTGTAAAAGACTGCTGTCCACAGACTCAATCAGTCAGATTCTAACATCTACAACATGGGCAAGACCAAAGAGGTTTCTAAGGATGTCAGGGACAAGATCATAGACCTACACAAAGCTGGAATGGGCTACAAAACCATACACAAGATGCTGGGTGAAAAGGAGACAACTGTTGGTGCAATAGTGAGAAAATGGAAGAAATTCAAAATTACTGTCAATTGACATCGATCTGGGGCACCATGCTGATGGAAAATCTCACCTTGTGGGCTATCCTTGTTCATGAGGAAAGTGAGAGATCAGCCTAAAACTACACGAGGGAAGCTTGTTAATGATCTCAAGGCACCTGGGACCAAAGTCACCAAGAAAACCATTGGTAACACATTACACCGTAAAGGTTTAAAAGCCTGCAGTGCCCACAAGGTCCCCTTGCTCAACAAAGCACATGTGCAGGCCCGTCTGAAGTTTGCAAATGAACACCTGGATGATTCTGTGAGTGATTAGGAGAAGGTGCTGGGGTCAAATGAGACAAAATTGAGCTCTTTGGCATTAACTCAATTTGCTGTGTTTTGAGGAAGAGAAATGCTGCCTATAACTCAAAAAACACTGTCCTCACTGTCAAGCATGGAGATGGAAACATTATGTTTTGGGGGTGTTTCTCTGCTAAGGGCACAGGACTACTTCACTGCATCAGTGGTAGAATGGATGGAGCCATGTACTGTAAAATCCTGAGTGACAACCTCCTTCCCTGCACCAGGACATTAAAAATGAGTCATGGCTGGGTCTTCCACCAAGACAATGACCCAAAACATACAGCCAAGGTAACAAAGGAGTGGCTCAAAAAAAAGCACATTAAGGTCATGGAGTGGCCTAGCCAGTCTCCAGACCTTAATCTCATAGAAAACTTATGGAGGGAGTTGAAACTCTGAGTTGCCAAACGACAGCCTCAAAATCTTAATGATTTAGAGATGATCTGCAAAGAGGAGTGGACCAAAATTCCTCCTGACATGTGCGCTAACCTCATCATCAACTGCAAAAAAGTCTGACTGCTGTGCTTGCCAACAATGGTTTTGCCACAAAGTATTAAGCCTTGTTTGCCATAGGGATCAAATACTTATTTCTCACTGAAAAATGCAAATAAATTTATATAATTTACACAATGTGATTTTCTGGATTTTATTTTTGATATTCTATTTCTCAATGTTCAAATTAACCTACCCTTAAAATTGTAGCCTGCTCATGTCTTTGTCAGTGGGCAAACTTACAATATCAGCAAGGGATCAAATAATTATTTCCTTCACTGTACATGTTTGCTATCTACCATCTCGTAATGACCTTGAGAATCATAATGGCAGGTCAGTTTCAGCATATAGTGAACATGGTAAAAAAAAATCCAAAAAACAGTTGTGGAATTGTACTTTTTTGAAATTTCACCGCATTTGGAATTTTTTTCCCATTTTCAAGTACACGGCATGGTAAAATCAATGGTGCCATTAAAAAGTACAACTCATCTCGCAAAAAACAAGCCCTCACATGGCCATATTGATAGAAAAATAAAGAAAGTTATGACTCTGGGAAGAGGGGGAGCGGAAAACAGAAACTCAAAAACGAAAAAGGGCTTCGGCGTGAAGCGGTTAAATAATTGTCATCATAGGCTTGTTTTTTTTGTTTCTTTTTTTCAGGACAAACTACTTTTCCTTAGTGTCTTTTTGAATGCGAGTTTTATAGCAGTATTTTGAATACTAAACATGTATAACTTTCACTTTTTTTTATTTTTTTTCCAATAATATATAAAGCTTAAAAGGTCAAAAAGGGCAAGTTGTTTTTTTTACATGGATTTTTGTTTCTTTTTTTTACTTGGTTCTACCTATGGATCTTGAGCATTTTACACTTTTGTTGTTATCTAGCTGAGTGTTTTTCAAAATTGTTACAAATCCATGACAGCTCTGACCCCTGACAGCGATCTTTTCTCCCCCTTCCTTTCTCTCTCAGTGAAGAGATTAACAGCAGGGAGATACACACAGTGTGAACAGGAGAGAAAACCTGTGCAAGTCTTATAGCCCCGTCACACATAGCGACACACCAGCGATCCCGACAACGATATGCACTAGTCAGGATCGCTGACGATCAGGACAGCGACACTGCGGGTAACGTCGCTTAGTTACCCGGAGGGTACGTTGGATACCAGCCCGCTGGTGCAGGGAGCTGGTAATCAAGGTACACATCGGGTTTCCAGACGCTGCGCGGCACCTGGAAACCCGATGTGTACCTTGGCTTGGTTACCACCTGATCACTGGTCTCCTGCCTGCCACAAGCAGCGATGCGTGCTGGCCAGCAGGAGACCAACGATCAAAAAAATGTCTAGGACATTCAGCGACGATCAGCGATACCCAGCAGGGGGGCTGATCGTCGCTGAATGTCACACATCGATATCTTTAGGCCTCATTCACATGTTAGTATTATGCATCAGTGTCCGTATGCAAAAAACAGGAATGTCTGCAAAACACAGAACAGGTGTCAATCTTTCAATTACTGCTTTTCTGTGCAAGTTCCACTCCTGGTGACATGTGAATGAGGCCTTGGGGAGAACAGTGACCGCAAATGAATAGAAAGTGAAGCTGGCCATACACCAGATGACTGTCAGCCCAACGTTGCTTCGGGCGATCGTTTGGCCGACAACAACCTCAGCTGAATCTTCCGACTGTGGAGACCTGTGTGTCCTAAGCAGTGCCTTCAATCCTCCCTTCCCACCAATCCCTTTCAAGTGACCACTGGAGGGAAAAGGAAGTTGCTGACCTGGGCACCTGGATTTAATCCCTGTCGGTGTGGCTGTAGATGCCTTCCCCTTTAAGGACCATTGGACAGCAGGGCATCCCAATTAGTACATCATCGAGGGGAGTGGTGCGAGGGGGGGGTGAATTGGGCACTGTCTGTATTTTATTATCTTTAGTCTTAGGGGCTCCACAGTCAGAGGCACATCCCTTATGCAGTACTGTGCCTTCCAAAACACAGGAGCTTTTTTGGTAGAGTGCTCCTGTGAATCTATAAGAAAGCCGCTGGCTTACATGTCACCAGAACAATGTGATCAGCAGTCTGAAATCAGACATGCGCAATTGACATCTAGTTTGACCATCAGTCAGCCGGCATCCCCATACATATTAGATCGTCGTCCGAACCTGTAAATATCAGAGGAGTCAGCGGAAATTAGTCTAATGTCTATTGGAGCCTTAAGTGCGGGATAGAAGCTGTGCTTATTTATGGGCTATAGAGGACACCAGCACCCTGGATACACAGACCTCACACCCAGCTGTAGGGGCTGTGCAGGCGGTCAGTTTGGGCCTGCATTCTTGTGCATACCTGCCTAATGAAACCGGGTACATGTTGGGTGTTTGTAGTCTACACTGTAAAATATGATGGTAGCTGACATTCCCCTGGTATCCAAGGTACACAGCGGGTTTCCAGGCACAGCCCCGCGCCTGGAAACCTGCTGTGTACCTTGGTTACCAGCGGATCGCTGGTCTCCCGCCTGTCACACGCAGCGATGCGTGCCTGTCAGCGGGAGACCAGCGATCAAAAAAGTGTCCAGGACATTCAGCGACGATCAGCGATACCCAGCAGGGGGGCTGATCGTCGCTGAATGTCACACACAGCGATATCGCTGGGCAGATCACTGTTGCGTCACAAAACTAGTGACTCAGCAGCGATCTCGCTAGCGAGATTGCTGTGTGAGACGGGGGCTTTAGGATTAAGTCAGTGTAGCTTTGGGTTAGTGCAGTGGGGCACTATAAAGCAGATATAGAGATTAGATCTAGATAAGATAAGAAAACCGGGAAAGTGATAGTTAAATGTTGAGACCTATAGGAAGTTAGCTGGTGGTAGGAGTCAGCTAGAGGTTAGAAAAAGTTCTGGGAGAGAGTATTTGTTGTTGGGACGGAGACAGAAGAAGGACTGGAAAGAGTAGTTCGGAAGATGATAGACCGTGGAGCATGTGTGGATCCAGGCAGCCTGAAAGGATCAGCTGCTAGGCTGTGGGGTAACTTCCGTGAACTCCGGCCGTGCAGGATTTGCAGTGGCATCCTGAAATTTCACCCAAGATGGGGAAAGTGGACGGGGAGCACCTAGTATCAGCTAGCTGGACTGACCGGGGAACTGCGGGACTGGACACCACGGTGCTGGAGTGTGAGTTGAAAGGAAAGTCCAGGGAGAGCTCAGAAGGAGTTCCCATGTCTTTTGAAGATTGTTGGACTGTAACTATTGTAGGGATTCGCTCTGGTAGGCCGAGGCCGGGCACGCAGTAATGAGGCAACACACAGGCATTAAGTCCAAAAATAACAGTTTACTGTCTCTTTAAGACCAGGTAACAACAACATGACAAAACATAAATGCATTCCATCTTTGCAACTACTGGTTCCAGACTCACCCTTGCATGGGACGGGCTTGACTAAGCGGCTGCAAGCCAGCAGGGACCGCCAGGTGCCTTCCCGGGTGATCTGGACTCGCTTCCGGTGCTCACTGACACATTGTAACAAAAAGTCACTTCCAGGCTAACTCCAGCCAAACTCCTCAATAGAACCACCTGGTTCTCAGTGTGGGACCGTCACAGGCTCCGCACACACATGTGTCCTGTCCGGGTGCTATACCCCAGTCCAACACCCTGGCCACCAAGTTCCAAGTCTCACCACGTGCTTCCAGAAATCCG
This sequence comes from Oophaga sylvatica, assembly GCA_033576555.1. Lineage (NCBI taxonomy): Eukaryota > Metazoa > Chordata > Amphibia > Anura > Dendrobatidae > Oophaga > Oophaga sylvatica. Next base: position 66,274,417 of record JARQOD010000004.1, on the reverse strand, counting down.
ATCCAACACCGACAGACCTTCCAGGAACCTTCCAGGCAGCCCTGTACAGGACACACTCTCCACTTGTCTCAGCCAGACTCCCTTGAGACACTTCCCAGTCTCAGACAGAATCCCTTGAGACAGACTACAGAGACACTTCCCAGTCTCCCACGATCTCAACTCCATGTGCCCAGCACTGCCTTACATACCTGTAGCCACTCCCCAAGCCAAGGTATGAAGCACATGGTCTGGTCACGTGTTCATGACCTCATCACAGGTCCTTCACCACATACAATCACCAGTATGTACCATTCATTCTCCCACCACCAGTGGGCGGTGTATGTGTGGTTAGCATGTCCCACCCAGCTCACAAGTTAACCCTGTAGGTTCACCCTTAACAAGAATCAGAACTCTTATGGGACTATAAGTCCCAGAACAACATTGCTGACCTACAGCACAGAATAGCTCTGCGACACATACTTTCCGTTTAGCCCCATACCAGGGACTGGTTTCCCATCTCTCTCATGCCTCCAGGCATAATTTGAGCAACTTATACAGCGCCCCCTAGGTGCCACATTAGTCATTATACCACACTTTTAAGAAGATGCACGAGTTGAGTAAAGTTTTATGGAAAATGAACAATGACTTTGAGAACATTTGTGTGTGTGTGAAAAAGATTGGAGCCCTGTATGCTGAGGAGAATCCTGACCCACAGGTGGGTGAACTACATGACACACACAGTGCACCACAAGATGGACATGATATTTCAGTAGCGGAGCGTCGGGGTGTGGAAACATTGATGCCCCTCGCCATGCCTACCACCCTGGCCCCGTTACACAGCCTTTAGTAAAAGTAAGAAATCTAATTAAATCAGGCTGGAAAATAAATTTATACAGTACAGACCAAAAGTTTGGACACACCTTCTCATTCAACGATTTTTCTGTTTTTTCATGACTGAAAATTGTAGAATCACACTGATGGCATCAAAACTATGAATTAACACATGTGAAATTATACGTTACACTTTACAAAAAAGTGTGAAACAACTGAAAATATGTCTTATATTCTAGGTTCTTCAAAGTAGCCACCTTTTGCTTTGATTACTGCTTTGCGCGCAGAACAGGTGAACGGATGAACTCTATGTGCCTGGTTCCCACCGTGAAGCATGGAGGGGGTGGTGTGATGGTGTGGGGGTGCTTTGCTGGTGACACTGTTGGGGATTTATTCAAAATTGAAGGCATACTGAACCAGAATGGCTACCACAGCATCTTGCAGCAGCATGCTATTCCATCCAGTTTGCGTTTAGTTGGACCATCATTTATTTTTCAACAGGGCAATGACCCCAAACACACCTCCAGGCTGTGTAAGGTCTATTTGACCAAGAAGGAGAGTGATGGGGTGCTACGCTAGATGACCTGGCCTCCACAGTCACCAGACCTGAACCCAAACTAGATGGTTTGGGGTGAGCTGGACCGCTCACCGCTTCAATTTTGAATAATCCCCAATAGTGTCACCAGCAAAGCCGCCCCACACCATCACACCACCTCCTCCATGCTTCACGGTGTGAACTAGGCATGTAGAGTCCATCCGTTCACCTTTTCTGCATGCAAAGCAGTAATTAAAGCAAAAGGTGGCTACTTTGAAGAATCTAGAATATAAGACATATTTTCAGTTGTTTCACACTTCTTTGTAAAGTGTAATGTATAATTCCACATGTGTTAATTCATAGTTTTGATGCCTTCAGTGTGATTCTACAATTTTCATAGTCCTGAAAATTCAGAAGAATCTTTGAATGAGAAGGTGTGTCCAAACTTTTGGTCTGTACTGTATTCAAAATTGAAAGGAACCGGTCAGCAAGATTTTGCCATTTAATCTGACATCAGCATGATGTAGGGATAGAGACCCTGATTCCAGCAATATATAATTTAGTTTTCTGGGTGCAGCAGTAATGATAGAATCAGTTTTCTTTGTTGAAGATCTAACAGAGCTCACCAAAACCAGTGATTGACAATTTTCAGGGTAAATAGTATATTAACTGAAAGCTGTTAATCAGTGATGAGAGCCTAGTTGGACTAAAGGGTATTCCACACTAAGCGAGATCGCAAGCGAGATCGCTAACGAAATCACTACTGCGTCACCATTGACGCAGTAGCGATCTCGTTAGCGACTTAGCTGTGTGATTCCAAACACATCTCATCAGCGATCTGTGATTCCAAACACATCTCATCAGAGATCAGCGCTCTATATAACGACCTCTGCGGTCGTTGGGAAAACCTAGTCCCACCTGCGACGCTGGTAAAGGGTGTCACACTCAGCGATTCAGGCTCACCAGCGGGACACCAACGACCAAAAAACGGCTCAGAACGTTCATGAGCGATCAGCGACATCTCAGCAGGGGCCACATCGCTGTTACATGTCACACACAGTTAAGTCGCTAGCGAGATCGCTACTGCGTCATAAATGGTGACACAGTAGCGATCTCGTTAGCGATCTCGCTAGCGATCTCGCTTAGTGTGGCATACCCTTAAGTGGCATGAGGTCAGTTGTCCTGTAGTGATCATTTCCTGCTGATAAAACAGTGATTGTATTGAAACAGCAAAACACTGCCCAGTAAGTCACACAACACTGAAATTGGAGTCTCTTCTCCTGCATCATAGTGCACTCACATTATGTAGCAAAAACCTGCTGAGTGATCCCCCTTAATATATTGTATTAATGTATGAAAAACTATATGAAGAAACTGCTTTGTCATGAAAAAATGCAACATTTTTTGTTAGGGAGTCCAACATATCAAAACATGAGACACTAAAAATCACTCTGGTTATTTAGTAATAAATAATTTTAACCCATAGGGTCAGTGATGTGTTAAAAAACATTGCTGGAACAGAAGATATGTAAAAATCTGTTTCTCAGTCACTGCCCGTCTTTTTTGATCTTATGCAATATTAACATGTTGACAGCGCTGCAATCACTGAGCTCCGGAATCATGCTCATGCAGTGTTTGATCGAAGTGCTGTTCATGTAATGGAGAACGCACTTAGAACAGTTCCAACAAAATACCCAAGATGGTGCAAAATTAGTCTTACCCTTCCACTGATTCACTGTGTTTAGAGCAGCTGTGACTTCACAATGTCCTGGCTGCTGTCTTGTAGAGTGTTCCTAGCTGTGGGTTTGTAAAGAGTCTATGGTTCTTTGGATCTCTTGGATATTTGGATGTCTTGTTACAGAGGCATATTCCCTTTATACAGCTCATAACTGTTGTCCTCAGAGCTGTTATCCACAGATCCACAGATCAATGGGAAGGATTGATGAGGTTAACCCACATTGTTTGAGTATAGTTTATCCTTCAATGTTTGCAACTCAACAAACTGCATGGCCTGGTATAATGTGTAATCAACATATCAGCAAACATCATTGTTTAGTGACCCTGCATCCCTGTTTTGTAAACATAACAGTACAATAAAATAGGAGCTGATAGAGGTAAATAACAACCATCCATCAATTTACAAATATCATTTTAACCTACAAGCAGAGTCAACATTTCAGATTCTTGACCAACTGAAGAAACAAACACAAATTCAAAAGTCAACATATAGATAACAGTCAACGCCTCCTGGCTTACTGAAAATAGACTTGTGCTAAGTAAGATAAAATGCTGTGTCGTCACAGCAGGCATAAGCTCTTTTTCTTACATATTTCTGAGCATATGGACTAATGCTAATGTAGAGAAAACATTTTACAAATGGGATAACTCCTTTTAGTTAAAAAATAAATAAATCAGCAGTATTCCCATTTTAAATATGTATGGCAACTCTATGGAATAAGCAAGAATTGTTTCATAAGTGTGGGTCCCTCCTCTAATCTTTAGAACAAGGGCCCCAACAACTTTCCTCTAGCACATGCAGGTGGAGAAGTAGTCCTCTCCTTACACTTCAAATAATTTTTCCACACAGATTTTGAGATTCCTCACATTGTCATTTTCTGATATGGATTTGGACCTCAAGCTGAAGTGCACTTGGGTTATGCAGCAGGACAATGATCCAAAGGACACCAGAAAGTCCACCTCTGAATGGCTTAAGAAAAACAAAATTAAGACTTTGGAGTGGCCTAGTCAAAGTTCTGACCTTAATCTGATTGAGATTCTGTGGCATGACCTTAAAAAGGTGGTTTATGCTGGGAAACCCTACAATGTGGCTGAATTATAATTCTGCAGAGATGACTGGACCAAAATACCTCAAGAGCGTTGTAAAAGGCTCATTGCCAGTTATCGCAAACACTTGATTACAGTTGTTGGTGCTAAGGGTGACCCAACCAGTTATTAGATTCAGGGGGCAATAACTTTTTCACACAGGGCTCTGTAGGTTTGGATTACTTTTTCCTTTAGTAACCTTCATTTATACGCGTAAATTGCATTTTGTGTTTACTTGTGTTATCTTTGTATAATATTTAAATTTGTTTGGTGATCTGATACAGTAAAGATGTATATCTTTGTACCGTGTTAGCCAGTAGATAGAAAAATATTTAAGGGCCCGTCTCACATAGCGATATCGCTAGCGAGATCGGTGCTGAGTCACTAGTTTTGTGACGCAGCAGCGAGCTCCCCAGCGATATCGCTGTGTGTGACATTCAGCGACGATCAGCCCCCCTGCCGGGTATCGCTGATCGTCGCTGAAATGTCTGGACATTTTTTTGATCGCTGGTCTCCCGCTGACAGGCACGCATCGCTGCGTGTGACAGGCGGAGAGACCAGCGATCCGCTGGTAACCAAGGTACACAGCGGGTTTCCAGGCGCGGGGCTGTGCCTAGAAACCCGCTGTGTACCTTGGATACCAGCGCCCTGCTGCAGGGAGCTGGTAACCAAGGTACACTGCGGGTAACTAGCGATGTTTACCCGCAGTGTCCTTGTGCCGATCGCTGCCCTGAGCTGCCTGTTTGGCAACTCAGCAGCGATAATATAGCGATACACCAGCGATCCTGATCGTTGTCGGGATCGCTGGTATGTCGCTATGTGAGACCCAGCCATTAGAGTTGAGAGTCCTCAGTGGTTGATATCTTTTAATGGCTAACTGAAAAGATGGTAACAAATTGCAAGCTTTCGTGACTACTCAGGTCTCTTCATCAGGCTAAACTAATACAAAATCTGAAGAATCACATATTTATACACAAAACAGCACAGGAAAAAATGCAATAGGTAAGACAAGTGACGTGAAGCTGAATAGTCATTATGGCATCCCTCTGCATTTTTTCCTGTGCTGTTTTGTGTATAAATATGTGATTCTTCAGATTTTGTATTAGTTTAGCCTGATGAAGAGACCTGAGTAGTCTCGAAAGCTTGCAATTTGTTACCATCTTTTCAGTTAGCCATTAAAAGGTATCAACCACTGAGGACTCTCAACTCTAAATATTTTGGTGATCTGAAACATTTAAGTGTGACTAACATGCAAAAGAATAGGAAATCAGGAAGGGGGCAAATACTTTTTCACACCACTGTACATCACAATTTCTCTGAGCAAAGTCCAGAACAAAATCTGCATATTATACATGCAAATGTGTGTTGAAAAATAAATTAACAGATTAGCTGATTTGTGATGGCAGCTTTGTGAGAACCTAAAGGGTATGCCACACTAAACAAGATCGCTAACGGGATCGCTAAAAAACGTCACTATTTAGCGATCTCGTTAGTGACGCTGTTGTGTGTGGCATGTAGCAATGACGTGGCCCCTGCTGTGATCTCGCTGATCGTTCACTAGAGTTCTGGACCGTATTTTGATCGTTGGCGTCCCGCTGGTGAGCCTATATCGCTGTGTCTGGCACGTTTTGTGAACGATTTGCGCTGTTTTTTACATCGCAAAGTCGTTAAGGAGATCGCTAACCGCTTATGCGTCGTTAACGAGATCGCTAAATGTGGCAGCTACTAGCGACATTAAAACGATCACAAAAACGATCGCATTAGTATGCGTCGTTATTGTGATCATTAGCGGGAGCGTTTAGTGTGGCAGTACCTTAACTGTAGTCTGTTGCTATAATTCCTTGATTTAAGACTAGCTGGATATATAATTAATTGTGCTATATTTACGGTATGCTCTCTACTTTTTGCTCTTTGTTATTTGTTTTGTGTTATTACTTTTACTAAATACTAATACCTGTCCTCTTTTGATTAGAGAGACCACTACCAGACCAATATTATGTAAAAAAGTGTAAAAGTATATCATTTTGTTAGTGCTACAAAAACAAAGCAGAAAAGGAAGGAGTTCCAGATTCTTGTTCAGTAAAAATAATACAAGTTTATTCAAGCGATTAAAATATCCATGCAGATTACACACTAGAAAAATAATGCAAGTTTTCATCCACAGATATTATCATGGTGTACAAAGGATTTTGTCAAGGTGGATCCACATTCTCATAGATTCTTCTACACTGAATAGGAGATGTGGTTGTGTCATTATCAGGAGAAAAGGTTCATAGCTTCCTATTTCCAGTATTGAGATTTGCAAAAATATATTTCCCACAAATCTAATATTTGAGTAAAATATGATGAAGTGGGTGAATTTGAATTTAAAAAAATCTAAAAAAAAATTGAAACTATTACAATTTTTAGGAGTCAATGTTTAGAAGGGCATCCTGCATCTGTTACCAATATTAATAATGTAAATAAAACTTTTACTAAAAATAAGCAAAAAGTTAGATCAGACAGACATTTGTACAAGTAGTAAACTACAATGGGAATAAGGCATGCATAGTGGCTGAATACATAATTACTATTACATATATATGATTTACAGGTTACAAAAGACCAGGCGGTGACCTCACTCTCTCAGACGCTGATGCACATTTCACCCCAGGACTTTTTTTTGAGGCTACTGATTTGGGAGGAACAGTGAAAGTGCCTCAGATGCATAATTATCATAGTGTCACTGAAACTCTGGTTCCCGCATTACATGCTGCCTGTCATTACGCCAGAAAAGAGGACAGGAGACCAAGGGTGCAAGCACGCGCCATTCACCATCACGTTGTCCTCCATATAAAAGGACCTGCCTATCCCAGTTCTGATGTTTCAGCAGAGAAAACTTGCTAATAAGGATGAGCAGACCCGTTAAAGTTCGGGTTCATGAGTTTCAGCCAAACTTTAGTACAAAGTTCAGTTAGTGTACCAGAACTTGACCCAAACTCCATAGAAGTCAATGGGGGCAGAACAATTGCCCTGTAAACAAATGTGAAAAGGGAAATTACTTCAAATGACATAGAATAGAGAATATAAAAAATAATCTTAAACCAGGAGGCGGAGGTCCAAGTGGAGAAGTGGAGCAGTACCTTGCTTGTGTGTTTACTGTACTTGTTAATAAATATGACGTTGAGTCCCCCCTATTTCTAATAACAGCAAGCATGCAATAACCAGCCAAAGTAAAGAAGAGACAAAGGCGTTGTCAGGTAACATTCCAAGGTCAGAATACCAGGAGGATATTGGATCAGAGCAGAAGGGGTTAAACATACGGATGTCAGAACAATGTCCAAGGTCATACAATAAAAGATCTACAAACAGAACACAAGGCACAAACAGACAAACCACATAGTAGCTGAATGTACAGTACGTCTGGCAGAGGTCTGGAAGTAGCCTGGCAATCACCTGTGACAATGAACACCTGGAGACAGCCAGCATCTCCCAGTCTCAGATTGGATGGCCGAGCTGTCAATCAACACACTGACAGCTTCAGCATGCCCCTTACCAGATTAGATGGCTGAGCTATCAATAACTGCATCCCAGACACACTGAGGGGTGGAACCGTGACAGTACCTCCTCTACTGGGGTGGGCGGGCACCTGACTGTGGATCTGCTGCAAACTTTATTGATTTATTCCAGATTGGTTAGGGATAGGGACAGTTAGTTTCGAAAGACCCATTCAAATCTTCGCCCTTGACAAGACACCATTAGGCCGGAATTTGGTCAGGAGGGTAACATTGGATTTAACACTCCAAGTTGGAGAACTCCATTCTGAATCCATCTCCTGTCTTGTTTTGGATAATTTACGTGATAGATTGTTACTGAGGCTTCCATGGTTGCAAATTCATAATCTTGTTAGTGATTGGTATCAGAAGTAGATTGTTAAATGGAGCCTCAATTGTTGCAAGAAATATCTAAAAACTGTATAAATAAATATGTGCCGCTAGTCTGAAGGGTCTGTCGGGGTACCTGAAGGACTTCTGAGATATGTCCTTGGAAAAAGAGGTGGAGATACTTCCTCCCCATCGTGCTTATGATTGCACTATTGATCTTATTCCTAACACCAAATTGCCTAAAGCTTGCCTTCACAATTTGTCTGGGCCTGAATGAACCGCTATGAAAGAATATGTTAACAAAAGTTTATGGAAGGATCATATCTATTCTTCCTCCTTCCCTGTTACAATTTGATAGGCATCCTGAGGGGTAATGACTAGAGTTGAGCGATACTTTCCGATATCCTAAAGTATCGGAATCGGAATGGTATCGCCGATATCACTAAAATATCGGCGATACCCGATACCGATACCGGAAGTCCCATGTAAGTCTATGGGAACAAAATATCGAAATTAAAAAAAACCCATTCTTGCCTTGTTGGTTAATTGTACATGAAGGAAAACAAGAAAGAGTAATGTAGAATGTATTGGGGAAGGTTGAGGAGACATTAAAGGCATAGATGTTTAACCCAATCAAATGGAATAGCATAAATATTTTTTTTTTTAAAGCTGTTCGGATTGACGAAGAAATTGACAATGTTAACGTTTTTTATATTTTGGCAAATATGTATATTACACAACTTCCATGCTCTTCATCTTCACCTTTTTAACTTTTCACACACTTTCTCCTTCATAATCTTCTGCAGCATCATCTTTTTCATCAAATTATTCTTCATCTTCACCTTCTTTATCTTCTTCTTAAACTTCTTGCTATTCATCTTTGTTAACATTACTCATATTCTTCTTATTAAACTATTATTCTTATTCATATTCTGCTTCATCTTCTTCATCATATTCTTATTTGTGACAGAGAATCCTGTACTTGTAATCTGTCAAAGTATGAATTTTTCATCCTTCCGTTCTTGCTGTCACAAAAGATTTAAATTACAACAGTATTTGTCCGTGTTCAGTTTAGCCTGCAGCAGCAGGCATTTTCCAGGGGCACCACAAGGAGGAACGGACTCACCCCCATACACTGCTTAGTCTTCTTCTGCTTAGAATTTAGAGCATATATTTTGCTCTTCATTTTGGTCTTATACTTCATGTTCTTCTGCTTTTAGATCTTCTGCTTATTGTTCTTGTGTCTCTTGTTCCGTATCTTGTATTTGTAGCACAATCTTGTACCAGCTGATGTTACTGGGACACGGTTACTAAGCAGAGGTACCTGTGCTCCAAAGCACTACCAAGGACCAGCAGACGTTGCTGGAACTCGGATGCCGAGATGGAGGCACCTAGGCCAAAGGCACTGCGGAGAACCAGTTGACGGTACTGGAACCCGGACGGGTAGCAGAAGGTACAAGAGCCAATGCAAGTAACGAGGACCAGCTGACTGTGCTGGAACCCGGAGGGGCAGCAGAAGGAAAAGAGCCAATGGCACAACCGAGGACCAGCTGACGTTACTGGGACACGGTTACTAAGCAGGAGGTACCTGTGCTCCAAAGCACTACCAAGGACCAGCAGACGTTGCTGGAACTCGGATACCGAGATGGAGGCACCTAGGCCAAAGGCACTGCGGAGAACCAGTTGACGGTACTGGAACCCGGACGGGTAGCAGAAGGTACAAGAGCCAATGCAAGTAACGAGGACCAGCTGACTGTGCTGGAACCCGGAGGGGCAGCAGAAGGAAAAGAGCCAATGGCACAACCGAGGACCAGCTGACGTTACTGGGACACGGTTACTAAGCAGGAGGTACCTGTGCTCCAAAGCACTACCAAGGACCAGCAGACGTTGCTGGAACTCGGATACCGAGATGGAGGCACCTAGGCCAAAGGCACTGCGGAGAACCAGTTGACGGTACTGGAACCCGGACGGGTAGCAGAAGGTACAAGAGCCAATGCAAGTAACGAGGACCAGCTGACTGCGCTGGAACCCGGAGGGGCAGCAGAAGGAAAAGAGCCAATGGCACAACCGAGGACCAGCTGACGTTACTGAACCCCAGTAACACAGGAGCAAGTGTTGACTGTGCTAACAGCACTTCCGAGCAACAACTGGCGGTGTTGGAGCCCAGGGTCAAGGAGGATGTTTAAATACTAGATCAAGTAATTTCCTTGTTACCTGTCAATTTTAAATGTCTATACTTCAAACAAGAGAAAGATAACCTTTACTACCATAAGATGATGATTTCATTTAAACTAATATCTAGATAAATAAAGAATTGACAAACATAAACACATACATTAACATGTTGAACAGCAATGCAAACCACAAAATAAATTAGTTAAGGAATCTGCTATACGGTTGTACATAAAAGCATACAAGTACATATCTGAATCCATTAATGATGGATAAGTAACAGTATGTACACCATTTTTATTGTATAGACAATGAATGTCTGACTTCAAAACATCATCAGCATTACAAGTTATCTGTGATATTACTAAAATGTTCCATTTGCTGAATAATGTCACTAAATATTTTATACAAAATTATACAATTTCCATCATGTAATACTCATAATATGTGGCAATAATCATTTTTATTAACAAACATAACCTTTAAAAAGTGCATAGTGCATAGTGAAAATTGCTATTTATGGCTGACTGTGACTGTCGACTTGGAAGCATGACAACAGATAGATAAGGTATATATAGATGAGACTGCATAGCCACAGATGGTGAATTGCGATGTAATACTGTACCTCAATAAAGTGTGCGTCACTACTACATAATTTTTTTTATATAGCTTTATAAACAGGGTACATGGATGTATGCTTGTGCCTTTGTTTTGACGCACAGACTGCCTTCCTGCTGAGACGCATTGGGTAGTGAACAGTTGTGTGCAGTGTTCACTGCAGTCTCTGCGGAATAACCACACTTAGACCTTATAACTTTTCAGACTTTCTTTATCAATCTACCAAGATGAAGAAGGCAGGGAGTAAGGCACGTGGTCGTGGAGTTTCTTCAGGGAGAGGACGTGGGGATTCTGTGGCTGCTGCGGCCCCCAGTGACACAGCATCCACCAGTTTTCCCCGTGAGCGTTCCTTTATGCGCACTTTTGTAGGAGCTCGGAGTACCCCCCTGCTGCGGGAAGAACAAATTGAAGCCGTTGTTGTTTGGATGTCAGCCAATGCATCGACTTCAATTGCTTCCACCTCCTCTCAGGACCACAGCACTGTTGGGCAACCATCTGTCTCTTCACCGCCTGGCAAATTGCCCAGGCAGTCAGAGAGTTCTGTACAGGAGCCAGCTGAGTGTCTGCTTCTGTTCTCAGAATCTATTGGCTTGCAAACAGGGGCCCAGCCAAGCAGCATTCTGTAATGTGAAGAGGGAGTATGCAGTGATGCGCAACTGCTGTGTCTCTCTGAATCTGAAGAGGCGGGTGAGACAGTGCCGATGGTCAGCACACCGCAGAACGCATCTGATGATGATGAGACCCAGGTGCCAGTTTCTGTTGAGCATGGTGCTGGCCAGACCACCCAACAGCAGGTGTTGGAAGAGGGTAGTGGAGATGATGAGGTCCAAGACCCAACATGGCATGAGGAACAGGAAGGTGGTGGGAGCAGCTCAGAGGAATAATAATAATATTTATTTATATAGCGCCATCATATTCCGCAGCGCTTTACAGTTTAGCAGTTTCAGAACACAAGTCATAAGTAACAACGTTAACAATACAATAATTTAAGCTAAATAAGTCGCCCCTGCTCGTGACAGCTTACAATGTACAATGAGATGGGGGAGATACAAAGTATAGGTGTTTATATACAATGGTGCATTTACAATATGTTCCAGCCATCTTAAGGGACTGAGGGATGGAGATAGTGAATGGGCTAGAGACACACACACACTTACACAGAATACATAGAATGACTTTGATTAGTGAATGTGATAGGCCGCTCTGAACAAATGTGTTTTGAGGGAGCGCCTGAAACCATGCAAATTGTGGATAGTCCTAATTTCTTGGGGTACAGCATTCCAGAGGATTGGCGTAGAGCAGGAGAAGTCTTGGAGTCGGGAGTGGGAGGTACGTATTAGTGCAGAGGTTAGTCGAAAGTCGTTTGCAGAGCGCAGCAGTCGGTTAGGCCGATAGATAGAAATGAGGGAGGAGATGTAGGAGGGGTGCTGCACTGTGGAGAGCTTTGTGGGTGAGAACCAGTACTTTGGTTGAAAGCTGGGAGAGGCCTAGAGAAATGGTTAGTGATAGAAGGAAGATAGAGGAAGACATTGCCCCAACGGTACAAACAGGAGGGAGAGTTAGGCTGCAGACTCGGTTGCCTGTAGCCTCCAGTTTGGCACCTGTTCGGAGCAGTTGTCTTCCAAAAGTCAAAACGTGCGCTCCCAGGACTTGCACTGCGTGGTCCTTTTTTCACACACTTGCACATGATATTTGCTATGTGAAATGCAAGCTGTGTAATCAAAAATTAAAAATAGCTAAAAGTGTCAGTCACCTCAATACCACAAATATGTGGAAACATGTGCGGACAAAGCACGTAGTTGAGTTACAAAGACACACTAGAGATGTAGGCCAACCTACAGCAGCACCTACATCTTCAGGTTGTGTTGAAGCCTCTTCATCGAGCTCACACACAGCTGGTTATGCTTCCTCACAGGATCGCCATGGAAGAACCTCGGCCACTGTTGTCCAGAGACAAACTGTTATTCCACACACAGCAGCAAGTACCCTGTCATCCTCACACTCCCAGGCCACAAAACAGCCATCGGTAGCACAGGCATGGGATAAAAGACGGCCATACTCCGCAAACCATGCACGAGCACAGGCTCTGAATGCTGGCATTGCAAAACTCCTGTCCCTTGAAATGCTGTGATTCAGGCTGGTGGAGACAGACAGTTTCCGTAACTGAATATCATTGTCAATCCCACAATACAATGTGCCAAGCCGATTTCATTTCAGCAGGCAAGCCGTCCCTGGTCTGCAAAAGCATGTTGAGGGAAAAATTAAACATGCGCTACTAAAAGCCCTCAGTAGCAAGGTCCACCTGACCACCGATGCGTGGACCAGTACCCATTGTTATGATCTGCTACAACCAGTAAGGAAAGAAGGGAATTCTGTCCCTACAATACAACTAAGCTGAATCCCTACGATGTAACGGGGAACCTGATCCTGCGACCAGACCCGCTAAAGTCCTCATCTAGTGTGAACGAAGACCTATAGTTGCGAGGGAGTAATCCCTACAAGATCTAGGGACTGTGAGAAAAGGTGGACACCTCCTAACATAAATTGTAGCATGGATAATTAAACAGAAAAATAAATACTTTGTGATCCTAACATCAAGCAAAACTGACAGATTAAGGCACCTAAGCACCCGGCTAGCTTAACAGTAGATAATACAATGAAGTCAAGCAAAGCCAGAAGGGCGGAGCCAGACTAAATAGGGAAAAAAGGTCATGTGACCAGCAAACTGAAACAAAACCTAACAAGAGGGTTCTAACACCCATGGCCAGGGACAATACCTTTCCCTCACTGCCCATTGGGTCAATGTTGTGCAGCCGGGTACTGATCTTGCGAGTGGCGCTGTACGTGTTCTGCCAACTCCAAGGATTGCAGGAATCAAGTCTGTACACATTGATTCCTCCTCCTATTCCAGTTCCTCAGAATCATCGCTGCAGGAGCCGTCACGGTCTACCTCCACATGGACCCGTGAACGTTTACCTGTTGCGACCGATATGAGCACAGCCGTGTCCAAATGTCAACAGGCCATCCTGAAATTAATTTCCATGGGGAATCTTAGCCACACAGCGCAGGAGCTCTGTAATGCCATAAAGCAGGAGAGCGACGTGTGGTTTTTGGAAGAGAATCTACAGGCAGGCTTGGTAGTGTGTGACAATGGCCGAAATCTGGTGTCAGCTCTGGGCCTTGGCAACCTCACTCACATACCATGTCTGTCATATGTGCTCAACTTGGTCGTGCAGAGTTTTTTGAGGGACTATCCGGATCTTGATGCACTGCTGCACAAGGTCCGCCTAGAGTGCGCTCACTTGCGACGTTCCAGCATGGCCAGATCGCTGATTGCAGCTCTGCAACGCAGATTTCACCTTCATGAACATCGCATCATATGTGACGTACCCACCAGGTGGAATTCCTCGTTACATATGTTGGAGCGGTTGTGTGAGCAGCAGCCAACAGTAATGGAGTATCAGCTGCATCAGGCGCAGTCAACTCGCAATTTGCGCCGTTCACACTTCACCACTACTGAGTGGGCCTCTATAATAAGAATAATAATATTATTTATTTATATAGCGCCATAATATTCCGCAGTGCTTTACAGTTTAACAGTTTCAAAACACGAGTCATAAGTAACAACGTTAATAATACAATAATTAAAGCAAAATCAGCCGCCCCTGCTGGTGAAAGCTTACAATCTACAATGAGGTGGGGGAGATACAAAGTACAGGTGTTTATATACAATGGTGTTTTTACAATGATGGTCCAGCCATTTTAAGGAAGTGAGGGATGCATGGAGATAGTGAATGGGCTACACACACAGAATTACACATAGAATGACTTTGATTAGTGAATGTGATAGGCCACTGTGAACAAATGTGTTTTGAGGGAGCGCCTGAAACCATCCAAATTGCGGATAGTCCTAATTTCTTGGGGTAGAGCATTCCAGAGGATTGGCGCAGGCGCGGGTGAAGTCTTGGAGTTGGGAGTGGGAGGTACGGATTAGTGCAGAGGTTAGTCGAAGGTCGTTTGCAGAGTGCAGCAGTCGGTTAGGCCGATAAATATAAATAAGGGAGGAGATGTAGGGGGGTGCTGCGCTGTGGAGAGCTTTGTTGGTGAGAACCAGTAATTAGAATTGGATCCTATAATGAATGGGCAGCCACTGCCAGTGTAATGAGTGGCGAATAACTCTATGAAGGATATCTGCCACGTTTTGCGTGCGTTTGATGAGTCAACGCGGATGGCGAGTGCAGATGATGCACTAGTCAGCCTGACTGTCCCCCTTATCTGCCTGCTTCAAAAAACACTGCAAGCACTAAGGCATGAGGTTTTGGAAGAGGTGGAGGATGAGGAGTCACAAATTCCATCACCTTCTGGACAGTCAGCGCAACGTGGTTCCTCACAAAGGGCTGGAGGACTTTCAAAGTACCATGCTGTATCAACAATTGAACCTCCAGAGTCGCTGTCTATATTTTCATAACCATTACAAACTTTTAATGTATTTACAAAGCACATAATGTACATTTTTTGTCTATCCTTTTGTAATGCTATTGTGTTTCCATAAACTGATGTTACAGAATTATGATACAAAGTTTTTAAATTTTGAGTTTTAAATTTTGTAAATTTATATGTATTTGAAGGACTTTGTGAGGAGGATGAGGAGGAGTCAATGGAGGAGGAAGACATCGCTCCAGAGGGAGGTAGACAATGCTCTAGTCAGTATGTAGACCAAGGGTGGGGTGATGCACAGCAGGCGGAGATGACGCCTCTTGCAGGGGACAACGTTTCTTGGCCAGTTGGGAGTCTGCAGCACATGGTTGATTTCATGCTGCAGTGGCTGAGAAACGACCGCCGCATCGAACACATTCACACCACGTCTGATTATTGGGTGTACACCCTCCTAGACCCTCGCTACCGGGACAACTTACAAAGCCTCATCACACCGTTGAACCGGGAGCGTAAAATGCGGAAGTACCAAGACACACTGGTGCAATCCATAATGTTCTCCATTCCAGCCGAGAGCACTGCTGCTGCTACTGATTTACAAAGCAGCTCTGTGCGTCGAGGCAGTGGAGACAGCTCTGCAACAAGAGGGAGCACAAGCAGCGCCTCTGCACAGGGCAAGAACAGTATGTTCCAAATGTGTCGAAGTTTTGTGGCAGCGCCACCAATGTCTACACCATCCGAGACGGCTCCAGTCAGCAGGAGGCAACATTTCCGTAAGATGGTTACAGACTACATGTCTTGCCCTCTCAGTGTACTCTCAGATGGCTCTTCCCCATTCAAGTTTTGTGTCTCTAAGCTGGATACATGGCCAGAGCTTAGCCAGTATGCATTGGAGGTGCTGGCTTGATCTGCTGCCAGTGTATTATCGGAGCGCGTCTTTACTGCTGCAGGTGGTGTACTAACAGACCGTTGCATGCGACTATCCTTCGATAATGTAGAACGGCTTACTTTTCTGAAAATGAACTAGGCATGGATCTCGCCTGAATTTGCCTGTCCGGTTTCAGATTAACTAACTGGTTGGCAACGTTTTCCATGTCTCCTGTTATGTTCATCTTTCTACCACCTGAGCTATACTCCCTGGGCTACAACACTGCCAGTTGCTGCTCAGAAGTGTCGTGTCCACAGACCAATACACAAGCTATAGTGATAGTGGGGTTCAGTAACGCCTGCTGTTCCCCTGCTGTGTGTCCGGCAAAAATTACTGCTACCTAGCTACACATGTTTAAAAAAACATGACATGTTAAAGTGGCTAGTGCTACACATAGATATCAGGCTACACCCTTATTTCTAAGCTGTAAACAAGTGAAACGTCAAATTTAAAACCATTCAATGATTAGTGTTGGTAACAAATCTGTAACTAAATAATTGTGACATATTATGGCAGATATCCACATGTCTAACACAAATGCTAACACAAAAGCATACTTATGCTATAGGGTACTGATGGTGAACCTTCTCACTCCATAACTTTGACCAATCCAACTCACATCATGCCTCAAATGCTGCAATGTTGGAAGTGCATAATGTGGGTTGAACTTTGACAACAGCTGCAGTGCGAAGGTTATCCTTCTGTGTTCTTGGCTTTTAAATAAAAGCATACAAGTAAATATAATAATACATTGTTGATTAAGGGACATGATGTACACCTGTAATATTGTGCAAACAATGGATGTAGGACTATTCCTCTTCAACATTACTTATATTTGTGTCATTTGAAAAAATACATATTTTAGTTAAAAATTAAAAACCCATGTTCAGTAGCTGTGAAAGGCCCGTTTGTGTACTTCTATATTGTTTGCAACCAATGTATTGTATACGGATGGAAGCGCGTCACACTAATAGATTAGATTTATTTTAAATGGAATGTAGCAGAACCAATTGGAGATAAATGAAAAGGATGAGCCACTGAGACACGCTCAGCAGAGTACAAGCAGCAGTGCTTGAACAAGTAACTGGAGCGTGATGTGCACTCAAAAAAGTAAAAAACACAGACTGAAGTGAACACTGAAACACAACTGTCCACAATCTGTGAAAGGCTACTCCTTTGTGTACTTCTATAGTATTTGCAACCAATGTATTGTATACGGATGGAAGCGCGTCACACTAATAGATTAGATTTATTTTAAATGGAATGTAGCAGAACCAATTGGAGATAAATGAAAAGGATGAGCCACTGAGACACGCTCAGCAGAGTACAAGCAGCAGTGCTTGAACAAGTAACTGGAGCGTGATGTGCACTCAAAAAAGTAAAAAACACAGACTGAAGTGAACACTGAAACACAACTGTCCACAATCTGTGAAAGGCTACTCCTTTGTGTACTTCTATAGTATTTGCAACCAATGTATTGTATACGGATGGAAGCGCGTCACACTAATAGATTAGATTTATTTTAAATGGAATGTAGCAGAACCAATTGGAGATAAATGAAAAGGATGAGCCACTGAGACACGCTCAGCAGAGTACAAGCAGCAGTGCTTGAACAAGTAACTGGAGCGTGATGTGCACTCAAAAAAGTAAAAAACACAGACTGAAGTGAACACTGAAACACAACTGTCCACAATCTGTGAAAGGCTACTCCTTTGTGTACTTCTATAGTATTTGCAACCAATGTATTGTATACGGATGGAAGCGCGTCACACTAATAGATTAGATTTATTTTAAATGGAATGTAGCAGAACCAATTGGAGATAAATGAAAAGGATGAGCCACTGAGACACGCTCAGCAGAGTACAAGCAGCAGTGCTTGAACAAGTAACTGGAGCGTGATGTGCACTCAAAAAAGTAAAAAACACAGACTGAAGTGAACACTGAAACACAACTGTCCACAATCTGTGAAAGGCTACTCCTTTGTGTACTTCTATAGTATTTGCAACCAATGTATTGTATACGGATGGAAGCGCGTCACACTAATAGATTAGATTTATTTTAAATGGAATGTAGCAGAACCAATTGGAGATAAATGAAAAGGATGAGCCACTGAGACACGCTCAGCAGAGTACAAGCAGCAGTGCTTGAACAAGTAACTGGAGCGTGATGTGCACTCAAAAAAGTAAAAAACACAGACTGAAGTGAACACTGAAACACAACTGTCCACAATCTGTGAAAGGCTACTCCTTTGTGTACTTCTATAGTATTTGCAACCAATGTATTGTATACGGATGGAAGCGCGTCACACTAATAGATTAGATTTATTTTAAATGGAATGTAGCAGAACCAATTGGAGATAAATGAAAAGGATGAGCCACTGAGACACGCTCAGCAGAGTACAAGCAGCAGTGCTTGAACAAGTAACTGGAGCGTGATGTGCACTCAAAAAAGTAAAAAACACAGACTGAAGTGAACACTGAAACACAACTGTCCACAATCTGTGAAAGGCTACTCCTTTGTGTACTTCTATAGTATTTGCAACCAATGTATTGTATACGGATGGAAGCGCGTCACACTAATAGATTAGATTTATTTTAAATGGAATGTAGCAGAACCAATTGGAGATAAATGAAAAGGATGAGCCACTGAGACACGCTCAGCAGAGTACAAGCAGCAGTGCTTGAACAAGTAACTGGAGCGTGATGTGCACTCAAAAAAGTAAAAAACACAGACTGAAGTGAACACTGAAACACAACTGTCCACAATCTGTGAAAGGCTACTCCTTTGTGTACTTCTATAGTATTTGCAACCAATGTATTGTATACGGATGGAAGCGCGTCACACTAATAGATTAGATTTATTTTAAATGGAATGTAGCAGAACCAATTGGAGATAAATGAAAAGGATGAGCCACTGAGACACGCTCAGCAGAGTACAAGCAGCAGTGCTTGAACAAGTAACTGGAGCGTGATGTGCACTCAAAAAAGTAAAAAACACAGACTGAAGTGAACACTGAAACACAACTGTCCACAATCTGTGAAAGGCTACTCCTTTGTGTACTTCTATAGTATTTGCAACCAATGTATTGTATACGGATGGAAGCGCGTCACACTAATAGATTAGATTTATTTCCACTAAAATGGAGCAGCACCAATTAGAGAAAAATGTGAAGGATGAGGCAGTGACACACGCTCAGCAGACTACAACCAGCAGTGGTTGAAGAACTAACTGGAGCGTGATCTGCACTCAAAAAATCAAAACCTCACAGACTGCAGTGAACACTGAAACACAACTATTCACTATCTGTGAAAAGCTCCTTTCTGTACTTCTATAGTGTTTGCAACCAATGTATTGTATACGGATGGAAGCACGTCACACTAATAGATTTGATTTTTTCTAATATAATGGAGCTGCACCAATTCCACTAAATAAAATAAAAAAAAAAAAGAGTCAGTGACACGTGCAGATGCCTACAAACAGCGGTGGATGCAGAGCAAACTGCAGCGTCACCTGCACTGTCACACACACACCTTGCACAGAGCTGTTAAAACAACACTGGCAAAATGAAGCTTTACACAGCGGTTGGTAAACTAGCCTGCCTCAAGCACAGTAGTACACAAAATCGCAATATCTAACTGTCCCTCAGAGTCAGCACAGCAGCGTTCTGTCCCTAACTGAGTTCACAGCACAGTGACGCTAAAATGGCTGCGGCGCCTTTTATAGTGCATTCTGACATCATTTCAGCAGCCAATCACAGCCATGCCATTAGTTAAGATGACCGCATCATTACAGGATGTGCCCACACTTCGTAGGATTCCTCATTGGCTGACTAAAATCACATTGCCTCTCAAAGAATTATGGGAACTTCCGATTCCGGTATACGATATTGAAAAAGTATCGGAATTAAGTATCGGAATTCCGATAACGCGAATATCGGCCGATACCCGATACTTGCGGTATCGGAATGCTCAACACTAGTAATGACGAGTGGAAAACTGTGTTTTTTTTACTTCTGAGGGTCTATTTGAAAACCTTGTCATGCCATTTGGGTTATCCAATGCACCTGCTGTGTTTAAAAATTTTATACATGATATTTTCTCTGATTACATTGTAAGATATGTTGCTATCTACCTGAATGATATTCTAATTTTCTCTCCAGATTTGAACACTCACCAGGAACATGTCCGTGTTGTGTTACAAAGGTTGAGGGAGAACCCTTTGTTTGCTAAATTAGAGAAATGTGTTTTTTCTATTCAGGAAATTTCTTTCTTGTGGTTTATCTTGTAAGCAGAAGGCTTTAAGATGGACCTTGTGAAGGTGCAGGCCATAAGAGTTTTTCTCAGATTGCTAAACCTCTTACTGACCTTACACATAAGTGGGTGAATCTCAAGAGTTAGCCGCCGGAAGAAATGGGGGCTTTCGAAAAAATAAAGAGTGTTTCATGAATACTCTCATTCTGATCCAACCTGATCTCCAGGAACTGTTCATTGTGGAGGTGGATGCTTCGAAGGTCAGAGTAGGGTAGTTTTATTGTAGGGGCCCAAAAACTCTGACTAACCTGGGTGCATGTGGTTTTTTTTTTTATTATTTCGTTTGCAGAAAGAAATTTTGATTTTGGGAATCTTGAGTTACTTGCTGTCAAATTGGCCTCTGCGGAATGGAGGCATTTTTTGGAGGGGATGGTTCATCCAGTTACTGTGGTCACTGAATACAAGAATCTACCTACATTGATTAAGCTAAAAGGTTATCTCCTAGAGAGGCCAGATGGCCCTTGTTTTTCTCTAGGTTTAATTGTTCGATTACATTCAGGCTGGGGTCTAAGAATGTGAAAGCTGACACATTATCTCATAGTATCAATTCAGTTTTTCCTCCAGAATCTCCATCAGCCATTATTCCTCAGGGTATTGTGGTCCAGTCATTGGCCCATACGCTACTAAGTTTGCGGGTGTTTCAGGAATTTCATAATTCCATCTTCAGTGGTCATTCAGGGGTTACTGCTACATGGAAAGCCATTGCTAGACCTTTTGGTGGCTGTCCATGCATAATGATATTAAAGATTTTGTATCCGCTTGTGAAGTCTACACAAGCACTAAAGTCAGTCATAGTCTACCTGCTGGGGAATAGGATCCATTGCCAATTCCAGAAAGACCATGGACTCATTTGCCTATGGATTTCATCACAGATTTGCCTCTGTCTGGTGGGAAAACTGCTATCTGGGTGGGTGGTAGTTGACTGATTCAGCAAGCAAGGTCATTTTGTTCATTTGTCAGGATTATTTATCAGTACTTTATCAGAGGAAGAAAAAAGTAACTGGGAGTCTGGGTGACCTCAGCCATCACCCAAACTCTTCAGATGGTTTGCTAGCCTGAGGACAAGTTGGGAAATTCTTGAGAAAATGTCAAGAGAAACCACAGTACAGACAGTGTCCAAGGTCTTGTCTGCGTCTTTTCTCCACAACACAAAGACTGGCAACTCTAACCTGCAATGATTCCACCTCCGGTTAATTGTCCTGCTCCTGGGAAGTTTAACGGGCAGGCTGCAATTCACTTCTCTCACGGATTCTGCAGTCCATTCGAATGGTCTGGGTCCTGGCCTTTGCAGAGATCAAGAGGCGTCATGAAGGACCAGAGCATCCTTAAGGGTTTCAGAAAGACTTTTGTGGAACTGGCACCAGAGAGCTGCATCGTTCCACAGGACTTCAGTGGAACTCAGTACAGTAGTCCTCAGCTGTGCGACCCCCCCGGTGCCAGGTTCATGATCTTAGAGACCTGTATCCTGTCAGCTTCGCCATACAACATACCTAAACTGGCTAAAAAGCTGTCAACACAATACCGTTCTGGGGCTTGTGGGGTCTAGGAAAAGCCCAGTTCTGAGGACCCCCTTACAGTAAGGACATGATTATTCCCACCTGCTGAAACTCCTCCCCTGATAACTAGGGATACAGGTTAAAAAATAACCTACAGCTCTCCATGAATACAATAAACTGGTCTTTCTCTCCCGAAAATTTATCAGGGAGGGCCATTACAGGTTTTGGAGAGACCAACTGTACATCAGGGGGTAGTGATGTCACAGTTGTCTGCTTTGCCTTAGCTGGTTATTAAAAATAGGGGGGGAACTCACATCATTTGTTTTTGGGATCCCCCATTTTTAATAACCATCAAAGGCAGATATTAATGTGCTGATATTAATAGACTGGGTAGGTCCATGGATATTGACCCTTTCCCAGCATAAAAACCAGCTCTGCTTTCTCTTAGCTGGTTATTGAAAATAGAACCCACTTTAGTTTTTTTAATGATTTATTTATTTTACACTGTTGATACGCTAATCAGAGCACAATGTTAGCGCCACCCATGATCTGGCGTTTATAGAGGCTGTATCACGTGTTGGCATACTTGTAATGGTTCTAAAATTTCCCACAGCCTAAAAGTTTGTAGATTGGCTGCACTGCAATCTTTTTGCAAACTTTTTTCAGCCCCAAACAATAAAACGGACTTTCTGGAAAAAGTCTGTGTTCGGAGTTGTGAAATACTAGGTGTCCGGTACGAACCCCGAACTTTACAATTCGGGATCACTCATTCCATCTGTTTCTTGTTGGGAAGTAGGCAGCTTATTTTCAGTATGTTTTAATCCTTTGTTTTGTGGTTTGTTTTAATCACTCTGGGATCTTTTTTACCAACTGTAGGTAATTTACACTTTTTTCTGAACTCTAGTTCTTAAGGAGGAACGAGAAGCACTTGATGCATTTTCAGGCAGCATAGGAACGAGTTGCAATTGTTTAGTCTGTGGTTAGGGCTATCTCAGATCACACAGGGACCACTAGGGACTGCAGGGTCAGGATCTCTAGTCTGTACAGGAACCGACAGGGTCAGTTGCAGTTTTTAGTGTGTTACCTATTTTACCAAGTCGTTTCCTACAGTAACAGTATGCACGTATAGGGACAGAGTCTCTGATCCTGCTTGCCTAACCAACTACGAGGAGTCTCTGTACCCAACCTGTTCTATCAATACACTGTAACCTGGGAAAATGTCAATGTGCAGTGAGGGCGAGAAGGTGGAGCAGTGACAACCATTGCATACAGTGGGTATGGAAAGTATTCAGACCCCTTTAATTTTTTCACTCTGTATCATTGCAGCCATTTGGTAAATTCACAATAATGTTCATTTTTTTCTCATTAATGTACATTCTGCACCCCATGTTGACTGGAAAAAACAAATGTAGAATTTTTTGCAAATTTATTAAAAAAAAACTGAAATATCACATGGTCATAGATATTCAGACCCTTTGCTCAGACACTCATATTTAAGTTACATGCTGTCCATTTCCTTGTGATCCTCCTTGAGATGGTTCTACTCCTTCATTGGAGTCCAGCTGTGTTTAATTAAACTGATAGGACTTGATTTGTAAAGGCACACACCTGTCTATATAAGACCTCACAGCTCACAGTGCATTTCAGACCAAATGAGAATCATGAGGTCAAAGGAACTGGCCAGGGAGCTCAGAGACAGAATTGTGGCAAGGCACAGATCTGGCCAAAATTACAAAATAATTTCTGCAGTAATCAAGGTTCCTACGAGCACAGTGGCCTCCATAATCCTTAAATGGAAGAAGTTTGGGACCACCAGAAGTCTTCCTAGACCTGGCCATCCAGCCAAACTGATCAATCGTGGGAGAAGAGCCTTAGTGAGAGAGGTAAATAAGAACCCCAAGATTTTTGTGGCTGAGCTCCACAGATGCAGTAGGGAGATGGGAGAAAGTTCCACAAAGTCAACTATCACTGCAGCCCTCCACCAGTCGGGCCTTTATGGCAGAGTGGCCCGACGGAAGACTCTCCTCAGTGCCAGACATATGAAAGACCACATAGAGTTTGCTAAAAAACACATGAAGGACTCCCAGACTATGAGAAATAAGATTATCTGGTCTGATGAGACGAATATAGAACTTTTTCATGATAATTCTAAGCGGTATGTGTGGAGAAAACCAGGTACTGCACATCACCTGCCCAATACAATCCCAACAGTGAAACATGGTGGTGGCAGCATCATGCTATGGGGGTGTTTTTCAGCTGCAGGGACAGGATGACTGATTGCAATTGAAGGAAACATGAATTCGGCCAAATACAGAGTAATCCTGGATGAAAACCTCTTCCAGAGTGCTCTGGACGTCAGACTTGGCCGAAGGTTCACTTTCCAATAAGACAATGACCCTAAGCACACAGCTAAAATAGCAAATGAGTGGCTTCAGAACAACTCTGTGACCATTCTTGACTGGCCCAGCCAGAGCCCTGACCTAAACCCAATTGAGCATCTCTGGAGAGACCTGAAAATGGCTGTCCACCAACGTTCACCATCCAACCTGACGGAACTGGAGAGGATCTGCAAGGCAGAATGGCAGAGGATTCCCAAATCCAGATGTGAAAAACTTGTTGCATCATTCCCAAGAAGACTCAAAGGGGTGCTTCTACTCAATACTAGCTCAAAGGGGTGCTTCTACTCAATACTGAGCAAAGGGTCTGAATACTTATGACCGTGTGATATTTCAAAGGGGTCTGAATACTTTCTGCACCCACTGTACCTTCCATTTCAATCCTCTGTGATGATAATGATATGACAGACTGACACTAAACTGATCACTTTTCAGAAAAGATGAGTGAATAATCTTTTCACAGTAGCCTGGTCCAGAAGCCATATAAGTATTCTGTGCCTGACAAATGGGAGCCAGTGAGCTGCCGCTTTCCTGCCGATATCGGTGGCACCTCTTCTGATTTGTAGGTGCAGCAATGTCATAATTGCGAAGTGAAGCTTGCATGGTATTGCGCTCAGTCGCCTAATCAAAGAGACGCCAGGGATTCTGCTGGTAGGAGGTGATTCGCCAGGCTCCCGTGCTACCCATCAATTTGCTCATCTCTATTTTACAGTAGTTAGGATAAGTGGCCAGATGAAAGGTTACAAGATTTTATATTAAGTGATATTAGAATTATAGTGACATGTAGGATTAAAGGATAAGCTTTATCAAAATATCTTAAAAGTGTTTAAACCATGTTTTTATACTTAGCTATAGGTCATATTTTGAGGATGCACTTTCCTTAAATGTAGGTTCTCTCAATCTTGTGTCCATTGTACCTGCTCCATTTTCGATAAACATTTCAATTGTATACTTGTTAGATACGTGCATTAGTAAGATTTTTATATTTTTAGCATTTGAATTTGTAATAATTATAATCGATGTGAATACTTTTCTGTCCAATTATGACAAGAGTATTCTTAAGGTACTGCCACACTAAACAATCCCGCTAGCGATCACGATAACGACGCATACTAATGCGATCGCTAGCGGGATTGTTTCTATATCGCTAAGTGCGGCCACATTTAGCGATATAGTTAACGACGCTATCGCCGTTAGCGATCTTCTTAACGACTTTAGCGGTACAAAAGTACCGCTAAATCGCTAAGAAAAGGTGCCACACGCGATATATACTTACCCAGCGGGAGCGCCGACGATAAAATAGGGTCCGGAACGATTCCAGCGACGAGCGAGATCACAGCAGGAAGCTCGTCGCTGGCAGATGCCGCACTGAACAACATCGCTAACGGGATCGCTAAATAGTGACGTTTTTTAGCGATCCCGTTAGCGATATTGTTCAGTGTGGCATACCCTTTAGAGTGATACCTTTATTGGCTAACCAGAAAATTAAATGTTTGCAAGCTTTCAGAGCACTGGGGCTCCTTCTTCAGGCAAGATTACAAATAGATTAATAAAGAAAAAAGCACATTTAAGAGATACTACAGTAGGACATTTGCTCATGTGGTGGGAGGTGTGATGCCTCATAAAGATAAGCCAAGGAAATCGAATTAGCATTTTCTTACAAATGGAGAGGCAGTGGGGATGTTCTTAGTTGTCTGCAGTCCTTCTGCTGGAAGTGTGAACTGTGTCCATGTAGTGAGTCATAAATCCAGGTGTTAAATTGAGTCATTGTGTCAAAGTAATGAACACCCTTATAAGTTTGAATTCCCAAATTTTTCTCTCCCTGTCATCCTTAAAATGACCTTTTAGTATTAAGACTTTTAAGTCTGTCATACAATGTCCAGTTCCAGAGAAATGTTTTCCCACAGGCGTGTCCATTTCATTCCTGATTGTATGTCTGTGTAGATTCATCCTTGTTTGTAGTTTTTGCATGGTTTCCCCAATATAGATAGCTCCAGGGCACCTTGTACATTGTATCATGTACACCACATTGGATTGTACACCACATGAAAAGGAACCCATGACCTTATAGTCCTGATTTGTGTTTGGTACACGGACTGTATTTGTTGGTAATATGTGGGTACAAGTTTTGCATTTTTTGTTGTTACATGGGAATGTGCCAGTCACTGATGGTGACGAGAGGACACTTCAGACAAGGAGATTCCTTAAGTTAGGGGGCTGTTTGTAGGAGAGGAGTGGTAGTTCTGGGAATATGTCTTTCAATTTGTGGTCTCTGTGGAATATGGGTTGGAGATCAGCACCAATTTTCCTTAGGATGCTCATATGGGGGTTGTATGTGACCACAAGAGGTACCCTGTTGTTGTCCTCTCTCAGTTTGTGATCCAGGAGGTTGCTTCTTGGGATTCTTGTAGCCCTGTGGATCTGTTCATCTATTACCAGTGGATGGTATCCTTGTTGTAGGAATGTATTCCTAAGTATTTTTCTGGCTAACACAGTACCACAATATAATTTATTATTGTACACCATAATAATTATAATGTAATTTTTCTCTCTTTTAGATGAAAACTGTCTTGGGGATAAATCCGTTTTCTGTCGTTTGGAAGTGCTAGCTCGTTATTGCTCAATGCGGGGATATAGCAGATTGTGCTGTAAGGCCTGCAATTCATCTCAAAATTCAACTGACAATTATGTAAAAAATAATAACATTAAAAATATTTCACCAGCAAGTCCAACTCTTCCAAGTATTCCATCAACCATGTCTCATACCCCAATTGACAGCACAATTTACAGCACACAGATGTCTAGTAGAAATGCAAGTGAAACTCTGCAAGACACCAATAGAGTAGATGTGCTCTACAAGACCAACAGACTTGACAATGAAGTCCCCCCTCCTAATCTCCAGCCACGCAGAAGGTCCATGTTTGAAAAGACAAAAAACCAGAGAATTCAACAATTGATTGCAGAGAAATTGCAAGAGGCTAAGAAGAAGCTGCATTAATGTCAACTCAAGAGCATTTTCTACGAAAATGGAAGAATTGGCAATACTCAAGACTCACAGACTGTCCAAGGCATTGCTGACATTACCATGTCATGCAGTTGTAGCAAATATTACAGGTTCCAGGTAACATTTTCAGGATATAGACATTTCCTCAATTATATTCATTACAAATCTACAGTGATCGTAAAGGGTAACAACATTGTTTACAGATGTTTTTGGTGCTGTTTTTTTATCATTTTGTCTACATTTACTACAATAATACTATTGTCACATGCTCATGTAAATGTGTAAATCATATCTATTTCTGTTTTTAAAAATATACAATTAGAACATTTTGCAATGAATTTTTTGTACTGTTTCATTTTCTCAGACTGATTGTGTTTTACTTTTCACAGTGATCACTATTATATAATTTCCTAGCAATTTTCTTTGGGTTAGATCTGACACTTGTTCTTGACTTCTGATTCCAAAAGTGACCCCAGTTTTTCGCTATCAATAGCAATATAAATAACCTGAGTGTAACGCTTTATTTAAAGCTATTTTTATCGTACAGGATATATAGTTACTGTAAGGCACTGCAATCATGCAGGTTTACACTGAGGGCCACTACGATCAGAAGCAGGTGTCAGCTAGCACCGATTGCGGGCGTCTAACCCCTCTGATGCTGCTGTCAAAAGTGACAGCGACATCGAGGAGCATCACACAGGGAGTGGGCTCTGTGCCTGCGCCCATCAGCACAAGGCAATGCGATCGCGTTGTGCTGATGGTCTCCATGGTAACCCCTGGCTGCAAGATGACAACGGGGGGGGTTCTTCAGGGAAGGTGGCTTGGCAGGGCCTGTCAAGGCTGACACGCCTCCTCTATTCCTCCTTGAAGCATTGCAGAGTATCAGATCAGCAATCTGTCACTATACAATAATGTCCCATCCTGAGACAGTGTAAAAAAAAAGTTATTACAAAAAATGAAAAATATTACTCAAATACATACATTTATTTATGTAAAAAAATAAAATAAATAAAAGTATGCATATTTGGTATCACCACATCTGTGACATCCCAACCTATAAAACTGTCCTACAAGTTAACCCCTTCAGTGAACCCCATAAAAAATAAAAAATGAGAAAAAACAAGTATGATCAAAAAGATGAATTTAAATAAAAATGGTACCGCTGAGTCATCTTGTCCCACAAAAAATAAACTGCCATAAAGCTCCATCAGCGGAAAAATAAAAAAGTTATAGCTGTCAGAAAAAAGCAATGCAAAAATTTTTTTTTTTTATAAAATAGTTTTTATTGTGTAAAAGCGCCAAAACGTAAAAAAAACTAAATAAATGAGGTGTCACTGAAATCTTACTGACCTGAAGAATAAAGCTGTCTTACCAATTTTACCACTTGTGGAATGGTATAAAAAAATCCCAAAAAAACAATTCCTGAATTGCTGGTTTTTGTTTATTCTACCTTCCAAAAATCAGAATAGATAGTGATCATAAAATGTCATGTGTCTGAAAATGGTACCAATAAAAACGTCAACTTGTCCCACAAAAAGCAAGCCATTACATGACTGTCGGCCAAAATGTGAAAAAAATTAAAGCTGTCTAAATATGCATCATTGCAGCAAGACATAAAATCAGTGAAATAATTACAAAGAGATTGTCCATTTGTCCATATCAAAGTTTGTTCCCCATCTTTCCTGGGGTCTGTCTGTGTCAATAGCATGGATATCATCTATCCAACATCGTACAACCTGGTGTCCATCTGGTGTCTGTGTAAAGTGTGTGCTCCCTTTCCTGTGGGTCATGAGTAGAGTTGAGCGATACTTTCCGATATCCAAAAGTATCGGAATCGGAATGGTATCGCCGATACCATTAAAATATCGGCGATACCCGATACCGATACCGGAAGTCCCATGTAAGTCTATGGGAACAAAATATCGTAACTAAAAAAACCCCATTCTTTCCTTGTAAACACTAAATATACACACATAGAATACATATATATATATATATATATATATATATATATATATACATGTCATTGTGACATATATATATACATATATGTATAGTTTATACACTTCTACATAGTAAAATATCCTCTGATTCAATTGCCGGGTAAAGCCGGCTTCTGTGAAAAGACAGAAGCACCCGACATGAAATGACACTTGATGTACATAGGGTTAACCATGTCTTTTCATGTCGTTTGCTATCTAATTTGCACAAACAATTAAATCAGTCTATGTGTGCAAAATTTCACACCTGTAGGGGTTAATTAAAGGTGTAAATTCGTTGTAAAAAAAACGGACTTTTTTGCTACGAATTTACACCTTTAATTAACCCCTACAGGTGTGAAATTTTGCACACATAGACTGATGTAATTGTTTGTGCAAATCAGATAGCAAAGGACATGGTTAACCCTATGTACACCAAGTGTCATTTCATGTCGGGTTCTGCATTTTCACAAAAGCCAGCAATTGAATTAGCGGCTATTATACTATGTAGAAGTGTATGAACTACAAATATAAATATATATATATATGTGTCACAAATTCAATGACATGTATATATATATATATGAGGTGTAAAATTGCTGAAAAAAAATGCGTGGGCTCCCGCCCTATTTTCGCAACCAGACAGACAAAGCCAGTGAGTGGGGGCAGATAATAATAGCCCAGAGAGGGACCATTATTTTTGGCCCCCCCCCGGCTACTAACATCTGCCCCCAGACACCCCAGGAACGACAAATCTATAATTAGATTCGCCCTTTCTGGCACTTTGCCCGTCTATTCCCATTGCCCTGTAGCGGTGGCGAATGGGTTAATATGGGGTTAAAGCCACCTTGCTATTGAAAGGTGACCTTAAGCCAGGTTAATAATTGAGAGCTGTCAATTAGACAACTATCAATTATTAATCCTATTGCATGAAATAAAAATAAAACACACACTTTAATTAAAAATCATTTTAATGAAATAAAGACACATGTTTTTGACCATCTTTTATTTTACTGCAAAAACCATTTCCTGTAATAAAAATAAAATAAAAAAGCAAAATTATTCTTACCTATCCCATGCACAGTCAGGTCCCACGGTGTAATCCTTCAGAAAGGGTTAATGTTTACTGCAGGGACCGCAGCTAATGCTGCAGCCTCACAGTAAACCCCCAAATGAATGAGTTCCTCTCCTGGCTGACAGGAGAGTAAAGGCTGGGTGTCACATAACGATACACCAGCGATCCCGACAACGATATGCACTTGTCAGGATCGCTGGTGTATCGCTACATGATCGCTGCTGAGCTGCTAAACAGGCAGCTCAGGCAGCGATCTGGGACAGCGACACTGCGGGTAACATCGCTTAAGGGCCCGTCTCACATAGCGATATCGCTACCGAGATCGCTGCTGAGTCACTAGTTTTGTGACGCAGCAGCGAGCTCACCAGCGATATCGCTGTGTGTGACATTCAGCGACGATCAGCCCCCCTGCCGGGTATCGCTGATCGTCGCAGAAATGTCAGGACCTTTTTTTGATCGCTGGTTTCCCTCTGACAGGCACGCATCGCTGCGTGTGACAGGCGGGAGACCAGCGATCCGCTGGTAACCAAGGTACACAGCGGGTTTCCAGGCACCGCGCAGCGCTTGGAAACCCGCTGTGTACCTTGGATACCAGCTCCCTGCATCAGGGCGCTGGTATCCAAGGTACACAGCGGGTTTCTAGGCACAGCCCCGCGCCTGGAAACCCACTGTGTACCTTGGTTACCAGCGGATCGCTGGTCTCCCGCCTGTCACACGCAGCGATGCGTGCCTGTCAGCGGGAAACCAGCGATCAAAAAAAGGTCCTGACATTTCAGCGACGATCAGCGATACCCGGCAGGGGGGCTGATCGTCGCTGAATGTCACACACAGCGATATCGCTGGTGAGCTCGCTGCTGCGTCACAAAACTAGTGACTCAGCAGCGATCTCGGTAGCGATATCGCTATGTGAGACGGGCCCTTAAGTGGAAAGCTTAATTGATTGCTTTCCACTTTCACTTCAGGTCAGCCAGGGACACAATCAGTGACGTCAGAGGGAACTGATTAACAAAAATAGGGGTTCCCTTCGAAAAAAAATGGCGTGGGGTCCCCCCTATTTTTGTTAACCAGCCAGATGAAGCAGACCGCTGAGGCCTGGATTTTCAGGCTGTTAAGGAGCCAAGATCCATGGACCTTGCCAGCCTGATAATACCAGGCCACAGCAGTCTGCATATCTTGGCTGATTAACAAAAATAGGGGATCCCCTTGAAAAAAATTGGCGTGGGGTCCCCCCTATTTTTGTTAACCAGCCAGATGAAGCAGACCGCTGAGGCCTGGATTTTCAGGCTGTTAAGGAGCCAAGATCCATGGACCTTGCCAGCCTGATAATACCAGGCCACAGCAGTCTGCATATCTTGGCTGATTAACAAAAATAGGGGATCCCCTCGAAAAAAATTGGCGTGGGGTCCCCCCTATTTTGTTAACCAGCCAGATGAAGCAGACCGCTGAGGCCTGGATTTTCAGGCTGTTAAGGAGCCAAGATCCATGGACCTTGCCAGCCTGATAATACCAGGCCACAGCAGTCTGCATATCTTGGCTGATTAACAAAAATATGGGATCCCCTCGAAAAAAATTGGCGTGGGGTCCCCCTATTTTTGTTAACCAGCCAGATGAAGCAGACCGCTGAGGCCTGGATTTTCAGGCTGTTAAGGAGCCAAGATCCATGGACCTTGCCAGCCTGATAATACCAGGCCACAGCAGTCTGCATATCTTGGCTGATTAACAAAAATAGGGGATCCCCTCGAAAAAAATTGGCGTGGGGTCCCCCCTATTTTTGTTAACCAGCCAGATGAAGCAGACCGCTGAGGCCTGGATTTTCAGGCTGTTAAGGAGCCAAGATCCATGGACCTTGCCAGCCTGATAATACCAGGCCACAGCAGTCTGCATATCTTGGCTGATTAACAAAAATAGGGGATCCCCTCGAAAAAAATTGGCGTGGGGTCCCCCCTATTTTTGTTAACCAGCCAGATGAAGCAGACCGCTGAGGCCTGGATTTTCAGGCTGTTAAGGAGCCAAGATCCATGGACCTTGCCAGCCTGATAATACCAGGCCACAGCAGTCTGCTTAGCTTGGCTGGTTAACAAAAATAGGGGATCCCCTCGAAAAAAAAACGGCGTGGGGATCCCCCCTATTTTTGTTAACCAGCCAAGTAAAATGCAGACTGCTGCGGCCTGGTATTAAAAGACTGTCAAGGCCCATGGATTTTGGCCCTCAACAGCCTGATAATACCAGGCTACAGCAGCCCCACATTTGGCGCATCAAAAGATGTGCCAATTGTGGCACTTTACCCGGCTCTTCCCACTTGCCCTGTAGCGGTGGCAAGCGGGGTAATAAGGGTTAATGTCACCGTTGATTGCACGGTGACAATAAGCCCGGTTAATAATGGAGAGGTGTCAATAAGACACCGATCCATTATTAATCCCAAAGTTTTTAAATGTTTAAAAAAAAGACACAGCAAGAAAAAAGTATTTTAATGAAATAAAAGAGACAACACAGTTTTCATTAATTTTATTATACACTCATTCCTGCGACGCCATCGATCTCCTGTAAAAAAAGAAAAAAAAACAAACCAACAGTATACCACCTGTCCGACGCAGTCCATAACGACAGTCCCACGACGATCCAGCTCTGCTACATCGCAATGACAGGCAGAGCCTGTCATCGCAACGCAGCACAGCTGATTACCTGCTTCCCCGGCGGTGACGTCATCGGACTGACTGCTTTACGGCCGGGATTACCCAGCAGTCACTGCAGTTATCGCGAGAAACTGCATGTGACCGCCGGGGAAAGAAGATTGCGGCCATGAAGCAGTCCAGCCCGTGACCGCCGGAGATCTTCTGCCAGGTAAGTGCCGCTGACTCCTGACAGACCCGACCGACGGACACTGACAGTGACAGTGACAATCCCGATTCTGGTATCCGATATGACGAAAATATCGGAACTCGGAATCGGAATTCCGATACAGCCAATATCGGCCGATACCCGATATTTGCAGTATCGGAATGCTCAACCCTAGTCATGAGATATGTTCCACATAACACGTGTTCGCAATATATGGTGTTAACATCTACCCTTGAGCTAAATATACAGGAATAACGCATGTAATGTCAGCTAAACCTTCCACAGGGCAGTTGAGAATAATAATAAATCAATAACCATTAATTAATATTAACAATACTACACGAGGAACAGCATAAAAAATAAATCAATTCTTCACCTGCTGTTGATTTGTTCATTCAATTGCAGTAAGGCTTGGATCACATTTTTTCCTGTGCTACACACATACACCAAAGTTTCTGTGTAAATCTCTGAAATGAGTTGTTGAGACGGAACCCCCAACGGAAGATTCCCAATAATGAGGCAGATGGAGGAACTGTGAAAGTCATAGGACGTATGATCCAGCGATGTCCGTCTTTTTAAGCGACCAAAGTTTTGTGCACTTCTGAAAAGGAGGACACAGACTGAGTTCAGAGTAACTCTGCTGCCTCATTATAGGGTATGGATCCCCTTGGGGTTTCATCTGTCACGTCACTTGGAGATTTAGATGGAAACCCAAAAGTAAGTGCTCAGTGTGAAGCGCCGGATAAATATGATCCTAAATGTTCTGTAAAATGCTTCCAATAAAAGCTCCAACTCAACCCACAAAAAAAGCAAGTAACCACTCAGTTACGTCTGTTATGATTTGGTAGCCGAGGAGGACAGGAGCTAAAAACAGCAAAGGCAGCCAAACACCCGGAGAGGTTGGGAACTAATGGGTTGCAGATCCCTAAACTAACCGCACAACTAGAAGCAGCCGTGGGACGTACCTACGGTGACCTAGATGCCTCGGCACAGCCGGAGAGCTAGCTACACCTAAAGATAGAAACAGGAAAGCTAACTGCCCCGGAGTAGCGCCCCAAAGGAATAGGTAGCCCCCACACATGTAATGGCGGTTAGACAAGAAGAAACACAAACGCAGGCAGAAAATAGAGTGAGCAAATTCTGGGGCCAAATACTGCCGAGATAGGACAGAACAGGGCAGAATACTATCTGTAACCCAGAAAAACCCTAGAAAAATTCCAACACTTCTGATTTAAAAAAATGCTGAGACCACACGATCTCGCCACCCGCTAAATCAGATCTCTGGTGTGAACAAGCGGCTAACCCGCAGCGACTTAAATAGCAGGGACAGAGCAATTGAACAAATAAACAGTGGCTACTGAAAAACAGAGAGTAGCACAGGCCCCTGGAGGGGAACCTGGCTAACCTCCCACAAAAGTGCAGACAAAAAATGGAATTAGCAAACAAGAAAGAAAGAAGCAGCAAATAACTTATCTGAAAGTAGCAGATGAAAGCAAGACACCAGCTGACTTCCAAATGGACCAGGAAACAACAATTGATCACCGGCGAGGATCATGGGAAGGCAGCTCACTTATATCAGCCCAGTCCATCTCTCCTGATTGCCAGTCCTCACTTCCAGGTGAGGAAGCCTTGTCATTCAATACAGCTTCAATACCGTCAGCAACCACCAGAGGGAGCCTCAGCTCAGAAGTCGTCTCCAGAACATTCACAACATACGTCATTTGGTAACGGAAATATAGGGGTTTCCATTTTACTGGTAGCACAAAGCCTCTGGAAAAGCGCTATGGCTCCTCACCGTTCCCCCCAAATAAAAATTCAGCAAATTCTGCGCTCCCAAATGCCCCCTCCTTTCTCAGCCCCACAGTGTGTCTAATCCATATTTAGTGCCCACATGTTTGGCATTTCTGTAGTGACGAGAGCCAGCCTAATTTACGGGTGCGTGTCTCCAGAAGCATGAGCTGGGCACAATGTATTGATCACTACAAGATACTGGTCACTATAGCGCACTGGTCATTACAGCCTACTGGTCACTACAACGACAGTTTGCAATTTACTCAGTAACATTCACTGCTGCTTGTTTCTGGAAAATACCCATGGAGTCAAAATCACCACTACACCTGTAGATAAATTCCCAAACTGGTATGATTTCCAAAATTGGGTCGTTTGAGGGGGGATTCTGCTTTTCTAGCACTTAGGGGCTCTGCATATGGAGTCCACAAACTATTCTTGGAAAAGCTGCGTTCCAGAAGGCAAATAGCACTCTGTCCCTCTCAAGTCTCGCTGTGTGGCTAAGCAGTACTGTACAGCCACATATGGGGCACTTCTACATTCAACAGAAATTGTGAGACAAATATTGGTGCCATTTTTATCCTATTCCCAGTATGAAAATGTAAAATTTGGAGCTAACACACAATCTTGGTGGTAAAAATGTTAATTATTTTTTCTTCACTGCCCATTGGTATAAAATTCTGTGACACCTGTGGTGTCAGTATGATCACTGCACCCCTAGATGAATTAATTGAAAGGTGCAGTATGCAAAATGGGGTCACTTACAGGGGAGTGCTACTGTTCTGGCACCTCAAGGGCTCTGCCAATGTGATATGGCACACTCAAACCAGTGCAGCAAAATCTGTACTGTAATATGGCCCTCCTACCCATCTGAGCTTTGCACTGTGCTTCAGAAGTAGTTTTCGACCACATATTGGATATCGGTGAACTCCGGAGAAATTGCACAACAAATTTTTAATAAAGTAATCACATTAAGATAAGTTGTGGAGAAAAGACAGTGATTAACTCTTTACCGACAAGTGCTCACTGATTGAATGGTGCTGAGTCTTCTCCATAGAACATGGGTGCTGTGTTAAGATTTATATAGAATTCACTTGAAACTGACACAATAGGAGCTGGTTCTGATTGCAATAGTTTATGCTCTTAACCCCTTAGTGACAGAGCCATTTTGCAGCTTAATGACCGGGCCAATTTTTACAATTCTGACCACTGTCATTTATTAGGTTATAACTTTGGAACGCTTTAACGAATCCAGCTGATTCTGAGACTGTTTATTCGTGACATATTGTACTTCACATTAGTGGTAAAAAAATTTATATGACTTGCTTTTATTTATGAAAAAAACGGAAATATGGCTAAAATTTTGAAAATTTAGCAATTTTCAAACTTTAAATTTTTATGCCCTTAAATCAGAGAGATATGTCACACAAATTTCTTAATAAATAACATTTCCCACATGTCTACTTTACATCAGCACAATTTTGGGAATAACATTTTTTCTTTGTTACGAAGTTATAAGGGTTAAAAGTTGACCAGCGATTTCTCATTTTTACAGCACCATTTTTTTAGGGACCACATCACATTTGAAGTCACTTTGAGGGGTCTATATGATAGAAAATACCCAAAAGTGACACCATTCTAAAAACTGCACCCCTCAAGGTGCTCAAAACCACATTCAAGAAGTTTATTAACCCTTTACGTGCTTCACAGGAACTGAAGCAATGCGGAAGGAAAAAATTGACATTTAACTTTTTTTGCAAAAACTTTACTTCGGAACCAAATTTGTTTATTTTCACAAGGGTTAAAAGAAAAAATGAACCACAAAATTTGTTGTGCAATTTCTCCTGAATACGCCAATACCCCATATGTGGGGGTAAACCACTTTTTGGGCGCACGGCAGAGGTTGCAAGGGAAGGAGCGCTGTTTGACTTTTTCAATGCAGAATTGGCTGGATGCCATGTCACGTTTAGAGAGCCCCTGATGTGCCTAAACAGTGGAAACCCCCAACAAGTGACCACATTTTTGAAACTAGACCCCCTTAAGGAACTTATCTAGATGTGTGGTGAGCATTTTGAACCTCCAAGTGCTTCACACAAGTTTATAACGTAGAGCCGTGAAAATAAAAAA
Organism: Oophaga sylvatica; assembly: GCA_033576555.1. NCBI lineage: Eukaryota > Metazoa > Chordata > Amphibia > Anura > Dendrobatidae > Oophaga > Oophaga sylvatica. Next base: position 66,237,221 of record JARQOD010000004.1, on the reverse strand, counting down.
TCATATTTTTTCCACAAAAACGATCTTTTCACCCCAATTTTTATTTTCCCAAGGGTATCAAGACCCCAAAAGTTTTTGTGCAATTTGTCCTGAGCATGCTGATACTCCATATATGGGGGTAAACCACTGTTTGGGTGCATGGCAGAGTTTGGAAGGGAAGGAGCACCGTTTGACTTTTTCAACGCAGAATTGGCTTGACGCCATGTCACTTTTGTAGAGGCCCTGATGTGTCTAAACAGTGGAAACCCACCACAAGTGACCCCAATTTGGAAACTAGACCCCCTAGGGTGCTTCACAGAAGTTTATAACGCCCGGGCGTGAAAATAAAAAATCATATTTTTTCCACAAACCTGATCGTTTAGTCCCAAATTTTTTATTTTCCCAAGGGTAACAGGAGAAATTAGACCACAAAAGTTGTCCAATTTGTCATGAGTATGCTGATACCCCATATGTGGGAGGGGACCACTGTTTTGGCGCACGGCAGGGCTTGGAAGGGAAGCAGCGCCGTTTGACTTTTTCAAACCAAAATTGGCTGGAATTGAGATTGGACGCCATGTCGCGTTTGGAGAGCCCCTGATGCACCTAAACAGTGGAAACTTCCCACAAATGACACCATTTTGGAAAGTAGACCCCTTAAGGAACTTATCTAGATGGGTGGTGAGCACTTTGAACTCCCAAGTGCTTCACAGAAGTTTATAACGTAGAGCCGTGAAAATAAAAAATCATTTTTTTCCTCAAAAATGAATCTTTAGCCCGCTATTTTTTTTTCCCAAGGGTAACAGGAGAAATTGGACCCCAATAGTTGTTGTGCAATTTTTCCTGAGTACGTTGATACCCCATATGTGGGTTGGAACCACTGTTTGGGCGCATGGGAGAGCTTGGAAGGGAAGGAGCGCCATTTTGTAGTGCAGACTTTGATGGAATGTTCTGCGGGCGTCATGTTGTGTTTACAGAGCCCTTGGTGTGCCTAAACAGTAGAAACCCCCTGCAAGTGACACCATTTTGGAAACTAGACCCCCCCAAGGAGCTTATCTAGATGTGTGGTGAGCACTTTGAACCCCCAAGTGCTTCACAGAAATTTATAAAAATGATTTTTTTAGCCAGCTATTTTTTATTTTCCCTAGGATAACAGGAGAAATTAGAACCCCAAAATTGGTATGCAATTTGTCCTGAGTACGCTGATACCCCATATGTTGGGGTAAACCACTGTTTGGGCGCACGGCAGGGCTTGGAAGGGAGGGAGCGCCATTTGACTTTTTGAACGCCACGTCGTGTTTGGAGACCCCCTGATGTGCCTAAATAGTGGAAACCCCTCAATTCTAGCTCCAACCCTAACCCCAACACACTTCTAACCCTAATCCTAACCCTAATCCCAACCCTAATTGTAACCCTAATTGTAACCCCAATTGTAACCCTAACCCTAATTCCAACCCTAACCCTAATTATAACCCTAACCCTAAGGCTAGGTTCATATTGCGTTTTACCAGCCCGTTCAACACATAGCATTGACGGGCTGGTAACGGTATAGCATAACGCGATCATGTTATGATATACCCGCTAGCGCAGAGGAATCAGCAGATGATTCATCTGCGCTAGCGGTGACGGAGCCCAGACGCTGCAGCCCGCGTCCGAGGCTCCGTCACTGAATGACGGCATGTCGCGAACGCATGCCGCTTTACGGCATGCGTCGCGATGCGCCCACAAATGTGGGTGAATGGCAGCGTTAACAGACTGTGTTACACCGCGTTATACCGCGGTGTAACGCCGTCCGTCTAACGGACTGCCATAATGCAATATGCACCCAGCCTAACCCTAATGCTAACCCTAATTATAACCCTAACCCTAGCTAACCCTAACCCTAGCGGAAAAATGAAAATAAATACAATTTCTATATTTTATTATATGTCCCTAACTAAGTGGGTGATAAAGCGGGGTTACTGTTTTTTTTATTTTGATCACTGTGATAGTTTATCACAGTGATCAAAATGTACTTTTAAAGAATGAATGAATTAATTTTTTTGCGCATGCGCCCGCCGTTTTTTTTTTTACAGGAAGAAGACGCCGGGAGGATCGGAGGACAGGGGGAGCTGCAGGACACGGAGGGGACACCTGCAGGTACAGGGGGGGGGATCGAAGGACCTGGGGACCCTAATTCTCACCCCTCTGATGTGCGATCACAGCAGAGGGGAGAGAAATCTTTTTTTTTTTTTTTTTGTTGCGGTCCGACCCGGATCATGTTCTCTGGGTCTCGGCTACCCTCGGCAGCCGAGACCCCGTAGAAAATTGCCCACCGCCGGCAGATCGCGGCGGCGCACTGAGCATGCGCCTGCCATTTTCTCGCCATTCAAGATGGCGGCGCCCACCAGATGAGGTAGGAGGGCCCTGGGGCCACAAGGGGGGGATCTGGGACCCTTTTTCTCTGTCCTCTGATGTCCGATCACATCAGAGGAGAGAGAAATTAAATGGCACATTAGATTTTTTTTTGTTGCAATCGCCGTTATAGGGTTAATAACGGCGATCAGAACATCGGGGTCGGTAAAAACTACCCCCGGTAGCCGAGACCCCGGAGAAAATGCGACTCTGGGGTACCCTTAATGACCGCCGTTAAAAGGCGTATCGGCGGTCGTTAAGGGGTTAAATGTTACTACCAAATGTGACAGCAGCGTTTCTATTTGTTTGTGCACCTGTGTCTGGGCCTGTTTCGCCCTTCATCTTTGGCTGTTGGTTTGGCAGTGTGGAAGTCAGATCTGAAATGTCCATCTCCGGACCTGGTCGGCTTTTACCTGCGCTTGGCTTACTGGCACCATGGGAGTGATTCAGCAATGCTTCAGGTACTTTTGCATTTTGCAAAAAAATTTTTTTTTTTGCAGTCTTGCTTTTAATACATTTAGGAGGCCGTAATGGCACAGCGAATATAAAAAACGTAGAGTAGGACTGCCCCATATGGGAATGCCTTGTCGTGGCAGGGTGGCTCAAAGAATTGATCAATTATTTGCCAAATGTCTCATTTTTAAATACAGTTAGAAACCAATATGTGCATATGCACTTTATGTATTGCATGCTGACCATAGGCAGCGCTGGCTTCTCCCTCTTAAAGGTCAAAATGCCAGAAGTGCTGGTCTTTTTTGTCCTTTCAATTTTGACCAAAAATGCAATAAATAGTGATTAAAACAAAAATTGTATCAATCAAAGCTACAGGTACAAATTGAAAAAATAAGTCCTTGCAAAGTTTCTTAAACAGAAAAAAGTTACTAACATCAACACAAACCATTTTATGTACAACGTTCAAAATGTTTTTAACCGCTAAAATATAGAAAAAAAATAAGTTTGGTATTTCCGTAATCATACTGACCTAGAGAATCATGTTGACAGGTAATTTTTATTAAACAGTAAGAAGCAACTCAAAAATAAAAAAAAAAATATACTGCAAAAGCAGCTCAAAAGCATCAACAGAAGAATAAAAAAAGTTACTGATCTCAAAAAATGGTGACACAAACCAATTTTTTTTCATGCTTTTTTTGCACTAAAATCTAAAATAAAAATATAGTGAAATCGGAGTATTTATTTCAGCATTTTACCACATTTGGAATTTTTACCAGTTTTCAGTACATTTAAGGTAAAATGAAAAAGTGTCATTAAAAACAATTACTTACCCCACAAAAAGTCTTCAGATGACTATCTTGAATAAAAAAAACTGTGGCTCGTAGAAGAAGGGAAAGAAGAAACAAATACCAAAAACATGAAATCACCCGGCCCTTAATTGGTAAATGGGATTGTCTCATCAAGACAAATCTATTCATTTAAGATCTGCAAACTGCCACAGATTAAACTAGGGGAATATGTGTCTATTTGAATAAATAAAAATCCATGAATAACTTGAATATAATACATGAATGGCCTAGGACTAAAGAGTAAAGGTACTGCCACACTAAACAATCCCGCTAGCGATCACGATAACGACGCATACTAATGCGATCGCTAGCGGGATTGTTTCTATATCGCTAAGTGCGGCCACATTTAGCGATATAGTTAACGACGTTATCGCCGTTAGCGATCTTCTTAACGACTTTAGCGGTACAAAAGTACCGCTAAATCGCTAAGAAAAGGTGCCACACAGCGATTAGATACTTACCCAGCGGGAGCGCCGACGAGAAAATAGGGTCCGGAGCGATTCCAGCGACGAGCGAGATCACAGCAGGAAGCTCGTCACTGGAAGCTGCCGCACTGAACAATATCGCTAACGGGATCGCTAAATAGTGACGTTTTTTAGCGATCCCGTTAGCGATATTGTTCAGTGTGGCATACCCTTAAGATACGCACAACTTTTTTTTAATGCTCTTTATCAAAAAGGGAGGAGAAGGGAACCTGCTTCTATATAATTTGTGTGCAACAATTTATTATGGAAATGAACTTTGAAAATAAGACAACCTATTTTAATGTGATAAGAGAAATGTCAGATCAATCTTGTTCAGAAAGAATTGAAATTGAATCTTTTTCTATTGCCACAGTTATCTGAAGAATAAAATTAGAACCCTTCTTTAAGTGACAGATTTCTTACCTTAAAAAGCTGTAATTTAAAATGACTATCACACCTGTAAATATTTTATTTATTTAAATGTTATTTATTCAGATGTTAAAAACATAACAATATTATTAATATTTTGGGTGTAAACAAATCAATGTTTGGAATAACCGTTAACAGACTATTTTTTGTGGGAGAAGACCTTAGCTTATTGGTGCCACAGATAGTTTTGACTTTAACTCCTTCACCCCCTTAAGCCTATATTCACCTTCATGACCAGGCCAAATTGTACAGTTTTGACCAGTGTCACTTTGTGTGGTAATATTACTCATGCTTATTTGTGAAAAAATGGAAATTTGGAAAAAATTTAGAACATTTTGCAATTTTTAAACTTAATTTTTATGCGATTAAATCAGGAATTTATATTATACAAAATAGTTAAAAAATAACATTTCCCAAATGTCTACTTAAAATCAGCACAATTTTTGAAACATGTTTTTCTTGTTAGGAAGTTACAAGGGTAAAAGTTGACCAGCAATTTCTCAATTTTCCAACAAAATGTACAAAACCATTTTTTTAGGAACCACATCACATTTGAAATTACTTTTGAGGGGCCTATATGACAGAAAATATCCAGAAGTGACACCATTCTAAAAACTGCACTCCTCAAGGTACTTAAAACCACATTCAAGAAGTTTATTAAATCTTCAGGTGCTTCACAGGAATTAATTAAATGTGGAAGGAAAAAATTAACATTTTACTTTTTTTCACAAAAAAATTTGCTTTACACTCAATTGTTTTATTTTCGTTAGAAAACAGGAAAAAATTGATGCTCCAAAATTTGTTGTGCAATTTCTCCTGAGCATTCTAATAACCTCATATGTGAGATAAACCACTGTTTGGGCACAAGGCAGAGCTCGGAAGGAAAGAGCACCAATTGATTTTTTGAACATAAAATTTGCTGGAATAATTAGTGGACGACATGTCACGTTGGAGAGCTCCTAATATGTTTAAACAGTAGAAATTGCTCACAAGTGAAACCATTTTGGAAACTAGACCCCCGAGGGAACTTATTTATATGTGTGTTGAGCACTTTAAACCCTCAGGTGCTTCACAAATCTAAGTTTTCCAACAAATATGTGTTTTAGCCCTAAATTTTTCATTTTCACAAGGGTAGCAGGAGACATTGCACCATACTATTTGTTGTACAATTTCTCCTGAGTATGCAGATACCCAATATGTGGGAGAAAACCACTGTTTGGGCACACAGCAGGGCTTGGAAGGGAAGGAGTGTCATTTGATTTTTTAATGTAAGATTTGCTGGAATACTTAGTTGACACCATGTCGTGTTTGGAGAGCCCCTAATATGCCTAAACAGTGAAAACTCCCCACAAGTGAAACCATTTTGGAAACTAGACTCCCTCAGGGAACTTGTCTAGATGGGTGGAGAGCCCCTTGAGCTTGCAGGTGCTTCACAGTTTGGGCGCACGGCAGGGGTCAGAAAAGAAGGATCACCATTTAACTTTTTGATTATAAAATTGACTGCAATAATTATCGGACGCTGTGTTGTGTTTGGAGAGCCCCTAATGTGCCTTAACAGTGGAAATCCCCTGAAACTGACCCTGTTTAGGAAACTAGACCCCTCAAGGAATGTATATAGATATGTGTGGAAAACCAGGGTCCATTTTGTCTTCTCAGTCTCCATTTTATGCTGTAAATCTGTCGCACAGAACTGTTACATAGAAACCTTCCCCCAATACACATTCCAAGTCCCTGAGATTCTGGATCAAACCAGACAGATACTGAGACACAACTATTTCTGAAACCCACAAAACAGTTTCTTGCTTGTTGGCATAAAGCCCTTTCTACCAGGAGTGTATATAAACCCCACCCACATTTAATTAAAGTGGAATGCGCCAGCGTCTTACGCTCCAGTAACCTCTGGTGTATGCGCTGATAAGGTGCTCTCCCCACATATTCATCACCGTGTACAAATTGTTCCTAGCGATGATTGTGCAGTGAGGAACTAGGGGGAGCATATTATCGGCGTGCACACCGGAGGTCACAGTGACGGCACCTGCACAGAAGATCCCTGAATGCAGTGCTCACAGAAGGGAGGATGAAGTATGTATTTCTGAGGGAGTGCAGGGAGCGGGATTCCTGGACTGTAACTGATGTTGATGGGAGGGGGTAGTATTACAATGAAGACAGAAGGCAGGGATTTCTTCCAGGTACCGCTTTTCCAGGAGCCTTGAAGAAATCATTAACATAAAGAAATATAACATTTCTCAGCAACAAGACCATTAATATGAGGCACACAAGTAGGACTTGCGTAACATTTCTATTACCTATATGCCCATATTAATAGGTCATATATTTCCCAGGGGGTGAGAGAGCCCCTTTAAAGAGTTAAATTCCTATGTAGGATGAGAAAGTGGAGAGAGAGGGGGCCATGGCCCTGCAGCTGTTTGCCTTGGTTTGGAAGTACTGTGTAATCAGATTCAGTAGATGAATCTGTGCTTAAGTAAAGAATAGTAGTACTGTGCAATCGATTTCAGTAAATGATTTCATGCATTAGTAAATACAGAGCAAGATGGGAAACAACCTGCACAAGGAAGAAAATGGGGATGAAAATAAAGTTGTTGGAACCACATATCAGATAGTTGAGAGCAGAGAAGGAAAGCGTGCAGTGGAAAAATGCAGAAAGTTGTTGAGAAGGGCAGGAATGCCATTGAGTGATGTTTTAAGTGATGTTAAAGGGGAAAGGTTTATACAGAATAATGGTGGTTGGTTGAGAGATCACGGTTTGGAGGTCACCTCCCAGAGTTGGTTTAAAGTTTCAAAGGATGTGAGGAGGGGTGATTACACAGAAGCTAAGACGGGCAATAAATATTATCATCATGTGTATGACCCCCAAACAATTCAGCCAACTACCACTCCGAGTAGTCTTGTTGCCAGTCCTACTCCTCAGGTACCTCCTTCATTCAATGGACCTGCAGGATGGACATGTTGGAACTGTGGACAACAGAACCCAGACTGCAGAGACATTTGCTTTGCCTGTGGTGCTCCTCGACATAAGACAGAAAAAGGTGTGTACCCGAAAAATACTGGACGTACTGCCCACATGTACCCCCTAAGATCCATGTCATAAAAACAGATTCCCCACAGCGCGGACTAGACGTTTCCTCCCCCACTGCTGCAAAAATGACTACTTTGTATCAGACAAGACATCCAGCAGATGACAGAGAAATGAAGGGTGAGACCTCGACCTCTTATGAGATACCCATAAGAGGTAACAGGGAGATTAGGATGACTGAATACCATCCATGAAGCCCAAGGGACCAGCTAGTCATGATAAAACAGCTCCCAGACCCTTAATAGAGCCCAGCGGCATTTGTCAGATTCTTACAGGAGATACGAGTGACTTATACCTGTACCTGAAGGGATTTAGTAGCTTTGACTAAAGCAAAGGCAGGAGTTGTGGTGGCACACATTTTATGTTATGTGACTGCCAACACCCGGACACTAGACTACATCGGGTATAATCTGACCAGAGAAAGTGGCGAAGTCTTTTGCAAACTAATAAAGAAGTGGGCAGAAGAAAAACAGATGGAACAATCTGTGACTTTGACTGACATTACACAAGAGAAGGATGAAATAGTTGAAAAATATTTTGCTAGACTGCAGTTGGTTTGGTCTGACATGGGATTTTCATCTCATAACCGTTTAGAGACAAAGATACTGACATCAGCATTTGTAGATGGACTCAAGGATAGGATCAGGATAGATCTTTTAATGTCCTGACCAGAATGGAGGGGAATGAGTCTAGTGGACCTAGTGAAAGTTGCAAAGGAAGTAGAATCCACCCAAGCAAATGCCAGAGGCAGAAGGGGAGGTAGACAGAGGATAAGATCAATTTCCAGGCAGCCATTAGTGGGAACTATAGATGTATGCCAATAATTTGCTTTAATTGTGGAAAACCTGGGCACATCAAAAGAAACTCTAGGCTACCCCCACAACTGAAGAGGCATGCAGACGCAGATGTGCTCCCTCCTTCCCCTGCACTTGTGCATGCTGCTCATTAACAGCTATAGGAAATTGGCAATTCAGTATGCATGCACCCCCTAGTGTTCCCTGACAATCAGGACCAATGCCTATGGTAACTTTTGCCCTGGACAATGGTAAACCACTAGATTTTTTAATTGATACTGGAGCAGCCAAATCTATGGTGCCTGCATCAAATGTTGATACACTGGACATTTCTGATGACTATTTTGATGTGATGGAGATAGTGGGGATACCAGAAAAGACTTTTTTCACTAAACCAATGACATTGCACATCTCACCCCAACACAAGCTTATAACCAGGTTTTTAGTCAGCCACACTGTTTAAGGGCCTGCGGAACGCACCTAAAAGATATTAAGGAGAGGTGCGTTCGCAGCCCGGGGTCCACGTGCAAGCAGAGCCTGCTGCTAGTAAGATGGCGCAAATAGGCAGTATGAGCAAACTCTGTTATCCCGCAGAGTCGCAGATGTAAATGCCGTAGCACTATATGTCTGTTAGACCACAGAGTCGCTAACTAAAACGCGGTGGCGCTATATGGCAGTATAAGCGAACTCTGTTACTTCACAGAAAAGCTGTGAAAAAGACTGTGTCCTGTCAGACTCACAGGCGACACAGATGACTGCTAAGCAATTGCAGTCTGTGGTTATGCCATACACTCAGCAACTTCCTCACCGGAAGTGCCGGTATACTAGGGGCTTATTTCAGCCGGAGCCCTGAATCCAAACACACAAAACTCCTCACCGGAGGTGCTGGTATTCTAGGGGCTTATTTCAGCCGGGTCCCTAACCACATGCATAAGACCACACTGGCGCAAGCACTTAACAGATATGATACTAGCGCACGGCCGTGCGGTTAAGCAAACCTTTGATAGTAGCCACGAGTACAAGACCTTCCAGAACAGACCAATAGGAAACTGCTTCAGAACACAAACAGCTTCAGGACCTTCCTGGAGGACCAATAGGAGGCTCAGCAGTATCCGAGCATGTGACCCTGATCTCCAATGGGAGATCTTGCCCTGGGCATGCTCAGATGGAGAAACAGAGGACTTACTCCCAAAGCTGCCTGCTCCAACGCTGGTTACAACAGAAGATCCAGGAGAGGCAGCAGCAAGTCTCCGCACAGTATCAGACTGGGCGAGACGCTGGGACCGACGTCTCTGCTGAGCAGGCTCCACTGCGGCCGGAGATGGATGGGGGACCGCAGCGGGAATAGCTCGAGATTCCCCCTGTGCAGAAATGGGAACTCGAACCCTAACACACACCTCTTCCAAAAACCTCATATGGGCAGTCATTTTAAAAGCATTGAAAGCCTCCCTTCATTTGATATTAAGTGGCTCATTAAGGGTAGAAGTGTTCCAAGATTCAGAACCTAGTTGTGTTATGTTTAGGTAGCTGAGGAGGCAGGAGCAAAAAACCACATAAGCAGCCGAACACCAGTGAGGTTGGAAACTAATAGGTTGCAGACCCCTAAACTAACCGCACAACTAGAAGTAGCCGTGGGACGTTCCTACGGTGCCCTAGACGCCTCGTCACAGCCGGAGAGATAGCTATCCCTGAAGATGGAAAGAGGAAAGCTAACTGCCCCGGAGTAGACCCCAAAAGAATAGGAAGCCCCCAGACATATAATGGCGGTTAGACAAGATGAAAATACGAACACAGACAGAAAATAGATTGAGCAAACGCTGGGGCCCAAAACTGTCTAGATAGGAGAGCAAAGGAGAGAATACTGTCTGCAACCCAAAAAACCCTAAGAAAAACTCCAACACTTCTGAATCCAAAAATACTGAGACCACACGGTCTCGACCACCTATATCAGATCTCAGGTGTGGACACGTAGCAACCCAGCAGTAAAATATCACAAGAACTGAGCAAAAGAACAAATGCAAAAAACGAACGGAGACCAGCCAAAGCCCCCCAAAGGGGACCCGGCTGAAGACAAAAAGCAATGCAGCAAAAAGCAAGGAATTCAAACCACACTAAAAAAAAACTGAAAGAGACTTATCTGAAAGCAAGCAGGAGACAGCAGGAAAGCAAGCTGAATTCCAACCTAGACCAGAAAGAACAATTAATCACCGGCGAGGATCATGGGAGGTCAGCTCACTTATATCAGGCCAGTCAGTACCAACTGACAACCACTCGTTATCTGCAGGTGTAGGACTCTTGGTGTTCAACATAGGTTCAATACCCTCAGCAACCACCAGAGGGAGCTTCAGCTCAGAAATTGTCTCCAAAACGTTCACAACAGTAACCCCCCCTTGAGGAGGGGTCATCGAACCCTCACTTGTGCCACCAGGACGATCAGGATGAGCTCGATGATAGGCACGGACCAGTCTTTCAGCATGAATGTCAGAAGCAAACACACAAGAATTGTCCTCCTGACCATAGCCTTTCCACTTCACCAAGTACTGGAGTCTCCGCCTGGCCAAACAAGAATCCAATATCTTCTCAACCACATACTCCAAATTGCCCTCAACCAAAACACGATCAGGAGGCGCAGCCATAGGAGCCACTGGCTCGACAAATCTCTTCAATAAAGATTTGTGAAATACGTTGTGAATCTTGAATGTTCCTGGAAGAAGCAAACGGAAGGAAACGGGATTAATAATCTCCACGATCTTATAAGGTCCAATGAACCTTGGCTTAAATTTTGGAGATGCGACCCTCATAGGGATATTTTTTGAGGACAACCAAACCAAGTCACCCACTTTAAATCGAGGACCATCAGTCCTATGCCGGTTGGCAAACCGCTGGGCCTTCTCCTGAGAGAGAGACAGCTTATCCACTACTTAATCCCAAATCAGCTGCATTCTCTCCACAATAGAGTCAACACCAGGACAGACAGAAGCCTCCACCTCCCCTGAAGAAAATCGAGAATGAAACCCGAAATTGCAGAAAAATGGAGACATCAAGGTGGCAGAACTAGCCCAATTATTCAAAGCAAACTCAACCAAAGGCAAAAAAGAGACCCAGTCATCTTGATCAGCAGACACAAAACATCTCAAATAAGTCTCCAAGGTCTGGTTTGTTCTCTCAGTTTGTCCATTGGTCTGAGGGTGGTACGCAGAGGAAAAAGACAGCTGAACTCCCAGTTTGGAACAAAATGTCCTCCAAAAATCTGGAAACAAACTGGACTCCTCTGTCAGACACAATGTTCTCTGGAACGCCGTGCAACCGAACCACCTGTTGAAAAAACAAGGGCACCAACTCGGAGAAGGATGGCAACTTAGGTAGTGGCACAAGATGTATCATCTTGGAAAACCTATCACAGATTATCCAAATAACGGTCATTCTCTGAGAGACAGGGACTTCGGAAATAAAATCTATAGAGATATGGGTCCATGGCCTCTTGGGCACAGGCAATGGCATTAATAAACCACTAGAGTGAGAGCAAGGTTTGGACCGAGAACAAGTTCCACAGGACTGCACAAAGTCCCTGACGTCACGAGACAAAGTGGGCCACCAAAAGGACCGACTCACCAAATCTCTGGTACCAAAAATACCAGGATGGCCGACCAACGTGGAGCAATGAATCTCGGACATCACATTCTTCCTCCACTGGTCTGGGACAAACAATCTCCCAGCAGGGCAACGTTCAGGTTTATCCTCCTGAAATTTCTCCAAAGCCAGTCTCAAATTGGGCAAGATAGTGGAAAGAACCACACCCTCCTTCAGAATAACAGCAGGCTCAGTTACCTCAGGAGAATCCAGAAAGAAACTCCTTGAGAGGGCATCCGCTTTAACATTCTTAGTGCCCGGGAGAAAAGAGACCACAAAATTAAAACCTGTGAAAAACAAGGCCCACCTGGCCTGTCTAGGATTAAGTCGCTTGGCTGATTCAAGATAAACCAAGTTCTTTTGATCCGTGAGGACCACCACCTGATGCTTGGCTCCTTCCAGCCAATGTCTCCACTCCTCAAAAGCCCACTTCATGGCCAATAACTCCTGATTACCCACATCATAATTACGTTCCGCTGGGGAAAATTTTCGAGAGAAAAAGGCACAAGGGTTAATCTTAGAGGTCTCCGGATCCCTTTGGGACAAAACGGCTCCTGCACCAATCTCGGAAGCATCAACCTCCACCTGAAATGGTAGAGAAACATCAGGTTGGCGCAGAACAGGAGCAGAAGTGAATCTCCGCTTAAGCTCCTGAACCGCAGAAACTGCCTCAGGAGACCAATTCACTACATCAGAACCCTTCTTGGTCAAATCAGTCAGTGGCTTCACAATACCAGAGAAATTAGCTATAAATTTATGATAAAAATTTGAAAAAACCCAAAAATCTCTGAAGAGCCTTCAATGTAGTGGGTTGAACCCAATCACAAATGGCCTGAACTTTGACCGGGTCCATTTCAATAACAGACAGAGACAAAATGAATCCCAGAAATGAAACCTTCTGTACGCCAAAAAGACATTTTGATCCATTCACATACAATGCATTTTCTCTCTAAATCCGGAATACAGTCCGAACATGTTCCACATGAGAATCCCAGTCATTGGAAAAAATCAAGATATCGTCCAAATAAACGATCAGAAATTTATCCACGAAATCCCGGAAAATATCGTTCATAAAGGATTGGAAGACGGAAGGGGCATTAGTGAGCCCAAAAGGCATCACTAGGTACTCAAAATGCCCCTCTGGGGTATTAAACGCCGTCTTCCATTCATCTCCGTGCTCGATGCGAATAAGATTATACGCCCCCCTGAGGTCAAGCTTGGTAAACCCACAAGCACCCTTCACTCTGGAAAATAGGTCAGAAATCAAGGGTAACGGATATTGATATTTAACAGTGATCTTATTCAGGAGATGATAATCAATACACAGCCTCAATGAGCCATCCTTCTTGGCCACAAAGAAAAATCCGGCGCCCAAGGGTGAAGAGGATGGTCTGATATGACCCTTCTCTAAAGACGCTTTGATATAAGATCGTATAGCCTCATGCTCAGGTACAGATAAATTAAAGAGCCGACCCTTGGGAAATTTACAACCGGGTACTAAATCAATAGCGGAATCATAACTCCTATGAGGAGGTAAGGATGCAGACTTACTCTCACTAAACACATCAGAAATATCAGTCAAATAGGAACATCTTGAGACTGGGGGGAGGCAGAAAAAACATCTTGAGACTGGGGGGGCAGAAAAAACAGGAGTGTCAGCACGAACACATTGACTACCCCAACTGGTCACAGACACAGACTTCCAATCCAAAACAGGATTGTAAGTCTGTAACCAAGGAAAACCCAGTACAACAATGTCATGTAAATTATGTAACACCAAAAATTTGCAATTCTCTTGGTGGTCCGGGTCAACCCGCATTATCACCTGGGTAGAAAACTGGGGTTTATTCTCCGCCAAGGGGGTAGAATCAATGCCCAGCAAAGGAATAGACTTCTGCTGGAATCCATCAGGTGTATAGCTGCCCCTGAATCAACAAAAGCCTGAGCTGAAAATGTGGACATGGAGCAAATCAACGTAACAGTCAACAGAAATTTAGTCTGAACACTACCCAAAACAACTGAGCGCGCAAAACGTCTTCCCCTTTTGGGGCAGACGGACATAGCATGAGAAGCGTCACCACAATAGTAGCACAACTTATTAAGCTTACGAAATTCATGACGCCGTGCCCCAGAAGTCACTCCATCACACTGCATGGGCTCAGGGGCTGGCCCGCAAGGCATTACAATCTCACGCATATTTCTACACTCGCGCAGATGTCTGTCAACTTGAATAGCTAATGACATAGAGTCATTGAGACCAGAGGGGACAGGGAATCCCACCATAACATCCTTTACAGTCTGTGCCAGACCCTTCTGAAAAAGAACTGCCATAGCATCATCATTCCATTTAGTAAGGACTGCCCACTTTCTGAATTTCTGACAATACAGCTCAGCGGCTTCATGACCCTGATTCAATGCCAACAAGGTTTTTTCAGCTTGATCAGTAACATTAGGTTCATCGTACAATAACCCCAGAGCCTGAAAAAATACATCAACATCATTGAAAACAGAATCCCCAGGTGTCAGGGAAAAGGCCCAATCCTGAGGGTCACCGCACAACAGGGAGATGACAATTTGAACCTGCTGCGTTGTGTTCCCTGAGGATTTAGGCTTCAAAGCAAAAAACAACTTACAGTTATTTTTAAAATTCAAAAACTTAGACCGATCCCTCAAAAATAAATCCGGCAGAGGGATCCTAGGTTCCACAGCAGGCAACCCAGCAAGATAGATAGCAATACTCCGAACTTCAGCAGCAAGCTGCTCCACACGATCGGACAAATGCTTGACCTCCATTGAGGAGAGAAAAAAAAATTCCTCCTCAGCCCCCAGAGAAAAAGGGAAAAAATGCAACAAACAGGAAAAAAAAAATTTCTGACAACTTTTTTTTTTTTGCTTTACTATTTTTCCCTTCTATTGAGTACCATAGAATTTTCAGTATGGCCGGTGATTCTGTTATGTTTAGGTAGCTGAGGAGGCAGGAGCAAAAAACCGCATAGGCAGCCGAACACCAGAGGTTGGAAACTAATAGGTTGCAGACCCCTAAACTAACCACACAATTAGAAGTAGCCGTGGGATGTTCCTACGGTGCCTTAGGCGCCTCATCACAGCCGGAGAGATAGCTATCCCTGAAGATGGAAAGAGGAAAGCTAACTGCCCCGGAGTAGACCCCAAAAGAATAGGAAGCCCCCAGACATATAATGGCGGTTAGACAAGATGAAAATACGAACACAGACAGAAAATAGATTGAGCAAACGCTGGGGCCCAAAACTGTCTAGATAGGAGAGCAAAGGAGAGAATACTGTCTGCAACCCAAAAAACCCTAAGAAAAACTCCAACACTTATGAATCCAAAAATACTGAGACCACACGGTCTCGACCACCTATATCAAATCTCTGGTTGTATACACATAGCAACCCAGCAGTAAAATATCACAAGAACTGAGCAAAAGAACAAATACAAAAAGCGAACGGAGACCAGCCAAAGCCCCCCAAAGGGGACCCGGCTGAAGACAAAAAGCAATGCAGCAAAAAGCAAGGAATTTAAACCACAGTAAAAAAAAAACTGAAAGAGACTTATCTGAAAGCAAGCAGGAGACAGCAGGAAAGCAAGCTGAATTCCAACCTAGACCAGGAAGAACAATTGATCACCGGCGAGGATCATGGGAGGTCAGCTCACTTATATCAGGCCAGTCAGTATCACCTGACAACCCGTCGTTATCTGCAGGTGTAGGACTCTTGGTGTTCAACATAGGTTCAATACCCTCAGCAACCACCAGAGGGAGCTTCAGCTCCGAAGTTGTCTCCAAAACGTTCACAACATAGTTGTGTGGTACAAGCCATGATTGGGTTCCCTGATATGGATTCCACACCGTACTATGAAGAGGAAGGGACAGAAGTACCAGCCTTTGGGCTAAGGGAAAAGTAGACACTGGCAGGCTTCCAGTGGCCCCCGCTAGAGAGGAAGTGAAGGACAGAGTGAGACCACCATGCTGTTGGCAGATATGCAACAGATACAGACTTATTTGTGTGCAGGAGGAGTTTACACTTTTCTGACAGTAGATGGTGATGTTGTTACTGTTATATGCTTAGTTGAATGTAATGCATATACTTGTACTTTGGTTTCTCTTTCTCTCTGGTAAAAGGTCTTTCACACTTCCTGTTATGCTGTATTAAGAAGCTGATGTATGTACCTAATGTTCTGTGAAGATAAAAGCTGAATTACCCCATATAATCTACTCTCACAGGTTTCTTCTGTGACCAAACTATGCAACACATGCGTCCCTCAGAATCATTTCTCTCCAGCGCAGGAGGATGCCACACGGGTCTATATCACTCAGTTACTTCAGGCTGGAGCTCTGATCACTATGACGTCTCCAGTTAAGAAAAAGACCACACCATACCAGCCTTCCACTTATAGTATGGTCCATGATTTGAGAGAAGTGAACAAAGTTACGGAGTCGATCACTCCCATCATACCGAACCCCCAAAACCTTTTGGCACAAATCCCAGGAGACACTCAAGTGTACACTGTCATTGACCTTACTAACAATTTTTTCTCTCTACCATTGCATCCAGATTGTCAATACCGTTTTGCTTTTACCTTTCTGGAAAACAATATGGTTGGATAGTGTTAACACACTAAAATTCACTGACGCAATACTCAGCAGCACTGCAGTCAGTCCTTCAAAAGTGGATCCCCACACAAATCCTCAGTTGTACTGCTACAGCATGTGGATGATTTGTTCATCTATGCACCAGATGCTGAGAGCTGTAGGACTGCTTCCATAAAGTCTCCTGCAGTTTCTAGCACAAAATGGATGTAAGGCCTCCAAGGATAAACTAAAGGTTGTTTTTTTGGTTCACTGCCTCCATGGACCTATCAGGCACCTTACTCCTGATCACATTGAGGCCGTACAATCCATTTCTGTCCCTTCATGTGTCAATCAGCTCAGTACCTTTCTGGGCCTAATCATCTGTTGTAGAGAATGTGTCCCTAATGCTGCTTCACACATTCAGCCTCTCTACAATTCAATTAGGTTACTCTTTCATTTGTGCAATGATGCTCTTAATAGCTTTTATGCTCTTAAACATGCAATCATATCTGCACCAGCACTGGGTATTCCCAATTATGAGATTCCTTTTAACCTTTATTGTGCTGAGTCCCAAAGATTTGCATCAGCTGTTTTGACCAAAACCCATGGTTCCCGACAATGCCCTGCTACATACTATTCTGCACACCTGGACCCAGTAGCAGTAGGTACTCCTTCATGTGTCAGAGCTATTGTTGCTGTTGAGTCGCTCAGCCAGGGCCTGTGGGGTACTCGGCACCGAGCCCGTTCACTTCAATGGGGGATGTCACGGGTAGCACAGCTCGGTCCGTGGCCCTGGGCGCTCACTGAAAAGGGGGATATTTACAGGGGATTAAAGTATTTGTAAGATGTTTGTGACGCCACCTGTGGTGCCTGGTCAGTGTGACCAGCGCTGCTGTGTAAATCCACTGAGGGGTTGTTTCTGGGCAGCAAGGTGTTAAGTCTTCCACAGGCAAGACTGGGTCCCTCAGGGTAGATGGCAGTGCTGGGGTGCAAGACGGAGAAGGGGGCTTTCAGCCGCAGGAGCAATAATGCAGACACACACACGAAAGTCTCTTTCTGTACCTTTACTGATGTACAGTCATGGCCAAAAGGTTTGAGAATGACACAAATATTATATTTTCACATGATCTGCTGCCCTCTGGTTTTTATGTGTGTTTGACAGATGTTTTTATCACAGACAGAAATATAATAATTGCAAACATATGAGTAACAAAAGCTTATATTGACAGTTAGAATGAGTTAATGCAGCAAGTCAATATTTGCAGTGTTGACCCTTCTTCTTCAGGACCTCTGCAATTCTCCCTGGCATGCTCTCAATCAACTTCTGGACCAAATCCTGACTGATAGCAGTCCATTCTTGCACAATCAATGCTTTCATTTTGTCAGAATTTTTAGGTTTTTGTTTGTCCACCCGTCTCTTGATGATTGACCACAAGTTCTCAATGGGATTAAGATCTGGGAGTTTCCAGGCCATGGACCCAAAATCTCTATGTTTTGTTCCCTGAGCCATTTAGTTATCACCTTTGCTTTATGGCAAGGTGCTCCATCATGCTGGAAAAGGCATTGTTGATCGCCAAACTGCTCTTGGAGGGTTGGGAGAAGTTGCTCTTGGAGGACATTCTGGTACCATTCTTTATTCATGGCTGTGTTTTTAGGCAAGACTGTGAGAGAGCCGATTCCCTTGGCTGAGAAGCAACCTCACACATGAATGGTTTCAGGATGCTTAACAGTTGGCATGAGACAAGACTGGTGGTAGCGCTCACCTTGTCTTCTCCGAATGAGGCATTTTCCTGATGTCCCAAACAATCGAAAAGGGGATTCATCAGAGAAAATAACTTTACCCCTGTCCTCAGCAGTCCACTGCCTGTACCTTTTGCAGAATATCAGTCTGTCCATGATGTTTTTTCTGGAGAGAAGTGGCTTCTTTGCTGCCCTCCTTGAGACCAGGCCTTGCTACAAGAGTAAATGAAGGAAAAAGTGATCCAGCTTCAATAAAATCTTCATCTTTATTGATTCATAAAAACATGAATAATGGCATGCTCCTGGACAAGCTCAGGACAAGGCTACGCGTTTCGATCACAGGGATCTTTATCACAGCTGACATATTCAGACAAAGGCACATATTTAAGACAAAGGAAGACCAATCACGATCAGAAAAAATGTCATGTGATTTTTGACAAGTCCTTTAACAATTTACACATAACGAATAAAGAAAAAAAAAACACACAAAAAAAAAAAAAACAATATTTGCACAAATAAAATCAATGCAAAAAAATAAATTAATAATGGAACATCAATTCGTTTCTTTTGTTGAGACCAAATGGATGTCTGGTATGTAGATTAAAGATCCAGAAAGCTTCACGTGTGAGGAGTCGCTGACGTGCATCTCCACCTCGGGCAGACAGGTTAACACTTTCAATACCTGTGACTTGGAAGGAAGAAACATTGCGAGCATGCTGAAAAATAAAATGTTTAGCAGCAGCAGAAATATTGCGATTCGAAGAAACATTCTTTATATCCTGCAAATGTTCAGCGATCCTGATTTTTAGTTTCCTAGTAGTGCAGCCTATATAAGATAAATTGCAAGTAGTGCACATAATTTTATATACCACATACCGCTATGTGGTATATAAAATTATGTGCACTATTGCAATTTATCTTATATAGGCTGCACTACTAGGAAACTAAAAATGTTCAGCGATCCTGATTTTTAGTTTCCTAGTAGTGCAGCCTATATAAGATAAATTGCAAGTAGTGCACATAATTTTATATACCACATACCGCTATGTGGTATATAAAATTATGTGCACTACTTGCAATTTATCTTATATAGGCTGCACTACTAGGAAACTAAAAATCAGGATCGCTGAACATTTGCAGGATATAAAGAATGTTTCTTCGAATCGCAATATTTCTGCTGCTGCTAAACATTTTATTTTTCAGAATGCTCGCAATGTTTCTTCCTTCCAAGTCACAGGTATTGAAAGTGTTAACCTGTCTGCCCGAGGTGGAGATGCACGTCAGCGACTCCTCACACGTGAAGCTTTCTGGATCTTTAATCTACATACCAGACATCCATTTGGTCTCAACAAAAGAAACGAATTGATGTTCCATTATTAATTTTATTTTTTTGCATTGATTTTATTTGTGCAAATATTGTTTTTTTTTTTTTTTGTGTTTTTTTTTTCTTTATTCATTATGTGTAAATTGTTAAAGGACTTGTCAAAAATCACATGACATTTTTTCTGATCGAGATTGGTCTTCCTTTGTCTTAAATATGTGCCTTTGTCTGAATATGTCAGGTGTGATAAAGATCCCTGTGATCGAAACGCGTAGCCTTGTCCTGAGCTTGTCCAGGAGCATGCCATTATTCATGTTTTTATGAATCAATAAAGATGAAGATTTTATTGAAGCTGGATCCCTTTTTCC
>JARQOD010000004.1:66181902-66217019 GCA_033576555.1 Oophaga sylvatica | reverse complement strand
CCCCCCCCCCCGGGGGCTGTTTAAGAAGCAAACGGAGAGAATCAGGGGGGGGGAACATGCTAGCTGGAAAACTCCATTTTAACTGAGGGCAAGAAAAGCTGCAAGCAAAACAGAAAGCAAAAATGGCCGACAAAACAAACGAGTTTCAGAAACAGATTTTACAGAAACCAACATAGTGGTCATGGAGTTTTCAACTATCCAGACATTTGTTGGGAATCTCTCTCAGGCAAAACTAACAGGTCCAGGAAATTCTTATCCTCTCTTGCTGACAACTTTATCTTCCAAAAGGTAATGGAGAAAACAAGGGGATCTGCTACCTTGGATCTAATCCTCATAACAGGGAGGAAATGGTGGAGGAGGTAAGATGGCTGGGACTCTAGGAGGTAGTGACCATGCTATTTTAGAATTTTGGATAACAAGGGGAGGAAGACCTGGAAGACTCAGACGTCAAGGTTAGATTTCAGAAAGGCAGATTTTAAGGAATCAGAAAGAGAATTGGAGGGATCCAATGGCTGGATACCCTTAAGGACAAAAATGTCCAGGAAGGATGGAAAATCTTGAAAAATGAGATTCTCAAAGCACAATCGTTAACAATTCCGAAAAGAGGGGAAGAATGGGAAGCATTTAAGGAACAGGATGGATGAAAAGAACTTAAACAAAAAGCTAAAAAGGAAGAAAAGAATGTTTATCAAATGGAAAGAGGGAGGCATATCTAAAGAAGAATTTAATGCCGTCTGCAGAACCTGCAGGGCACAAATCAGATTATCTAAAGCTGAAAATGAATTAAGGCTTGCAAAGTGACATCAAAAGCAACAAAAAAGGATTTTGGGGATAAACGTCAAAAGTAAAAAAAAAAGTCAAAGATGCTTTTAGGATTTTTCGGATGAAAATGATGAAATGGTAAGTCAGGATGTTGAGAAGGCTGAACTTTTTAAATTCCTATTTTGCATCTGTTTTCTCTCAGAAGGAAATGTAACATCAACTGATCTTCACTGTCCTATTAAAGGAATAGAAGAATCCAGGATATCTATAAACAGAAAGACAGTGAGGAAACACTTAGCTAACATAAATGAATTCAAGTCTCCAGGTCCAGATGAATTACACCCCAGGGTACTGAAGGAGATAGCAGAAGAAATTCTTGAACCACTGTCCATAATCTTTGAAAATTCTTGGAGAACAGGAGAAGTCCCAGAAGACTGGAGAAGAGCAAATGTTGTTCCTATCTTCAAAAAGGGGAAGAAGGTGGACCCAGGGAACTACAGGCCGGTGAGTCTGACTTCTATACCAGGAAAGATCTTTGAACAAATTATTAAAGAACATGTATGCAAGTACCTGGATAACAATGAAGTGATTAAACAGAGTCAGCATGGGTTTGTAACTAATAAGTCATGTCAGACTAACTTAATTTCCTTCTATGACAGAATCACTGACTGGGTGGATCAGGGAAATGCTGTAGATATAGTATATCTTGACTTCAGCAAAGCATTTGACAAAGTATCTCACACAATCCTTATTGAAAAAATGACTAAGTATGGAATGGACAAGGCAACTGTTAGGTGGATTCATAACTGGCTTAGTGATCGGACCCAAAGAGTGGTTGTAAATGGCTGCACATCCAGTTGGAAGAATGTCTCAAGTGGGGTACCACAAGGCTCTGTTTTGGGCCCTGTATTGTTCAACATCTTTATCAATGATTTAGATGAAGGAATTGAGGGTAAACTGATCAAATTTGCTGATGACACAAAGCTAGGAGGGGTAGCTAATACTAGAGAAGAGAGAGAGAGGATTCAAAAAGATATACATAAACTGGAGCAGTGGCAGCAACTAACAGAATGGATTTTAACAGGGAAAAATGCAAAGTACTACATCTGGGCAATAAAAATGAAAAAAGCATATACAAAATGGGAGGAATAGGGCTAAGTAACAGCACATGTGAAAAAGACTTGGGTATACTAATTGATCACAGACTTAACATGAGTCAACAGTGTGATGCAGCAGCAAAAAAGGCAAATGCAATTCTAGGATGTATCAACAGAAGCATACAGTCTAGATCACGTGAGGTCATTATTGCCCTCTACTCCTCTTTGGTCAGACCTCATCTGGAATACTGTGTCCAGTTTTGGGCACCACATTTTAAAAAAGACATCAACAAACTGGAGCAAGTTCAGAGAAGAGCCACCAGAATGGTGACCGGTCTGCAAACCATGTCCTATGAGGAACGGTTGCAGGATTTGGGAATGTTTAGCTTGCAAAAAAGAAGGCTGAGAGGAGACTTAATAGCTGTCTACAAATATCTCAAGGGCTGTCACATTGTAGAAGGATCATCTTTATTCTCATTTGCACAAGGAAAGACTAGAAGCAATGGGATGAAACTGAATGGGAGGAGACACAGATTAGATATTAGAAAAAACTTTTTGACAGTTAGGGTGATCAATGAGTGGAACAGGCTGCCACAAGAGGTGGTGAGTTCTCCTTCAATGGAAGTCTTCAAACAGAGGCTGGATAGACATCTGTCTGGGATGATTTAGAGAATCCTGCTTTGAGCAGGGGGTTGGACCAGAAGGCCCAGGAGGTCCCTTCCAACTCTACCATTCTATGATTCTATGATTCTATGATCCAGGTTGGGACCAGCATGCAACACTGGATCTGTACAAGTGGTCATATTGGGAAGTCGGATTATAGGCAGCCATTTGACCCTGTTGTTGCCAACGTTGTTTCGGTGGTGGAATGGGTAGAGGTGTAGGCGCCCGTGCAGGAGGATCATCAGATCTGTTGGGAAAGGAAAGGGGATTAGAACATGTTTGAGATGTGAGCCTAAACTGCATATGTGGTATGTTGTGTGATGTATGTACTTACGGTTTGAGATCCAGAATATATGGAAGAAAACCCAGCCTGTCTAAGTAAATGTACTTTCGCCTTCTGGGTGCTGCTGACCCGCTCTTGGCCCTCTGCTGGCGTTGCTGCCTGTATTGGTCGTGGCTGCTTCTCCATCTTCTCATAACATTATCCACTGCAATGAGACATATAATGTAATCATTTAGCTAGCTGGACAAAGCATAATTATTCTGCAGACACGTTATATAGTCATGGGGGTCTAGTAGGATGGGACTATACGACAAATGTGGCGGATAAAATAAGGAAAATAAATGGGGGGCTAATTCTGCGCTAGATCTAAGCTGTTAGTGTTGACACAATTGTCACAAAATCATGTAACTTACTGATTCGCTGATGCTTCTCGCGTGGGCTGTCGCCAAAGTGGTGAAACATCTGCCCACAGATGCGCCTCCATGCGGCCTCTTTCCTTGCGCATTCCACGTAATGTGCATCTCTTTTGTGGCACATTTCGGCCCTCTCCTGCAGCAAGACTCTCAACATGTCCACATTGATGTGTGTACACATCATTGCCGACTCCGTGGAGGCGTCCTTCCGGGATGTCTGGCGCTCTTTTTGAGCTAATTTGCATGTGTCAGTTTCCTCCTGCATGTGTTGCACCATTTCCTGTGAGCTGCAGAAGTCTTGCGTATTTCTCGCAAGTCACACGTGTGGTCCGTGTGTAATCCGTTGTTTTCTCGCACCTATAGACTTTCAGTGGCGTACAATGGGCGTAATACGCGTACAATCGCAGCATGCTGCGGGTGTCTCGCTCTGTAACATACGGCCGAGAAAAAAACGCATGATCAGAGCTACCCCATAGAGAAGTATTGGTCAATGTGTAATGCGTGGTTTTCACGCCTCTCACTCGTCCATATTCCTACCTAGAGTGACGCCGGCCTAATACATAAATAGTTTTGGACTGAAGAGCAATAAAATAATTATATTTGCAAAACGTCTCCATATTTTGAAGAAATTAAATAAGTCCTTCAAAAAAGCCCAAGAAATAAGAAGGACAACAGGTAAGAAAAGCACGGGACCAAAGATGCAAAATGTATCCCATAAAAAATGATGATAATAAGATACAGCCCCCAAGAGGGGTCTTCTCAATTATCATTAAGAAAGGCCAAGAGGCCACAATCAAATACAGGAAATAAATGTATATATGAATCCAGAGCTAATAGTCCAATAATTTTAAAGTCCAAATCCCATAGTCATTCATAAAAGGAAGCCGGTAAAGGGTAATTCCTCGTTGAGGCCCAAGGGGGAAACACTTTGCAGGTTGTAAATCCAACGTGTTTCAGTTTGAAGTAGGTGTCTATGTAGATTTTCTCCTCTCCCATTGCCAGTAATTTTCTGCAAACCAAAAAATCGGATGTTATTAGCGCTGCCACCATGTTGGTTTAAAAAATGGGTATGCTACTGGAGTAAGCATCTTGCCGTTCCTCAGGTCAGAATCCGCTAGATGTATAGTCGAGAGATGTTTTTGTGCTCTTTTCTTAAATCCTGAGAGTTTTGACCCACATAAACCTTATGACATGGGCAGATAATTGCATAAATTACATTTTTGGTTTTGCAATTAATATATGATTTTAATTTTAACTTGATCCCAGCGATTATTATAATTAGTAATAAACCTAATCTGGGAATCTTGTTGATGTTGACGATGGGTAAGCAGGGCATCCTGACTATATCCTCTTGCCCGTTGATATGCTGCTGAAATGATTTTTTTTTTTAGGGTATCCCCGTTGTTGGAATCTCTCAGTGAGAAGTCTTGATTGATTATTGAAGTCATTATCTAGGGTACAATTGCGTCGGACCCTAAGAAATTGCCCTACTGGGATGCCTTTTTTAGTATGGGGAGGATGGAAACTATCATACCTTAGCAAACTATTGGTTGCCATTGGTTTTCGAAAAAGATCCGTAACTAATTTTCCATCTCTTACAGTAATTTCCAGGTCCAAAAATATAGAGGTATAGGAAAGGGAGTACATCAGGAAAATATTAAGGCAGTTGTTATTGAGTTCTTGGCGAAACAGATGACAGTCCGCCTCTGTGCCTGTCCAAACAAAGAACACGTCATCAATAAAGTGGTACCATTGTTGGACATGTTCTTTAAAATGACGTGAGCAATAAACAACTGTGTCATCCCACCAGCCCAAAAAGATGTTGGCAAAGGCTGGCGCACAGCAAACCCCCATAGCAACGCCGGACACTTGGCGAAAAAATGACCAATGAAAAACAAAGTAATTATGTTGTAAAATAAATTGCAAAAGATCAATTAAAAAAGAATCATGTAATCGATCTGGATTCACCTGTTTGTCCAAAAAATAGGATACCGCATGGATGCCGTCCCCATGGCCGATATTAGAGTACAAAGACTCAACATCACATGTAACGAGAAGTGTAGAATGTTCCATAGTGACTTTCCGGCAGTTCTGTATAAAGTGGGAAGAATCGTTAATATATGACGGCAAAGATGAAGCAAGCGGTTGCAGAAAGAAATTAACATACATATTGGCTTTTTCGCAGAGGCTACCAGTGCTAGAAACTATCGGCGACCCAGAAGCGTGGAGAGGCTCTTGTGAACTTTAGGTAATAAGTAGAAGGTCGATATCACTGGGGATTCAACCCATAAGAACTTCTTAATACTAGTGTTAATGACCCATGGCTAAGTGCTCGACGCAAAAGTACATGCAATTTGTCAGCAAAAATGATAGTGATTCAGAAGGCAGTTTGACATAAAACCTATTATTACATAATTGCCTCCGGGCTTCCTCTAAATACATTTAGGTGGGCCACAGCACGATATTTCCACCCTTATCCGCCTCTTTAGTATGGTAGTATTTTTATTGTATATGCTGGTAATATTGGGTTATGGTTTGTTGGTATTTGTAATATTGCAATATTATTATTTTGATATTATAATTATTTAATCTTATATAGCAATATTATTGGTATTACTAGAAATATATGTCTTATAGTAATGTAGTAAATCTTGATTTCCTCCATCCAGGATAATATTAGTAATATATCCCCATCTGGTGCTTGGGGTCAGGGACAGCATGGGGCTATGTGATTTCAAATTGCAGTGCTGAATTTCTATCCCAGTCCATCCCTGGATGTGACCTTCCATACAGGTTATGCAATCACTACAGAACACGCAGTCATACAAGCGAGGCCACTCCCGGCACACGTTAGCACAGGAAGCAGAGTCGAAGGGCCTTGCTGAAGCTTACATACTAGCTACTGATCACACTGCTAACATTCATACAAATAGCAGATATGGATAAGGAATAGCACATGACTATGGACCCATATGGAAGGCGAGATCTTTCCTCACAGCAATGGGAAAAGCCATTAAAAACATGCAGGCTGTTATTTAATTGATGGAAGCATTAACGTAACCTAGCAAGGTGGTCATAATCAAAGTGAAAGCCCATACAACTACCAAAACATCACAAGTTAAGGGTAATGCACTAGAAGATCAGGCTGCTAAAGAGGCTAAACATCTTGATGTCTAAACAGCCCAGGCACCCAACCAGCTCAACCAGAGTCAACATGGCCAATAAGTCTTTGGCTTCTGCTCAAGCTTCAGTCACAATCTGGGGAGGAGGAAAGGAAAAAGTGGTCAGAATTGGGAGCAAAGTGCAGGGAAGAGGGGTTATGGCAAAAGGAGGAAAGTGCCTGCTTCCCTAAAATGTTGTATCCTCAGATGGTTGAGCTGGTGCAAGGCCCAACCCACGATTCTAGTGTGATGTGGTAAAGACAACCTGGTCAACCTAAATAGATTCTAACACCCACATCTACCCCCACCCACCCAGAATGGCCCAACAATCCAGTACTCACTGATATTTTCAAAAAAATACTACAATCCTCACCTTTCCTTGTGCCCGTGCTGCTCACGGCTCCTGTCTCAGCGGCTGCACTGCCCGGCACACAGTGAGTGCGCGATGACATCACCGCACACCCGCAGTGTCAGAGGCAGAGGGGAATGATGGGAGAGGGAGCGTCAACTGATGCTCTCTCCTCCATCATTGCTTTGAACTGTACCGGCAGACACCAATATAGCTCAATGCAGCAGCGGCGGGGGGAGTCGGTGCTAGCAGCAGGCGAGCCCCTCTGCCTCACAGGGGCCCCCTAGTGGCTACGTGATGTGCCGCTAGCTGGGGCACCTGGGGAAGTGAGGGCCCTAGGCAGCTGCCTGATCTGCCTGCCCCTAACATCGGCCGTTTATAAGGCATAGGTGGAAACTGCTCAGTCATGTTCAAGTGGTATACTATTCCCTAACTTACCACTAGATGGCAGATTAATAGTCATTTATGAATAAAAGTTTTTTCTGAGCACAAATGATTTCTGTATATGAGTTTTATATATTGGGATGAATAAACTTCCTCCTGTCTTTGCCAATAAATAGCCCTTTCAAAATTCTGCACAAGCAGCTTTATGAGTCAATATAAAAAATAAAAAATATTTTTTATTACAAATCGTAATTATAGTCTATATGTAAAGATTTTCTGAAATTTTATATGTATATTTGATTTGAAGACATAGTATATGACCTACAAAAGAAATTTACCCTCTATGTAACATAAACACAGTGGACCTTCACCAGCAGGTGACATGGCTCCCCAAACCATCACTCATTGTGGAAACTTCACACAAGACTTCAGGCAGCTTGCATTGTGTGCCTCTCCACTCTTCCTCCAGACTCTGGGACCTTGATTTCCAAATGAAATGCAAAATTTGCTTTCATCTGGAAACAACACCTTGGACCACTGAGCAACAGTCTAGTTGTTTATCCCTGGCCCAGGCGAGACGCTTCTGGCGTTCTCTATTGGTCATGAGTGGCTTGACACAAAGAATTTGACACTTTTGGCCCGTGTCCTGGATATATCTGTGTGTGGTGGCTCTTGAAGCAATGATTCCAGCAGAAGTCCACTCCTTGTGAATCTCCCCCAAATTTTTGAATGGCCTTTTCTTAGCAGTCCTTTCAAGGCTGCGGTTATCCTGATTGCTTGTGCACCTTTTTCTACCACACTTTTTCTTTCCACTCAACTTTCCATTAATATGTGGAACTGGTTGGGTGGTGGAAGTGTCCAGTGTCCAGAGACCAGCCAACACTGGCAGATCCGTGATGAAATCCATGGAGATATGCTGCCAGGGAGCAGACGGCACAGGCAAGGGAAGAGTTTAGAGAAAAAGCCACAGAACACCATGCGACCAGATAAAAACTTCTGAGTGAGGATGGCTCTGGCCCCATGGAAGATGCATCCACCTCCAGGAAGAACTGCTTGTTATGGTTTGGGCAATGCAGCACCGGAGCTGAGGAGAATGCCTGCTTGAGGGATACAAAGGCGTCTTCTACTTCAGGAGTCCATTCCATAGGATTGGCTCCTTTGCGGGTCAGGGCAGAAATAGGAGCAGTCTGGGAAGAAAAATGCAAAATAAATTGGCGATAGTAATTCGCAAACCCGAGAAACCGCTGGATAGCCTTAAGACCGTTTGGACGTAGCCACTTCATGACGGCGGATACGGTCTCTGGATCCATCTTCAGACCAGTCTCAGAAACAATGTATCCCAGTAACGGAAGGGAGGACTGTTCAAAGACTCATTTTTCATATTTGGTGAAGAGATGGTTAGTTCTTAACCTTAGTAGAACCTTGTGAACATCCCTCCTGTGTGTTGGCAGATCAGGAAAGAACACTAAGATATTGTCTAGGTATACTATCACACACGAATAGAGCAGGTCATTGAAGATGTCATTCGCCAGTTCTTGGAATACAGCTGGGGCATTACGGAGTCCAAACGGCATAACACTATACTCATAATGTCCATCGCGAGTGTTGAAAGCCGTCTTCCACTCGTCTCGCTGGTGAATTCGAACCAGGTTGTATGCCCCTCGTAGGTCAAGCTTCATGAAGACTCTGGAACCCTTCAGGCGATCAAACAGCTCAGAGATCAGAGGTAGGGAGTACTTATTTTTTACAGTGATTTGGTTAAGGCCCCTGTAGTCAATGCAGGGTTGCAGAAAGCCGTCCTTCTTCACAAAGAAAAACCCTTCTCTGACTGGAGAGGAGGATTTCCACATAAATCACCTAGCAATGTTCTCTTTTATATACTCGGACATAGCACGAGTCTCGGCCTGGGATAGGGGATAGACTTGACCTCGTGGAAGTGAGGTGCCAGGCAGGAAGTCAATCGGCCAGTCATACAGCCTATGAGGTGGCAAGGTCTCAGCCTCCTTCTTGTCAAAGACGTCCACATACGTCCAATATGCCACGGGCAGGCCAGGCAAAATAGAGAAGTAGGAGGCCGGACAGGACAAACAGGAGCAAGGCACATTTCGTGACAACCTGAGCCCCAATGGAGTAATTTTCCAGACCTCCAGTCCAGAACAGGTTTGTGTTTTTGCAGCCACGGGAGACCTAGAAGTAGAGGATAAGAAATACCAGACAACACATGAAAACAAATCTTTTCTGAATCCAGCATCCCCACCTGAAGCTCCACGGGCTCTGTGATGAACTGGATGACCTTGGGAAGAGGTTTCCTCTGAAGAAATCTGAAGAAATCACCAATGGATCCTGAAGATGTAGGACCGGAATCTTATACTGTCACAGTCCAGGTGGGCCAATTCAACAAAAGGCCCTTTGCCGCAGGAGACTGATACAGTCAGGATCAACAATGGAGAGGTAGAAGTCTTGCCTAGGTAGACTGTCCTACCGACCCTAGGCACTGGCATTTCCCGGTTTCTTGGCGCAGGAACGAATAAGGTGTTCGGAGCTACCAAGGTAGAAGCATATCCCTTTGGCCTGACGAACCTCTTGGATAATTTCAAGTGAAGAAGTCGCAGCTTGAACTTGCTTAATGAAAAGGTAAAAGGTGGGAGCCAGGCATACTGATCTTCTCTCGCAGTTCACTTCTTTGGTCCGTCCCTGGAGCCTAATATCAATTTCATTTGCGAGAGACACCAGGTCATCCAGAGAGGTGGGTTTCTCCCGGCCAGCCAGTTCATCATTAATTCACGCGGAAAGACCTTCCCAGAATGTTGCCACCAGAGCCTCATTGTTCCAAGCGAGTTCCGAAGACAAGGTACAAAAACGGAACGCATACTGGCCCATGCAGAGGTTACCTTGACCTAACTAGAGCAGAGAAGGGGATGCAGAAGAAACGCGACCGGGCTCATCGAAGACCTTAGAAAAGGCTTCTAAGAAGGATTGTAGGTTTGACACTAACGGATCTCCTCTCTCCCACAGATGTGACATGATAAAGGTCACATTGGCTTGGTCCGAGGTGAACTGATGAGTCAGGAGTTCGAAGTGCAGCGTGCACTGGTTAATGAACCCCTGACATAGGGTGGGATCTCCGCCAAAGCGTGGAGGAGCCAACAGACTAGGCCCAGAACCTGGTGCATAACTTGATGCCTGCGTATCAAGACGGGTATTCACAGTCCATGGATAGGATAGAATCTTGTTCTGCTTATCCTTCTGGCGGGAGACCTCTTGGTATAGGTCCAAGATGGAAAATGACTGGGAGCCAGCAGATTCCATGGCCTGTGCAAACTGTAACGGGCTAGATGGTGGAACCACTGTGCCAAAGCCCAAGGAAGACCTGGAGGGGTCTGACTAGGAGCCTCACCCAATCTGACCTCTGATAGTCAGCAGCTAATGACACTGAGATCCGAGGAGAGACAAGGGAGGTGGTCCTGGTGCTACTCCAGGGCTGACCTTGGGTGGATGGCAGCTGACCCCTAGGAATGTGTAGCTGCGATGGCCTGTGGAAGTGTTCTACAGATGCAGACAGGCAGAGAAGATGACAGGAACCGCAGTAGACAGGACAGGCTGACAGAGATACAAGCTCAGGAGGGTGTAGCAGGCTCAGCTGCCATTGAGGTGGTCACTGGGGGTGCAACTGACTCTGCTGCTGTTGAGGTGAGCACTGACGGATGCAGCAGACTAAATTTAAAGACTGGGACCTGATAACTGACAAAGTGTTAGGAACAAATTCACAACATTGCACACGCACCTCCATGTTGAAGGCACCTTTAAGAAAGAGCAAGTTTGCACATACACACCCTAAGCACAGTGCCTGGATACCTGTTAGGAGTGCACGTACCCCGGGCAGCAGCAGACCCGGAAGGAGCAGGACGGGAGTCTCGACTGTGAGTATGCCGGTGTCTCTGCAGGGAGACAAGGACTGCAGGCAGAGATGCAGGAGCTACAATATGCTTGGATACAGCACTCTGTGAACAGCCAGCTTCTTTAGCAATGACCTTTTGTGGCTTACCCTCCTTATGAAGTGTGCCAATGACTGCCTTCTGGACATCTGTCAAGTCAGCAGTCTTCCCCATGATTGAGGAGCTTACTGAAACAGACTAAGGGACCTTTTTAAATGCTTCGGAAGCCTTTGCAGGTGTTTTTTGTTAATTATTCTAATTTACTGAGATAATGACTTTTGGGTTTTCATTAGCTGTAAGCCGTAATCATCAACAGTAACAGAAATAAAAACTTGAAATAGATCACTCTAATGACTCTATATAATATGAGTTTCACTTTTTGCATTGAAGAACTGAAAGAAATCAACTTTTGATGATATTCTAATTTTGTGAGAAGCACCTGTAATAGAGGGCATTACCTTAGTGGTGATTTACTTTAGCCTCCTTGACATAAACCCTCAGAGCAGGAATAAATCAAGCACAGGCACTGCCAGAATAACTGCCATTGCCCATTTCAATCATTATTACCTGCCTATTATTTATGTATTGATAACTGTGAGTTCCCTTCCACAAGTTAAAAAGTTAACAAGTTATATTAATATCACAGCAACCTTGGCCATTTTTCTCTGTATCCAGAAAGGCAGGGTGAGTACATCTGCTGGATTCACCAACTTATATGGTAATTTGGCTCCATCTTGTGTCCAAATATAAGATGACAGCCATTTCAACTGATTTTATCATTTTGCCTACAGAGGTTCTCTGGACAATAAATCACATCATAATCAAGCTACTGTGGGATTGCTTTCAGTGCTCCTTTTCCAACTAAATAACACTCAAGACATCTTCAATGTGTATGACCATGTAATTTTCTCAAAATAAAGCGAACTCTGAGGTATAACTTATAAAACATTTGATCCTTTTTGGAGGATGAAAATCATAGAATCATGCCCTATAGGCAATCCTTTATTGATAAAATACCTCAATGGGTAGCACCCAAAAACAACCGTGATATAAAAAAACAAAAAACAAAGTGTATTCCTAACTTAAAAGCTATGGGGATAGCCTAGAGTCCCTGATGTAGGTCTGGGCTGTCACCTGCCTAACAGCGGAGGTTGGCACCCTAGGGGGAAGCGTTGTGGCGCCCCCGCTCCACGATGGCTGACCCTAGGGTCCCTGTTAGGCCCTTAAACCTTAGGGGATACCTCTACCCAGATAGTAGGGAGACCCTAACATTAATACAGAGACCAGCTAACATTAAAGGTGACCCTAAGTCCCCAAAGTATTAAAAACAGTTCACAACACACGGGGTGGTAGGGAGTATAATGGAGATTGGCACAGATCTGCTGTACAACACTGCTAGTATACAGCAGCCTCCTTTTATGAACAGAAGTTATGATAAAGCTGCCTTCTTGTGCCACAGCTTAATGAAAGTGAATGTGAACAGTCTCATACTTGTTCACTCACTAGTCAAAGCTCCTCCAGTGTATAGGAAATCTAAATGTGTGTGCATACCAGACAGTCAAATATAAGCTAAGATGCGATCTATAATTGTCAGCTATTGGACCAAAAGTCTAGTCTGAACTTATAAACACACTGAAAGAATGACTAGAGCATATAATGACTGGAATAAATAAGACGCATCGGCGTCATGAGAAGGTCATTGACACTTGATTTTAATGTCATGTTAGGGGATAGCAATATTTGAAGATAAATGTATAAGGCAGCAAGATATAATTGATGTATACCTTTCCCTAGCAATGCCCGATGTACCGAATAGGAAATAGGTACAGATATAACATTCCTACAGGTATGGTGCTAAATGGGGAATAGGTATATATATTGCCTTCCTGTACGTATAATACTAATCACCCCTCATCATGATGTGGATACACTGAGAAACTCCATTATAAAATGATATTAATAAGAAATGCGTAACGATACTCATCATTTCTCATGGTCACCCCACCACCATCAATAGTAGCGCCTCAACGCGTTTCGCCCCATGGGCTCATCAGGAGGCCAGATGTACAGATGTCCGGTGTCAAAATGACATGGTGCAGAGACTAGTAGTCTCCACTAACATGACACTAAAATCAAGTGTCAATGACCTTCTCATGACGCCGATGCGTCTTATTTATTCCAGTCATTATATGCTCTAGTCATTCTTTCAGTGTGTTTATAAGTTCAGACTAGACTTTTGGTCCAATAGCTGACAATTATAGATTGCATCTTAGCTTATATTTGACTGTCTGGTATGCACACACATTTAGACTTCCCATACACTGGAGGAGCTTTGACTAGTGAGTGAACAAGTATGAGACTGTTCACATTCACTTTCATTAAGCTGTGGCACAAGAAGGCAGTTTTATCATAACTCCTGTTCATAATAGGAGGCTGCTGTATACTAGCAGTGCTGTACAGCAGATCTGTGCCAATCTCCATTATACTTCCCACCACCCCGTGTGTTGTGAACTGTTTTTAATACTTTGGGGACTTAGGGTCACCTTTAATGTTAGCTGGTCTCTGTATTGATGTTAGGGGTCTCCCTACTATCTGGGTAGAGGTATCCCCTAAGGTGTAAGGGCCTAACAGGGACCCTAGGGTCAGCCATCGTGGAGCGGGGGCGCCACAACGCTTCCCCCTAGGGTGCCAACCTCCGCTGTTAGGCAGGTGACAGCCCAGACCTACATCAGGGACTCTAGGCTATCCCCATAGCTTTTAAGTTAGGAATACACTTTGTTTTTTGTTTTTTTATATCACGGTTGTTTTTGGGTGCTACCCATTGAGGTATTTTATCAATAAAGGATTGCCTATAGGGCATGATTCTATGATTTTGGTTTTGAAGCCCTTCTGTACCTATTATATATTTTCAGTTCCTTTTTGGAGGATGCTTAAAATTGGTGAAGGTCCTGTTAGAGAATCTAAAACTAGCCTCAATGATAGTAAAGGAGAAAACATTAAAGCCGACCTGCTTGCATATGCAGACAGCGATCAGGAAAACTCAACTTCCGACTCGCTACCTGTTTCCCTCAATTTCATACAGAGAGCACTTAGCAAGGCAGATGACCCTTTCATCACAGTACATAAAACAGGATGTCAATTTCTTCTTCATTTACACCATCTGCCTGGGACAGCTCATAGAATCTCACAGCTTTCAGTAATACCTCTATGCTGATGACACACAGATGTATCTCTCTGGACCAGATATCACCTCCAAACTAACCAAAATCCCACAATGTTTGTCTGCTATTCCATCCTTCTTCTCCAGTAGATTTCTAAAACTTAATATGGACAAAATAGAATTCATCATCTTTCCCCCATCTCACTCGATTCCCCCAACAGACCTAAAAAGTAAATGGCTGCTAACTCTCCCCAGTCCCACAATCTCGATGCCTTGGGGCAATTATTGACTATGATCTCTCCTTCAAACCGCATATCCAAGCCCTTTTCAATTCCTGCCAACTTCAAATCAAAAATAATTCCCGGATCTGTATATTCTTCAATCAAGAATCTGCAAAGACCCTAGTCCATGCACTCATCATCT
Source organism: Oophaga sylvatica (assembly GCA_033576555.1). NCBI lineage: Eukaryota > Metazoa > Chordata > Amphibia > Anura > Dendrobatidae > Oophaga > Oophaga sylvatica. Next base: position 66,202,389 of record JARQOD010000004.1, on the reverse strand, counting down.
CCTGCCTTGACTACTGCAATCTCCTACTTTGTGGCCTCCCTTCTAACTCTCTTGCACCCCTCCAATCGATTCTAAACTCTGCTGCCTGACTAATCCACTTATAGCCCCTTAACCCCTTTAGTGAACACCATAAAAAAGAATAAAACTGCCATATCAATTTTCAAAGATTGCAGTAATGCTCGGCGCACATCATTCAGCAAACCATAGCAGTAAAATCTGGCTCTTCTTGCCTTCTGAGCTTTGTACTGTGCCTGAAAAATGTTTCTCAAATACATGTAGGGTATTGGCGCACTGAGGAAAAATGAACCTCAGTTTGTTGTAAAAAAATTCCTATTAGCCCGTAGAAAAATTAAAAACTTGGGGCTAAAGCAACATTTTAGTGGTAAAAATGAAATTTATTCTTTGTTCACCGCTCAGTGGTATAAAATTCTGTGAGGCACATTGTGGTGTCAATATGATCACTGCACCCTAGATGAATTCATTGGAGAGTGTAGTTTGTAAAATGAGTTCATATATAGGGCTTTCTGTTGTTCTGGCACCTCAGGGGCTCTGCCAATGTGACATGGCCCCCTCAAACCATTCCATCAAAATCTGAACTACAATATTGCGCCTCTTCCCTTCTGAGCTTTGCATTGTGCCTTAAAAGTAGTATTCCCCCACATATGGGGTATCAGCGTACTCAGGAGAATTTGCACGACAAACTGTGTGGTGCAATTTCTCCTATTACCCTTATGAAAATGCAAAACTTGGGGCCAAAATAAAATTTTTGTGAGGAAAATGGGATTTTATTATTTACACATTATAAACTTCCGTGAAGCACCTGGGGGTTCACCATGCAACTAAATACATTCCTTGAGGGGTCTAGTTTACAAAATGGGATCACTTGTGGGGGATTTCCACTATTTAGGCACATCAGAGGCTCTCCAAACGCGACATGGCGTCCGCCAATTGTTCCAGCAAATTTTGCATTCAAAAAGTCAAATGGCGCTCCTACCCTTCCGAGCTCTGCCGTGCTCCCAAACAGTGGTTTTCTCCCTCATATCAGGCATCGGCATGCTCAGGAGAAATTACACACCAAATTTTGGGGTTCATTTTTTCCTGTTACTGTTGTCAAATTAAAAAAAAATTGGATATGAAGTAAATTTTGTTGTGAAAAAATGTACATTTTTTTCCACATTCCAAAAATTACTGTGAAGCACCTGAAGGGTTAATAAACTTCTTGAATGTGGTTTTGAGCACCTTAAGAGGTGAAGTTTTTAGAATGGTGTCACTTGTGGGTATCTTCTATCATATAGACCTCTCAATGTGACTTCAAATGTGATGTGGTCCCACTCCCTAATAAAAAATGGTGTTTTAAAAATGAGAAATCATTGGTCAACTTTTAACCCTTATAACTTCCTAACAAAAAAAATAATTGGTTTCAAAATTGTGCTGATGTAAAGTAGACATGTGGGAAATGTTACTTATTAAGTAACATTTGTATGACATCTCTGTGATTTAAGGGCATGAAAATTCAAAGTTGGAAAATTGTAAAATTTTCAAAATTTGAGCCCTAACGTAATGGTAATAGATGAACAGATCCACAGGGCTACAAGAATCCCAAGAAACAACCTCCTGGATTACAAACTGAGAGAGGACAACAACAGGGTACCTCTTGTGGTCACATACAACCCCCACATGAGCATCCTGTCATGTGTGCATCGCCACGAAGATCGTCGCGGTTGCACATTCTGACTTCTCACAGCTGAGTTGCTGTTTCTTTGTGTTTGGCAGTTAGGGAGTTAATTCTGTCTGTGCTCAGTTCTGGGACTGGGTGCAGTTTTCTCCCGGCTGCAATTAATTATTTGTTGATTGGTTTCCTTTAAATCTCTGGTTGTCTGTGTTGGGAGTTGCCAGTGAAATTCTTCATGCAGACCACAGATAGGATTGTATCTGTATAGACTTAAGTTAAAGAGCTCCTTAGTTGTTTTAAGCTCACCTTGCTTAGAGTTTAATATCCCAGATCATTTATGTTCCTTCTGTGTTTGAGTGTGTATGCAAGTCTGTGTTTTCTCCAGTCTGTCTTATATGTCTAATCTGTGTATTTAGCAGAGATCAGCCCATATCCCTTTGGTGGTAATCAGAATCCTTCTTAGGACTGATACAGGGTTCAGGGACTGATAGGAGACAGGGTTAGGCTGGAGACTTGGACCTCTGAACCATTATCAGTACCTCCAAGGTGAGGGATTAGTTAGGACCCCAGTTTAGGGTCAGGTTAGACCCCCGGTCCTCCTCTTTCCTGTGACAGTGTATCAAGTCCTCAAGATTAACCCTGAGTTCAACGGATATCGTGTCAGGTAAATCTATTCTATATTTACATGCTGATGTTGCTAATCTATATGTTGTATAGAGTGTTGTTCTTTTAAGAATAGTTTACTGACATCGTACACATATCATAAGACCGCGTGACATTTTCACTGGCCAATAAAATTATTCCCAGTTGCCATGGATCCAGTAGCCCAGCTGGCTCTGCAGTTGCAGGGATTATCCATGGAGCTGACGGACATTAAGTCCAAAGTTTTGTCTCCCTCGGAGCAAACCAGATTTGAACCTAAAGTAGCTCTCCCGGACAGGTTCACTGGTGGGCGAGACAAATTTTTTACCTTCAGGGAAGCATGTAAATTGTATTTTCGGCTTCGGCCTCGATCATCAGGGAGTGAAGAGCAGAGAGTGGGAATTGTTATCTCGCTCCTACAAGGGGACCCTCAATCCTGGGCCTTCTCCCTTCCTCCGGGATCCCCGGCTCTACAGTCAGTAGATCGATTTTTTACTGCCCTGGGTTTGGTATATGATGACCCAGATCGGGTCTCTCTTGCTGAGACAAAATTACGTAAGATACAGCAGGGAGATCGTCCGGCGGAGGAATTTGCTTCTGAGTTCCGTAGATGGGCCACAGATACTCAGTGGAATGACCCAGCTCTTAGGAGCCAGTTTTGTCATGGGCTTTCTGACAAATTAAAGGACGTTTTGGCTCAGTATGATTCTCCTCCATCACTGGAGGCTGCTATGGCCCTAGCTATCCGTACTGATAGACGGCTCCGGGAGAGGTGCGAGGTAACTCCGCCCCCTGTTGTTACTCCACCTACTACTAAAGTCCCTTATGTTGAGGTTCCCCTTGTCTGTTCGGAGGAGCCTATGCAGTTGGGAGGGACATCATTTTGTAGGAGGGGATTGGCGGTACGCCGCAGGACTAGAAGGTGTTTCTTCTGCGGGAAAGAGGGACATTTTGTTGGGGATGTCCATCCCGTGCCTTGTTGAGCAAAAAGTCGCCGGAAAACTGTTAATCCCAGGTTGTGTGGTGGACGACAACCTGGGAGTATGTATTTCGTCCGCTAGTTCTTCTCAGTTCCTTGTACCAGTGGAGGTGGTGGTTGGTACGAGAGTGGAGAGATTTTCTGTTCTTCTTGATAGTGGTCCGGGCTAATCTGGTTGACGCTCAGTTTGCTCAGGCTCAAGGTATGCATCTGAGTGTATTGGTCAAACCGATCCCTATATTCTCCATTGACGCCAGGCCTCTCGGCCAAGGTAGCTTTGTTCATGAGGTTCATAACATTGACCTTCGGGTAGGGGCAATACATAGGGAACTATTATCTTGTTATGTGTTGGAGGGTCTACCTACTCCTATTGTGTTGGGACTTCCTTGGTTGGTTAAACATAACCCTGTGATTAATTGGCAGTCCAGAGATATAAGCCAATGGGGGGAGTTTTGCAAAAGTAACTGCATGAACACAGTCATCAGTGCGGTCGTGCCTAGTACTTTGCCTCCTTTTTTGGAGGACTTTGGGGATGTGTTCTCTGAGGAGGGGTGTCAGGAGTTGCCTCCTCATCGCGTGTATGACTGCTCTATTAATTTACTTCCTGATGCTAAGTTACCTAAAGCTAGGTTATATAACCTTTCTGGTCCTGAGAGGCAGGCTATGAAAGATTATATTTCGGAAAGTCTGGCCAAAGGGCATATTAGACCTTCATCTTCCCCAGTGGCCGCGGGGTTCTTCTTTGTGAAGAAAAAAGATGGAGGCCTACGCCCTTGCTTGGATTTCCGCGAACTTAATCGGATTACTGTTCGAGATCCGTATCCACTCCCTCTGATTCCTGATCTCTTCAATCAAATTGTTGGCGCCAAATGGTTCTCTAAATTGGATCTCAGGGGGGCGTATAATCTGATTAGGATAAAAGAGGGGATGAGTGAAAACGGCGTTTAACACGCCGGAGGGACATTATGAGAACCTTGTCATGCCTTTTGGTCTGACTACTGCACCAGCAGTATTCCAACATTTTGTTAATGACATTTTTCGTCATCTGGTGGGGCTGTTTGTGGTCGTATATTTGGATGACATTTTAATTTACTCACCAGATCTTGTGTCTCACCAGGAGCATGTGAGACAGGTGTTGCAGATCTTGCGAGACAATAAACTATACGCCAAACTGGAAAAGTGTGTATTCGCCGTACAGGAACTTCAGTTTTTGGGTTTCTTGGTGTCAGCCTCCGGTTTCCGTATGGACCCTGAAAAGGTGAGAGCAGTGCTTGAATGGGATCAGCCAGAGGATCTTAAGGCTCTGCAGCGTTTTCTGGGGTTTGCTAACTACTACCGGAAATTTATTTGTAATTTCTCATCTGTTGTCAAACCTCTCACTGACATGACAAGAAAAGGGACGGATTTTTCTAAATGGTCGGACAAAGCTTGCCAAGCTTTTTCCTCTTTGAAAAAATGTTTTGCTTCGGCACCCGTTCTCATCCAACCAGATGCATCACAGCCGTTCGTTGTGGAGGTGGACGCGTCTGACGTAGGGGTGGGTGCAATATTGTCCCAGGGTCCGTCCCCTGGTAAATGGCATCCGTGCGCTTCTTTTCTAAAAAATTGTCGTCCGCCGAAAGGAATTATGATATCGGCAATAGGGAACTTTTGGCCATTAAGTTGGCTTTTGAAGAATGGCGTCACTTTTTGGAGGGGGCAGTCCACCCGGTCACCGTCATTACTGATCACAAGAACCTGCTGTATTTGGAATCTGCTAAGCGTCTGAATTCCAGACAAGCTCGATGGTCGTTGTTTTTTACCAGGTTTAATTTTGTTGTCACTTATCGCCCTGGATCTAAGAATGTTAAGGCGGATGCCTTGTCTCGCAGTTTCCCAGGGGCCGGGAAAATGGATGACCCGATTCCCATCCTTCAGGAGGGGGTGGTAGTGTCGGCTGTATGTTCTGAGCTTGAGGAGGAGGTGTTAGAGGCTCAGGGGGACGCCCCTGCAGGACCTCCAGGGAGACTGTTTGTCCCAAATCAGTTGAGACAAAAGGTTATTGAGGCACATCATAATTCTGCTTTAGCAGGACATCCAGGGAGTAAGGCTACTCTAGATCTCCTTTCTCGCCGGTTTTGGTGGCCTAACGTTAATAAAGATGTTTTAACTTTTGTCGCGTCCTGTGGGGTTTGTGCTCGCTCTAAGACCCCTCATACCCGTCCGTCTGGGACCCTCTTACCCTTGAAACTTCCGGAGCGTCCATGGACTCATTTGTCTATGGACTTCATCACGGACCTTCCTCAGTCGTCAGGGAAGACTGTCATACTGGTGGTTGTTGACAGGTTCAGTAAGATGGCACATTTCATTGCTCTTCCTGCCCTCCCTAATGCTAAAACTCTGGCGCAGGTGTTCATTGGGGAGATTGTGAGACTTCATGGGTTGCCTTCTGATGTGGTGTCAGATAGGGGGTCTCAGTTTGTGTCCAAGTTTTGGAGGGCATTTTGTTTACGTCGGGGGATGCAATTGTCATTTTCCTCGGCTTTTCATCCGCAAACCAATGGTCAGACAGAGCGTCTGAATCAAAGCCTAGAGACTTATCTTCAGTGTTTTGTCTCAGAGAACCAGGAGGACTGGTCTTCTTTCTTGCCTCTGGCAGAGTTCGCTCTTAACAACAGGCGGAGCGAGTCCACTGGTAAGTCCCCGTTTTTTGGGGCATATGGTTTTCATCCCCAGTTTTGTACATTCAATGGGGGGGGCCCTTCTGGGGTTCCTGAGGAGGAGCGTTTCTCGTCGTCACTTGCTTCTGTGTGGCGAGGTGTATTGAATAATCTGAGTGCTATGGGGAACCGTTATAAACGTATGGCTGATAGGAGGAGAGTTTCTGGTCCAGATCTTAATGTGAACGATCTGGTATGGTTGTCTACCAGGAATATAAAACTTAAAGTTCCCTCCTGGAAGCTGGGCCCCAGATTCATCGGGCCGTACAGGATCAGTTCCATAATTAATCCTGTGGCATTTCGTCTGGACCTCCCTCCTACGTTTAAAATTCATAATGTGTTCCACAAGTCATTACTTAAGAGGTACGTGGCACCAGTCATACCATCACCTCTACCTCCTCCTCCAGTGGTGGTCAATGGTAACTTGGAGTTTCAAGTGTCAAAGATCATTGACTCACGTCTGAATCGCCGGTCCCTTCAGTACTTGGTGCATTGGAAGGGGTATGGTCCAGAGGAGAGGACGTGGGTTCCTGCGTCTGACATTAACGCAGATCGTTTGGTGCGGACCTTCCACAGAACTCACCCGGGCAAACCTGGCCCTGAGGGTCCGGAGGCCCCTCGTAGAAGGGGGGGTACTGTCATGTGTGCATCGCCACGAAGATCGTCGCGGTTGCACATTCTGACTTCTCACAGCTGAGTTGCTGTTTCTTTGTGTTTGGCAGTTAGGGAGTTAATTCTGTCTGTGCTCAGTTCTGGGACTGGGTGCAGTTTTCTCCCGGCTGCAATTAATTATTTGTTGATTGGTTTCCTTTAAATCTCTGGTTGTCTGTGTTGGGAGTTGCCAGTGAAATTCTTCATGCAGACCACAGATAGGATTGTATCTGTATAGACTTAAGTTAAAGAGCTCCTTAGTTGTTTTAAGCTCACCTTGCTTAGAGTTTAATATCCCAGATCATTTATGTTCCTTCTGTGTTTGAGTGTGTATGCAAGTCTGTGTTTTCTCCAGTCTGTCTTATATGTCTAATCTGTGTATTTAGCAGAGATCAGCCCATATCCCTTTGGTGGTAATCAGAATCCTTCTTAGGACTGATTACAGGGTTCAGGGACTGATAGGAGACAGGGTTAGGCTGGAGACTTGGACCTCTGAACCATTATCAGTACCTCCAAGGTGAGGGATTAGTTAGGACCCCAGTTTAGGGTCAGGTTAGACCCCCGGTCCTCCTCTTTCCTGTGACAGTGTATCAAGTCCTCAAGATTAACCCTGAGTTCAACGGATATCGTGTCAGGTAAATCTATTCTATATTTACATGCTGATGTTGCTAATCTATATGTTGTATAGAGTGTTGTTCTTTTAAGAATAGTTTTACTGACATCGTACACATATCATAAGACCGCGTGACACATCCTAAGGAAAATTGGTGCTGATCTCCAACCCATATTCCACAGAGACCACAAATTGAAAGACATATTCCCAGAACTACCACTCCTCTCCTACAAACAGCCCCTAACTTAAGGAATCTCCTTGTCAGAAGTGTCCTCTCGTCACCATCAGTGACTGGCACATTCCCATGTAACAACAAAAAATGCAAAACTTGTACCCACATATTACCAACAAATACAGTCCGTGTACCAAACACAAATCAGGACTATAAGGTCATGGGTTCCTTTTCATGTACATCCTCCAATGTGGTGTACATGATACAATGTACAAGGTGCCCTGGAGCTATCTATATTGGGGAAACCATGCAAAAACTACAAACAAGGATGAATCTACACAGACATACGATCAGGAATGAAATGGACACGCCTGTGGGAAAACATTTCTCTGGAACTGGACATTGTATGACAGACTTAAAAGTCTTAATACTAAAAGGTCATTTTAAGGATGACAGGGAGAGAAAAATATGGGAATTCAAACTTATTAGGATGTTCAATACTTTGACACTAGGACTCAACTTAACACCCAGTTTTATGGTCCACTACATAGACACAGTTCACACCTTCACCAGAAGGACTCCAGATAGCTAAGAACACATCCCCACTAGCTCTCCATTTGTGAGAAAATGCTAATTTGATTTCCTTTGCTTATCTTTTGAAGGCATCACACCTCCCAGGTCTTGAACAAATTTCCTACTATAGTAAGCATCTAATGTGTCTTTCTTATTATTCCAAATGTAATCTTGCCTGAAGAAGGAGCCTCTGCGCTCTGAAAGCTTGCGAACATATAATTTTCTGGTTAGCCAATAAAGGTATCACTTTAAGAATGCTCTTGTCATAATTGGACGGAGAAGTATTCACATCGATTTTTCTGGCTAACACGGTACCACAATATAATTTATTATTGTACACCATGAAAATGGAAGATACCCCAATGTACCGATCACAGATGGATTTGAAAAATCTCCTGAAGAAACTGGCACAAATGAACAGCGACATCTTCTTTCTATCCAGATGCAAAAAGGAAAACCTAATCCCTAAAGGCCTCATGATAAGGAATCCAACAAAATATACCTACAACACCCATTTTTCACAGAAACTTTGCTACAGATCATCTGAGAGACTGCGGAATCATCTCATTGGATTTTTCTACCACAAGAAGAGGACCATCCATAAAGAGATAAATTGCCTACAGGACCGAATACAAGGACCGGGTTCATGTTTCATCAAGGAGACGCTACAGGAATTCTACAATAATTTACAACATCACCTCATTATCAACAAGAAAAAGAAACTGGACAGACTCAGGAAGAAAGCAGGTCTCAATGTAGCTGAAGGTAAGCCCTATTTACAGAATCATTTACATACATTGCCCTCTGTTGTGAACCTCTCACAATACAAGCCAAACACAGGAGAAATGCATGTTCTATCAAAGGGACTAACATTCTGTCCTACAAAACAGCTGGATACGGCTCAGTTCTGTAGTGACATTGAGGAATTCTTCCGCAGATTGCGACTCAAAGAATTCTTTCATAACCATGCAGATATCACTTCACAAGACAATGTGAATAACACAGCAAAAAAGAAAAAGAGGACAAACTGGACCCCGCAACCCGGACACAACCAAACTCTGGATCATTACATAGACTGTTTTCGCAAAAAAGTTAAATCTGACATTTTGGACAGACACCATAAAGTGCCAAACAATATCAGTATGGAGGAAAGAAAAGCCATACAATCCTTAAAAGCCAACAACAATATCATCATCAAACCAGCGGACAAAGAGGAGCTATAGTCATCATGAACACGACAGATTACATCCAGGAAGCAAACAGACAACTCTTGGATATAAAATACTACACTCCACTTCAGGAAGATCCTACCAAACAATACACAGAGGAACTAACACGTATCATTAATGGATTTGATTCTACTTCATCCTCACTACTGGAACTAGTACCAGGCAATCCCAAAACAGGCACCTTCTACATGTTGCCTAAAATACACAAAGAAGGTAATCCTGGGAGGCCCATCATCTCTGGTATTGGGACTTTAACTGAGAATATCTCCGGCTGGGTGGAGAACATTCTGAAACCCTTGATGAGGAGCACACCCAGCTATATCCAGGACACCACGGATATTCTTTGCAAATTGTCAGCGCTGGGCCCACTTCCAAGGACACGATACTAGCCACCATGGACGTAGAGTCTCTCTATTCCAACATTCCTCATGAGGATGGAATCACAGCATGTAAATATTTCCTTCAAAAGAACAATCTGGCCACAGAACCAACACTGCAATTCATCAGGTTTGTGCTTCATCACAACTATTTTTCTTTTGGAACAATTTATACCAACAGTGCATGGGCAGCGCCATGGGAAGCAAAATGTCCCCACAATATGCAAACCTATTTATGGCGAAACTGGAGGAGGAGTTTTTGTCATCTTGCCCTATTAAACCTCTTGCATACTTCCGCTATATTGATGACCTGCTAATAATCTGGACAGGCTCAAAAGATGATCTGCTCACCTTCCACAATAACTTCAACAAATACAACCCAACCATCAAGCTCACCCTCAACTTTTCAAAGTCTCAAATACATTTTCTGGACTTGACCATATACATCAAGGACAATGCCATACAAACATCAATTTACCATAAGCCACAGGACGTCCAGCATACCTTAGATGGAACAGCTTTCATCCAAGACACACAAAAAAATCCATCATCTACAGTCAAGCTCTGAGATATATTCGGATCTGTTCAGACAGTAAAGACAGGGAACTACAGCTGCTATCTCTGAGGAATACATTCCTACAACAAGGATACCATCCACTGGTAATAGATGAACAGATCCACAGGGCTACAAGAATCCCAAGAAGCAACCTCCTGGATTACAAACTGAGAGAGGACAACAACAGGGTACCTCTTGTGGTCACATACAACCCCCACATGAGCATCCTAAGGAAAATTGGTGCTGATCTCCAACCCATATTCCACAGAGACCACAAATTGAAAGACATATTCCCAGAACTACCACTCCTCTCCTACAAACAGCCCCCTAACTTAAGGAATCTCCTTGTCAGAAGTGTCCTCTCGTCACCATCAGTGACTGGCACATTCCCATGTAACAACAAAAAATGCAAAACTTGTACCCACATATTACCAACAAATACAGTCCGTGTACCAAACACAAATCAGGACTATAAGGTCATGGGTTCCTTTTCATGTACATCCTCCAATGTGGTGTACATGATACAATGTACAAGGTGCCCTGGAGCTATCTATATTGGGGAAACCATGCAAAAACTACAAACAAGGATGAATCTACACAGACATACGATCAGGAATGAAATGGACACGCCTGTGGGAAAACATTTCTCTGGAACTGGACATTGTATGACAGACTTAAAAGTTTTAATACTAAAAGGTCATTTTAAGGATGACAGGGAGAGAAAAATATAGGAATTCAAACTTATTAGGATGTTCAATACTTTGACACTAGGACTCAACTTAACACCCGGTTTTATGGTCCACTACATAGACACAGTTCACACCTTCACCAGAAGGACTCCAGATAGCTAAGAACACATTCCCACTAGCTCTCCATTTGTGAGAAAATGCTAATTCGATTTCCTTTGCTTATCTTTTGAAGGCATCACACCTCCCAGGTCTTGAACAAATTTCCTACTATAGTAAGCATCTAATGTGTCTTTCTTATTATTCCAAATGTAATCTTGCCTGAAGAAGGAGCCTCTGCGCTCTGAAAGCTTGCGAACATATAATTTTCTGGTTAGCCAATAAAGGTATCACTTTAAGAATGCTCTTGTCATAATTGGACGGAGAAGTATTCACATCAAAATTTGAGCCAAATTTCCATTTTTTTCACAAATAAACGCAAATCATATCAAATAAATTTTACCACTATCATGAAGTACAATATGTCACAAAAACACTCTCAGAATTACTGGTATCCATTGAAGTGTTGCAGAGTTATCTAATATACACTTAGCTTGTAATGTCTTCACATCCTGTTCCATCCAGATGTGTCCGGATCCCAGAATTCTAAGTGGCAGAAGTTCACCCACCGCCATATTGGGATACCCAAGTGATGGGTGTCTCAATATGGAAACTGCTGATGGTACCAGCCTCTTGCGTGGTACCACCAGCGGAACACCGTCGCACAACACACGCTGTATACACCGTCGCACCACACACACTGTATACGCCGTTTGCACCACACACACTGTATACGCCGTACGCACTACATACACACACACACTGTATACGCAACACACACACACACACTGTATACGCCGTGTGCACCACACACACACTGTTTACGCCGTACGCACTACACACATACACTGTATACGCCGTGTGCACCACACACACACTGTATACGCCGTTCGCACTACACACACACACTGTATACGCCGTATGCACTACACACACACACTGTATACGCCGTATGCACCACACACATACTATATGTCGTATGCACCACATACACTGTATACAGCATTCGCACCACATACACACTGTATACGCCGTACGCCCCACACACACTGTATACGCCGTACGCACCACACACACACAGTATACGCCGTATGCTCCCACACACACTGTATACGCCGTACGCACCACACACACACTGTTTACACCGTATGCACCACATACACACTGTATATGCCGTATGCACCACACACACACTGTATACGCCGTACGTACCACACACACACTGCATACGCCGTATAAACATACACACTGTATACGCAGTATGCACCACACACACACTGTATACGCCGTTTGCACCACACATACACTGTATACGCCATACGCACCACACACACACACACACACACTGTATACGCCGTACGCACCACACACACACACTGTATGCGCCGTACGCACGACACACACACACTGTTTACGCCATATGCACCTCACACACACTGTATACGCCGTATGCACCACACACACACTGTATATGCCGTACGTACCCAACACACACACTGCATATGCCATATACACACACACTGTATACGCCATACGCACCACACACACACTGTATATGCCGTATGCACCATACACACTCTGTATATGCCGTACACACCACACACACACATTGTATACGCAGTATGCACCACACACACACTGTATTCACCGTACGCACCACACACTGTATACGCCGTATGCACCACACACACACACACACACACACACACTGTATACGCCATACACACACACTGTACACGCTGAACGCACCACACACACTGTATATGCCATACGCACCACATATGCACTGTATACACTGCACACACCACACACGCTGTATACACCGTATGCACCACACACACTCTGCATACGCTGTACGCACCACCACACACACTCTGTATACGCCATATGTACCACACACACACATACTCTGTAAATGCCATACGCACCACATACACACACTGTATATGCCATACGCAGCCTCTTGCACTGTACCACCAGTGGAACACCATCGCGAACACACCGCTGCCAGGATCAGCCGAATGATTCACTGACTGCCGCCATCTTTGTACAGGAGGAGCGCATGCACAGTTTTAATGTGACCGCCGCTATCTGTCTGCACAAAGATGGCAGCAGTCTGATTTACTGCGCCTGCGCGAATTCTGCGCAGATGCAGTGAATCATTCGGCTGATCCCGGCGGCAGATGCGCGAAATGTGTCTACAGGCAGAGGAAGCCGGTCACATTAAAGGGGTTTTCCCACAAACGAAAGTTCATTTTAAAAATTGTCTGTGTCTGACTGTGTACGGAGCATACCACTTCACTGACTTTTTAAACAATATTTTACCTCACAAAATGTATCCTCTGCGATCTCCTGCTGTAATGTCAGTATTGTCTTTTGCTTTCTCCCCTGCCCAGGAGATGTGGTATGCCCCGTACACGGTCAGACACAGACAATTTTTAAAATGAACTTTCGTTCATGGGAAAACCCCTTTAAAAAGCAATTATCAATGCCAACATGGCGCCTCCTAAAAAGTACACCAATAACAATGAAAGGAAAGCAGCAAAGGAACAACGTCGAAGCCTCCAACGAGCAAATGAGACTCTTGAAGAGCAACAGCATCGCTGGGATAAAAACAATGCATATAAGCTTAAGAATCAAGCACATGAGTCCCCTGATGCAAAAGTCATTAGATTATCACAGGATGCCATTAGGCAACAACAGCACTGCAAACAGAAATCTGCAGTCTTAACAGCAATACCATGCTCACAAGATGACCCATTGGAACCAGCACACCACACCACCGAGTCTACAACTTCAAAGTGTAGGAGGTTAACTAAGAAGGCACATGGTGTAGACAGGTCAAAGAAGAGAGCACAAACGGAATAAGTCAGCACATGGGGAAAGAGTGAGTGGATAGGTGGGTGAGCACATGGGGGAGAAATTCTCAACACTGTAAAGCCTGCCGCCATCATGACATTACCGCCCTCCACAATGCGATAGCATCCGGTCTCCATCCTGTTACTTCATAAATGGACAGTGGTCAGAATTGTAAAAATTGCCTGGTCATTAACGTGCAAACCACCCTCAGGGGTAAAGGGGTTAAGAGTGTTCTGAGACAAACAAATTGGTCATTTGCAACCTTGCCATACGAAGATCAGCAGGTGAATGACCACTAAGAACCTAACCACCAGCATGATCAGACACGTCATCTAAGCACCTGACTTGGTGGTCCAAACGCCTGGATCCACAATTGGTGTCATAGGGTAACACTTCCCTGTGCTAGATGCTTCCCAATCCCCTGTCAAAACACTGGCACAGATGCATCCTGCCCTGAACCTATCCTTGCACATTTTGACTTACCATTATCAGGCAATTACAAATCCTTGTCTCGTACAGCATTCCTGGCTTTGGAAAGAGAAATTTGCAGCCAACACACCCACAGGGCCAAAGTTTAAAAGGACATAATTCCAGGCTGCTTACCAATGGAAATGTTGCATTACGGCTTGTTGACATGGAGGATTTCTGTACACTCAAGGTGACAACTGTCCTTGGTATTGGTCCCCAGCTGCCTCTTTTACTCCAGATGTGGCATCCCTGCCTTGCACGGTACGTGACCAGGAACATCACCCATGTTCTTACCAACACGGTTACTGGGATTGTCCACTTAAGGCCTAAATGTGGATAAGACTTGTTGCTAGAGATGCTAAATATTCCTGACGGCACTCTGGGTCAACATTATGGAGGCTGGGGCCGAGTCACACCTGGCACAACAAATGTTCTCCCGACACGAGGGACTGCTACCAATACTTCAATCAGGTTTTCCTCCACCTCCTACATCAGTTCCTGCACCCCCTTCTGCTCTGCTCATCCTCTATCTCTGATGTGCTATCTCAGAGCACATTGTCCACATCAGCTGGAATGGAAGCTCTGTAGCACTCAGGATCTGCTGAAGTTATTTGTCTAGGAGACAAATTGCACCATGGCAGAGTTAGTTAAAGGAATAACAGACCAGACAGATGTGTGGTTTTTGCCACTGAACCTCAACAGGCATGGTTGTGTGTGATAATGGGAGTAACACACATACCATGTGTGTAAGCTCACACACATCACACATACCATGCTTGGCAGGTACATTTGCTCAACTTGGTAGTTCAGTAGTTTCTGAAAATCCACACAGATTTTACAGAGCTTCTGGTCAAGTTACGCCGCATCACGCCCATTTCCACAAGTCGGCTACAGCTGTTGCCACACTGGCATTTCCTGCATCAGTGCATGCAAGTGCCAGCTCACCAATGGTGTGAATGTGCCTACGTGCTGGAACTCCACACTGCACATGTTGGCAAGGCTTTTGAGCTAGCAGAGGCCAGTTGTTGAGTACCAGCTCCAACACACCCGTCACATATTCTGGTCAGCTCACGCATAACAACTGAAGTGGACATGGATGTCTGACTTTATGTGGCTCTCTAAGCTTTGAGGACTTCACAAAGATGGAGAGCGGCGATGATGCCATAGTCAGTGCAATGATCCTTCTGTACCTACTTAAAGTGGAACTGTAACATTATTTCAAGCATCTAAACTGTCAGTAGTCCGTTGTTAGGATGTAATGTGCATCATAATGCATTTTTTAATTAAAAATGGTGCTGTAATGTACCTAAAAAGCACTTTGTATACTTATATAGTACTGCTTGTTTGTCACAGGTATGTGCTTCATTTTCTGTTCTGTCATGGGCGTCAACGCCCACTCAATTTGATTAATTTCCCTGGCTGCGCTAATGTCACTGGAATACCACGCTTGTGCAGTGTGACACTTGAAACCATACTTGCTCAGTTTCGAGCGGGTAGCCACGTTTGTGCAGTGGAGCTGGCACATTTCTTTGGTATATATCCCTTAAAAATCTTGTTCCAAAATTTTTCAGTATTATATGCTGATCCATACAGTATAACGTGTTCTTGAGTACATTTTTGGTGGTATATAACCCCCAAAAAACTTCTAAAAAATGTATTGGTATTTTATTGCTCACCCATTCAGTATTACGTGTTCATGGGTGCCTTTCGGTGGTATATAACCCTGAAAAAACTTGTTTAAAAATGTATTGGTGTTGTCATCCATACAGTTTTCTGTGCTTTGTGTAAAATTGCAGTGGGTTACATGTTTACAAACACTTGTCCTGGTACGGTTAAAAATATTTCTGTTCCAAAATTGACTATTGTCACTTATACTCTAAACATGATTGGTGTGAAATTTTGTTGGTTTAAAAAACAGCCAAAAATTGGCTGGTAGAGATGTAGAAATTTGGTTGTTCAAAATTGACTAATTGTCATATATACTCTAAAACTTGGTTCATGTGAGTTTCGTTGGTTTACCCCCTTAACGACCGCCGATACGCCTTTTAACGGCGGTCATTAAGGGTACTTAAACCACAGCGCTGTTAATTAACGGCGCTGTGGAAAAAGTGAATAGCGCCCCCTGCAGTAGGATTTTCTCTGGGGTTTCGGCTGCCGGGGTAGCGAGACCCCAGAGAACATGAATCGGGTTGGGTTTTTCTGACCTCAATGTTGCGATCTCCGTTATTAACCCTATAAACGGCGATCGCAACAAAAAAAAATGATGTGCCATTTAATTTCTCTCTCTCTTGATGTGATCGGCATCAGAGGATAGAGAAAAAGGGTCCCCAATTCCCCCCTTGTGGCCCCGATCCCCCTTGTGGCCCAGGGCCCTCCGGTGTCCCCTGGTGCCGCCGCCATGCTGCAATGGTGAGAAAATGGTGGGCACATCTCAGTGCGCCCCGTGCGATGTGCTGGGGGGTTGGCAATTTTTCTCTTGGGTCTCGGCTGCGGGGGTAGCCGAGACCCAGAGAACATGATCCGGGTCGATATTTACCGACCCGGGTGTTGCGATCGCCGTTATAACAGTATAACGGCGACCGCAAGAAAAAAGATTTCTCTCCCCTCTGATGTGATCGCACATCAGATGGGTGAGATTAGGGTCCCCAGCACCCCGATCCCCCCCCCTGTACCTCCAGGTGTCCACCGTTCTCGCAGGTCCTAGGCTCTCGTCCTCTTCATACTGTAAAAAAAATGAGGGGGGCATGCGCAGTGCGCCCCCAAATTTGGTTTGGGGGAGATTAAAAAAAAAAAATGATGAAAAAAATTTTTTTCCCCGGTAATCTTTTTTTTCCCTTAAAGGGTGGGTTGGATTTAATTAGGGTTTGCATTGGGGGTTTTTGGGGGTTTGGCTGGGTTATCCCGGTATGGCAGTCTTTTTGAGGGGCCTTTTTACCCCTATAAGGGGGGTTTTTCGCGCCCCTTTAACGCTCCCTTTCCCCCCCCATTTGAGGGCGCTGGGACGATTCGTAAAGCGGCATGCTTTCGAAATTTTTGCTGTTTCGTATGGGCCCGGGGGGGCCCCTGGGGGTTTGGGGGCTCCGTCACGCTAGACAATGAATCTTTCTGTTTTCCTCGCCTGGGGAAAAAGCATAACGCGATGGTTTGCTTTTTTTTTCCCCCCCCGTCAACGTTTGGGTTTGGGAAGGGTTTTTGGAAAAATGCAAAATGAAATAGCCTTATTTTTAGGTTATAATTAGGGTTGGGGGGAAATTTTAGGGTTGGGGTTTTTGATTACAATTGGGTGGGTTTTAAAAATTTGGGGGGTTTAGGGTTCAATTGGGGTTTTTTTTTGGGTTAGGATTAGGGTTAGAGTTGTAGGGGGGTTTTTTAGGGGGATTAGGGTTAGGGGTTTTTTGGGGTTTTGGGTTGGAGCAAAAATTGAGGGGTTTCCTTTTTAGGAATCGGGGGCCCCCCAAGCACGAGTGGCGTTCAAAAAGTCAAATGGCCCCCCCCTTTCCCGGGGCCCCCTAGGGGGCCCCCAAACAGGGTTTCCCCAAAAATATGGGGTATCAGCTATCAGGAAAATTGCCCCCCAAATTTGGGGTTCAAATTTTTCCTGTTACTAGGGAAAATAAAAATAGCTTTTGGGGGAAAAAAAAACATTTTTTTAGGAAAAAAATGTTCTTTATTTTCACGGTCTGGTTTAAAATTTCTGTGAAGACTTGGGGGTTTAAAAAGGGCACCCCCCTTAATAAGCCCTTTTGGGGGGAAATTTCCCCAAAAAAAAATGTCACTTTTTGGGGGTTTTATTTTAGGGAATCAAGGGGGTTTCAAACAACCCGATTCCCGCAGAAATTCCCCCCAAAAAAGCAAATTTCCAAAAAAGGGGCCCCCTTTTCCCCTTTAAGCTCTCCCCCCGCCAAAAAAGTGGTTCCACCCACATAGGGGTATCCCGGTAAACAGGACAAAATTTGGGCAAAACTTTTGGGTTTTTTCTCCTGTTTCCTTGGAAAATAAAAATTGGGGAAACATAAGGGGTTTTTGGGGAAAAAAAAAAAAAAATTTTTTTTTTTTACTGGGGGGGTTTTAAATTCGGGGAAGCACTTTTGGGGGGTTTTTAAAGGGTCACCCCCAAAAAAATGATAAGTTCCCCTTGGGGTCTAGTTTTTAAAAAAGGTTACTTGTGGGGGGGTTTTTCCCCCTCAGGGCCCCCACAAAAACCCCCCCTGGCGTCAAGCCAAAATTTTTGGGTTTAAAAAGTCAAACGGCGTCCTTCCCCTTTCCCCAAAAACTGCCCCCAAACCCAAAAATGGTTTTCCCCATATGGGGGACGAGTGGGCAAATTGCACAAATACTTTTTTGGGGTCTTGTTACCCCCCGGAAAATAAAAAAATTTGGGGGAAAAAAATTTTTTTGGGAAAAAAAAAAAGATTTTTATTTTTCCGGCTTTATTTTATAAAATTTTGTTTAAAAATTGGGGGTTTAAAGTGCTCCCCACACTAGTTTAAGTTCCTTAAGGGGTTATTTTTCCAAAAAGGGGGCACTTGTGGGGGGGGGGCATTTTTAACAATCAGGGCCCCCACAAAAGGGGAAAGGCGCCCCAATTTGGTTTTAAAAATCAACCGCGTCCCTTTCCCCTTTTTACCCCCCCGTGTGCCAAAAAGTGGTTTACCCTCCTAAAGGGGTATCGGCGTAAAAGGAAAAATTCCCAAAAAATTTTTTGGGGGTTTTTTTTTTTTTTTTAAACCAAATTTTGAAAAAAAAAAAATTTTTGGGTTTCCCAAGTAAAGTTTTTAAAAAAAAAATTAAATGTTAATTTTTTTCCCCCACATTTCTTTCAGTTCCCGTAAAAACGAAAAAAGGGTTAAAAAATTTTTTAAATTTTTGGGGGTTTTTAGCACCTTGAGGGGTGCTTTTTAAAAGGTGTCCCCAAAATTTTGGGGATTTTCTACATAAAACCCCCCAAAGTGCTTCAAATTTTGATGGGGGTAAAAAAAAAAGGGGGTTTAAAAATGAGAAAACCCGGCAAATTTTTAAACCCCCTTTTAAAAATTCGAACAAAAAAAATTTTTTTCCAAAAAAAATTTCTTTAGGGAAAGTAGAAGTGGGAAAAAGTTATTTATTAAGGGAAAAATTTTGTGTATATATCTTGTTTTAAAGGGGGAAAAAAATGAAAAATTTTTTTAAAATTTTCAAAAATTTTTTAAATTTTTCCCCCCTTTTTTGTTTTTTAAAGAATAAAAGAAAATTTTTAAAAAAATTTTTTCCCCCCAAAATGAAATACAATATTTTATGAAAAACTTTCTAGATTTAGTGGGTTTGTTAAAAACGTTCCGGTTATACCCTTTTTAAATTGACATGGTTAGAATTTTAAAAAATTTTGGCCCCGGGGGGTTAAGCTGAAAATTTTTTCCCCTAAAAGGGGTTTTTAAAAAAAAAAAACAAAATTGTGCTGGTTTCAGGTTAGAAATTTTTGGTTTTTAAAAAAATTTTTTTTTTCCCCAAGTTTTTTTTTTTAAAAACTTACGATGGGGGCCTGAAAATTTCGGGCCCCCCCCCGAAGAGTGAGTGGGGCAAAAAAAATTTTCAGTATTCTGGGCTTGTCTCCTTGAGATCACACGGGGGGGAAACTCTTTTCATTTGTTTCCCCTGTGGTAAACATTTCTTTCTCTCCAAAACTCCTTTTTTGGGGCCCCCACGGTTCATATAAGAAAATATTCCCCCCAAAAAGGGGGTTTTTATCTGGGAAAAAAGGGGGACTCTGAGGGAGAAAACAGGGGAATAGGGTGGGTGTGAAGATTTGAAAACCAAAAGTGAATTGCAGCATTGCAAAAGTGATGTGTGAAAATGGGGCATTTTCCCCCTTTTTGGGAAAAACCCCCTTTTTCCCCATCCCCCCGTTTTTCCCAATTATACCTCAAAGTTAATTGACTGCATAATTCCCCCTTGATGGTTTGACCCCTTTTTGGGTAACTCCCGAAGGGAAGCACCTTTTGGGAAAAAACCCAAATGATGCTTTACCTTGGGCCCCCGGTTTTAAAACCCCCTTTTTCCCCTTTTTTGGGGGGGGGGAGGTGGGTTTTTTTTTGTTTTGAGTCTTCTTTTAAACCCGGGCAAAGTGGGAACCCCAAATTTTCCCCCCTTGAAAAAAAACTCTGATAAAAAGTTGAATCCCCGCTTAAAAGTTTAATTTTTCGCAGGCGAAGTTCTTCAGACGTTTTTTCTCTAAG
>JARQOD010000004.1:66130033-66181802 GCA_033576555.1 Oophaga sylvatica | reverse complement strand
CTGATACTCGTCTGACTGAACGCAGGCAAGAGAGATGGTTCGAAAGCAATCGCACTAACCTTTTCCTACCTTCCTCTCCAGCTAAGGAACCTTTGAGTAGGATCACACGGGAACCTGAACCTGAACCCATGCAGGTAGACTCTTTACAACGACGGGTTAGTGATGCACGCAAGGAACATCGTTTTAAGGAGAATCTATGTTTCTATTGTGGTAAGTCAGGGCACTTCATTATAAACTGCCCCAGCCGTTCTCGTAAGACTACTGCAGCACTCATTCACTGTGAGTGTTGCGAGAGGGGATCTATCAGGTCCGAGCCTCAGGCTCCAGAGAGATCTGCAGCAACAGATCTTGATTTCTCGGACTTAAACTCCGTTACTTCTGAGGACGTTGACTGTGTAAACGCTGCAATTTTTCAAGTCTCCTCAGCGGTGTCCCAGCTGAGTTGTAAGAAAAACAATTCTCATTGCTTTCTTTCCATCAAACTCTGGGTTGACTCAGTTTGGGTGTCTAGCTCTGCTATGATCGACTCAGGGGCAAGTGGAAATTTTATGGATGTCTCCTTTGCTCTGAAACAGGGGATACGTTCAGTGAAGAAGGCTACTCCAGTACAGATGGAAACTGTGGATGGCTCCCTGCTGACCTCTGGACCAGTGGATCAGGAAACAGAGCCTTTGAGGGTTCTTATGGGTAAAGATCATCAAGAGAAACTGTCCTTTATGCTTATCTCTTCTCCCCACTTTCCCATTATTCTAGGGCTACCATGGCTGCAGGCTCAGAATCCTACCATTAACTGGGAGACCAAGGAATTACACTTTCCAGAGAAACAGATGAGTCCAAAAGTTTCAGCTTGCTCTGTTCCTAAAGGAGCCATGTCAGTCCCTGAACTACCAGCTGTATATCAGGACTATGTGGATTTATGTGACAAGAAGAACGCTGACCAGCTTCCCCCTCACCGTCCATATGATTGTCCAATTGAATTATTGCCTGGAGCAGAGATACCTTTTGGTAAGATCTACCCCCTGGCGGGGCCCGAGCTAAAGGCTTTAAAGGATTACATAGACGAGAATCTAGCCAAGGGCTTCATACGCCCCTCTTCATCTCCTGCAGGTGCACCCATCTTCTTTGTAAAGAAGAAAGATGGATCTCTGAGACCCTGCGTAGACTATAGGGAACTCAATAAGGTTACTATTAGAAACCGTTATCCATTGCCTTTAATCCCTGAGTTATTGGAGAGAGTGCGACATGCCAAAATTTTCTCTAAACTAGATCTCCGTGGGGCCTATAACTTAGTCCGTATTAGACCTGGGGATGAATGGAAGACTGCATTCAGGTCACGCTATGGACACTTTGAATATCTAGTCATGCCTTTTGGTCTGAGTACCGCCCCAGCCACTTTCCAACACTTGGTGAATGACATCTTCAGGGATCTCCTAGAAACATTCGTGGTGATTTATTTGGATGATATTCTAATTTTTTCTAACTCCACAGAGGAACATCATGAACATGTGAGAATGGTCTTGGAACGTCTAAGACAAAATCATCTTTACATCAAACTTGAAAAGTGTGAATTCCATAGGACCGAAATTCAATTTCTGGGGTATGTACTGTCTACACAAGGAATTAGTATGGATGGAAGCAAGACCCAAGCCATCAAGGATTGGCCAAGTCCTAGAAATGTGAAGGAGGTGCAGCGCTTCATCGGGTTTGCCAACTTCTATAGACGTTTCATTAGGAATTTCTCTGAGGTAGTGTCACCTATCACCCAACTTACCCGGAAAGAGTCTAGGTTCTCCTGGACTCCCCAAGCCCAGGAAGCATTTTCCCGTCTAAAAGATAAATTTACCACTGCACCTATCTTAGTACATCCCAACCCCGAACTTGCCTTCATAATAGAGGTGGATGCTTCAGACTGTGCCGTTGGAGCTATACTCTCTCAGAGAACAGGTGAGAAGAATGTCTTGCATCCCTGTGCCTTCTTTTCCCAGCAGTTGTCTTCGGCTGAGAGGAACTACGATGTGGGCAATAGAGAGTTGTTGGCCATTATTGCCGCCTTCAAAGAATGGAGACACCTTCTTCAGGGAGCTGCACAGCAAATAGTCGTCCTGACAGACCATCGTAACCTTGAATTTATCAGGTCGGCTAAGTGCCTGACTCCTCGCCAGGCTCGCTGGAATCTTTTCTTAAACCAATTTAATTTTATCATTTCTTATAGACCAGGATCGCGCAATGGAAAGGCTGATGCACTCTCTAGGATTTATTCAGCAGAGACACGTCCACTTACTCCTCCTAAGACTATTCTTCCTGACTCTAGATTCCTGGGAGTGATTCATAATCAAGACCTACTTAAGGACATCAAGGAAGCATACCATGCGGATTCCTTTTTGGCACAACCCCCAAGGGACGTAAGTCTTGTCTTTAAGAATGGTGTGTGGATTCAGGGACAACGTCTGTATATTCCTGAAACAGTCAGATTAAGAGTATTGCAACTCATTCACGATTCCAAGATAGCTGGGCATAGAGGAATTCTAAAGACACAGGAATTTCTTTCTCGTTTCTTTTGGTGGCCCACTTGCAGGAAGGATGTTTTAAACTAAGTCACTTCATGTGAAGTCTGTGCAAGATGCAAAACACCTCGCTCCTCACCAACTGGTCTGTTGCAACCTCTTCCCACCCCGTCCCGCCCGTGGGGATCCATTTCTATGGACTTCATTGTGGAGTTACCAACCTCTCAAGGGAAGAACACCATTCTAGTGGTGGTTGATCGTTTAACAAAAGCAGCTCATTTTATTCCTTGTGTCGGCTTACCCACTGCAAGACAGACATCAGATTTGATGATTAAAAATGTGTTTCGTTTACATGGAGTACCAGATGAGGTTATTTCGGATCGAGGGGTGCAATTCACTTCAAGGTTTTGGCAAAATTTCTGTGCAGCATTGGACATTAAAGTGAACCTTTCTTCTACTTTTCATCCTCAGACTAATGGACAGACGGAACGAACCAATCAGACCCTGGAGCAGTATCTTCGCTGCTTTATCTGCCACCTACAGGATGATTGGGTGGATCTACTTCCACTGGCTGAGTTCTCTTATAACAACTCTCAGAGCGCCTCCACTAAGCAGTCTCCTTTTTACTCCAATTTAGGTTATCATCCTAATATTCTTCCTCGATTTCCCATAGAAACGCCTTTGCCAGCAGTGGCTGAAAGAATTACGTCTTTACAAAAGAATATGGATCTTCTAAAGGGAAATCTGGAATTGGCTGCAGGAAAGGTACAAGAAAGCCGCAGATAAATTTCGTAAACCTGCACCAGCTTTCAAGGTAGGAGACCTGGTCTGGCTGTCAACCAGAAATCTTAAGTTAAGAATTCCATCATCTAAGTTGGGACATAAATACATTGGACCTTATAAAATCAGTAAAATTATAAGTGCTGTCGCTTGTCGTCTTCAACTGCCCAGAACTATGAGAATCCACCCTGTCTTTCATGTATCTCTACTAAAGGCTGCGACACCAATACGTTTCCTGGACGTTCTTCTCCTTGCCCTGACCCAGTGCTAGTCAATGGTCAGGAAGAATTTGTGGTGGAAAGGATTCTAGATTCCAGGTTGTATAGAAATCAGTTACAATATTAAATGGTTAAATGGCAGGGCTACCCAGTGGAGGACAATTCATGGGAACCAGTCAATAACGTTAATGCTCCTCGCTTGCTCCGTCAGTTTCATCAGAGGTACCCACACAAGCCTGGTCTGAGGTCATCCGGAGGTTGTCCCTAAAGGGGGGAGTAATGTAAGGTTCTGTGTACATGTTCCTGAAACTCAGTTTTTCCGTCAGCCATTTTACTTTCTGTCTTGCTGCAGCTATCTTGCCCTCAGTCAATATGGAGTTTCCAGCTTGCATGTTCCCGCCCTGATTCTCTCCTCTTGCTTCTTAAGCAGCCACAGCTGAACAATCAGTGCTTCAGAATCAAGCCTGCAGTGAACCTGTGACCTGTCTCCTGGAAGCCTTGGACCTTGTACTCCAGTTATTTCCTATTGTGGAACTTTGGAACACTCGTGGACTTTGGAACCTTGCTATTTGATAAATCCACGTTTGCATGGACTTATGGTAACAGAGAAGAGATCCTGAACCTGTTGTGAGAGTGATTGCTGAGCTTAAGTTACTCTGGCCTGCTGTGTCTCCTGCTTTTGTATCTGCAAACTGTGTGACTATTATTGCCACTTGTATGAAGTAATACAAGACCTTCTATATCAAACCTGTGACTCCTGTGTTTTCATCGCACCCAAGCACAAGACACTATATGAACTGTACTCCTTACATTACAAACAGATGGAGGCAAAATGAATCCCAGAAATGAGATCCTCTGTATGCCAAAAAGACACTTTGATCCCTTCACATACAGAGCATTCTCTCTCAAAATCTGGAACACAGTCAGAACATGTTTCACATGAGAGTCTCAGTCATTGGAAAAAATCAAGATATCATCCAAATAAACAATCAGAAATTTATCCACAAAATCCCTGAAAATGTCATTCATGAAGGACTGGAAGACGGAAGGAGCATTAGTGAGCCCAAAGGGCATCACTAGGTACTCAAAATGCCTCTCTGGGGTATTAAATGCCGTGTTCCATTCATCCCCGTGCTTAATGCGAATAAGGTTATACGCCCCCCTGAGGTCAAGCTTGGTAAACCAAGTAGCACTTTTCACCCTGGAAAACAGGTCAGAAATCAAGGGTAACGGATATTGATATTTCACAGTGATATTGTTCAAGAGACGATAATCAATACACGGCCTTAATGAACCATCCTTTTTGGCCACAAAGAAAAAACTGGCACCCAAGGGTGAAGAGGATGGTCTGATATGACCCTTCTCCAATGACTCCTTGATATAAGACCGCATAGCGTCATGTTCAGATACAGACATGTTAAAAAGGCGACCTTTAGGGAATTTACTACTAGGCACTAATTCAATAGCGCAGTCATAGCTCCTATGAGGGGGAAAGGATGCAGATTTACTTTCGCTAAACACATCAGAAAAATCAGTCAAAAAGTCAGGAACATCTTGAGCCTGGGGAGAGGCAGAAAAAACAGGAGTGTTGGCATTAACACATTGGCAGCCCCAACTGGTTACAGACACAGATTTCCAATTCAAAACAGGATTATGAGACTGCAACCAAGGGAAACCTAGTACAATAATGTCATGCATATCATACAGCACCAAAAATTTGCAACTCTCCTGATGATCAGGTTCAACCCTCATTATCACCTGAGTAGAGAACTGGGGTTTATTCTCAGCCAAAGGGGTAGAATCAATCCCCAGTAGGGGAATAGACTTCCGTAGAGGTATCAAGGGAAACCCACAACGTTTAGCAAAATCAAAATCCATCAGGTTAATAGCTGCTCCCGAATCAACAAAAGCCTGAGCAGAAAATGTGGACAGGGAGCAATTCAGGGTAACAGTCAACAGAAATTTAGTCTGAACACTACCCAAGACAACTGAGCGTGCAAAATGTCTTCCCCGCTTAGGGCAGACTGAAATAGCATGAGAGGCATCACCACAGTAGAAACATAACCCATTGCGTTTTCGAAACTCATGACGCTGTGCCCAGAAGCCACTCTATCACACTGCATGGGTTCAGAAGCTGGTTCACAAGGCAACACCATTCCACGCATACCTCTACGCTCACGCAAACGTCTGTCAATTTGAATCGCCAATGACATAGAATCATTGAGACCAGAGGGAGCAGGGAAACCCACCATAACATCTTTTACATTCTCTGACAGACCCTTCCGAAAAAGGGCTGCCAAAGCATCATCATTCCATTTGGTTAGAACTGCCCACTTTCGGAATTTCTGACAGTACAACTCAGCGTCCTCAAGCCCCTGATTTAATGCCAACAAGGTTTTTTCAGCTTGATCAGTGACATTAGGTTCATCATACAATAACCCCAGAGCCAGAAAAAATGCATCAACATTACTCAAAACAGGGTCCCCAGGTATCAGGGAAAAAGCCCAATCCTGAGGATCGCCGCGCAGGAGAGAGATGACAATTTGAACCTGCTGTGCTGCGTTCCCTGAGGACTGAGGTTTTAAAGCAGAAAACAACTTACAGTTATTTTTGAAATTCAGAAATTTAGCTCGATCCCCCAAAAACAAATCTGGCATGGGGATCCTAGGTTCCACAACCGGCAAACCTGCAAGATAGGTAGCAATACTCCAAACTTCAGTGGCAAGCTGATCCACACGGCCAGACAACTGTGCAAACTCCATTGAGAGAAAAAAAAATTCCTCCTCAGCACCCAGAGAAAAAGAGGGAAAAAATGCAACAAACAGAGAAAAAAAAATTCTGACAACTCCCCTTTTATTTTTTTTCCTTTTTACTATTTTTCCCTTCTGTGAGTACCATATAATTTTCAGGTAGACCGGTGATACTGTTATGTTTTGGTAGCTGAGCAGAGCAGGCAAAACGGCAATACACCAGAGAGGTTGGAATCTACTGGATTGCAGTACCCTGACTAACCACCACAACAAAAGGCAGCCGTGGAGCGTTCCTACGTTGGTCCTAGACGCCTCGTCACAGCCTGAGAGGCTAACTACACCTATAGATAGAAAGAAGAAAGCTATCTGCCCCGGAGCAGATCCCCAAAGAACATAGGAAGCCCCCAAACATGTAATGGCGGTTAAACAAGAGGAAATACAGACACAGACAGAAAATAGTATGAGCAAACGCTGGGGCCCAATCTGCCTAGACAGAAAAGGATAGGAAGGATACTTACTGCAATCCAAAAAAAACCTAAAAAAAGCCAACACTACTAATTGCAAAAACACCTGAGATCACACGACCTCTACCACCTAAATTAGTTCTCTGGTGTAACAAAACTAAGCCACAGCCACTAAAAAAACTGGAAAAGGCAAATGAACAAACAACAGTGGCTCCAGAGGAACCGAGAGGAGCCCAAGCCCCCCGGGGAGGGGAACCTGGCCAACCTCACAGAAATGCAGAGAAATATGCAAATGGCAAGCACAAAAACAAAAAACAGAAAATATCTTATCTGAGAGCAGGAGAAGAGGCAAGACTCAGCAAGCTTCCAAGAGAACCAGGAAACAACGTTGAGACAAGAACAATTGATCACCGGCAACCATGATGGGGGGAAACCTCCCTTATATCCAGCCAGTCTGTGATTCCTGATTGCCAATCCTCATTGAATGGTTCAGTACTGTTTGTAACCACCAGAGGGAGCTTCTGCTCAGAATTCATTTCTAAAACATTCACAACACATCACCACCTCAGCTCACCCCCTATGTGTCAGTGTCCCCCAAGGTTCAGTTGTAGGCCCAGGTACTATGATTAGGGCGCATGCTCCCTCTTAAAGGGAACCCACGTCGATCTAAGGTGTTCCCAGCCAATAGCTGGGTGACATTTTCTATTTAAGGCTCCTCCTTCAATATGGAGGTGCCTGAGTGTTGTTAGTTTGCCTTGCATGCTTGTTAATTGTCAGGTTCCCCAGGTCCGCCCGTCTGCTTGTCTACCCTGTACCCTTCTGCTCATACCTGTCTTTGCTCTTCTGTCCATCAGCCAGTCCAGATCACACCTTCCATGCCTATCTGTCTAACACACTATACAGTCTGCACCTGCCAGTGCTTTTCTGTTCCTCAGCCGATCCCATCTGCACCCGTGGTTCCAGTGTCCCTACAGTGCCTGCCTGTATTCTTCATGCCTCCTTCAGGCAGGAGCAGCTCACTCACCCACTCTGGTGGGTCAGCTGCCACCCTCTGTAGGCAAGCCCTGAAGTAGCAACTGGTGCCAACCTCTTGTCCCTCCTTGGGTCGCAGTTTTTGCTTGCTGTCATTTATCCGATTTGTCATTTGGTAGGCCACCTAGTTACGCCCCTCCAGGCTTTCCAAGGGATACGTCACAGTGGTTCAACCGCCTTGCCCATTACAGTCTCCATCTGCTAGGTTGACTGTAGTGGAAGAGGTGTCGGTCCCCATTATACTAGTTCTACTCTGTTGCAATTGATGCCACTTTGTTGGTGTCTGCCTTTAATTTTTGTAAATGTGTAGACTCCTGGTTGGGTCTCTTTCATGCGTGTTGCCTGTAGCAGTAGGCCTCCGAGACTGGCAGGTCTCCACTTCCTTTGAACTACCACTCGTGTTGCTATCCTTAGATTTCTCTAACAAAAGTAGACTGCAAAACTGATATTTGTGCCACCTGAGAGTGGTTGAGCATGAAAGCAGGTTGAGCTGTTACATGTGGTATCAGCGCTCCCAACCCAGCAGACCTACACCAATCCCTCACCAACCTCATCTTAATTTGACGTTCAATTTAAAGCTGTAAATGCTGTCCCAGACCACAATACCTCATGCATGGCTGATTGCTGCCATGCCATGCTAAAATTTGTACTATGGGTGAATTAAGGCCACTTTCCTGGCATTTAATGTGCTTTGGCAGCTTTTGGGCCTGTTTTAAGGTGTTGTGCCTGCATTTGTTTTTGCCTCCCACTTGAATGGCGTTCGGCTATGTTCGGTGAATATTAGACGATTAAATAGACAAATACTGTAAATTCGGCAATCGTAATCCGAACCAAACATTGAAATGTTTGCTCCTTTCTAGTGGCAGACACCACCAAAGTCTCTTCAATTTCATCACAGTAGAAATAGTATAATAAGGACCAACACATTTTCCACTACCGCCAACCCAGCAGATGGACACCCAACCAGGAATGTACACATTTACAAAAATTAGTGACAGACAACACCAAAGTGACATCAATTTCATGAGAGTAGATATAGTTAATAGGGACCGACACCTCTTCCACGACACCCAACCCAGCAGATGGAGAGACCCAATCAGGAGTGTTCCCATTTCAAACAATTAGTGGCAGACACCACCAAAGTGGCATCAATTTCTAGACAGTAAAAATAGTATAATAAGGACTGACACACCTTACGCTACAGCCTACTCAGCAGATGGACACCCAACCAGGAGTGTTCATATTTTCAAATATTAGTGTGAGACACCACCAAAGTGGCATCAATTTCACCACAGGAGAAATAGTATAATCGGGACCAACACATCTTCCACTACAGACAACCCAGCAGATGGACACCCAACCAGGAGTGTACATATTTACAAAAATTAGTGGCAGACACCAACATAGTGGCAACAATTTCCCAATGTAGAAATAGTATAATGGGGAGTGACATCTTTTCCACGACAGCCAACCCAGCAGATAGGCACCCCACCAGGAGTATTCACATTTCCAAAAATTAGTGGCAGAAAACACCAAAGTAGCATAATTTTCAGGAGAGCAGAAATAGTATAATAGGGACCAACACCTCTTCCACTACAGCCAACCCAACATATGGAGATCCAACCAGGAGTGTTCATATTTCCACAAATTAGTGGCAGACACCAACAAAGTAGCATCAATTTCACTACAGTAGAAATAGTATAATCCGGACCGACACATCTTCCACTACAGCCAATCCAGCAGATGGACACTCAACCAGGAGTGTAAACATTTCCAAAAATTAGTGGCAGACACCAACAAAGTGACGCCAATTTCACCATAGTAGAAATAGTATAATGGAAAGAGACATCTTTTCCACAACAGCCAACCCAGCCGAAGGACACCCAACCAGGAGTATTCACATTTCAAACAATTAGTGGCAGACACTAGCAGAGTGGCATCAATTTTACCACAATAGTTTAATAGGAACTATGACAGGGTCAATGCGCATAATGGTGTCAGTGATGTGAAACCAGAGTATTTTCCTCCAGCACACTATGTGTTGTGAGGGTTAATTTAAAGTTACATACATGGGCTTGTTTTAAGTGGACATCTATACAGTGGATGGGAAGATGTCTACCTTATCTTCACCTGCAAAGTTGGCACAGCAGTGTGCTGACAGGACCTGTGTATTATCACAGTCATGTGATCAGTCACATGGTCTGGGTTTAAATAGCTGGACTTGAGAAGCAGTCGGTGTGTTGTGGTCTGGAGAGGAAAAGACTCCAAACGGTAGTTCCAGGTGGAGCTGAAGACATATGGTGGTCTGAGCGGGCGAATCCCTCAGACATATGGACTTTGCCATATGTTATCTTTTTGTTTTGCTGTTTTGCCAGAAAGGCTCTGTTTACTTTGCTGAACTCTGCTGTGGTTTATGCTGTTCCACAATAAACCAGCAGGTGATTTACCACAAGAAGCATTCCTGTGTCTACCTTTGGAAGCAGCTGAGTAAATCAACCCCACACAAGTCATGTTTTGAATGCTTTTTTTTGGAGGCTGTGGAAAACTGCATGTCCTCAAGTAAAATCCACCATCCTGCATGAGACGTCCGGCAGCAAGGAGGTGCTTGTAAAGCATCTGATCCAGGTCCAACAGCAGCACAACCTTGCCAGTCAACAGCAGCAAATGGCGCAACTGGAGACAAATAAACTGTTGGCACAGCAGCTTCAACAGCAGCAGCGACAGTAGTTGGAGGCACTAACGTTGCAAATGGAATTCCTTGCAGAGGCGGTTCGTGGGAGGCCAGCGGTCTCCTCCCCAAATCCAGGTGATGACTGATACATCCAGAAAACGGTAAGACGAGTCATTCCAAAAATGACCCCGTGGGATGATGTGAAAGCCTTTCTGACTGTTTTCAAGAGGGTGGCTGAATGAGAGAAACTTCCGCCAGAGCAGTGGGCGGAGATGCTGGCGCCATATTTGTCGGGAGAGCCTCAAAAGGTGTATTATGACTTAGCCCTCCAGGATGCCAAAGAATATGTCAAATTAACAACTGAAATCTTGGCACGCATGGGAGTAACAATATCCATTAGCGCTCATCGAGTCCACCGCTCGGCGTATGCTGGCAACAAACCCCCTCGCCTGCAAATGTTTGACTTGTTGCACCTAGTCAAAAGTGGTTGCAGCCAGAGACTTCCACACCTGTCCAGATGGTCAAGCAGGTAGTTGAGAGAGACCAGGTTGAGAAAATCCCTAGGGAAACCAGACATCGCCACTTCCTGTACTGGTACATCCAAAGAGGGGTGGGCTCACAATGGGAAGTGGCTAAACCCACAAATGGGGGCATCCCAATCTTGCTGAGGGGACCCCTAATGCTGATATTAAGGACGTGGTCTGTTGGCAATGTCACAATTCTGGACACGTAGCCGCCCAGTGTCATATGTCTCTTGAACCAATGGAATGCAGCCTAGGCAGTTTCTGCTCCTATTATGCTTATCTTGCTTACAGTGTGGACTGTCAACCCGGTGAGGGGGCCGCAGTTGTGTAC
The DNA here is from genome assembly GCA_033576555.1 of Oophaga sylvatica. Classification (NCBI taxonomy): domain Eukaryota; kingdom Metazoa; phylum Chordata; class Amphibia; order Anura; family Dendrobatidae; genus Oophaga; species Oophaga sylvatica. Next base: position 66,170,528 of record JARQOD010000004.1, on the reverse strand, counting down.
CATGTCCTTCAATGTGGTAATGGTTCTTGGACTTTAGGACTCTGGCAGTCTAGTGACCCTAATCAGTGCTACACTTCCCCACCAGTTGATCCCTAATAAGTTTGTGGGTGTCCGCTGCATACACGGAGATGCCAAAGACTACCCTGGAGTAAGAGTGACCATGAGAACAGACTGTGGTACTAAGTCCCATGAGGTTGTGGTACTAAATAATGTAATACATCTTGTCATCCTGGGGTGGGATTTTTCACTATTTTGGAACTTGTGGCAAAATGGGGCTGCACAGAGTGTCCTGGACAAAAGCGAGGTCCCTCTGGAAGAGAATCCGTCAAAAGTAAAGTTGGGGAGTTTCCCTTATGTATTCTCACTGGAGAGGAGAATGAGATAGTGACAGAGAAGCCCATCTTCCCTGAGTTAGAAGTGCCTGAAGAGTACTTTGGGACTACTCAACTTAGAGATCTTACACTGAAGGGGGTGTTTGATAATGTTATCGTATGTAATGGGGCTGCTCAACAGCCGGAGGCTGACACCAGGTTCACTCACTTTGCAGTCAATGGTGATTTGTTGTATCAGGTGACCAAACTGAGGGGAGGTGAGATAGTGGAGCAGCTGTTAGTTCCAGGACCCTACAGGTGGAGGGTTTTAGACATGGCCCATTCTCATTTTGGGGGAATATCTGGGGTGTTTCCAGTACACTAGAATGTCCTTTGGACTGCAGGGGGCCCCAGCTACCTGCCAGAGGGCTGTAGTTCAGATCTTGGCTCCACATAAGAAATATGCCGCAGCCTACCTTGATCACATTGTCGTTTTCAGCCCTGGCTGAAGTAGTCATCTACCAAAGGTTCAGGAGATACTGGATGCTCAGAGAAAAGCTGAGTTCACCGCAAATCCAAAAAAGTGTGCCATAGGAAAGGAAGAGGCCAGGTACATAGGCTACATCGTCGGGAGAGGCGAAATCAAGCCACAGTTATTTAAGATCGATGCAATTCAGAAGTGGCCGCAACCGCTCTCCAATAAGCAAGACGTTTCTTGGAATTGTGTATTACCGGCAGTTTATCCCAAATTTCTCCATAATTGCCGCATCATTAATGGATCTCCTTAAGGTCATCAAGTAAACGATGGTGAAATGGACTTCTGACACAGAGGTGGCATTTCAGGAGCTTAAACAGGTTATGTGCAAGCATCCGGTTCTGGGCGCACCGGACTTTAGCAAAGAATTCATGGTTCAGACGGATACTTTAGAAGTCGGGTTGGGAGCTTTGCTGTCTCAGGAAATAAATGGAGAAGAGCATCCCATCCTGTAACTGAGTCGGAAACTCTTTTCCTGCAAGAAAAACTACTCAGTTGTTGAGAAGGAGTACTTAGCCATAAAGTGGGCCATTGACTCACTGAAGTATTACCTTTTAGGCCATAGGTTTAAGCTAGTGTCAGACTATACCCCTCTGAGATGGTTAAGAGAGAAGAGTAAGAATGCAGGGGTGACTAGGTGGTTCTTAGCTCTTCAAGATATCAGTTTCCACGTAGAGCATATGCTACGGAAGTTAGGGTAACGTGGATGCTCTCTCCCGAATCCCGTTTGGTGTCTGAAGGTGCCAAAATCCCTGGATTTGGGCAGAGGGGGGGAATATGTGACAGTGTCACTGGCACGGTATATGAGGGGAGATATGTGTCACTGCGCATCATGGCGTCAGTGATGTGAAACGAGTATTTTCCTCCAGCACACTACGTGTTTTGAGGGTTAAATTAAATTTGCATATATGGGCTTGTTTTATGTGGACATCTATAGAGTGGATGTGAAGCTGTCCACCTTATCTCCACCTGCAGAGTCAGCACAGCAGTGTGCTGACAGGACCTGTGTGATGTCACAGTCATGTGATCAGACACATGGTCTGAGTTTAAATAGCTGAGAGGCAGTCGGGGTGTTGGGCTTTGGAGAGGAAAAGACTCAAATGGTGGCTCCAAGTGAAGCTGAAGACACACTGTGGTCTGAGCGTGCGAATCCCTCAGACATATGGACTTTTCCATACGTTATCTTTTTGTTTTGCTGTTATGCCAGAAGGACTCTGTTTACTTTGCTGAACCCTGCTGTAGTTTATGCTGTTCCACAATAAACCAGCAGGTTTATTGTGGAACAGAAGTGTTCCTGTGTCTAACTTTTAGAAGCAGCTGAGTGAGTCAACACGTCACAGGACCAACACATCTTCTACTACAGCCAACCCAGCAGATGGACACCCAACCAGGAGTGTTCACATTTTAAACAATTAGTGCCAGATACCAACAAAGTGGCATCAATTTCGCCACAGTGTAATCAGTATAATAGTGACTGGCATCTTTTCCATGACAACTAACCCAGCGGATGGACACCCAACCAGGAGTGTACACATTCCCAAAAATTAGTGGCACACACCCCAAAGTGTCATCAATTTTCACGAGAGTAGAAATAGTATAGTGGGGACCAACACCTCTTAGGCTAGGTTCACATAGCGTTAATGCAGTCCATTCAACACATGCGTTAAAATGACTGCGCTAACGTTACCTCTTTATTATGATCGAGTTATGCGATCGCGCAGATAGAGCTAGCAGTGACGGACCCTCGAACGCTGCAGACCGCGTCCGAGGGTCCATCACAGAGTGACGGCACATCGCTAACGCATGCCGATTATAACATGCGTTAGCGATGCGCTCGTTATGGCAGTCTATGGCAGCGTTAACGGATGCGTTGCATCGCGTTAATGCGCTTTGTAACGCAGTCCATTAAACGGACTGCCATAACACTATGTGAACCCAGCCTTAGACTACCGCCTACCCAGCAGATGGACACTCACTCAGGAATGTACACATTTCCGAAAGTTAGTGGCAGACACCAACAAAGTGGCACTAATTTCACCACAGTAGAAATAGTATAAAAATGGGGGCTGGAGTAAGCGCAGCATGAATGAAGCCCCCCATGACTGCGATGAGCGGGAGGTTTTTGACGGACTGGGGCTCCATTCAAATTGATTGGTGGAAGGGGATAGTGTTTGGGGAAGAGTTGGTGGGGGGGGAGGTGGGGGCTGTGCAAAGTGCAGGAAAACCACCATTCCATCTTTGGTACAGGAGCTGACAGTACCCACCTCAACAGTGCAGAAGATGGAGTCCGTGAATACCCTCATGTCCCGGCTCCAGGATGCAGCCCGGTCCAGGAGGGGAGGATGACTCGAATCCCAGCTGTCCTCCTCTCCTCCAGGCGGCAGGCGACTCAGCGACGAGCCAGAGGGGCAGGAGTGACTATCGAGATGACGAAGGACGACAGGAATCCGGAAGCACGGCTGGCGGGGACACAGCACCCGGGCAACTTCGTGAGTATGGCTCCATGTTTTGTGTGTCGCCCGCAGGGGCAGCGTTGCAAGGGGTTGAGGATAGTCAGGCAGATGCATATGAGGATAGGGGGTTTAGAGGGCCTAGTGGGGCGGAGGTACCGGGGCTTCGGGACGTGTTATTTAGTATGTCGCAGTTTTTGAAGATGTTAGAGGGTGGAGCAGAGCAGAGGGCTGTTACGTCGCCAGTTGGGGCATGGCTACAGGGCCAGGTTTTTGGAACCCAGACAGGGGGTGATGTGTTGAGGCCCATCGGGGTTACGTGGGGGCATCTTCAGGCATTTCGGTTTCAGTACAGACAGAAAAACAAAAAGGGGACACGATTAAATTGAACGATAGGGCAAAAGGGGAGATTTACGTGTGCTTTGAAGGGCCGTTGGGGGCCCATTTAAAGAAAGAAGTGAAAGACAATATTTGGCGGGATGAATATGTGGAGATATTCTCCCTCCTGCCTTTGGAAAAATTAAATTTGGATAAGGGGAAGAAGGACGATAGCAAGAAGGAGGAGGAAGAGAAGCGGAGGTGGAGGCTGATTACGCTGATATTTGTAAATTGGTTACAGGCATTTGCTATATTGGCAAGCGTCATAGGGGAAAAGTTTCCCGAGAAATGTTCGGGCTTGTTTTGTTACTTAGACGCTATAGGGGAGGCGCACTGCACCTATGGTGGGCAAGCATGGCTTAGGTACAACGAGCAGTTTAGGCAAAGGAAAGCTGTACGACCTGAGATAAAGTGGGATCAGAAGGACATTGGGCTGTGGCTTAAGGTGATGGCCCCCATCAGGTACGGGCAGTCCTTTCATGGGAGCGGGGGTAGCAGCAGTCAACAGGGGGGACACGGGAGTGGGAGTCAGGGGAACCAGGGAGGAAAAGAAAAAATGGGAACGTGTTGGCAATTTAACGACGGCCAGTGCAAGTATGGGAGCAACTGTAAATTTATGCACGTGTGTTCCCACTGCAGCGGGAGTTCACATGGGGCTTCCAAATGTTTCAAAAAGGGAAAGCCCGCAGTGGGTGCCAGTCAAGGGGGAGAGCCCGGTGAGACTTCAAGAGATGGCCCCCTTTCTAAATAGGTATCCAAATCCAGATGAAGCTGCTATTATTTGGAAGGGTTTTGCTGATGGTTTTCGTATTCTTCCTCCTGATAGGGTTGAGAGGCTACGAAAAGTGACATTTGAAGGAGTTGCAGTCATTGTTGGGGAGGTTGAATTTCGCGTGCCGGATCATGCCCATGGGTCGCATATTTTGTCCGCGGCAATGGCAGGTATTAAGGCCGGTCACCACTTTATTCATTTAAACAAGGAGCATAGGGAGGACTTGATTGTGTGGCGGTGTTTTTTGGGAATTATAATGGTCGGTCGTTGATTCAGAGGGAGACTTTGAGCAACTTCAATTATGAGATTTATACGGACGCGGCAGGTGGCTATGGTTACAGCGCATATTGTAAAGTGAGGTGGAGTGTTGGCAAGTGGCCGGTGGTGTGGAAGTTGTTGGGCCTTACAAAAAATCTGGCGCTGTTGGAATTGTTTCCGATTGTCGTTGCCGTTTCGGTATGGGGATCAATGTTCGAGAATCGGAGGGTGCGTTTTCATTGTGACAATGCGAGCGTGGTCTCAATAATTAACAGTTTGTCAGCTTCCTCCCCTCCTGTGATCAGATTGGTGTTCGGGTTTTGGTTTTGAGGTGTCTGGAGTTGAATGCGTGGATTTCGGCGGTGCACGTATCGGGTGTTAGTAACTCTACAGCTGATGCTTTGTCTCGTTTTCAGTGGGAGCTTTTTCGAGAGTTCGCTCCAGGAGCGGACGTTTCAGGTGTGAAATGCCCTTCGTGTCTGTGGGAGGTGATTACGGGAGAGCTGGATGGCTGATTCAGGAGTCGGTTGCGAGCCAGACCTGGTCATCGTACGAATCCTTGTGGCGAGTATGGCAGAGTTGGGTGTCGAATTGAGGCGAGGTCGAGACTGAGGAGGATAAGAGGTTGGCTGTATTGTTCTTAGTCGGAAGGGCGGCTGACATGGGTTGGTCGTTTTCTAAGTTGAACAAATTTATTGCGGGTTTGGCATTTGGTTTCAAGTTGCAAGGAGTGTAGGACGTTACCAAAAGATTTTTAGTTAGACAGGCATTGCGGGGTTTCCGTAGGGGTAACAGGGTATTAGATAAGCGTAGGCCTATTTCATTTAGTACATTGGAGAGCTTAGGTACTGTGTTGGAGGGTATCTGTTGTTCCGTTTTTGAGCTGGCTTTGTTTAAGTTAGCTTTCTCTTTGGCTTTTTTCGGAGCTATGCGATTAGGCGAAGTAGTTTCTTGTAGCAGGAACAGGGCTGGGGGTTTAGTGGCGGAGGATATGGATTTTTGGGCCGGGGAATTTTTTTTGGATAAGACGTTCAAAGACGAATCAGATGGGAAGAGGCAGGCGGGTGGTGTTGGGGCGATTTGAAGGTTCGCTTATGTGTCCACAAAGTTGCCTTGAATCATATTGGAAAATGTGGTCGGGAAGGGTTGGCCCCTTATTGTGTCATGCGGACGGGACATTTTTGTCTCGGTATCAGTTTCTTGCTGTCCTGAAGAAGGGATTGTTGGAGTTAGGTCTTTCACCGGGTAGTTATGGGTCACATTCTTTAAGGATCGGGGCTGCTTCAGAGGCAGACAGTCTTGGTTTGGGGGTGGAGGTGATCAGGAGAATTGGCAGGTGGAGGTCTGATCGTTATTTACTGTATGTCCGTCATTAATTAAGCTGGTGGAATGTTGGGAATTTTGTTCGCAAATTGTTTGTTGTATATATTTTTCAGGTGCTATCCCATTATTAGCATGGATATTTGGACATTTGTACGTGCATTGGGGGCGCTGCGAGCTGACGTCAGGCCTCACGGTAGGCAATTGGGCTTTAGGCGGGAGCAGGTACTAATCCGCTGGTTAGGATTTCGAGGTATGGTTTGGAGTAGGGTACTTCCAGAGTTTTCCTGAGCCACCCGCCTGGATAAACCACCTGACATTCTGGTTATGCATTCGGGCGGGAACGATTTAGGTGTTCGGCCCGTTAGGGAATTAATTAGAGACATTCGTTTCGACTTCCTGAGGTTGTGGATCTCTTTTCCTAATGTGGTGACAGTGTAGTCTGATATCGTACCCAGGCAAAAGTGGAGGCAGGCTAGGTCGCTAAAAGGGATCAATAGGGCCAGGGTAAAATTTAATAGGGCAGTGTCAGGCTTCGTTGTCAGGAATGGAGGTTTCAGTGTCAGGCATTTTGAGTTGGAATCTAGTGTCGGTAATTTCTGGTTGGAGGATGGGGTTCATTTGAATCCGATTGGAATTGATTTGTGGGCTCTGACTATACAGGAAGGTATTGAGCGGGCGTTGGTGGCTTTGGGGCACTCATGAGCCTAAGGTGGTCATGGCTGTTCGTGGTTGGCGGGGGGTGGGATTCTTGGAGTTGATGAGGATTGTTCGGAGAAGGAATTCAAGGTAAAATTCCTGGCAGTTTAAAATGGCAAGGGGTTGGTCTGGCTTTGGTTTTGGGCTCTGGACGTGCGTTTCCCCCGGGAGCTCTGGTGGATATTCTTCCCGGAATGGGATGTACGGTGCCCTCGAGCTGGTGATGGACTGCTGAGGGTAACATGGTGGGCGAGTTTTCATTGCTTATTGCAAAATTATTTAACACCTTTATCCCATCAGACGTACTATTCCCTCCATGTGACCCTGGACCTAATTCTCATGGACGGAATAGTACGTCATATGCGATCAGCTGCGCTCCAGGTGGAGCGCAGCTGATCGCGGCCGGGTGTCAGCTGATTGTTACAGCTGACACCCGGCACTATGTGCCAGGAGCGGTCACGGACCGCTCCCGGCACATTAACCCCTGGCACAATGCGATCAAAGATGATCGCAGTGTTCCAGCGGTATAGGGAAACATCACGCAGGGAGGGGGCTCCCTGCGTGCTCCCCTGAGACCCTCAGAACAGTGCGATGTATGGCTGCGGGGTCCTGCAGGGAGGAGGCTTCCTCAGTGAATGCTGGAGAGGCGCTGAGAAAGCCTGCCGCACTGCCTGTGAGATCGCTAGTCTCACTAAGTGCTGTACACACTGTCAGACCAGCGATATGACCTTATACAGTAATGTCCCACCCTGGGACAAAGTAAAAAAGTCAAAAAAAGAAAAATAACAAGTGTAAAAAAAATTCATAAATAAAGAAAAAAAAATATTCCCCAATAAATTCTTTTCTTCATGAAAAATAAAAATAAACAAACAATGAAAGTACACATATTTAGTATCGCCGCGTCCGTAACGACCCACCCTATAAAACTGTCCCATTAGTTAACCCCTTTGGTGAGCGTCACCTCTCAGCACTGGATGAAGCTGACGCGGCCGACAGGGATGCAGCGACAGAAGGTGAGTATTGAGTCTTCTTGAAGCCGGTGGCTGTAGCTGTCACTACAGTGCTACAGCTGCCGGCTCCATGTGTGTCCAGCGTTCTGTGCCATGGCTTCGCGGCCCGGCAACAGAACTGCAACGGGACATCAGGGACTCACCAAACGCGACATGGCATACAGCCAATTCTGCGTTGAAAAAGTCAATCTGCGCTCCTATCCTTCCGAGCTTTGCCATGCACCCAAACAGTGGTTTACCCCCAAATATTGGGTATCAGCATACTCAGGACAAATTGCATAATAACTTTTGAGGTGTTGTTACGCTTGGGAAAATAAAAATTGGGGTGAAAAGATCATTTTTGTTGAAAAAATATGATTTTTTAATTTTACGGCTCTACATTATAAACTTGTGTGAAGCACTTGGGGGTTCAAATTGCTCACCACAGATCTAGATAAGTTCCTTAGGGGGTCTAGTTTCTAAAATGGGGTCACTTGTGGGGGATTCCCACTGTTTAGGCACATCAGTGGCTCTCCAAATGCGACATGGCATCCAATCTTGATTCCAGCCAATTTTGGTTTGAAAAAGTCAAATGGCGCTCTATCCCTTCCGAGCTCTGCTGTGTGCCCAAACAGTGGTTCCCCCCCCACATATGGGGTGTCAGCGTACTCAGGACAAATTGGACAACAACTTTTATGGTCCAATTTGTCATATTACCCTTGGGAAAATAAAAAATTGGTGACTTAAATATTATTTTTGTGGATAAAAATAGGATTTTTTATTTTCATGCCCGGGCATTATAAACTTGTGTGAAGCACTTAGGGATTCAAAGTGCTCACCACAAATCTAGATAAGTTCCTTAGGGCAGTGGTCCCCAACCTTTTTTGCACCAGGGACCGGCTTCAAGCAAGTCCATTCTTCCATGGCCCGGCAGGGCGGGGATGGAGGTGTGGCAGGGGTGGGGCTTTGGTCATAAGGGGGCGTGGCTATGGACAGGGTTGTATACCTTGTATACATGGCTCCGCTCCCACCCTTGCATGCAAGGCTCCACTCCTACCATTGTATGCAAGGCTCCGCTCCCACCCTTGTATGCATGGCTCCGCTCCCACCCTTGTATGCAAGGCTCCGATCCCACCCTTGTATGCAAGGCTCCGCTCCCACCCTTGTATGCAAGGCTCCGCTCCCACACTTGTATGCAAGGCTCCGCTCCCACGCTTGTATGCAAGGTTCCGCTCCCACCCGTGTATGGAAGGCTCCGCTCCCACCCTTGTATGCATGGCTCCGCTCCCACCCTTGTATGCATGGCTCCGCTCCCACCCTGGTATACATGGCTCCGCTCCCACACTGGTATACATGGCTCCGCTCCCACCCTGGTATACATGGCTCCGTTCCCACACTGGTATACATGGCTCCGCTCCCACCCTGGTATACATGGCTCCGCTCCCACCCTGGTTTACATGGCTCCGCTTCCACCCTGGTATACATGGCTCCACTCCCATCCTGGTTTACATGGCTCCGCTCCCACACTGGTATGCATGGCTCCGCTCCCACACTGGTATGCATGGCTCTGCTTCCACACTGGTATACATGGCTCTGCTCCCACCCTGGTATACATGGCTCCGCTCCCACACTGGTATACATGGCTCTGCTCCCACACTGGTATGCATGGCTCCGCTCCCACACTGGAATACATGGCTCCGCTCCCACCCTGGTATACATGGCTCCACTCCCACCCTGGTATGCATGGCTCCTTCCCACACTGGTATGCATGGCTCCACTCCCACACTGGTATGCATAGCTCCGCTCCCACCCTGGTATACATGGCTCCGCTCCAACCCTGGTATACATGGCTCCGCTCCCACTCTGGTATACATGGCTCCGCTCCCACACTGGTATGCATGGCTCTGCTCCCACACTGGAACACATGGCTCCACTCCCTCACTGGTATACATGACTCCGCTCCCCCGTCCTCCCCCATACTTACCCTCCTCGCTCCGTCGCTGAACTTCCCTGCATCCCTGTCGGCTGCGGCAGCTTCCTCCTGTGCGCAGCGGTGACGTAGTACCGCTCATTAAGGTCATGAATATGGACGCCATGCCTATGGGATGGCGTCGCATCCATATTCATAACCTTAATGAGCGGTACTACGTTACCGCTCAGCACTGGATGAAGCTGACGCGGCCGACAGGGATGCAGCGACGGAAGGTGAGTATTGAGTCTTCTTGAAGCCAGTGGCTGTAGCTGTCACTACAGTGCTACAGCCGCCGGCTCCATGTGTGTCCAGCTTTCTGTGCCGTGGCTCTGCGGCCCGGCAACAGAACTGCAACGGCCCGGTCATGGTCCGTGGACGGGCGGCTGGGGATCCCTGCCTTAGGGGGTCTAGTTTCCAAAATGGGGTCACTTGTTGGGGATTTCCACTGTTTAGGCACATCAGGGACTCTGCAAAATGAACATCAAAGTCTGCATTCCAAAACGTCATTACTTCCTTTCCGAGCCCTGAAGTGCACCAAAACAGTATTTCTCCCCCACATATGGGGTATCAGCATACTCAGGACAAATTGGACAACAACTTTTGGGTTCCAATTTCCTTGGGAAAAATCAAAAATTGGGGACTAAAAATCATTTTTGTGGAAATTTTTTTTTTTCACACTCAGGCATTATTATAAACTTTAGTGAAACACTTGGGGGTTCAAAGTGCTCACAACAGATCTAGATAAGTTCCTTAGGGGGTCTAGTTTCCAAAATTGTGTCACTTGTGGGGGGTTTCCACTGTTTAGACACATCAGGGGCTCTCGAAACGCGATATGGTATACAATCTCAATTCCAGCCAATTTTGATTTGAAAAAGTCAAACGGCGCTCCTCCCCTTCCGAACCCGGCCGTGTGCCCAGACAGTGGTTTTCCCTCACATATGGGGTATCGGCGTACTCAGGAGAAATTGTACAACAACTTTTTCTGTCCATTTTCTCCTTTTACCCTTGGTGAAATAAAAAAATTGTTTGTAAAAGATAATTTTTGTGACTAAAAAGTGAAATGTTCATTTTTTCTTCCAAGTTGCTTCAGCTCCTGTGAAGCACCTGAAGGTTAATAAACTTCTTGAATGAGGTTTTGAGTACCTTGAGGGGTGCAGTTTTTAGAATGGTGTCACTTTGGGGTATTTTCTGCCATATAGACCCCTCAAAGTGACTTCAAATCTGAGGTGATCCCTAATAAAAATGGTTTTGTACAATTTGTTGTAAAAATGAGAAATCGCTGGTCAACTTTTAACCCTAATAACTTCGTAACAAAAAAAAATTTGGTTTCAAAATTGTGCTGATGTAAAGTAGACATGTGGGAAATGTTATTTATTAACTATTTTGTGTGACATATTTCTCTGTTTTAAGGGAATAAAAATTCAAAGTTTCAAAATAGCAAAATTTTAAAAATTTTGCCATATTTCCATTTTTTCATAAATAACCACAAGATATATTGAAGAAATTTTACCACTATCATGAAGTAGAATATGTCACAAGAAAACATTCTCAAAATCACGAAGATCCGTTGAAGGGTTCCAGAGTTATAACCTCATAAAGAGACAGTGGTCAGAATTGTAAAAATTGGCCCGGTCATTAACGTGCAAACAACCCTTGGGGGTAAAGGGGATAAGCCACATCTTTTTAGCTCCAAGAACCTCCCCTCATAAAATTACATTCATATTGTATGTTATTATTTATTGTTAGATGTTGTTTGTTAATAAAATATGGCCGCTGTGGCCAAAATTATCCAAAGAAATTAAGTTGTTGCGTGTTTATTTAAGGGGTGGTGGAGCATTAGATTGAGTGGCGGTGGGGTGTTTTTTTTCCGTTTGGATTGGGCCCGGCTAGGCGGTGAGAGAAAACCATGCTCGCCATACGCGGTCAAGATGGGGCTGGAGTAAGCGCAGCATGAGGGTAGCCCCTCCCATGACTGCGATGGGCGGGAGGTTTATGACGGACGGGGGCTCCGTTCAAATTGATTGTTTGAAGGGGGAGTGTTTGGGGAGGAGTTGGTGGGGGGAAGTGGGGCTGTGGAAAGTGAGGGAAAACAGCCGTTCCATCTTTGGTACAGGATCTGACAGTCCCACCCATCCTCCCTTGATATGGTGGTATGTGGTCCACGTAACGAGCGATCAAGGAGCGATGTATTTTGTATTTATGGTTTTTGTATTATGTCTTTCTCATCACAGTGGCTGGGCGGCGGGGTGTGGGGTTCTTGGAGTTGATGAGGATTGTTCGGGAAGGAATTTGAGGTAAAATTCCTAGCAGTTTAACCCCTTTACCCCCAAGGGTGGTTTGCACGTTAATGACCGGCCCAATTTTTACAATTCTGACCAGTCTTTTTATGAGGTTATAACTCTGCAACGCTTCAACGGATCTTCACGATTCTGAGACTGTTTTCTTGTGACATATTCTACTTCATAATAGTGATAAAAAATTTTTTGATATAACTTGCGTTTATTTATGAAATAAATGGAAATATGGTGAAAATTTTGCAATTTTCAAACTTTGGATTTTTTTTCCCTTAAAACAGAGAAATATGTCACAAAATAGTTAATAAATAACATTTCCCACATGTCTACTTTACATCAGCACAATTTTGGAACCAAAATTTTTTTTTGTTAGGAAATTATAAGGGTTAAAAGTTGACCAGCGATTTCTCATTTTTACAACAAAATTTACAAAGCCATTTTTTTTAAGGACCACCTCACATTTGAAGTCACTTTGAGGGGTCTATATGGCAGAAAATACCCCAAAGTGACACCATTCAAAAAACTTCACCCCTCAAGGTACTCAAAACCACATTCAAGAAGTTTATTAACCCTTCAGGTGCGTCACAGGAGCTGAAGCAACGTGGAAGGAAAAAATTAACATTTAACTTTTCAGTCACAAAAATTACCTTTTTACAAACTTTTTTTTATTTTCACAAGGGTAAAAGGAGAAATGGACAGATAAAGTTGTTGTGTAATTTCTCCTGAGTACGCCAATACCCCATATGTGGGGAAAACCACTGTTTGGGCACACGGCAGAGCTCGTAAGGGAAGGAGCGCCGTTTGACTTTTTCAAACCAAAATTGGCTGGAATTGAGATTGGATGCCAAACAGTGCGCCTAAACAGTGGAAACTCCCACAAGTGACACCATTTTGGAAACTATACCCTTATGGAACTTATCTAGATCTGTTGTGATGCCTGGTGTGAAAAAAAAAACAAAAACAATTTTCCACAAAAATAATTTTTTAGTCCCAAATTTTTGATTTTTCCCAAGGAAATTGGACCCCAAAAGTTGTTGTCCAATTTGTCCTGAGTACGCTGATACACCATATGTGGGGGGAAACTGTTTGGGCGCACGGCAGGGCTTGGAAAGGAAGTAATAACATTTTGGAATGCAGACGTTGATGGGGTCATGTTCCGTTTGCAGTGCCCAGACGTGCCTAAACAGTGGAAACCCCCCACAAGTGACCTTATTTTGGAAAATAGACCCTCTAAGGAACTTATCTAGATCTGTGGTGATCACTTTGAACCCCCAAGTGCTTCGCACAAGTTTATAATGCCCGGGAATGAAAATAAAAAATCCTATTTTTTTCCCACAAAAATTATCTTTTAGTCACCAATTTTTTATTTTCCCAAGGATAACAGGAGAAATTGAACAATAAAAGTTGTTGTCCAATTTGTCCTGAGTACGCTGATACCCCATGTGGGGGGGAAGCACTGTTTGGGCGCACGGCAGAGCTCAGAATGGAAGGAGCGCCATTTGACTTTTTCCAACCAAAATTGGCTGGAATTGAGATTGGACACCATGTTGCATTTGGAGAGCCCCAGATGTGCCTAAACAGTTGAAACCCCCCACAAGTGACCCCATTTTGGAAACTAGACCCCCTAAGGGACTTATCTAGATCTGTGGTGAGCAATTTGAACCCCTAAGTGCTTCACACATGTTTATAACGTAGAGCCGTAAAATTAAAAAATCATATTTTTTCCACAAAAATGATCTTTTCACCCCAATTTTATTTTCCCAAGGGTAACAAGACCCAAAAGTTATTGTGCAATTTATCCTGAGTATGCTGATACCCCATTTGTGGGGATAAACCACTGTTTGGGTGCATGGTAGAGCTCGGAAGGGAAGGAGCGCCGTTTGACTTTTTCAATGCAGAATTGGCTGGGCGCCATGTCGTGTTTGGAGAGCCCCTGATGTGCCTAAACAGTGGAAACCCCCCACAAATGACACCATTTTGGAAACTAGACCCCTCAAGGAACTTATCTAGATGTGTGGTGAGGACTTTGAACCCCCAGGTGTTTCACTAAAGTTTATAATGCCGAGCATGAAAATAAAAAAATCATATTTTTTCCACAAACATGATCATTTAGTCCCCAACTTTTTATTTTCCCTAGGGTAACAGGAGAAATTGGACCCCAAAAGTTGTTGTCCAATTTGTCCTGAATACGCTGATACCCCATATGTGGGAGAAAACTACTGTATGGGCACACGTCAGGGCTCGGAAGGGAAGTAGTGACATTTTGGATTGCAGACTTTGAATGGAATGGTCTGCGGGCGTCATGTTGCGTTTGAAGAGCCCCTGATGTGCCTAAACAGTGGAAACCCTCCACAAGTGACCCCATTTGGAAAAATAACCCCCCCAAGGAACTTATCTTAGATGTGTGGTGAGCACTTTGAACCCCAAAGTGCTTCACAGAAGTTTATAACGTACAGCCGTAAAAATAAAAAATCTTTTTTTTTTTACAAAAATGATTTTTTTCGCCCCCAATATTTTGTTTTTACAAAGGTAACAGGAGAAATTGGACCCCAAAAGTTGTTGTACAATTTGTCCTGAGTACGCTGATACCCTATATGTGGGAGAAAACTACTGTATGGTCACACGTCGGTGCTCGGAAGGGAAGTAGTGACTTTTTGTATTGCAGACTTTGATGGAATGGTCTGTGAGCGTCATGTTGCATTTGGAGAGCCCCTGATGTGACTAAACAGTGGAAACCCCCCACAAGTGACCCCATTTTGTTAAATAGACCCCACAAGGAACTTATCTAGATGTGTGGTGAGCGCTATGAGGCACCAAGTGCCTCACAGAAGTTTATAACGTACAGCCGTAAAAACAAAAAGAATCATTTTTTTTTTGCAAAAATGATATTTTCGCCCCCAATTTTTTATTTTCCCAAGGGTAACAGAAGAAATTGGACCCCAAGAGTTATTGTGCAATATGTCCTGAGTACGCTGATACCCCATATGTGGGGGTAAACTACTATTTAGGCGCATGGCAGAGCTCAGAAGGGAAGGAGCACTGTTTGACTTTTTCAACGCAGAATTGGCTGGAATTGAGATCAGATGCCATGTCACATTTGGAGAGCCCCTGATGTGCCTAAACAGTGGAAACTCCCCAATTCTGACTCCAACCCTAACCCCAACACACCCCTAACCCTAGTCCCAACCATAACCCTAACCACAAACCTAACCCTAGCACACCCCTAACCCTAATCCCAACCCTAACCCTAATCCTAACTTTAGCCCCAACCCTAACCCTAACTTTAGCCGCAACCCTAACCCTAACCCTAGGAAATAAATACATTTTTTTAATTTTATTATTTTTCCCTAACTAATGGGGTGATAAAGGGGGGTTTGATTTACTATTTATAGCGGGTTTTTATGTTTGGCAGCTGTCAGGCTAAAAGACGCTTTTTATTGCAAAAAATAGTTTTTGCATCACCACATTTTGAGAGCTAAAATTCTTGCATATTTTGGCCCACAGAGTCATGTGAGGTCTTATTTTTTGCGGTACGAGTTGGCATTTTTATTGGTACTATTTTTGGGCACGTGACTTTTTTGATCGCTTTTATTTCGATTTTTGGAGGTTAGAATGAACAAAAATTAGCAATTCATGAATTTCTTTTGGGGGGGCCATTATACCGTTCCGCCTGTGGTAAAATTGATAAAGCAGTTTTATTCTTTGGGTTAGTACGATTACGGCGATACCTCATTTATATCATTTTTTAATGCTTTGGCGCTTTTATACAATAAAAACAATTTTATATAAAAAATAATTATTTTTGCATCGCTTTATTCTGCGAGCTTTAACTTTTTTATTTTTTGCTGATGATGCTCTATGACGGCTTGTTTTTTGCGGGACAAGATGACGTTTTCAGCGGTACCATGTTTATTTATATCCGTCTTTTTTGATCGCGTGTTATTCCACTTTTTGCTTGGCGGTATGATGATATATCATTGTTTTTTTGCTTTGTTTTTTTTAAGGGGTTCACTAAAGGGGTTAACTAGTGGAACAATTCTATAGGGCGGGTTGTTACGGACGCGGCGATACCAAATATATGTACTTTTATTGTTTTGGTTTTTTTATTTACATGAAGAAATTTATTTATTGGGGAATATTTTTTTTTTTTCCTTTATTTTGAATTTTTTTTTTACACGTGTTATTTTCTTTTTTTTAACTTTTTTACTTTGGCCCAGGGTGGACATCACTGTATAAAGTCAGATCGCTGGTCTGACAGTATGCACAGCACTCTGTCATACCAGCGATGTGACAGGCAGTGCTGCAGGCTTTCTCAGCACCTGCTCTCAGCAGGCACTGAGGAAGCCACCTCCCTGCAAGACTCCGAAGGACCCTGCGGCCATCTTGGATCCGGGGTCCTGCAGGGATTAGGGTCCCTCGGAACAGTACGCTGTTCTGAGGGTCTCACTTAAGCTCGCAGGGAGCCCCCTCCCTGCGCGATGCTTCCCTGTGCCCCTGGTACACCGCGATCATGTTTGATCGCGGTGTTCCAGGGGTTACTGTGCCGGGAGCGGTCCATGACCGCTCCTGGCACTTAGTGCCGGGTGTCAGCTGTGATAATCAGCTGACACCCGGCCGCTATCGGACGCATTCCCCCGGAGCGCGTCCGATCGCATGTGACGTACTATCCCGTCCATGGTCAGACTGGCCCAGGTCACATGGACGGGATAGTACGTCCGATAGCAGAAAGGGGTTAAAATGGCAAGGGGTTGGTCTGGCTTTGGTTTTGGGCTCTGGGCGGGGTTTTCCCCCGAGAGCTCTGGTGGATATTCTTCCCGGAACGGGATGTACGGTGCCCTCGAGCTGGTGATGGACGGCTGAGGGTAACATGGTGGGCGACTTTTCATTGCTTATTGCAAAAGTGTTAAAGATAGATCTTTTTAGCTCCAAGAACCTCCCCTCATAAAATTACATTCATACTGTATGTTATTATTTATTGTTAGATGTTGTTTGTTAATAAAATATGGCCGCTGTGGCCAAAATTATCCAAAGAAATTAAGTTGTTGCGTGTTTATTTAAGGGGTGGTGGAGCATTAGATTGAGTGGCGGTGTTTTTTTTTTCATTTGGATTGGGCCCAGCTAGGCGGTGAGAGAAAACCGTGCTCGCCATACGCGGTCATGGGGAGCGACATCTTTTCCACAAAAAGTGACCCAGCAGATGGACACCTAACCAGGAGTGTAGTGGCAGAGATTACCAAAGTGGCATCAATTTCACAAGAGTAGAAATAATATAAAAGGGACCGACACCTCTTCCACTACCCCAGCAGAAGAAGAACCCTAATCAGGAGTGTTCACATTTCAAACAATTAGTGGCAGACACCACCAAAATGACGTCAATTTCCCCCCAGTAGAATTAGTATAATAGGGACCGACACATTTTCCACTACAGCCAACCCAGGAGATGGACACCCAACCAGAAGTGTTCACATTTCCAAAAATTTGTGGCAGACACCAACAAACTGGCATCAATTTCATCACAGTAGAAATAGTAGAATGGGGAGTGACATCTTTTCCACGACACCCAACCAGGAGTATACACAATTCCAAAAATTAGTGGCAGACAATACCAAAGTGGCCTAAATTTCACAAGAGTAGAAATAGTATAATAGGGACCAACACATCTTCCACTACAGCCAACCCAGCAGATGGACACCGAACAAGGAGCCTTCAAATTTCAAAAAATGAGTGCCTGACACCACATTCTGAGAGAACGCAGGCTGCCAGGCATGATAAAACCTCCAAGGCATGAGAGGCAAGCTCAGGCCACTCATCCATTTTTGAAGACCAAAATGTGAAAGGTTCCAAACCCTCCCTGATGGTATTAATATTCAGTTCTAGATACTCCTGCGCAATCCTCTCTATTCGTTCACCAAGTGTCAGACTTGGACAAAAGAAAAAAATGAAGAAAAAAATGGAACGCCTCACCGTGTCACTATACCTGGTAGCCTTGAGTTTGCCAGCAGCAATCCAAAGAATTCCGTCTGATCGTCGGATCACATTGAGAGGAAAAAAAATGGTTGTGGGATCACACAGCTGGATAATCAAAAACAATTCTTCTTTATTTCATACCATCATAAAAAATAAAAATGTGTAGATATATCCACAAATAGATAAAAACAGAGTCACATTCTGACGCGTTTCTGGCTATCAGCCCTTAGTTATAGTCTATGATAGCCAGAAACGAGTCAGAATGTTTTTATCTATTAGTGGATATATCTACACATTTTTATGATGGTGTGAAATAAAGAAGAATTGTTTTTGATTATCCAGCTGTGTGATCAGACAACCCCTTTTTTTTTCCTGTCAGTCTTGGACTCTGTTGTGCTTGTTCACAAGCTGGTCTAAAAAATGTGTCAAAAAACTTAAATAAATTGCTTCTGCCACTTACACTACTGCTAATGCTCCTGCTGATTTGGCATTGACGAATTGACGTGCCGGAAGTTGAAAGTCTAGAGCTGCGATGCACATTGCTGTCTTGGGAAATACTTCTCGTAAGGTTGTGTTAAAAGCGTGTTTCGACACTCCAGCATTCGCTGGTCCCTTTCCACGGCAGCAAGTATCTGGCAAAATTTTGTCTTATAAAGTGGATCTAGAAGAGTGGCAACCCAGTAATTATCAGTATTCGAATCATAACTACATAGGGATCATGTTGCAGGTAGTGCAGAAAAAGGCACTCATATGTCAGGCTCTTCCATGAGGTCCAAGCCCATGCTGTGTTGGTGGCTGGGTAACACTGATGCTTGTTTCCTCCGTGCCCTCCCGCCAACCACGAACAACAGAGAGGGCATGATTCCTCTTCATTTCCTGACAGTTGCTCTCCCATCACCTCTTCCTCCTCAAATTGTTCCTCAGGTCTCGCACCTTCACTTAAGGTACTGCCACACTAAACAATCCCGCTAGCGATCACGATAACGACGCATACTAATGCGATCGCTAGCGGGATTGTTTCTATATCGCTAAGTGCAGCCACATTTAGCGATACAGTTAACGACGCTATCGCCGTTAGCGATCTTCTTAACGACTTTAGCGGTACAAAGTACCGCTAAATCGCTAAGAAAAGGTGCCACACTTAGCGATATATACTTACCCAGCGGGAGCGCCAACGAGAAAATAGGGTCCGGAACGATTCCAGCGACGAGCGAGATCACAGCAGGAAGCTCGTCGCTGGCAGATGCCGCACTGAACAACATCGCTAACGGATCGCTAAATAGTGACGTTTTTTAGCGATCCCGTTAGCGATATTGTTCAGTGTGGCATACCCTTAACAGTTTGTCTGTTATCACCACCCCCCGTCGATTGCAGTAATCCACCCTTACTTGGTACCCGCCTATGTGAAGACAGTCTGGAACTTTGAGACAATGTTATCCCTTCTGCATCCTCTTCCTTTGGTATCAACACTTCCTCCCGCAGGCTAATCAAAGTTTCCTCCAACATATAGATAACCGGAGTAGTGATGCTGATGACAGCATCGTCAACACTAACCATCTTACTAGCCATTTCGAAACTGTGCAAAAGGGTGCAGAGGTCCTTAAACTGTGCCCACTTTGTAAACGTGATATGCGCCACGTCCGTACTGCGTTGGTACAGATTGTACGACATGACATACTGCGTCAGGGCTTGTTGCTGCTGCCACAGTCGCTGCAACATGTGCAGAGTGGAATTCCACCATATCGGCACATCGCATATCAACCTGTTAACTGGTATGGACAAAGACATCTGTAGTGATGCAAGTCGATGACCTGAGGATTGCGAATGGTGAAAGTGAGCACACAGCTTCTGTGCTTTCTGCAGTAGCTCATCCAGGCCAGGATAGTAGCGGAGAAAACACTGTACCACCAAGTTGAGGATGTGAGCCATGCAAGGCATGTGTGTGAGCTTGCCACGGTGTAGATCTGCTACCAGGTTGGCACCGTTTTCGGAGACGGGCTTCCCTGGATGCAGGTTCAGCAGAGACAGCCATTGCTCAAACTTGGCCTGGAGAGCTGTCCACAACTCTTCAGCTGTATGACTGCGATCTCCAAGGCATATAAATTTTAAAACTGCCTGATTGCGGTGAGCCCTGGCTGCGGAGCAAGGAGGTGGTGGGGATTCGCTCTGCACTGTTGGAACGTGTATCTCATTAAGGCAGAGGTTGAAGGCACAGGTGGAGGCACTAGAGAAGGTAAATTAAGAGGCAAAAGCAGTGGAGGAAGTGTGAAATATAGAGGTGTCCTGCAAGCTTTGGGATTCCAAGACTTGTGGAGCAGCACCTTTCCCACCTGCCCCCACAGCCACCAGAGTCACCCAGTACCCAGTCCATGAGATGTAATGCCCTTGGCCATGCTTACTCATCCAAGTGTCTGTGGTGAAGCGCACCCTGGCAGACATAGATTTAGTCAAGGAACGGATTATGTTGTCTGTGACATTCGGGTGTAACGCAGGCACAGTTTTCTTAGAGAAGTAATGGCGACTAGCCAACTGGTAGTGGTGTGACTGCGGCGGTCATCAGCTTTTTGAAACTGTCTGTATCTGTCAGGCGAGAAGGCATGATTTCCATGGCCAACAGATTGGAGCTGGTGGAGTTAAACCTCTTGGCTTTGTGATGTGTAGGAGGAAACAATCTTTTACATGACCACAACTGTGGGACCGTGGACTTGCTGCAATTCTGAGAGAGGGCAGAGTGTGGTGAACTGGACATACTGCTGAACCATGAGGGAGGTGAAGGTGGAGATGTTACGGTGGATTGATAAACTTGTGGTGTGCTCATTCTCAGAACGGTCAAAAACAGCAGGCATGTCCGCTTCCGTTACAGCTGATGAGCTCTCACTTAGCCTGACTGGAGAGGGTAAAGAACCCCAGGTTCTGCGGTCGGAGACCTGTATCACAATAGTTGGCACAGTAACCGAGGAGGAGGAAGAAGCAGCAGATGCAATTAATGGGGCGGCTGATGGTTGCTCAGGTTCGCTGGTCTGCATTTTAGTACAGTGAGAGTCCCAGAGTTTTGCATTTTTATTGCACATGTGAAGGTTCATACAAGCAGTAGTCAAATTATTGCCCATTTTCCCTCAACTCATTTTTTTTTTTGCAAAGTTGGCAGATTACGTGAGTTGGCTCATTTGACAAAAAATGCCCAGGCTAGGCAACCCTTGCTGCCCCTGCAAGATGTAGATCCATGAACGCTGCTGGCCACAGCCATAATTGTGGCTGAGGATGCATTGCTCATTGTGGCTGAATCACTACATGCCTGCGCCGTATGGCGCAATGTAGCCCCTCGTTTTCCTCCTCCACCTCCTCAGATGACCTACTTAGCTTCGTACCTCTGTGTTCATGCCAACTGGGATCTACCACCTCATCATCATCTTCTGCGTTATCATATTGCTCGCCCTGAGAGTCACCCTCCTCCTCTTCCTTCCCTGACAGCACAGTACAGTCTGCGTGAGCCTCAGATATCTGAATTTCATCAGGATCACCTCCAACCCAGGGGTTAACGTCTGGTGATGAGGGTCAAGATGCTGCTTGGATCCTATTTTGTCTTGCCCTGATCCAAGCTTAAAATTTTTTTTACATCGGTGCAGATGATTTCTTCCTCTTGACTCTGTGAAGCTTTTGAGTACACTTCTGATGCCCATGACATAGAATGTGTGAACAGTTCTGTAGACACACTCATCTGTGGTTCCATACAGTCAGTTGGGACGCAGGGGAAGAAAGGGTTTCACCTCTGTGGACTGTAGTGGGTGTGATTTGAGGTGGAGGAAGAGGAGGAGAGGAAACTTGAAGCTGCGCTTGACATTGACTTGAGCACATGTTCTTTCTGGGCATCATCAACAAAGCATACCACTGTGCATCTGCCAAAGAAAGGTTGTGGAGTAGTCCATCCAGTAACAGAAGTTGTCATTTGTCTTTGTATAGGATGTGATGTAAGGGGGTACAGTATTTGCTTATGCCACTTGCACGACTCGATTCCGTATGTTTAAATGTGTTATGCTAAGTTCACATTAGCGTTTCTGTGTGCAGCGTATCATATACATGCGCAAACGCATGCCAAAATGTATTTAAACACATGCTTACACAGCGTTTTTATATCCGCATCAGCTTACGAATGATGCAAAAAAATGCTGCTTGTGCATGCGTTTGTATGTGTTTTTGCATGCGTTTACGTTATTTATGCACATGCGTTCGATATTTCCAGGGGAATTTGGGTATGCTGACAATGCTTTACTAGTAGAATTTCCTTGACACAAGCCACACACAATGGGCGTGTCTCATAGGATTTTTATATATGGACACAGTGCACGGATGAAATCCTAGTCTTTTGCTGCTGTATACAGCTTCAAGATGAATTTTAGTGAGGAGAGTTTCAATTTTAATCTTGATTTGTCCCTGAAATTGGCTTTTGCTTTTGCTGTGGCTTATGAAGAAGAAAGAAGAAGAGAAAGACGGAGAAGACGTCGTCGTCGCCGCTACAGGCAACATCCCATCTTTGAAGTTAGAGAGAGCCATGGAGCCTACCACTCGTTGTACACCGAGCTGCGTGACAACCCTGAGAACTTTTACAACTACACCAGGATGTCTGAACAGAGCTTCAATGACTTGCTGCAACATGTCCGAGGATCCATCACCAGGCAGGACACACAACTACGTCAAGCAGTACCTGCTGAGGAACGTCTGTTGGTGACCCTGAGGTACATAATTTTGTAAAAGAAACACATGTTATTATTATTATTGTTATAAAAGCCATCTACTGATTTTTTTTTCCATTTTCTGCTCTGCAGATTCCTGTCTACCAGAGAGACCTTAAGATCTCTACATTTTTAATTTCGGATTTTAGTGTCCTCCCTTCCTGGGATAGTTGCAGACACCAGCCATGCTTTATGTGACGTTCTGCATGAAGAATTCGTCCCCAACCCACAACTGAACTCTGGCTGGAAAATGCTGCAAAATTCCAGGACATTTGTAATTTTCCAAACTGGGGGCTGTGGACGGCAAACACTTTCGGATTATGAAACCTGCTGGAAGTGGATCTGAGTATTTCAATTGCAAAAAATACTTTTTGATTGTTCTCATGGCGATTGCAGATGCTGACTGTTGATTTGTCGCTGTGGATGTTGGCTCATATGGACAAGCAAATGACTCTCAGACTTTCAAAGACTCTGACATGGGCCAACGTTTGTATGGGAATAATTTCAATTTTCCAACGCCACAATCTCTTCCGAACACTGAAGGACCGCCTATGCCGTTTGTTGTGGTTGTGGATGAGGCGTTTCAAATGTGTGCCAACCTCTTAAAACCGTACTCGAGTCAGGACTTGAATAACACAAAAAGGATTTTCAACTTCAGATTGACAAGGGCACGAAGAACTGTGGAGTGTGCCTTTGGTGTGCTGGCATAAAAATGGTGCATTTTGGGAACACCCATCAATCTAAAAACTGAGACAATTGATGAGGTAGTGAAAGTGTGTGTTGTTCTGCACAATTATATCCTGGTGAAAGAGCGACACTGTTATGTTCTGCTACAAGCACTAAGGAAGGAAGTGATATCTGTCCCTACGATAGAACTAAGCTAGATCCCTACGATGTAACGGGGAACCTGATCCTGCGATCAGACCCGCTAAAGTCCTCAGCTAGTCTGTACGAAGACCTATAGATGCGAGGGAGGGATCCCTACAAGAACTAGGGACTGGGAGAAAAGATGGACACCTCCTAACAGAAGTTGTAGCAGTAAAAGACAAACAAACAACATAGAACATAGAGGTCCGAAGACCAAGCAAAACTAATTGAGTAAGGTAACAAAGCACCTGGCTAGCTTAAGAGTAGAAATTACAATGAAGTCCAGCAAAGCCAGAAGGGCGGAGCAGGATTAAATAGGCAAAAAAAAATCATGTGACCAGCAAGATAGAAAAAACCTAACAGGAGAGTTCTAACAGTACCCCCCCTTCTAAGAGGATCCTCTGGATCCCCTAGGCCCAGGCTTACCCGGAAACCTCTTGTGAAACGCTCTGACAAGTCTGGACGCAGAAACATCATCCGCCCTCACCCATGAGTTATCCTCGGGTCCAAAACCCTTCCAAGCAACGAGATACTGCAAAGTCCCTCTATACCGTCTAGAATTTAGGATGCGGGAAATTTCATATTCCCCGTCCTCCACTACTGGAGGAACAGTGGCCGAGGCGTCTCCATCCGACACATCAGCTCTTTTCAACAAAGAAACATGAAACACCGGATTAATCTTCCAGGAGGTAGGAACCTCCAACCTAACAGCCGATTGGTTAACAACCTGAAGCACCTTAAAGGGCCCTACAAACTTGGGACCCAATTTTTTAGAAGGAATCCTCAACCGCAGATTCTTAGAGGACAACCAAACCATGTCACCAATAGCAAACAAAACCTCTTGCCGTTTCCTATCAAAGTACCTTTTAGATTTTCTGTTAGCCTCCTGAAGATTACCACGTACATCCGTCCAAACTCTCTCCAAATCACTGGAAAAATTCTCCTCTTCAGGCACGGCCGATACCAATTTGGAGAATGACCCAAACGACGGATGTCTCTCAGTACAACAAAAAAAGGCGAACAACCAGCAGAAGAGGATGTATGGTTGTTAAGAGCAAATTCAGCAAGTGGCAGAAACTCAGACCATCCCTCTTGATTGTCTGCCACAAAACAACGCAAGAACTGCTCAACATCCTGGCTTTTCCTTTCTGTCTTGCCATTAGACTCAGGATGATATCCGGATGAAAACAACAAATGAACTCCCAACCTGTCACAAAAGGCACGCCAAAAACGAGCCACGAACTGAGGTCCCCTATCAGAAACAATGTCAGTAGGAACGCCATGTAGTCTGACAATTTCCTTGACAAAGGCCTTAGCGAGAGTCTTAACGCAGGGCAGTTTGATGAAAGGAACCAAGTGACACATCTTGCTAAAACGGTCCACGACCACCAAGATGACAGTGAAACCCTCAGAGGGGGGAAGGTCAGTAATAAAGTCCATAGCCAAATGTGTCTAAGGTGCACTAGGGATCTCCAGAGGGCAAAGCAACCCCGCAGCAGGAGTATGTGAAGACTTAGATCTAGCACACACAGTGCATTGATGCACCCACTTAATGACTTCCTTCTGCCATCCAGGCCACCAAAAACTGCGACCCACAAGTCTCTTGGTCTCAGAGATTCCAGGATGACCTGCCAACCGAGACTCATGACACTCAACAAACAAATCTCTCCTAAAGGTCCCAGGCACAAACAACCTCCCATGGGGAGTGTTAGATGGGACATTCTACTGTGCTTTAAGAATCTCCTCTTCCAACACAGAGTCCAAAGCAGCAATCACAACCCCTTCTTGTAAAATGTTCTCCTCCTCCTCAGCACCAACCATGGGAGAAAAGCTACGAGACAAAGCATCGGCTTTAACATTCTTAGTACCTGGGATGTAAGTAACGGAAAAATTAAACCGCGAGAAAAACAGTGCCCACCTAGCCTGACGGGCATTCAAGCGTTTGGCAGCATCAAGATAGATCAGATTTTTATGATCAGTGAAAACCTGAACGGGAAATTCAGCACCTTCCAAGAGAATGCCGCCAGTGTTCAAATGCGAGTTTAATAGCCAACAATTCCCGATTACCAATATCATAATTCAGTTCAGTCTCAGAAAATTTTTTTGAAAAAAAGGCACAGAGATGTACTCCATCCCTGTTTTCCTGAGACAACACCGCGCCGACTCCCAGAGGAGAAGCATCAACCTCAACCAAAAACGGTTTAGTCACATCAGGCTGCATAAGGATGGGAGCAGAGCTGAACCTCTCCTTTAGAAACACAAAAGCTTCAATGGCCTCAGTAGTCCACTGAACCGCATTAGCACCTTTCCTGGTGAGATCGGTCAGTGGTTTGACAATAATAGAAAACTTTTTAATGAATTTCTATAATAATTGGCGAAACCCAAAAACCTCTGTAACGATTTCAAACCAATAGGCCTAGGCCATTCCTGCACAGCTTGAACTTTCAACGGGTCCATCTCATCTTCGCTGGAGATAATGTAGCCCAAAAAACTAATTCTCTGTACAGCGAACTCACATTTCTCCAGCTTAGCAAAAAGCGAATTGTCAATCAATAACTGTAATACCTTACATACGCTCCGCCAATGAGACTCCAGATTCGGCGAATAAATTAAAATGTCATCCAAATACACAACCACATTTTTGCCGATCAAAAGTCTAAGGATGTCATTAATAAGATTCTGAAAAAATGCAGGAGCATTGGTAAGACCAAAAGGCATAACCAGATTCTCAAAATGACCCACAGGAGTGTTAAAAGCAGTCTTCCATTCGTCACCCTCCTTCATGCGCAACAAATTGTATGCCCCCCGAAGATCAATTTTAGAGAACCACTTGGCCCCCGCTAACTGGTTAAACAAATCAGGAATCAATGGCAGTGGGTAAGGATTGCGTACAGTAATTTTATTAATCTCACGAAAGTCCAGACAAGGACGTAAACCGCCGTCCTTTTTTTTAACAAAAAAAAATCCAACAGCCACAGGAGACTTGGAAGGCCTAATGTGACCGGCGGCCAAACTTGTATGTATTCCTCCAAAGCCTTTCTCTCAGGAATAGTAAGATTAAATAAACGACTTTTAGGAAGAGTCGCTCCAGGGACAAATTCAATAGTACAATCATAGTCTCTATGGGGAGGTAAAATCTGCGATTCCTTCTCAGAAAAAACTTTCCAAAAATCTTGAATAGGTACAGGTAGTTCCCCTTTATCCAATAGGCCTAGGCCATTCCTGCACAGCTTGAACTTTCAACGGGTCCATCTCATCTTCGCTGGAGATAATGTAGCCCAAAAAACTAATTCTCTGTACAGCGAACTCACATTTCTCCAGCTTAGCAAAAAGCGAATTGTCAATCAATAACTGTAATACCTTACATACGCTCCGCCAATGAGACTCCAGATTCGGCGAATAAATTAAAATGTCATCCAAATACACAACCACATTTTTGCCGATCAAAAGTCTAAGGATGTCATTAATAAGATTCTGAAAAAATGCAGGAGCATTGGTAAGACCAAAAGGCATAACCAGATTCTCAAAATGACCCACAGGAGTGTTAAAAGCAGTCTTCCATTCGTCACCCTCCTTCATGCGCAACAAATTGTATGCCCCCCGAAGATCAATTTTAGAGAACCACTTGGCCCCCGCTAACTGGTTAAACAAATCAGGAATCAATGGCAGTGGGTAAGGATTGCGTACAGTAATTTTATTAATCTCACGAAAGTCCAGACAAGGACGTAAACCGCCGTCCTTTTTTTTAACAAAAAAAAATCCAACAGCCACAGGAGACTTGGAAGGCCTAATGTGACCGGGGGCCAAACTTGTATGTATTCCTCCAAAGCCTTTCTCTCAGGAATAGTAAGATTAAATAAACGACTTTTAGGAAGAGTCGCTCCAGGGACAAATTCAATAGTACAATCATAGTCTCTATGGGGAGGTAAAATCTGCGATTCCTTCTCAGAAAAAACTTTCCAAAAATCTTGAATAGGTACAGGTAGTTCCCCTTTATCCACAGCAGCAATACACCCGTTACAACACTTGTCATAACACTTAGGGCTCCAAGACTTAATTTCATTGGTAGACCAATCCAGAACAGGATTGTGCAATTTTAACCAGGGTAACCCCAAAACCACCGGAGAAGGCAAATTATTCAATACTACCAAATCCAAATTCTCTTGGTGAACACCATTAATAGTGAGGGGAAATTCACAGACCTTGTGAGTAACATTGTTCAAGGGAGAGCCATCAACAGAAACCATGGCAATAGGGATGACAAAGGTTTGGGTTTTAATTTAAGTTTTTCCAAGAATCCTGTCACGCTGTCACTGTATACAGGAGGTCCGGGGTCTATGCTGACCCTAAGCTGGGGCCCTGACTAATCCCTCTACCTGGAGGTACTGTTGATGGTACAGAGGTCCAGGCCGCCAGCGTAACCCTATCTCCTGTGAATCCCTGACCCTCAGTAATCTAGTCCTGAGAAGGACCCTGATCACCACCACAGGGGACGGGAAGGTAAATGCCTACACACAGTATAAGACGAACGAGACAGTACAAGGGGTAAACCAAAAGACCACCTTGCATACAAAACTCACTCTACAACTACAGAGGGAATACCAACGGGTAAGGAGATAAATAATAAAGCGAGGAGGGGAAAAACCACACCAGGTACTCTTCACTTCAGACTTCACAATACCACGATCCGCTCTGCTGGTCTGCATGAATGCTTTCACCGACACTTCCCTAGCAGACTGGCAGGTATTTGAAGGAATCCCATTACTGTAGCATTAACTGCAGCTGGGCGAGGCTGGGCCTTGTCTAGCACAGAGAGAAGGAGAATTAACTCCCTCACTGCCGAAAAACACCAAGCACCAAAAACTCAGCTGTGAGAAGTCAGGTTGTGTAATTGCGATGATCTTCGTGGCGACACACCCGTGACAGTATCCCCCCTTCTACGAGGGGCTTCCGGACCCTCAGGGCCAGGTTTATCTGGGTGAGTTGTGTGGAAGGCCCGAATTAATCGGTCTGCGTTAATATCCGACGCAGGAACCCACGTCCTCTCCTCAGGACCATACCCCTTCCAATGAACCAGGTACTGAAGGGACCAGCGATTCAGACGTGAATCGATGATTTTCGACACCTGAAACTCCAAGTTACCATTGACCACCACAGGAGGAGGAGGTAAAGGTGATGGTATCACCGACGCCACATACCTCTTAAGCAACGATCTGTGGAACACATTGTGAATTTTAAACGTAGGGGGGAGGTCAAGACGGAATGCCACCGGATTAATTATAGAACTGATCCTGTATGGCCCGATGAACCTGGGACCCAGTTTCCAGGAGGGAACCTTAAGTTTTATATTCTTGGTAGACAACCATACCCGATCGTTCACACTTAGGTCCGGACCAGACACTCTCCTCCTATCAGCCATACGTTTGTATCGGTTCCCCATAGTACTCAGATTATTCAGCACTCCTCTCCACACTGAAGCAAGTGACGACGAAAATCGTTCCTCCTCAGGAACCCCAGAAGAACCCCCCCTATTGAAAGTACAAAACTGGGGGTGAAAACCATATGCCCCAAAAAACGGGGACTTACCAGTGGACTCGCTCCGCCTATTGTTAAGAGCGAATTCCGCCAGAGGCAAGAAAGAAGCCCAGTCCTCCTGGTTCTCTGACACAAAACACCGGAGATATTTCTCCAAGCTCTGGTTCAGACGCTCTGTCTGACCATTGGTCTGCGGATGAAAAGCCGATGAAAATGACAACTGCATCCCCCGCCATGTACAAAATGCCTTCCAGAATTTGGACACAAACTGAGACCCCCGATCCGACACCACATCGGAGGGTACCCCGTGAAGTCTCACAATCTCCCCAATGAACACATGCGCAAGAGTTTTAGCATTAGGAAGAGCAGGAAGAGCGATAAAATGTGCCATCTTGCTGAACCTGTCCACTACAACGAGTATGACTGTTTTACCCGAAGACGGCGGGAGGTCCGTAATAAAGTCCATAGACAGATGAGTCCACGGACGCTCCGGGATCTTCAAAGGTAAAAGTGCCCCAGACGGACGGTATGTGGGGTCTTAGAGCGCGCACAAACCCCACATGATGCAACAAAAGTTACCACCTCCCTATGTAAGTTAGGCCACCAAAACCGGCGCGAGAGGAGATCCACAGTTGCTTTGCTCCCTGGGTGTCCTGCCAAAGCTGAATTATGGTGTGCCTCGATCACCTTTTGTCGCAACTGAACTGGAACAAACAGTCTCCCTGGAGGTCCAACAGGGGCGTCCCCCTGAGCCTCCAATACCTCCTCCTCAAGCTCAGAGCATACTGCCGACACCACCACCCCCTCCTGAAGGATAGGAACCGGGTCATCCGTCTTCCCGGCCCCAGGGAAACTACGAGATAAGGCATCCGCCTTTACATTTTTTGACCCAGGACGATATGTGACGACAAAATTAAACCTGGTAAAAAACAACGACCACCTAGCTTGTCTGGTATTCAGACGTTTTGCGGACTCTAAATATAGCAGGTTCTTGTGATCGGTAATGACGGTGACCGGTGTACTGCCCCCTCCAAAAAATGATGCCACTCCTCAAAAGCTAACTTAATGGCCAAGGTTCCCTATTGCCGACATCGTAATTCCTCTCAGCGGACGACAATTTTTTAGAGAAGAAGGCGCACGGATGCCACTTACCAGGGGACGGACCTTGAGATAATACCGCTCCCACCCCTACCTCAGAAGCGTCTATCTCCACAATGAACGGCTGTGACGCATCTGGTTGAATGAGTATGGGTGCCGAAGCAAAACATTTTTTCAAGGAGGAAAACGCTTGACAAGCCTTGTCAGACCACCTTGAAAAATCCGTCCCTTTTTTAGTCATGTCTGTGAGAGGTTTAACTATGGACGAGAAATTACGAATAAATTTCCGGTAGTAGTTAGCAAACCCCAGGAAACGTAATGCCTTAAGATCCTCTGGCAGATCCCACTCAAGAACTGCCCGCACTTTCCCAGGGTCCATACGAAAACCGGACGCTGACACCAGGAATCCTAAAAACTGAAGTTCCTGTACGGCGAACACACACTTTTCCCATTTGGCGTACAGTTTATTATCCCGCAAGATCTGCAACACCTGCCTAACATGCTCCTGATGAGACACAAGATCCGGCGAGTAAATTAAGATGTCATCCAGATATATGACAACAAACTGTCCCACCAGGCGGCGAAGATGTCATTAACAAAATGTTGAAACACCGCCGGGGCATTAGTCAGACCGAATGGCATGACAAGGTTCTCATAATGCCCCTCCGGAGTGTTAAACGCCGTCTTCCACTCATCCCCCTCCTTCATCCTAATCAGATTATGCGCCCCCCTGAGATCCAACTTAGAGAACCATTTGGCGCTCCCAACGATCTGATAGAAGAGATCGGGAATAAGTGGGAGCGGATACGGATCTCGGACCGTAATCCGATTAAGCTCACGGAAATCCAGGCAAGGGCGTAGGCCTCCATCTTTCTTCTTCACAAAGAAGAACCCCGCGGCCACCGGGGAAGATGAAGGTCTAATATGCCACTTAGTCAGACTCTCCGAAATATAATCCTTCATGGCCTGCCTCTCAGGACCAGAAAGGTTATACAACCTAGATTTCGGTAACTTGGCCTCAGGGAGCAATTTTACAGAACAGTCATACGCGCGATGAGGAGGTAGTTCTTGACACCCTTTCTCCGAAAATACATCCTCAAAGTCCACCAGAAATGGAGGTAAGGCCCTAGGAGCGACCGCACCGATGACCGTGTTCATGCAGTTTTTATTACAGAATTCACTCCACTGGCTTATCTCTCTGGATTGCCAATTAATAACCGGTTTATGCTTAGTTAACCAAGGAAGGCCCAACACTATAGGAGTGGGAAGACCCTCCAACACATAACACGACAACAATTCTTTATGTATCGCCCCCACTCGAAGATCTATGTTATGCACGGCTTGCAAAAAACTACCTTGACCGAGAGGCCTGGCGTCGATCGAGAATATGGGGATGGGTTTAGCCAATACACTCAGTCGCATACCTTGAACCCGGGCAAACCGAGCGTCCACCAGATTAGCCCCGGCCCCACTATCCAGAAGAACAGATATCCTCTCAGTTCTCGTACCCACCACCACTTCCGCCGGTACGAGAAATTGAGACGGACCTGGGGACGAAATACTTACTCCCAGATTGCCGTCCACCACACAACCTGGGATCAATAGTTTTCCGGCGACTTCTCACTCTGCAAAGGACGGGATGGACACCCCCCAATAAAATGTCCCTTTCTCCCGCAGAAGAAACACCTTCCTGTCTTGCGGCGCACTGCCGATCCCCTCCCTTGGAGTGATGTCCTCCTAACTGCATATGCTCCTCTGGACTGACCAGGGGAACCTCCATATAAGGGGACCTAGTAGAAGGTGGAGTCATCACAGGGGGCGGAGTTACCCCACACCTCTCCCGAAGCCGTCTGTCGATGCGAATAGCAAGGACCATAGCGGCTTCCAGTGACGTGGGAGGGTCATACTGTGCCAGCACATCCTTTAATTTGTCAGATAAACCTTGACAAAACTGGCTCCTAAGAGCCGGGTCATTCCACTGGGTGTCCGTGGCCCACCTACGGAACTCCGAACAGAATTCCTCCGCCGGACGATCTCCCTGCTGTATCCTACGTAACTTAGATTCAGCAAGGGAGACCTGATCCGGGTCATCATATACAAGACCCAGAGCTGCGAAAAACCTATCCACTGACTGGAGAGCCGGAGAGCCCGGGGGAAGCGAGAACGCCCATGATTGGGGGTCCCCTTGTAGGAGCGAGATGAAAATTCCCACCCTTTGATCTTCACTCCCCGATGACCGAGGTCGCAGCCGAAAGTACAATTTACATGCCTCCCGGAAAGCAAAAAACTTGTCCCGCCCTCCAGTGAACCTGTCAGGGAGGCTACTTTAGGTTCAGGTCCGGCTTGCTCCAGGGGTACAAAACCTTGGACTTAACGTCCGCCAGCTCCATGGACAAACTCTGCAACTGCCGAGCTAGACTGGCTACTGGATCCATGGCGGCTGGAGAGAATCTTTAGTAGGGTCGGTGAAAATGTCACGCTGTCACTGTATACAGGAGGTCCGGGGTCTATGCTGACCCTAAGCTGGGGCCCTGACTAATCCCTCTACCTGGAGGTACTGTTGATGGTACAGAGGTCCAGGCCGCCAGCGTAACCCTATCTCCTGTGAATCCCTGACCCTCAGTAATCTAGTCCTGAGAAGGACCCTGATCACCACCACAGGGGACGGGAAGGTAAATGCCTACACACAGTATAAGACGAACGAGACAGTACAAGGGGTAAACCAAAAGACCACCTTGCATACAAAACTCACTCTACAACTACAGAGGGAACACCAACGGGTAAGGAGATAAATAATAAAGCGAGGAGGGGAAAAAACCACACCAGGTACTCTTCACTTCAGACTTCACAATACCACGATCCGCTCTGCTGGTCTGCATGAATGCTTTCACCGACACTTCCCTAGCAGACTGGCAGGTATTTGAAGGAATCCCATTACTGCAGCATTAACTGCAGCTGGGCGAGGCTGGGCCTCGTCTAGCACAGAGAGAGGGAGAATTAACTCCCTCACTGCCGAAAAACACCAAGCACCAAAAACTCAGCTGTGAGAAGTCAGGTTGTGTAATCGCGACATCTTCGTGGCGACACACCCGTGACAAATCCCCCATCAATCACATTCAGAGTAGAACCACAATCGACAAATACCCGAAATTCCATTAATTCTTATGAGCAGCAGTAGAGGCAGAAAGAAAGACACCCTTAGTGTTTAAACAGGCTATACGGGCGAAACTGACCTCTTTTTTTTTTCTTTGTTCATACGAAGCACACAGTTCTTAATGAAATGGTTAGATTTGCCGCAATAAAAGCACAAACCTTCAGAAAACCTGCGGTCTTTTTCCTGAGAGCGGGGTGCCATCGCTCCAATCTCCATCGGCTCTCCAATGTCAGTACAGACCCTCTCAAGACTTGGAGCTGACATGGCAGAGGATTTACTCTCATTAACCCTTGCACGCAGTCTCCTATCCACCCGTATAGCTAATTGCATAGCCTCCTGCAAGTTACCAGGTATGGAATAAGCAATCAGCAAATCTTTAACCCTTTCCCCTAGCCCTGCAAGAAACAAACTTTTCAAAGCTGAATTGTTCCACCCAACTGAGTAGACCACCGTCGGAAGTGAGTACAATATTTTTCCACATTACCTGATCCCTGCCACAAACGTCTCAATTCTGTCTCAGCTGATGAGACACGATCAGGATCATCATACAATAACCCCAAAGCAGAAAAAAAACTATCCACTGATCTAAAGCATGGATCATTAGGTTGCAGAGAAAAGGCCCATTCCTGAGGTTCTTTGCGCAAAAGTGACATTATGAACCCTATGCGCTGCGATTCATCACCAGAGGATCTGGGTCTCAAATGAAAATACAACAAGCAAGCATTTTTAAAAGAAAAAAAATCTTGTTGTCAGGGCCGGCTCCAGGTTTTTATGGGCCCCGGGCTAAAGAGTCTCAGTGGGCCCCTTTAACACAGACCACGATTCATGATGCACAGATACTGCAGAGAAATATAGGTATAGTACAACGCCAAACACTTCTCTTCTTCCATTACAAATGACTGATATCTATTGTAAATTGTACAATAGCTCAAAAAACGCCAAATCCTCACAGCGCACAGTACAGATTGGACAGTACAGTCCTCCATACAATATTATGGGCACCACATAGTCTCCCCCTCATCACCCATATAATACCCCATGCAGGATGTCACCCCTCCATCCCCCATATATTGCTCCATACAGAATATTGGACCCAATATAATGCTCCATACAGGATACTGGACCCAATATAATGCTCCATACAGGATAGTGGTCCCCATATAAAGCTCCATACAAAATATGGAGCTCTCCTCTGCGCTGTGCTGCGTTCTGCACTGTTACGGCTCAGGAAAGGGCGCCGTGGAAAGACTCCCATCATCATCATTGCGTGCCCATTATCATCATCATTGCCTGCCCATTATCATCATCGCCTCCCCATCATCATCATTGCCTGCCCATCATCATCAATGCCTGCCCATCATCATCATTGCCTCCCCATCATCATCATCTCCTCCCCATCATCATCATTGCCTCCCTATAATCATCATTGCCTCCCCATCAATATCATTGCCTGCCCATCATCATCACTGTGTGCCCATCATCATCAATGCCTGCCATAATCATCATTGCCTCCCCATCATCATCACTGCCTGCCCATCATCATCACTGCCTGCCCATCATCATCAATGCCTGCCCATCATCATCATTGCCTCCCTATCAATATCATTGCCTGCCCATCATCATCAATGCCTGCCATAATCATCATTGCCTCCCCATCATCATCACTGCCTGCCCATCATCATCACTGCCTGCCCATCATCATCAATGCCTGCCCATCATCATCAATGCCTGCCCATAATCATCATTGCCTCCCCATCAATATCATTGCCTGCCCTTCATCATCAATGCCTGCCCATCATCATCAATCATCATTGCCTCCCAATCATTATCATCACTGCCCTCCCCCCACCACCATCACACATACAGCAGACACACACACACACAAAGCACCGCACTACATACACACACACTGATACACACAGAGACATATACAAACATCTCACCTGTCCGGCGTCCGCGCGCTCACTGCCACAGCCGGCCGCTGAATGATTGAATGATGACGTCATTCAGCGGCGCTGCTGTGAGAGGAAGCGCCGGCATCCTGCAGGCGCCCCCTGGAGCCCGGAGCTGCGGCAGCGGAGGCACGGGGAGAGGGTGAGTATTGCGCCTGCTGCTGCCGGGGCCCTGAGCAAGGGGGGGGGACCCAGTGGCGGCGCTGACACCGCTAACGAACGCCGGGGTGCCAGACGGCGAGTGGGCCCCCCCGCCTGCTCAGGGCCCCGGCACTTGCCCGGGTGTGCCGGGTGCTGACGCCGGCCCTGCTTGTTGTTCACCAAAAAATAAATCAGGCAAATGTACCTTTGGCTCCACAAAATGTGCTCCAGAACAGCTACTCACGTGTTGCTGGAGCTCGGCCACCTCCAGAGAGAGTCCCTGCAGGCGTTGAGCCAAGTCCTGAACCGACACCATGATGGAAACTGGAAATCTTTCCTTAGAGATATTTTTGGGCTGGACTTACTGTTATGTTCTGCTACAAGCACTAAGGAAGGAAGGGATATCTGTCCCTACGATAGAGCTAAGCTAGATCCCTACGATGTAACGGGGAACCTGATCCTGAGATCAGACCCGCTAAAGTCCTCAGCTAGTCTGTACGAAGACCTATAGATGCGAGGGAGGGATCCCTACAAGAACTAGGGACTGGGATAAAAGATGGACACCTCCTAACAGAAGTTGTAGCGGTAAAAGACAAACAAACAACATAGAACATAGAGGTCCGAAGACCAAGCAAAACTAATTGAGTAAGGTAACAAAGCACCTGGCTAGCTTAAGTGTAGAAATTACAATGAAGTCCAGCAAAGCCAAAAGGGCGGAGCAGGATTAAATAGGCAAAAAAAGTCATGTGACCAGCAAGATAGAAAAAACCTAACAGGAGAGTTCTAACAGACACCACTTAGAACTTGATGAACCTGTTGCTACCACATTGCGGGATTACCAAGATCACCCACTGAGGACTACAGTGGAAGTTATCCAAATGTGGGATAACTTTGCTGCTTAGTTTATTTCTGATATTGGACGTGTGACATGGCAAGACGAAATGGTTTTAATCCGCTTATAAATGTACCTGTATTGTTTGCTGACTTTAATAATAATAACACCTTCACTGTAACACCCGTTATACAATACACACATGTGTGCGTTTTCAAATAAAGAAATAAACACAGTGATTGTGAAAAAAAAACTAATTTTTATTAACAAAAATAAGCAAATTTTAATTTAACAAAAATAGAAAACAATAAATAAAAAAAATGGGGGTTTAGGATCGGGGTCGGTTTGAGGGTGTGACATTGTGGACCTGGGGGGTGTCAGGCAGGGATGATTGGGTAGGAGTGGGTGAGGTAGTGGTTTCAGGGGAAGTGGCAGCAAAATGGAGGATTGGGTCATTGGAGAAGAAAACACATTAGGAGTGGAATACAAATTGGAAGGGATAGAAGGTATAGACAAACTGGAAGGAAGAGACACAAGGGAAGGTGTACACAGATTTGATAATAGAGACACATTGGGAGGGGAGGGTGGAGGTGGAGGGAAATTGTTTTTTAAACATTTTTCCTTGTTTTTGTTTTTGGTGCTGAGTGGGCCCATTTTTTATGTTCCCTCGGCATTTTTTGTTTTCCATAGGTGCTGCACTTGGCGGCGTGATGGGTGCTGCATGGTGCAGGGGTGCTGCACTTGGCTACATGGTGGATGCTGCAAGCTGGAGGGGTGATACACTCGGCTGCCTGGTGGGTGCTGCAAGCTGAAGGGGTGCTGCATTCGGCTGCGTGGTGGGTGCTGCAAGATGGAGGGGTGCGGCACTCTGCTGCGTGGTGGATGCTGCAAGCTGGAGGGGTGCTGCACTCGGCTGCGTGGTGTAGCTGGGACCTGTAGGAGGATAGTTGTGCAGGCCTTGCTGCCATGTAGGAAACAAACTGTGGCAGCTGGTGAAATCTTGACTGCAGTTGGGACTGCTGCATGGCCTCGCTGTAAGCAGCCTGACAGGCCTTCATTACATGCAGCTGGAGGTCAGGCGGCAGGTTTCCGACACGCCCCGCTCTATTGCGGAAAAAAAAAAGTTTCGCCAGTCTCTGAAGGTCGGCTTCCAGACGTTCAAGGCGTTTGTGGACTTCCTGGAAAAGTCTGTTCACCTGAGTGAACCCACTTTCCAGTCTTTCCACAACCGCCCTCATCCCATCCTGGAAGATCGGGCTTAAATGAATAAACTCGTGCATGATTGACCTCTCCCAAGCCCTCTGCTGATGGCGAGAAGACCCAACAAAACCAGTGGCAGAGGGCTGGGAGAGGGGAAAACCTTATGGACCGGCTACCTCTTCCCCAGCCTGTGAAGCTTGCCTGGTTGCTGCATCGCTGGTGTAAGATTGGGACTGTTCGCTAGCTGTTTGATTCAGGGCTGCTCCAACTGAGGGCGATCCAGGTTGTATGGTGCTGCTCCAGGTTCTGTGTGGAAAATAAATAAAAAGCATTACTAAAAAAATATAAAATAGTTTAGATAATAGTATCAAAAGACACTCATGCTCGCTGAGCAACCACAGGCCTCAGAAAAGACAGCAGACGATGGTATTTATATTTTAACCCCTCTCTGACATCAGACGTATTATCCCGTCCATGAAACCCGTGCCAATCTGACCATGGACGGGATAGTACGTCATAGGCGATCAGCTGCGCTCCCGGGGGGAGCGCAGCTAATCGCCACCGGGTGTCAGCTGATTATCACAGCTGACACCCGTGACCGTGTGTCAGGAGTGGTCACGGACCGCTCCCGGCACATTAACCCCTGGCACACCGCGATCAAACATGATCGCGTGTGTACCGGGGGCACAGGGGAGCATCGCGCAGGGAGGGGGCTCCCTGCGCGCCCCCGAGACCCTCAGACCAGCGTGATGTGATCGCGCTGTTCTGAGGGCTTCCTCCCTCCCAGGACCCGGATCCAAGATAGCCGCCGGGTCCTGCAGGGAGGCGGCTTCCTCAGTGCCTGCTGAGAGCAGGCACTGAGAAGCCTGCAGCTATGCCTGTGCAATCGCTGGTGTGACAGAGTGCTGTACACACTGTCACACCAGCGATCTGCTAAAATACTGTGATGTCCCACCCTGGGACAAAGTAAAAAAGTTAAAAAAAGTAAAAAGAAACATGTTTTAAAAAAAATTCCAGAATAAATAAAAAAAAAAAAAAATATTCCCAATAAATTCATTTCTTCCAGTAAATAAAAAAAACTAAACAATAAAAGTGCACATATTTGGTATCGCCGCGTCCGTAACGACCCCCCCTATAAAACTGTCCCACCAGTTAACCCCTTTAGTGAACCCCTTAAAAAAAAAAAAAAAAGCAAAAAAACAATGCTTTATCATCATACCGCCGAACAAAAAGTGGAATAACACGCGATCAAAAAGACCGATATAAATGAACATGGTACCGCTGAAAACGTCATCTTGTCCCGCAAAAAACAAGCCGCTATACAGCATCATCAGCGAAAAAATAAAAAAGTTATAGCTCGCAGAATAAAGCGATGCAAAAATAATAATTTTTTATATAAAATTGTTTTTATTCTATAAAAGCGCCAAAACATAAAAAAATGATATAAATGAGGTATCGCCATAATCGTACTAACCCGAAGAATAAAACTGCTTTATCAATTTTACCACACGTGGAACGGTATAAACGCTTCCCCCAAAAGAAATTCATGAATTGCTGATTTTTGTTCATTCTAACAAAAAATAAGACCACACATGACTCTGTGGGCCAAATTATGCAAAAATTATAGCTCTCAATATGTGGTGATGCAAAAAACTATTTTTTGCAATAAAAAGCGTCTTTTAGCGTGACAGCTGCCAATCATAAAAACCCGCTATAAATAGTAAATAAAAACCCCCTTTATCACCCCCTTAGGGAAAAATAATAAAATTAAAAAAATGTTTT
The DNA here is from genome assembly GCA_033576555.1 of Oophaga sylvatica. Taxonomy (NCBI): domain Eukaryota; kingdom Metazoa; phylum Chordata; class Amphibia; order Anura; family Dendrobatidae; genus Oophaga; species Oophaga sylvatica. The sequence continues at coordinate 66,131,292 of JARQOD010000004.1, read as the reverse complement.
TATTTCCATTTTCCCGTTAGGGTTAGGGTTGCCGCTAAAGTTAGGGTTAGGGTTGCCGCTAACGTTAGGATTAGGGTTAGGGTTGGGATTAGGGTGCTCCTTCACTTCTGAGCTCTGCCATGCGCCCAAACAGTAGTTTACCCCCACATATGGGGTATCAGCGTACTCTAGACCCCAAGAGTTATTGTGCAATTTGTCCTATTTCTTCTGTTACCCTTTGGAAAATAAAAAACTGGGGGCGAAAATATCATTTTTGTAAAAAAAAAATGATTTTTTTGTTTTTACGGCTGTACACGCTCACCACACAATTAGATAAGTTCTCAGGACAAATTGGACAACAACTTTTGGGGTCCAATTTCTCCTGTTACCCTTGTGAAAATAAAATATTGGGGGCGAAAAAATAATTTTCGTAAAAAAAAAAGATTTTTTTTTTTTTACAGCTGTGCGTTATAAACTTCTGTGAAGCACTTCGGGGTTGAAAGTGCTCACCAAACATTTAGATAAGTTCCTTGTGGGGTCTATTTTCCAAAATGGGGTCACTTGTGGGGGGTTTCCACTGTTTAGGCGCATCAGGGGCTCTCCAAATGCGACATGACGCCCCCAGACCATTCCATCAAAGTCTGCAATCCAAAACGTCACTACTTCCCTTCCGAGCCCTGACGTGCGCCCATACAGTAGTTTTCTCCCACATATTGGGTATCAGCGTACTCAGGACAAATTGGACAACAACTTCTGGGGTCCAATTTCTCCTGTTACCCTTGTGAAAATAAAATATTGGGGGCGAAAAAATGGGGTATTATCAGGATGAGGAGTTTTTGCAGATTGGGAATAGATGGTGACGGTTCTGAAAATGTGAAAAGTGAAATGTGTTTTTCTTGCAATCTCTGCAACTGAGTCCTGGCTGGAAAAAGTTGTCATGTCATTCTGGGCCAGATGGAAAAGATGTGAAGAGTGAACGATTCCATCAGAAAGAACGTCGTCAGCGGTAAGTCATCATCTATAACTGTGCTGTAATCACTTATATGTTCTGTAGGACTGATATTTACCACTGACCATATGGCGGTAATATCATTGTTGGTCTTTATATAGAGATTATTTTCAGTAACAGCGCAGTCATCTCATACATCCAGTGGCGTACCGCCAATGGATGAAGCAGGCCATGCGACTGCTATGGGGCCCTGAGTGGGAGGGGGCCCGCCAGTGTCGGACCACAATGGCTGAGCTAGGGGAGGTGCCGGGGCCTGGAGGTGGAGGGGGGG
>JARQOD010000004.1:66087202-66129933 GCA_033576555.1 Oophaga sylvatica | reverse complement strand
GGGGGGCACTAGGCAACTGGCGCCTGTATGCCAGCAGGTGCCAGGGCCCACCAGATGCCAGGGCCCACCGGAGAATCTTCCAGTTCTCCAGTGGGCCAGTCCGACCCTGCTTATTATGTACCATCCTCTCTAGTTATACTGTACAGCTCTAGCAAAAATTAAGAGACCCTGCAAAATTTTCAGTTTGTCTGATTTTTCTCTTGAAAGGTATATTTTTGAGTAAAATGTACATTTCTCTTTTATTCTATAAACTACTGACAACATGTCTCCGAATTTCCAAGCAATAAATTTTGTATTTATTTTCAGAAAATGAGAAATGGTCAAAATATCAAAAAATGCGGTGCTTGTAGACCTCAAATAATGCTAAGAAAACAAGTTCATAATCATTTAGAAACAACAATACTAATGTTTTAACTCAGGAAGATTTCAGAAATCAATATTTTGTGGAATAACCATGATTTTTAATGACAGCTTTCATGCGTCTTGGCATGCTTTCCACCAGTCTTTCACAATGCTTTTGCCACTCCTGGTACAAAAATTTAAGCAGTTCTTTGTTTGAAGGCTTGTGACTATCCATCTTCCTCTTGATTTCATTTCAGAGATTTTCAATGAGGTTCAGGTCTGGAGATTGTGCTGGCCATGACAGGAATTTGATCTGGTGGTCCTTCATACACACATTGATTGATCTGGCTGTGTGGCATGGCGCATTGTCCTGCTGGAAAAACATTGCCTGAGCAGAAGGAATCAACTGTTTTTCCAGGTTAACCTTGTACGCGGCTTGATTCATACTTCCTTCGCAAAGATTAACCTGCCCAATTCCAGCCTTACTGAAGCATCCCCAGATCATCACCGATCCTCCACCAAATTTCACAGGAGGTGCAAGAGACTGTGGTTTGAACACCTCTCCAGGTCTCCGTCTAACCATTAGGTGTTGGGCGAAGCTGAAAATTAGACTCATCATAGAAGATTACCTTACTCCAATCCTCTATTGTCCAATCCTTATAGTCTTTGGCAAACTCCAGCCTGGCTCTCCTTTGCTTCTCATTGATGAAAGGCTTTTTTCTAGCTTTACATGACTTGAGCCCTGCCTCTAGGAGCCTGTTATGAACTGTTCTTGCCATGCACTTCAGCCCAGCTGCCATTTGCCATTCCTTTTGTAGTTCACTTGATGTCATCCTGCGGTTGCTGAGTGACATTCGAAGAAGATGATGGTCATCCCAGTCAGTGGAGAGTCATTTTCGCCCTCTGCCGGTCTGTAGCCTTGTTACCTCAATGTCTGCTGCATCACCTTGTTGTAATGGAATGTCGTCTTAGAAATTTTAAGGATGGAGGAAACATGACTGTATCCCTTTGCTAGTAAAGCCAGAATTGAGCCCTTCTTTTCCTCACTCAAGACTTTTCTTTTCCACTCCTTTGGCTTGTTTAAAAGTTATTTTTCATTCCTATTACATTTGGGATATTACTAGCACTTGTTTTGCCATCCGGATTGTCCTATTGCAAGAGGATTGTGAACACCACAGCAGGGTTTTTAATACTTTCCTTCATTAAATAAGATTTGGTTCAGGTGATCACCTAATCAGAAGCACATTAAGTAGAATGAGATGTACTCTGGTTGGAATTCAACTGACACTGGAATGGAATGGCTGTCAGACATGTAGAGAAGCTGATCTTTATAAAACAATGCAGTGGTCTCTTAATTTTTGCCAGAGCTGTATATGATGCCGTCCCTTATTATATAGCTTCCTCTCCTGTTATGTACAGTGCTGTCTCTTGCATAGTGTATTCTTGTTATTTTTGTTACTCACAGCGCACTCTTTTATTTCATAGTCCCCTCTCTTGTTAGATATAAAATGACTGCTGATGGAGGAGCGGTTGACCAGACTACCAGTCCATCAGCTCCTCCACTAGAAAAGAAGCTTTCACAGGCTCCATGAGCCATTATTGCATTATACAGCTAACAAGACAGGATGGTATGTAATAAAAACAGGGCTCTATATAATCCAATATGTAAGGGACAGTGCTGAATATAACAAGAGAGGGCACTGTATAATAAGGGACGGCATTATACATAATAAAGGAGACTATGTACAGTCATGGCCAAAAGTTTTGAGAATGACACAAATATTATATTTTCACATGATCTGCTGCCCTCTGGTTTTTATGTGTGTTTGACAGATGTTTTTTATCACAGACAGAAATATAATTGCAAACATATGAGTAACAAAAGCTTATATTGACAGTTAGAATGAGTTAATGCAGCAAGTCAATATTTGCAGTGTTGACCCTTCTTCTTCAGGACCTCTGCAATTCTCCCTGGCATGCTCTCAATCAACTTCTGGACCAAATCCTGACTGATAGCAGTCCATTCTTGCACAATCAATGCTTTCATTTTGTCAGAATTTTTAGGTTTTTGTTTGTCCATCTGTCTCTTGATGATTGACCACAAGTTCTCAATGGGATTAAGATCTGGGGAGTTTCCAGGCCATGGACCCAAAATCTCTATGTTTTGTTCCCTGAGCCATTTAGTTATCACCTTTGCTTTATGGCAAGGTGCTCCATCATGCTGGAAAAGGCATTGTTGATCGCCAAACTGCTCTTGGAGGGTTGGGAGAAGTTGCTCTTGGAGGACATTCTGGTACCATTCTTTATTCATGGCTGTGTTTTTAGGCAAGACTGTGAGAGAGCCGATTACCTTGGCTGAGAAGCAACCCCACACTTGAATGGTTTCAGGATGCTTAACAGTTGGCATGAGACAAGACTGGTGGTAGCGCTCACCTTGTCTTCTCCGAATGAGGCGTTTTCCTGATGTCCCAAACAATCGAAAAGGGGATTCATCAGAGAAAATAACTTTACCCCAGTCCTCAGCAATCCACTGCCTGTACCTTTTGCAGAATATCAGTCTGTCTATGATGTTTTTTCTGGAGAGAAGTGGCTTCTTTGCTGCCCTCCTTGAGACCAGGCCTTGCTCCAAGAGTCTCCACCTCACAGTGCGTGCAGATGCACTCACACCTGCCTGCTGCCATTCCTGAGCAAGCTCTGCACTGCTGGTAGCCCGATCCCGCAGCTGAAACACTTTTAAGAGACGGTCCTGGCGCTTGCTGGTCTTTCTTGGGGGCCCTGGAGCCTTTTTGGCAACAATGGAACCTCTCTCCTTGAAGTTCTTGATGATGCAATAGATTGTTGACTGAGGTGCAATCTTTCTAGCTGTGATACTCTTCCCTGTTAGGCCATTTTTGTGCATTGCAATGATGACTGCACCTGTTTCTTTAGAGATAACCATGGTTAACAGAAGAGAAACAATGATGCCAAGCACCAGCCTCCTTTTAACCCCTCTCTGACATTAGACGTACTATCCCGTCCATGAAACCCGTGCCAATCTGACCATGGACGGGATAGTACGTTCAGGGCGATCAGCTGCGCTCCCGGGGGGAGCGCAGCTAATCGCCGCCGGGTGTCAGCTGATTATCACAGCTGACACCCGTGACTGTGTGCACATTAACCCCTGGCACACCGCGATCAAACATGATCGCAGTGTACTGGGGGCACAGGGGAGCATCGCGCAGGGAGGGGGCTCCCTGCGCGCTCCCCTGAGACCCTCAGACCAGCGCGATGTGATCGCGCTGTTCTGAGGGCTTCCTCCCTCCCAGGACCCGGATCCAAGATGGCGCCGGGGTCCTGCAGGGAGGCGGCTTCCTCGGTGCCTGCTGAGAGCAGGCACTGAGAAGCCTGCAGCTATGCCTGTGCGATCGCTGGTGTGACAGAGTGCTGTGCACACTGTCACACCAGTGATCTGATAAAATACTGTGATGTCCCACCCTGGGACAAAGTAAAAAAGTTAAAAAATAAAAATAAACATGTTTTAAAAAAAAATCCAAAATAAAAAAAAAAAAAAAATATTCCCCAATAAATTCATTTATTCCAGAAAATAAAAGAAAACAAAACAATAAAAGTACACATATTTGGTATCGCCGCGTCCATAACGACCCCCCTATAAAACTGTCCCACTAGTTAACCCCTTTAGTGAACCCTTAAAAAAAAAAAAAAACAAAGCAAAAAATCAATGCTTTATCATCATACCGCCGAACATAAAGTGGAATAACACGCGATCAAAAAGACCGATATAAATAAACATGGTACCGCTGAAAACGATATCTTGTCCCGCAAAAAACGAGCCACCAAACAGCATCATCAGCAAAAAAATAAAAAAGTTATAGCTCGCAGAATAAAGCGATGCAAAAATAATTATTTTTTATATAAGATTGTTTTTATTCTATAAAAGCACCAAAACATGAAAAATGATATAAATGAGGAATCGCCATAATCGTACTGACCCAAAGAATAAAACTGCTTTATCAATTTTACCAAACGCGGAACGATAAAAACGCCTCCCCCAAAAGAAATTCATGAATTGCTGATTTTTGTTCATTCTAACCTCCCAAAAATCGAAATAAAAAGCGATCAAAAAATGTTACGTGCTCAAAAATGGTACCAATAAAAACGTCAACTCGTACCGCAAAAAATAAGACCTCACATGACTCTGTGAGCCAAAATATGCAAAAATTATAGCTCTCATAATGTGGCGATGCAAAAAACTATTTAGCGTGACAGCTGCCAATCATAAAAACCCACTATAAATAGTAAATCAGACCCCCTTTTATCACCCCCTTAGTTAGGGAAAAATAATAAAATAAAAAAAAATGCATTTATTTCCATTTTCCCATTAGGGTTAGGGTTGCGGCTAAAGTTAGGGTTAGGGTTGGCGCTAAAGTTAGGATTAGGGTTAGGGTTGGGATTAGGGGTGTGTTAGGGTTAGGTTTGTGGTTAGGGTTGGGACTAGGGTTAGAGGTGTGTTGGGGTTAGGGTAGGAGTTAGAATTGGGGGGTTTCCGCTGTTTAGGCACATCAGGGGCTCTCCAAATGTGACATGGCGTCTGATCTCAATTCCAGCCAATTCTGCGTTGAAAAAGTCAAACGATTCTCCTTCACTTCTGAGCTCTGCCATGCGTCCAAACAGTAGTTTATCCCCACATATGGGGTATCAGCATACTCTGGACCCCAAGAGTTATTGTGCAATTTGTCCTATTTCTTCTGTTACCCTTGGGAAAATAAAAAACTGGGGGCGAAAATATCATTTTTGAAAAAAAAAAAATGATTTTTTTGTTTTTACGGCTGTACATTATAAACTTCTGTGAAGCACTTGGGGCTTCATAGCGCTCACCACACATCTAGATAAGTTCCTTATGGGGTCTATTTTCCAAAATGGGGTCACTTGTTGGGGATTTCCACTGTTTAGGCGCATCAGGGGCTCTCCAAATGCGACATGACGCCCCCAGACCATTCCATCAAAGTCTGCAATCCAAAACGTCACTACTTCCCTTCCGAGCCCCAACGTGTACCCATACAGTAGTTTTCTCCACATATTGGGTATCAGCGTACTCAGGACAAATTGGACAACAACTTTTGGGGTCCAATTTCTCCTGTTACCCTTGTGAAAATAAAATATTGGGGCGAAAAAAAATCATTTTTGCAAAAAAAAAAAAAAGATTTTTTATTTTTATGGCTGTGCGTTATAAACTTCTGTGAAGCACTTCGGGTTCAAAGTGCTCACCACACATCTAAATAAGTTCCTTTTGGGGTCTATTTTCCAAAATGGTGTCACTTTGGGGGGTTTCCACTGTTTAGGCGCATCAGGGGCTCTCCAAATGCGACATGACGCCCCCAGACCATTCCATCAAAGTCTGCAATCCAAAACATCACTACTTCCCTTCCGAGCCCTGACGTGCGCCCATACAGTAGTTTTCTCCCACATATTGGGTATCAGCGTACTCAGGACAAATTGGACAACAACTTTTGGGGTCCAATTTCTCCTGTTACCCTTGTGAAAATAAAATATTGGGGGCGAAAAAATCATTTTTGTAAAAAAAAAAAGGATTTTTTATTTTACGGCTGTACGTTATAAACTTTAGTGAAACACCTGGGGGTTCAAAGTTCTCACCACACATCTAGATAAGTTCCTTGAGGGGTCTAGTTTCCAAAATGGTGTCATTTGTGGGGGTTTCCACTGTTTAGGCAGATCAGAAGCTCTCCAAACACGACATGGCGTCCAGCCAATTCTGCGTTGAAAAAGTCAGACGGCGCTCCTTCCCTTCCAAACTCTGCCATGCACCCAAACAGTGGTTTACTCCCACATATGGGGTATCAGCGCACTCAGGACAAATTGCACAATAACTTTTGGAGTCTTGTTACCCTTGGAAAAATAAAAATTGGGGTGAAAAGATCATTTTTGTGGAAAAAATATGATTTTTAAATTTTAAGGCTCTACGTTATAAACTTGTGTGAAGCACTTGGGGGTTCAAATTGCTCACCAAAGATCTAGATAAGTTCCTTAGGGGGTCTAGTTTCCCAAATGGGGTCATTTGTGGGGGGTTTACACTGTTTAGGCACATCAGGGGCTCTCCAATTGCAACATGGCATCCAATCTCAATTCCAGCCAATTTTGGTTGGAAAAAGTCAAATTGTGCTCCTTCCCTTCCGAGCTCTGCCGTGCCCCAAACAGTGGTTCCCCTCCACATATTGGGTATCAGCGTACTCAGGACAAATTGGACAATAACTTACGTGGTCCAATTTCTCCTGTTACCCTTGGGAAATAAAAAAATAGTGACTAAAAGATAATTTTTGTGGGAAAAAAATAGGATTTTTTATTTTCATGCCCGGGCATTATAAACTTGTGTGAAGCACTTGGGGGTTCAAAGTGCTCACCACAGATCTAGATAAGTTCCTTAGGGGGTCTAGTTTCCAAAATGGGGTCACTTGTGGGGGTTTTCCACTGTTTAGGCTCATCTGGGGCACTGCAAACGGAACATAACCCCCATCAACGTCTGCATTCCAAAACGTTACCACTTCCTTTCCAAGCCCTGCCGTGCGCCCAAAAAGTTTCCCCCCCCACATATGGGGTATCAGCGTACTCAGGACAAATTGGACAACAACTTTTGGGGTCCAATTTCCTTGGGAAAATTCAAAAATTTGGGACTAAAAAATAATTTTTGTGGAAATTTTTTTTTTTTTTTCACACCCAGGCATTATAAACTTTTGTGAAACACTTGGGGGTTCAAAGTGCTCACAACAGATCTAGATAAGTACCTTAGAGGGTCTAGTTTCCATAATGGTGTCACTTGTGGGGGTTTCCACTGTTTAGGCGCATCATAGGTTCTCCAAACGCGACATGGCCTCCAATCTGAATTCCAGCCAATTTTAGTTTGAAAAAGTCAAACAGCGCTCCTTCCCTTACAAGCTCTGTCGTGTATCCAAACAGTGGTTTTCCCCCACATATTGGGTATTGGCGTACTCAGGAGAAATTGCAAAACAACCTTATCTGTCCATTTTCTCCTTTTACCCTTGTGAAAATAAAAAAAAAGTTTGTAAAAGATCATTTTTTTGGCTAAAAAGTTAAATATTCATTTTTTCCTTCCACGTTGCTTTAGTTCCTGTGAAGCACCTGAAGGGTTAATAAACTTCTTGAATGTGGTTTTGAGTACCTTGAGGGGTGCAGTTTTTAGAATGGTGTCACTTTTGGGTATTTTCTGCCATATAGACCCCTCAAAGTGACTTCAAATGTGAGGTGGTCCCTAAAAAAAATGGCTTTGTAAATTTTGTTGTAAAAATGAGAAATCGCTGGTCAACTTTTAACCCTTATAACTTCCTAACAAAAAAAATTTTGGTTCCAAAATTGTGCTGATGTAAAGTAGACATGTGAAAAATGTTATTTCTTAACTTTTTTGTGTGATATATTTCTCTGTTTTAAAGGAATAAAAATTCAAAGTTTGAAAATTGCAAAATGTTAAAAATTTTCGCTATATTTGCGTTTTTTTCAAAAATAAACGCAAGTTATATCGAAGAAATTTTACTTCTAACGTGAAGTACAATATGTCACGAGAAAACAATCTCAGAATCGCGAAGATCCGTTGAAGCGTTCCAGAGTTATAACCTCATAAAGAGACAGTGGTCAGAATTGTAAAAATTGGCCTGGTCATTAACGTTCAAACCACCCTTGGGGGTGAAGGGTTAAAGTGTCCAGTGGTGTCATTCTTACTTAATCATGACAGATTGATCTCCAGCCATGTCCTCATCAACACCCACACCTGTGTTAATGGAGCAATCACTGAAAAGAGGTTAGCTGGTCCTTTTAAGGCAGGGATGCAATGATGTTGAAATGTGTTTTGGGGGATAAAGTTCATTTTCTAGCCAAATATTGACTTTGCAAGTAATTGCTGTTAAGCTGATCACTCTTATAACATTTGGAGTATATGCAAATTGCCATTAGAAAAAGTGAAGCAGTAGACTTTGTAAAAATTAATATTTGTGTCATTCTCAAAACTTTTGGCCATGACTGTAATACTGTATATATACATGTGTGTGGCTATATATATATATATATATATATATATATATATATATATATAAAAGGATCGTGTCCCAGACACATTACTTGCACAAGGGCCCCAAGCTGTCAGTGTCCACCCCTGGGCTGTGCTATGTCATGTGCCTTTAATTAAATGTGCGAGCTGGCTGAACTCTCTGGCTGGATTTGCATAAGGACACCACGCCTCATGGCTGACATGGCTTTCTAGCCAGAGAGAGCAGTGTATGCTGGGCCCGGCCAGAAGTAGTTGCCCATGTGAGGGCGGCTACCGGATGTTGGAGGCGGAGCATGAGGAGCTGAGGCTGTGTGGAGACGCAAGATGGTGAGTTGGGCCTGGCGGTGATTTTTTTTTTAATGTGTGCCTTTGCCACTATGCTGCCACTTCTTAGAAAATAATATGTCTGGCTGCTGCACACAATTTGGAGGGGGTAAATAGTGGCTGCACTGCTGCAGTTTGCACCTTATAGTGTTGGGGCGCTGGAGGGGAGCATTCTGCCTGCAGGCCGCTGCACACAATTTTGAGGGTGGAGGAGGGGGTTAAATAGTGGATGCAGTCTCACGCTGCAATCCATCTGAAAGGGTTAACAGGTTTACAGCGGGGACCGCTGCTAATGCTGGCAGCCTCGCTGAAAACCCCCAAATGAATGAGTTCATCTCCCGGCTCACAGGAGATGAGCTGATTAGCTGGGAAGCTGGGAACCTGACTGAGCGCCGGAGAGGTAAGAATATGGTTGCTTTGTTATTTTATTTTTATTACAAGAGAACAAGGGATTCGGAAGGAAAACCAGTACATAAAAATATGGTCAAAAACTGTGATTTATTTCATTAAAATGATTTTTAATTAATGTGTGTGTTTTTTTTAACCATTTAATACATAAGGATTAATAATGGAGAGTTGTCTAATTGACAACTCTCCATTATTAACCTGGCTTAAGGTCACCTTCCAATAGTAAGGTGGCCTTAACCTATTATTAACCCATTAGCCACTGCTACAGGGCAATGGGAATAGATGGGCTAAGTGCCAGAAAAGGCACATCTAATAATAGATGTGCCCTTTCTGGGGTGGCTGGGGACAGATGTTAGTAGCCAGGGGGGCACAAAAAATGGTCCCTCTCAGGGCTACTAATATCTGTCTTCAATCGCAGGCTTTCCCTGTCTGGTGGAGAAAATACCGCGGGAGCCCATGCATTTTTTTCAACGAATTTACACATTTAATTAACACCTACATGTATGAAATTTTGCACACATACACTCATATAATTGTTAATCAAAACCATATATCAAACTACATGAAATGAATTGGTTTACTGTATGTAAACCATGTGTCATTTCATGTCAGGTTCTGTAATGATTTTACAGAAGCCGGCAATTGAATTAGCGGCTATTATACTATGTAGAAGTGTAGTGTATGAATTATAAATATATATATATGTGTGTCACAATGACATATATATATACAGTACAGACCAAAAGTTTGGACACACCTTCTCATTCAATGATTTTTCTGTATTTTCATGACTATGAAAATTGTAGAATCACACTGAAGGCATCAAAACTATGAATTAACACGTGGAATTATACATTACACTTAACAAAAAAGTGTGAAACAACTGAAAATATGTCGTATTCTAGGATCTTCAAAGTAGCCACCTTTTGCTTTGATTACTGCTTTGCACGCAGAAAAGGTGAACGGATGGACTCTAATGCCTGGTTCCCACCGTGAAGCATGGAGGAGGAGGTGTGATGGTGTGGGGTGGCTTTGCTGGTGACACTGTTGGGGATTTATTCAAAATTGAAGGCATACTGAACCAGCATGGCTACCACAGCATCTTGCAGCAGCATGCTATTCCATCCGGTTTGCGTTTAGTTGGACCATCATTTATTTTCCAACAGGACAATGACCCCAAACACACCTCCAGGCTGTGTAAGGGCTATTTTGACCAAGAAGGAGAGTGTTGGGGTGCTACGCCAGATGTCCTGGCCTCCACAGTCACCAGACCTGAACCCAATCGAGATGGTTTGGGGTGAGCTGGACCTCTCACCGCTTCAATTTTGAATAAATCCCCAACAGTGTCACCAGCAAAGCACCCCCGCACCATCACACTACCTCCTCCATGTTTCACGGTGGGAACTAGGCATGTACTTAGAGTCCATCCGTTCACCTTTTCTGCGTGCAAAGCCATAATCAAAGCAAAAGGTGGCTACTTTGAAGAACCTAGAATATAAGACATATTTTCAGTTATTTCACACTTTTTTGTAAAGTGTAATGTATAATTCCACATGTGTTAATTCATAGTTTTGATGCCTTCAGTGTGATTCTACAATTTTCATAGTCATGAAAATACAGAAAAATGTTTGAATGAGAAGGTGTGTCCAAACTTTTGGTCTGTACTGTATATATATATATATATATATATATATATATATATATATATGTATTCTATGTGTGTATATGTGTTCTTTCTATTCTTTATTAAACCTGTCAGTGTGATTTTACAGTATAGCCAGGGATGAATTGCCGGCCTTTCTAAAGGACACTGGTGCGTATTTCTCGCAAGTCACACTGATGGTCCGTGTGTAATCCAATGTTTTCACTCACCCATAGACTTGCATTGGCGAGTCTCGGACGATATACGGTGTAAATCGCAGCATGCTGCGATTTCACTCGCACGTATAAAACGGCCGAGAAAAAATCGGATGATGGGAGCTGCCCCATAGATTAACATTGGTCCGAGTGCAATGCGATTTTTTCTCGCATTGCATTCGTCCGTATTTTTCGCTAGTGTGACTCCGGCCTTAGGGTGTGTCACCGAGTTGTAATCAAGGTTACCTGGTTAGGGGCCCATTCAGAATTTTTGCCCCCCCTGAATCAAAACAATAGATACGCCTCTGAGTGCACCTCCAGTAGGCAATCAGATGCATAAATAAACGTTACAATGCGCCTCCAGTAGGCACACCTCCCAACTTTTCAACATCAGAAAGAGGGACAAATTATGCAAATTTTGATCACTCTCCAATGTACGCCCATTTTCCATTTTTTTCTCCCCTGGCAGGAGGAAATGTCAGTGTGGCGCTGACAGTGAGGGATATTCAGCAGACGCCCAAGACTGCAGGGTGTAGACCCAAATCCGGGACATTTGTGACTAGAGATGAGCAGATGGTTTCTGGTCCAGATCAGTGGTTTTTGAATAGCCAGGACTGGCGCAACGTCATCTGTGCATCCTGATCATCTCTAGATGAGACCTAAGGATTTATTTTTTGTTCCTTCATTCACAGTCGGAGCCGTCAGAACTTTCTCATCTTTCTGTGGCTTCATTATACAAGATCAGGCTTTTTTGTGTGTTAAGACCATGTTCACACGTAGCATAAATACTGCGTTTTTGTTTTCTGCTGGTGTCTGCGCCTAACTACACAATAGCAATCTTCTCTGATTATTGCGTAATTGCTGCATACTTTTAGGCCTTTTCCTCTGATGCCTTTCTGGTGCAGATGTGAAGAAGTGTTTGTAATGTATTTTTCATAGCACATAAAATCTTTGATTCTGCACAAAAAAAGGAGCTGCTGTTTTTTTGCATGAGTTTTTTTTATGCTCCATAGAAGACAGGAAAAAATAGGACCAAAATCGCACAGTTCAGCAGCGTCTTTAGACCACAGGGGGCGCCGTTTTCATGAAATCACATCCACTTTGCTTGGGCAATGAAAACACAAAAGATTATATGTGCAGAAAAAAAAACACCGCATTTACACTACATGTCAACATGGTCTAAATGTCTACACAAAGTGGATGTGATTTCATGAAATCTCCTCCCTCGGTGCGTCTAAAGATGCTACTGAACTGTGCGGTTTTAGTGCTTTTTTTCTCTACAGGCTTCTTCTGAAAAACGTTCCATTTTTAAGTGTAGTACCATAGCTTTTCTGTACTAATAAAAAAGTGTTTCAAAGTCTGCTTCATATCTGCACCAAAATCACATCAAATAAGGGGGAAATTGCATAAAAGAAACAAAGTAAACTAATAATCAGAGAAGATTGCCACTGTATCATGTAATGAGGACACTGCAGAAAAAAGCAGCAGAAAGAACGCAGCATTTACCCACATGTGAACACGGCCTGTTACATTTGTATTCCATTTTTTATGGGTTTAATGGAGAAAATATATCAAACACACCATTGTTTTACGCCATATAACCCCTTTACCCCGAGGATGTTTTGCATGTTAATGACCGGGCCAATTTTTTTTACAGTCTGACTACTGTCCATTTATGAGGTAATAACTCTGGAATGCTTCAACGCATGTTGGCGATTCTGAGATTGTTTTTTCGTGACATATTGTACTTCACGTTAGTTGTAAAATTTTGAACTTTTGAAATAACTGAATTTTTATGGAATGTGAAAGGAAAAAATGAATATTTAACCTTTTTTCACTAAAACGTAAATTTAGACTATTTTTTTTATTTTCACAAGGGTAACAGGAAAAAATGAACACCAAAATTTATAATGCAATTTCTTCTGAACATGCCGATACCCATTAATGGGGAAAAACACTGTTTAGGTGCAAGGCAGAGCTCGGAAGAGAATGAGCGCTGTTTGACTTTTTCAATGCAAAATTGGCTGGAATTGAGATCGAACGCCATATCCCATTTGGAGAGCCCCTGATGTGCCTAAACAGTGGAATGCCCCCACAAGTGACCCCATTTTGGAAACTAGACCCCCAAAGAACTTATCTAGATGTGTAGTGAGCACTTTGAACCCCCAAGTGTTTCACTAAAGTTTATAATGTAGAGCCATGAAAATAAAAAATCATTTTTTCCCACAAAAATGATTTTTTAGCCCCCAATATTTTATTTTATTAAGGCTAACAGGAGAAATTGGACCCCAAAAGTTGTTATCCAATTTGTCCTGAGTACATTGAATCCCCATATGTGGAGAGAAAACAACTGTTTGGGCACACACCGGGGCTCGGAAGGGAAATAGTGACGTTTTGGAAGGCAGACTTTGATGGAATGGTCTGCGGGTGTCATGTTGCATTTGCAGAGCCCCTGATGTGCCTAAACAGTAGAAACCCCCCACAATTAACCCCGTTTTGGAAACTAAACCCCTCAAGGAACTTATCTAGATGTGTGGTGAATACTTTGAACTCCCAAGTGTTTCACTAAAGTTTATAATGTAGAGCCATAAAAAGAAAAAATAATTTTTTTTCCACAAAAATGATTTTTTAGCCCCCAATATTTTATTTTAAGAAGGGTAACAGGAGAAATTTGACCCCAAAAGTTGTTTTCCAATTTGTTCTGAGTTCTCTGGTACCCCATATATGGGAGAAAACTGCTGTTTGGGCACACGTCGGGGCTCAGAAAGGAAGTAGTGACGTTTTGGAATGCAGACTTTGATGGAATGGTCTGCGGGTGTCATGTTGCATTTGCAGAGCTCCTGATGTGCCTAAACAGTAGAAACCCCCCACAATTAACCCCGTTTTGGAAACTAAACCCCTCGAGGAAGTTATCTAGATGTGTGGTGAACTTGAACCCTAAGTGTTTCACTAAAGTTTATAATGTAGAGCCATGAAAAAGAATCTTTTTTTCCACAAAAATGATTTTTTAGCCCCAAATATTTTATTTTTACAAGGGTAACAGGAGAAATTGGACCCCAAAAGTTATTGTCCAATTTGTTCTGAGTACGTTGGTACCCCATATGTGGGAGAAAACTGCTGTTTTGGCACACTTCAGGGCTCAGAAGGGAAGTAGTGACATTTTGGAATGCAGACTTTGATGGAATGGTCTGCGGGCGTCATGTTGTATTTGCAGAGCCCATGATGTGCCTAAACAGTAGAAACTCCCTACAAGTGACCTCATTTTTGAAACTAGATCCACGAAAGAACTTATCTAGATGTGCCTAAACAGTGGCAATGCCCAACAAGTGCCCCTTTTTGGAACTAATCTACTGTTTCCTGTTGTGTAAATTATATAATGTAGTGGCATACGTGAGTTGTGTAGTGTTTGTCAGGTTGTCATACGTCAGTTGTGTGAGTCAGAAATGAATTTAGTAGTGCATGGAGGTGTGGTACAGTCTGAAGCATTCTTTCATACATAGACCAGGTTTATTGGGGCAGGTGTCGCATTGATAAATGGTGTCCTTGCATATTCCCCTTTTGTAACACACTCGGCACCTCTTTTGCGACTTACCTTTTTTTCCACTTTGAGGGACCTCCCCTGGGAAATGTTGACCTGGTACGATATGAGCACCTTCAGTTCCGGAAGTACTGGTGCCAAATATTAAGGCCTTGATCACTTCCTCCTGGAACTGAAGGTACGATGTATTGGTGTGCCCTGCACATCGTGACAGCAGGAAAAGCATTAGCATTGTCATCTGTACGATGTGCACGGCCAGCTTCTTGTATCACACCTTGGCCTTTCTCAA
Source organism: Oophaga sylvatica (assembly GCA_033576555.1). Lineage (NCBI taxonomy): Eukaryota > Metazoa > Chordata > Amphibia > Anura > Dendrobatidae > Oophaga > Oophaga sylvatica. Next base: position 66,115,104 of record JARQOD010000004.1, on the reverse strand, counting down.
AGCACTGTACGGGTGGAGGAGTTGATTTTTCAGTTGGGTTTGCTGACCTGTCCAGAGGTACCTCGTGCAGTGCTGATGGCGCTGCCATCACCGTGTATGGTAGTCAAGAAAAAGACATCCCTCTTGTCCTTGTACTTGACCACCAGCAGCTGGTCGCTACATTTGGCTCTGCTGTCAACCCTTCTGAGCATCTTTCCAATTAGCGTTTTCGGGAGGTCTCTTTAATTTTTGTGGACAGTACAGCAGGCTGGGGTACCTCGAGCAGAGAGGGTTTTGAATAATGGTATGCTGGTATAAAAGTTATCCACGTAGAGGTGATAACCTTTATCCAGCAGTGGGTGCACCAAATCCCACACAATTTTCCCACTCACTCCTAGGACAAGGGGGCATTCAGGGGGTCCAATCAGGGTGTCCTTCCCTTCATAAACTCTAAACCTGTGGGTGTACCCTGAGGTACTCTCACACAGCTTATAGAGTTTAATATCGTACCTGGCCCTCTTACTGGGCAGGTACTGACGGAATTTGAGTCTCCCCTTGAAATGAATTATACAAGAAGAAAAGTAAGACACAAAGCGCAATAGGGTCTTATCTCTCACATTGCACAGGGGTGACATATAGGAAAGGTACTCACCTGGTGAAGATGAGGAACAGACATATAATAATGGCAGCTGCTGCAGATCCGCAGGTCAGAGCCCGACCTGATAGAAGCATATATTCAGTAGAATAGGACGAATATCACCGCGCTGCCACAGAAATTATTCCAGGAGTAGTAAGATTCAACGTGGTTCATTCAACGCGTTTCAGGGTTCAAAGGACCCCTACATCAGGACATACCACATAAGATACATAGATCATGAATGTACAGGGTTTAAATACATGATTGCATTTAAAAAACGGCCCCAATTGATCAGATGACATGCGATGTCAGAGTTCAGGATTCTCAGAAAGTTCATATGTTTAAATCGAAATAATCAAAGAAAAATACATTGAAAATAACTTTGCAAAATTATTAACTCATTTTTGTTCACAAGCAGTAGCGTAGCTACCGGGGGGGCAGAGGGGGCGGTGGCCCGGGCCCCGCGCTCTGACGGGGCCCACCCGAGGCTACGCTACTGTAACTGTATCGGCGTGCACAGCGCACCGATACAGTTACATTCTGCGGCAGAGCAGGGAGAATCGTTCTCCCTGCTCTGCCGCCCGGCCACTATGAGGCCCCTGAGCAGGCAGTGGGGGGCCCTGTGCCAGCAGTGGGGCCCCCCCAGTGGCGTTGCTGGGGCTGGTGTCACCGGTGCGGTATAAAATGGTGTCACCCCCACCCCCAAACAATCATTTTTTAGCCATATAACAAGAAATATGTTGGAAGAAATCTAAGTTACTGCTTCTTAACCAAAAAATAAAGTTTTTTTTTTTAAGTTCAACCTTTACTGCATAAGCATTTTTGCAACAGGAGGAAAAAATATAAATAATTAAATAACACAAAATTGAACAGGAACAAATAAATAAATAATTAAATAACACAAAATTGAACAAGAACAAGTATAAGTGCACTTAAAGAACATCTCAATTAATTCAGAACTTTGCTTTTCTGGCTTTCAAAGCCGCAAAACTGTTAACTACTTCATCAAAATCAATGGTTTGCACTAATTCACTTTCAACTGACAACAGTGCAAGATCGGAAAGCCGAGATTGTGCCATTGTAGACAATCCATATGTATTAGAAGGGTCCATAGACACCAAGTAAATTGTCCCCCTTTTTTAATGGGTAGCGATTACCTATGTGTGAGGAAACCTGACAGTAAGGCTGTGTACACACTACCGCCACTACACAGCCACATACATCCCCAGCCGCATACATCCCCAGCCTCATACACATCCCCAGCCTCATACACATCCCCTAGCCTCATACGCAGCCCCCAGCCTCATATGCACCCCCAGCCTCATATACACCCCCAGCCTCATATGCATCCCCCAGCCTCATACACATCCCCCAGCCTCATATACATCCCCCAGCCTCATATACACCCCCCAGCCTCATATACATCCCCCAGCCTCATATACACCCCCAGCCGCATACATCCCCAGCCTCATATGCATCCCCCAGCCTCATATACACCCCACAGCCTCATATACATCCCCCAGCCTCATATACACCCCCAGCCTCATATACACCCCAGCCTCATATGCATCCCCCAGCCTCATACACATCCCCCAGCCTCATATACATCCCCCAGCCTCATATACACCCCCAGCCTCATATACATCCCCCAGCCTCATATACACCCCACAGCCTCATATACATCCCCAGCCTCATATACACCCCCAGCCGCATACATCCCCAGCCTCATACACATCCCCCAGCCTCATACACATCCCCAGCCTCATACGCAGCCCCCAGCCTCATATGCACCCCAGCCTCATATACACCCCCAGCCTCATATACACCCCCAGCCTCATATGCATCCCCCAGCCTCATACACATCCCCAGCCTCATATACATCCCCCAGCCTCATATACACCCCCAGCCTCATATACATCCCCAGCCTCATATACACCCCCAGCCTCATATACACCCCACAGCCTCATATACATCCCCCAGCCTCATATACATCCCCCAGCCTCATACACATCCCCAGCCTCATATACACCCCCAGCCTCATATACACCCCACAGCCTCATATACATCCCCAGCCTCATATACATCCCCAGCCTCATACACATCCCCCAGCCTCATATACATCCCCCAGCCTCATATACATCCCCAGCCTCATATACACCCCCAGCCTCATATACACCCACAGCCTCATATACATCCCCAGCCTCATATACATCCCCAGCCTCATACACATCCCCCAGCCTCATATACACCCCCCAGCCTCATATACACCCCCAGACTCATATGCATCCCCCAGCCTCATACACATCCCCAGCCTCATATACATCCCCCAGCCTCATATACACCCCCCAGCCTCATATACATCCCCAGCCTCATATACACCCCCCAGCCTCATATACACCCCCAGCCTCATATGCATCCCCCAGCCTCATATACATTCCCCAGCCTCATATACATCCCCAGCCTCATATACACCCCCAGCCTCATATGCATCCCCCAGCCTCATATACATCCCCAGCCTCATATACATCCCCCAGCCTCATATACACCACCCAGCCTCATATACACCCCCAGCCTCATATGCATCCCCAGACTCATATACACCCCCAGCCAATATACATCCCCCAGCCTCATATACACCCCAGCCTCATATACACCCCCCAGCCTCATATGCATCCCCAGCCTCATATACACCCCCCCAGCCTCATATGCATCCCCCAGCCTCATATACACCCCCAGCCTCATATACACCCCCCAGCCTCATATGCATCCCCCAGCCTCATATGCATCCCCCAGCCTCATATACATCCCCCAGCCTCATATACATCCCCGAGCTCATATACACCCCCAGCCTCATATACATCCCCCAGTCTCATATACACCCCCAGCCTCATATACATCCCCAGCTCATAACCCCCGCCTCATATACACCCCAGCCTCATATCATCCCCCAGCCTCATAGCATCCCCAGCCTCATATACATCCCCAGCCTCATATACACCCCCCAGCCTCATATACATCCCCCAGCCTCATATACACCCCCCAGCCTCATATACACCCCAGCCTCATATGCATCCCCAGCCTCATATACATTCCCCAGCCTCATATACATCCCCCAGCCTCATATACACCCCCAGCCTCATATGCATCCCCCAGCCTCATATACATCCCCCAGCCTCATATACATCCCCAGCCTCATATACACCACCCAGCCTCATATACACCCCCCAGCCTCATATGCATGCCCCAGACTCATATACACCCCCAGCCAAATATACATCCCCCAGCCTCATATACACCCCCAGCCTCATATACACCCCCAGCCTCATATGCATCCCCCAGCCTCATATACACCCCCCAGCCTCATATGCATCCCCAGCCTCATATACACCCCCCAGCCTCATATACACCCCCAGCCTCATATGCATCCCCAGCCTCATATACATCCCCAGCCTCATATACATCCCCAGCCTCATATACATCCCCAGTCTCATATACACCCCCCAGCCTCATATGCATCCCCAGCCTGATATGCATCCCCAGCCTCATATACATCCCCCAGCCTCATATACATCCCCAGCCTCATATACATCCCCAGCCTCATATACACCCCCCAGCCTCATATGCATCCCCAGCCTCATATACATCCCCAGCCTCATATACATCCCCAGCCTCATATACACCCCCAGCCTCATATGTATCCCCCAGCCTCATATACACCCCCCAGCCTCATATACACCCCCCAGCCTCATATGCATCCCCAGCCTCATATACATCCCCCAGCCTCATATACACCCCCCAGCCTCATATACAACACCCCGAGCCTCATATACATCCCCAGCTTTATACACTCCCCAGTCTCATATACATCCCCAGCTTTATACACCCTCACCTGGGGGCCTGGGCTGGGACTGGAGCGACTGAGGAGACTGTCTGGAGGGAGGCAGAGGGAGTGACGTCACGGGGAGCGCGCCGGCTCTTCACTCCTCTCCCACTGTCTGTAGCCGGCACGCTCCGCCTCCTAAGACTGCAGCAGCAAGCAATGCCTGCTGGCTGCTGCTCTGCTCTCACCAGCCGGTCTCAGCTCAGCTGATCGCGCCCGCAGCAGGAGTAGTGCGATCAGCTGAGACCGGCTGGTGGTGTGGTGTCACCCAAGCAGAGGTGTCACCCGTTGCGGCCCGCACCCCCGCACCCGGGTCGCTACGCCACTGGGCCCCCGCCCCTCATCGGAGGGTCAGGTGAATCGGCATCTAGCCAATACAGCTGACCGCATTGAGAGAGAAGGCATTAGCGCTCCTTCTCTCCCATAATCCCCCTCTCAGCGTCTTACATCGGGCGCGATGACGTCAATGCCCGGCGCCCGCTGTCAGGAGATGAGCGGGAGCAGTGAGCAGCGCAGGAGCCGGGAGCAAGAGAGGTGAGTACTGGATTTATTATTTTTGTAATGGGGGTGCATTATAATACAGAGGCTGTCTATGGGGGGCTGCATTATAATACAGAGGCTGCCTATGGGGGGCTGCATCATAATACAAAGGCTGCCTATGGGGGGCTGCATTATAATACAGAGGCTGCCTACGGGGGGCTGCATTATAATACAGAGACTCCCTATGGGGGGCTGCATTATAATACAGAGGCTGCCTATGGGGGGGCTGCATTATAATACAAAGGCTGCCTATGGGGGGCTGCATTATAATACAAAGGCTGCCTACAGGGGTTCGTTATAATACAAAGGCTGCCTATGGGGGCTCATTATAATACAAAGGCAGCCTATGGGGGGCTGCATTATAATACAGAGGCTGCCTATGGGGGGCTGCATCATAATACAAAGGCTGCATATGGGGGACTGCATTATAATACAGAGGCTGCCTATGGGGGGCTGCATTATAATACAGAGGCTGCCTATGGGGGACTGCATTATAATACAGAGGCTGCCTATGGGGGGCTGCATTATAATACAGAGGCTGTCTATGGGGGGCTGCATTATAATACAAAGGCTGCCTATGGGGGGCTGCATTATAATACAGAGGCTGTCTATGGGGGCTGCATCATAATACAAAGGCTGCCTATGGGGGGCTGCATTATAATACAGAGGCTGTCTATGGGGGATGCATTATAATACAAAGGCTGCCTATGGGGGTTCATTATAATACAAAGGCTGCCTATGGGGGGATACATTATAATACAAAGGCTGCCTATGGGGGTTCATTATAATACAAAGGCTGCTTATGGGGGCTGCATTATAATATAGAAGCTGCCTATGGGGTGCATTATAATAAGAGGCTGCTATGGGGGCTGCATTATAATATGGAGGGTGCCTATGGGGTGCATTATAATATAGAGACTGCCTATGGGAGTGCATTATAATATAGAGGCTGCCTATGGGAGTGCATTATAATATAGAGACTGCCTATGGGGGGGGCCTGCCTATTATTAAATTAGAGGGTGCCTATGGGGGTGCATTATAATATAGAGGCTGTCTTTGGGGGTGCATTATAATATAGAGGCTGCCTATGGGGGTGCATTATAATATAGAGGCTGTCTATGGGGGTGCATTATAATATAGAGGCTGTTTATGGGGGTGCATTATAATATAGAGGGTGCCTATGGGGGTGCATTATAATACAGAGGCTGCCTATGGGGGGCGCATTATACTATATTGAGGACTATCTGGTGTATTATGCTATATGGATGCTATCTAGGGGGCCATCATACAGTGTGGGGATTATAGTGGTGGGGCCATCATACAGTCAGGGCCAGAAATATTTGGACAGTGACACAATTTTCGCGAGTTGGGCTCTGCATGCCACCACATTGGATTTGAAATGAAACCTCTACAACAGAATTCAAGTGCAGATTGTAACGTTTAATTTGAAGGGTTGAACAAAAATATGTGTTAGAAAATGTAGGAATTGTACACATTTCTTTACAAACACTCCACATTTTAGGAGGTCAAAAGGACAAATAAACATAACCCAAACAAAATATTTTTATTTTCAAAATTTTGTGGCGAATCCTTTGGAGGCAATCACTGCCTTAAGTCTGGAACCCATGGACATCACCAAAATGGTTTCCTCCTTCTTAATGCTTTGCCAGGCCTTTACAGCCGCAGCCTTCAGGTCTTGCTTGTTTGTGGGTCTTTCCCTCTTAAGTCTGGATTTGAGCAAGTGAAATGCATGCTCAATTGGGTTAAGATCTGGTGACTGACTTGGCCATTGAAGAATGTTCCACTTTTTTGCACTCATGAACTCCTGTGTAGCTTTGGCTGTATGCTTGGGGTCATTATCCATCTGTACTATGAATCGCCGTCCAATCAAGTTTGCAGCATTTGGCTGAATCTGGGCTGAAAGTATATCCCGGTACACTTCAGAATTCATCCGGCTACTCTTGTCTGCTGTTATGTCATCAATAAACACAAGTGACCCAGTGCCATTGAAAGCCATGCATGGCCATGCCATCACGTTGCCTCCACCATGTTTTACAGAGGATGTGGTGTGCCTTGGATCATGTGCCGTTCCCTTTCTTCTCCAAACTTTTGGCTTCCCATCATTCTGGTACAGGTTGATCTTTGTCTCATCTGTCCATAGAATACTTTTCCAGAACTGAGCTGGCTTCTGGAGGTGTTTTTCAGCAAATTTAACTCTGGCCTGTCTATTTTTGGAATTGATGAATGGTTTGCATCTAGATGTGAACCCTTTGTATTTACTTTCATGGAGTCTTCTCTTTACTGTTGACTTAGAGACAAATACACCTACTTCACTGAGAGTGTTTTGGACTTCAGTTGATGTTGTGAACGGGTTCTTCTTCACCAAAGAAAGTATGCGGCGATCATCCACCACTGTTGTCTTCCGTGGGCTCCCAGGTCTTTTTGGATTGATGAGTTCACCAGTGCTTTCTTTCTTTCTCAGGATGTACCAAATTGTAGATTTTGCCACTTCTAATGTTGTAGCAATTTCTTGGATGGGTTTTTTTCTGTTCTTGCAGCTTAAGGATGGCTTGTTTCACCTGCATGGAGAGCTCCTGTGACCACATGTTTCCTTCACAGCAAAACCTTCCAAATGCAAACACCACACCTCAAATCAACTCCGGCCCTTTCATCTGCTTAATTGAGAATGACATAACAAAGGGATTGCCCACACCTGTCCATGAAATAGCCTTGGAGTCATTTGTCCAATTACTTTTGGTCCCTTTAAAAACAGGGTGGCACATGTTAAGGAGCTGAAACTCCTAAACCCTTCATCCAATTATAATGTGGATACCCTCAAATGAAAGCTGAAAGTCTGGACTTCAACTGCATCTGATTTGTTTTGTTTCAAATTCATTGTGGTAATGTCTAGAACCAAAATTAGATAAATGTTGTCTCTGTCCAAATATTTATGGACCTAACTGTACAATGTTGGAGCCATTAAATAGTTTGCAGATATTATGGGGTCAGCATATATCCAGTCAGGGGGCATTATACAGTGTATAGGGGAGCTGTACAGGGGGGAGACTTGGGACATTATAAAATGTAAAGTGGGCACTTATTGTTATAGGGGAACTCGGGTCACTGTGACTGTCAAAGGGGCACACACAGGGCAATATTACTTTCTAGGGGACAAAATCTGGGCTCTGTTTTCTAGGGCACTTGCACCCGGCATTACTATATTCTAGAGGGCTGCTTTAGAATTTAGAGGGCTCAGAGAGCCACACAATAGGTGCAGCAATAGGGACACATATGGCAGCAGCGACTCAGTATTGGGGTATCAGGTGCAGTAATAGGGACACATACGGCAGCAGCAGCAGCTCAGTATTGGGGTATCACGTGCAGTAATAGGGACACATACGGCAGCAGCGGCTCAGTATTGGGGTATCAGGTACAGTAATAGGGACACATACGGCAGCAGCGGCTGAGTATTGGGGTATCAGCAGGATAAGGAGTTTGTGCAGATTGAGAATAGTCCAATTGGTGACCGTGACAGTGCTGAAAATATGAGAAGTGAAATGTGTCTTTGTTGTATTCTCTGCAGCCGAGTCCTGGCTGGAGGAGTCATGTTGGTCTGGGCCAGATGGAAAAGACATGAAAAGTGAACGTTTCCATCAGAAAGAACATCAGCGGTAAGTCATTATCTGTACCTGTGCTGTAATCTATTATATGTTCTGTAGGACTGGTATTATTTACCACAGACCATATGACGGTGATATCAATATTGGTCTTTTTATATATAGATTATTTTTGGCAACAGCGCGGTCATTTGCTGAGGTTCTCTGGTTAGGGGCCCACTCAGAAGTTTCGCCTCCCCTAAACCAAAACCCTAGCTACGCCTCTGTTCATAGGTTAAGGAGAAAAAAAGAAAAAATCAACCAAAAAAAGAACTAAAGATAAAGAAAAACAAATCCAGATCTCCCTCAAAAGGAAGAGGTGGACCAGAACTCACATAAACAAGGCATTCTCCTTTAGGGGCGACCACATTAAATGCACACCACTGTGACAGCTGATGTAAAATGTTGAATCATCAATTATAATGAATTAAAAACCGGCTTTTATTCTTAATAAAGAAATTTAAAACAAAAAAATGGATTATGCTTAATTATTAAAAGGATTGTTTCATGCTAGCAGAATTTCTTTATAATCCCAACCCGAGATCAGGGCCGCCATCAGGGCATGACAACCTTTACTCATGTATGGGGCCCGGTGATTAGGGGGGCCCGCCGCTCGAGCACGCCGGTCTGCGCTCGGGGGCCCCCAACATTTTGAGGCTCCCCATGCTCCCCAAGGGGCCCCCAGGTAGCGGCGCATCACGCAGCCGCTATGGGGGCCCCTGTAAGGCAGGGGGGCCCGCCTGCCCCCAGTGCCGACTCGACTCCCCCCGCCCCGCTGCTTTGAACTATACCGGCGTCTGCCGGTACAGTTCAAAGCGATGATGGAGGAGAGAGTGTCAGCTGACGCTCCCTCTCCCATCATTCCCCGCTCTGTCTCTGACACAGCAGGTGCACGATGACATCATCGCGCACTCACTGTGCACCAGGCAGAGCAGGAGACAGGAGCCAAGAGCAGCGCGGGCACGAGGAAAGGTGAGGAGTGTTTTTTTTTTTTTTTCAATATGTCAGTGAGTACTGAGCTGTGGCTGTGGGGCCATTCCTGGGGGGCGAGGCTGAGGGGTGAGATGAGGACTGTGTTATATGGGGCGTACTATACACTATTTGGGCAGAGCTGTATACTATGTGGGCAGAGCTGTATACTATGTGGGCAGAGCTGTATACTATGTGGGCAGAACTGTATACTATGTGGGCAGAGCTATATGCTATGTGGGCAGCGCTGTATACTATGTGGGCAGCGCTGTATACTATGTGGGCAGAACTGTATACTATGTGGGCAGAGCTATATGCTATGTGGGCAGCGCTGTATACTATGTGGGCAGCGCTCTATACTATGTGGGCAGCGCTGTATACTATGTGGGCAGAGCTGTATACTATGTGGGCAGAGCTGTATACTATGTGGGCAGAGCTGTATACTATGTGGGCAGCGCTGTATACTATGTGGGCAGCGCTGTATACTATGTGGGCAGTGCTCTATACTATGTGGGCAGTGCTGTATACTATGTGGGCAGAGCTATATGCTATGTGGGCAGAGCTGTATACTATGTGGGCAGAGCTGTATACTATGTGGGCAGCGCTGTATACTATGTGGGCAGCGCTGTATACTATGTGGGCAGTGCTCTATACTATGTGGGCAGCGCTGTATACTATGTGGGCAGAGCTGTATACTATGTGGGCAGAGCTGTATACTATGTGGGCAGAGCTGTATACTATGTGGGCAGAGCTGTATACTATGTGGGCAGTGCTGTATACTAAGTGGGCAGAGCAGTACGCTATTTGGGCAGAGCTGTATACTATGTGGGCAGAGCTGTATACTATGTGGGCAGTGCTGTATACTATGTGGGCAGAGCTGTATGCTATGTGGGCAGAGCTGTATACTATGTGGGCAGAGCTGTATACTATGTGGGCAGAGCTGTATACTATGTGGGCAGCGCTGTATACTATGTGGGCAGAGCTGTATACTATGTGGGCAGAGCTGTATACTATGTGGGCAGAGCTGTATACTATTTGAGCAGAGCTGTATACTATGTGGGCAGCGCTGTATACTATGTGGGCAGAGCTGTATACTATGTGGGCAGCGCTGTATACTATGTGGGCAGCGCTCTATACTATGTGGGCAGTGCTCTATACTATGTTGGCAGAGCTGTATACTATGTGGACAGAGCTGTATACTATGTGGGCAGAGCTGTATACTATGTGGGCAGAGCTGTATACTATGTGGGCAGCGCTGTATACTATTTTGGCAGAGCTGTATACTATTTGGGCAGAGTTGTATACTATTTGGACAGAGCTGTATACTATGTGGGCCACGCTGTACACTATGTGGGCCCTGCTATATACTATGTGAGCCCTGCCGTATACTATGTGGGCCCTGCTGTACAATGTGGGCCCTGCTACTATATACTATGTGGGCCACGCTGTCCACTATGTGGGCCAGCCACGCTCTACACTATGTTAGTCACGCTGTACACTATGTGGGCCACGCTGTACACTATGTGGGCCCTGCTTTTATACTATGTGGGCCCTGCCGTATACTATGTGGGCCCTGCTGTACAATGTGGGCCCTGCTATATACTATGTGGGCCCTGCTATATACTTTGTGGGCCCTGCTATATACTATGTGGGCCACGCTGTACACTATGTGGGCCACGCTATATACTATGTGGGCCCTGCTGTATACTATGTGGGCCCTGCTGTATACTATGTGGGCCCTGCTGTATACTATGTGGGTCCTGCTGTATACTATGTGGGCCGCGCTATGTACTATGTGGGCCGCGCTATATACTATGTTGGCTGTGTTATATACTATTGGGAGATATATTATATTTTATAGGGTGGCTGTGTAATATACTATGGGGGGCTACGTTATATTCCTTTGGGGAGGCGGGCTGTATGATATTCTATTCGGGGATACATTATATTCTATGAGGGGCTGTATTATATTTATTATATTCTATGAGGCGTGATTGCATCATACTCTTATGAGGGGGCTACATTATACTGTATGAGGTGGCTTCATTGTATTCTATGGGGGGCTAGATTATATTGCATGGGGGCTTCATTATACTTTATGAGGGAACTACATTACATTCTATGGGGGTTGCATTATACTATAGGAGGAGGGCTACATTGTATTTTATGAAGAAGTTACATTATACTATATAAGGGGGCTCAATTATATTCTATGGGGGATTTACATTATACTCTGTGGGGTGGTTGCATTATACTCTGGGGTGGTTGCATTATGCTCTGTGGGGTGGCTGCATTATGCTCTGTGGGGTGGCTGCATTATGCTCTATAGGGTGACTGCATTATACAATATGTGGGCTGCATTATACTGTATCGAGGACTATGGGGAATACATTATACCATATGAAGAACTATGGGGTGCATTATACTATGGGAAGTGAATTGTACTACATGGATGACTATGGCGGTGCATTATACTATATGGAGCACTATGAGGAGTGTATTATACTATATGAATGACTGAGTGTATTTTAATATATGGAGGGCTATTAGGAGTGTATTATACTATATGGAGTACTATGGATGCATTATATTATATGGAGGACTATGGGGTGTGCACTTTACAATATGGAGGACTGTGGTGCACATTATAATATATGGAGGACTATGGGGTGTATTATACTAAACAAGCAAAATGCTGCATATTCATCGAGTGATTAGTGTTAATGTGTCATTGGTGAGGGCATGGTGCAGAAGTGAAGGTTTTCCATGAAAGGGCCGAGGGATTTTGGAAGGTTTGCGTGGTGGAGGAGGAGCTAGGGTGGATGCGGAACTGGGGGTTGGAGGCCATAAATTTTGCCAGTATGGGGCCCCGAAATTCCTAGTGGCAGCCCTGCCTGAGATTATAAATGAAGGGAATCACAGATTGAAGAAAATTATGACTATTTGCTGTCGAGACTTCAGCACAACAGAGACCCACGGAGACAGCATGAACAGACAAACTCAGACCACGCCAGAACGTATACCTGTCCGGGAGTAGAAGACACAAGTAAAGATATAAAAAAATGACCATTTGTGGTCGGGACTCCAGAGTAGCGGAGACCCGCAGGAGCAGCACAAACAGATGGAACAGGATCAACACCAGAACGAGAACCTGTTTAGGATGAAAGCATCCATTCTTTTTTGGAAAAATTGTTGGAATAAATTAAAAACAGCACATCTAAATTTTGTTTAATAACTTATAAGTGTCGTTGATATAGTATTTGTACTTGTCAACCAAGTATATATGTACTAGATGGTGGCCCAATTCTAACGCATCAGGTATTTTAGAATGGGTATATGTGGAGGCTGCTGCTGTTGGGGTATATGTGGAGGCTGCTGTTGCTGGGGTATATGTGGAGGCTGCTGCTGCTGGGGTATATGTGGAGGCTGCTGCTGATGGGGTATATATGGAGGCTGCTGTTGCTGGGGTATATGTGGAGGCTGCTGCTGCTGGGGTATATGTGGAGACTACTGCTACTGGGGTATAAAGAGGCTGCTGCTGTGGGGTATATGTGGAGACTGCTGCTGGGGTATTTAGAGCAGTGGTCCCCAACCTTTTTTGCACCAGGGACCGGCTTCAAGCAAGACCATTCTTCCATGGCCCGGCAGGGCGGGGATGGAGGTGGGGTAGGGGCGGGGCTTTTGTCATATGGGGGCGGGGCTATGGACAGAGTTGTAGTATGTATAGCAAGATGGTCCCTGACATATAATCCCCCCATGTATAGCATGATGGCCCCACACATATAATCCCCCCCCATGTATAGTATGATGGCCCCACAAAGTACTGATTGATATATATACTGTATATACTCGAGTATAAGCTGACCCAAGTATAAGCCGAGGCACCTAATTTTGCCACGGAAAACTGGGTAAGCTTATTGACTCGAGTATAAGCCGGGTATGCATTGTCCCCTCATTCCTATCCCGGTATGTCTGGCTCCCCCATCCTGTCCAGCTCCTTGTGGCTCCGACTGCTGTATGCATGGCTCCCCTGTTGCATCCTGTATGCATGGCTCCGCTCTCACTCTCCCATCCTTGTATTCATGGCTCCACTCCCACCCTCCCATCCTTGTATACATGGCTCCTGTTCCCATCACCTTGTATACATGGCTCCCCTGTCCAATCCTGTATGCATCGCTCCGCTCCCACCCTCCCATCCTTGTATACATGGCTCCCCTGTCCCATCCTGTATTCATGGCTCCGCTCCCCCCTCTCATCCTTGTATGCATGGCTCTGCTCCCACCCTCCCCTCCTTGTATGCATGGCTATGCTCCTCCCTCCCATCCCCATATGCATGGCTCTGCTCCCACCCTCCCATCCTTGTATGCATGGCTCTGCTCCCACCCTCCCATCCTTGTATGCATGGCTCTGCTCCCCTCTCCCTTCCTTGTATGCATGGCTCCGCTCCCTCCCATCCTTGTATGCATGGCTCCCCTGTCCCATCCTGTATGTATGGCTCCTCTCCCCCTCCCCTCCTTGTATGCATGGCTCCGTTCCCCTGTCCCATCCTGTATGCATGGCTCCGCTCCACCCTCCCATCCTGTATACATGGCTCCCCTGTTCCATCCTGTATGCATGGCTCCTCTCCCCCTCCCCTCCTTGTATGCATGGCTCCGATCCCCCCTCCCATCCATGTATGCATGGCTCCGCTCCCTCCTCCCATCCTTACATGCATGGCTCCGCTCCACCCTCCCATCCTGTATACATGACTCCCCTGTCCCATCCTGTATGCATGGCTCCTCTCCCCCCTCCCCTCCTTGTATGCATGGCTCCGCTCCCCCTCCCATCCTTGTATGCATTGCTCCGCTCCCCCCTCCCATCCTTGTATGCATGGCTCTGCTCCGCCTTCCCATCCTTGTATGCATGGCTCCCCTGTCAAATCTTGTATGCATGGCTGGGCTCCTCTGTCCTCCCCCATCATACTTACCCTGACACCGTCGCTGCACGTCCCTGCATCTCTATCCCGGCGTGTCAGCTTCTTCCTGTGCGGTGCGGTCACATGGTACCACTCATTAAGGTCATGAATATGGACCCGACTCCATTCCCATAGGCGTGGCGTCCATATTCATGACCGCACCGGACAGGAAGAAGCAGACGCGCCGGGACAGGGATGCAGGGATGGAAGGTGAGTATGTACGTGGAGGCTGCTCCTGGGGTTTACATGGAGGCCGCCGGTCGGGGTACTTCCACTGCGAGCAGCCGGGAGATGACCTCCATGCGGCAGATGACCCACCGGCTACCATCGGAAGATCAGCAGCTAGCGCCGCTGATCTCCCGACGATAGCGGTGGCGTGCGTCGTTCAAATCCTGCGCCAATTTGAGGCCGGACTGCGCCTGTCGCTGATTGGTCGCGTCTGGCCGGCGCGACCAATCAGCGGCGCGGGATTTCTGTTACAGACAGACAAAATTAGACGATTATATAAGAGGATAAAGAAAGAGAAAGATGCACTATCAGGCTAAGTGCACACGTTCAGGATTATTTGCGTTTTTTCGCGGGAAAAAACGCATCAAAAACCCATCAAAAACGCACTAATTAAGCATCCTATCATTTAGAATGAATTCCGCAATTTTTGTGCACATGGTGCGTTTTTTTTCCACGAAAAAAACGCATCGCGGAAAAAAATAGCAACATGTTCATTAATTTTGCGGAATTATAGCGTTTTTCCCGCTATATTATTGACCTAGAAAGTTCAGGGAAAAAAATCGCGGTAAAAACGCATCAAATCTGTGCAAAAACGCACCAAAACCGCGCAAAAAAAACCTGCGTGTTTTTACCGCGAAAAAAATCCGTTTTTGCTCAGGAATATTCTGCAAACATTCCTGAACGTGTGCACTTAGCCTCACTGATACTTTTTGGAAAGCACATTTGGGAATAAAAATTAAGACATATTAACATGAAGGAGCTAATTCAACCATTTGGGCACATATTTAAATCATTTGGGCGCATATTTAAAGAATTACAAACATTTAACAGGGCAATAGAAATAAAAACAATTTTATGCTAGCAATAGCTTAACAACATTTTCCCATACTGTCCAGTAGCCAAGGAGGGAACCCCAAACCAACATCGGCTCCAATCATGAAGGAAAAAGTAAAGGAACTAAGAGAAAGACCAACACGGAATTCCTTTTTAAAATTTTTTTTTTTTTAAGTTTCAATCATAAAAATAAATATAAATATTTGGCTACTTTTAAAAGATCAAATATATATGTATATATAAAAAATTGTGCTTAAGGAATATACAGTATATACAAAACACATAAAACATAAAAATACCCCAAAAAACTATCAGTGATAGTGCATCTTTTCTCTTTCTTTATACATATATACTTGGTTGACAGGTACAAATACTATATCAATCGCACTTATAAGTTATTCAAAAAAATTTACATATGTTGTTTTTAATTCATTCCAACAATTTTTCCAAAAAAGATTGGATGCTTTCATCCTAAACAGGTTCTCGATCTGGTGTTGATCCTGTTCCATCTGTTTGTGCTGCTCCTGCGAATCTCCGCTACTCTGGAGTCCTGACCGCAAATGGTCATTTTTTATATCTTTACTTGTGCCTTCTACTCCCGGACAGGTATACGTTCTGGCGTTGTCTGATTTTGTCTGTACATGCTGTCTCTGTTGTGCTGAATTCCCGACGACAAATAGTCATTATTTTCTTCAATCTGTGATTCCCTTCATTTATAATCTCGGGTTGGGATTATACAGAAATTCTGCTAGCATGAATTAATCCTTTTAATAATTAAGCATAATCCACTTTTTTGTTTTAAATTTCTTTATTAATAATAAAAACCGTTTTTTAATTAATTATAATTGATGATTCAACATTTTACATTACCTCTCACGTTGGTGTGCATTTAATGTCATCACCCCTGAACGAGAATGCCTTGTTTCTGCGAGTTCTGGACCACCTCTTCCTTTTGAGCGAGATCTGGATTTGTTTTTCTTTCTCTTTAGTTCTTTTTTTGGTTGATTTTTTTCTTTTTTTCTCCTTAACCTGTGAACGAAAATGAGTTAATAATTTTGCAAAGTTATTTTCAATGTATTTTCCTTTTATTATTTCGATTTAAACATATGAACTTTCTGAGAACCCTGAACTCTGACATCGCATGTCATCTGATCAATTGGCTCTGTTTTTTGAAATACAAGCATGTATATAAACCCTGTACATTCATGATCTCTGTATCTTATGTATGTCCTGATGAAGAGGTCCTTTGAACCTTGAAACGCGTTGAATAAACCACGTTGAATCTTACTACTCCTGGAATAATTTCTGCGACAGCGCGGTGATGTTCATCCTATTCTACTGAATATACGCTTGAAATGAATTAAGGACTCATCCACGCAGCTGTCCCTTCGGGGTGAGCCGCCCGCCAGGGCCGTGGGGTACTCGGCACCGAGCCCGTCGACTTCTATGGGGGATGTCATGGGAGTCACGACTCGGTCCGTGGCCCTGGGCGCTCACCAAAAAGGGGATATTTACAGGGGATTAGTGTTCGTGTGAAGATTCGTGACGCCACCTGTAGTATCTGGTCAGAGTGACCAGCGCTGCTGTTCAAGTCCTCTGGAAGGGATGATCTTGTGCAGCTAGTTGGTGTACCTCCTACAGGTGAGGTAGTGTCCTTCCAGGGCAGGACAGATGTGGTAGTGCAGGGATGATGCTTGAGGATGTAGCAGAGGGGAGTGTGCGATGCTGGAAAGATTCTAGGCGACAGTCCAAATGCAGTTTCAGGGTTTTTACTCACAGTCTGTTGTGCACATACAGATGCCCACCTGGCACTGTGTCCTCCAGGTGAGTGGTCCAGCAACCCTCAGGTAGATTGGTCGCACTTCCCAGGACTACCGTTCGGTATGTTCCTTTCTGGCCTTCTATCTCTCTCTCTGTGCTATTACTCCTTACTTCCATGCAAATTCACCAGATCAGAGCTCTCAGACGAAGGGAGCTGTGAGCCCTTTCAGTAAACAGATCAATCCTTTATCTGCACGTACTTGACCCCGTAATGCTTCCTTCCGGTAAAGATGCTGGTGGTATCTCAATGGCCCGTGAAGTGACCACCGCCGTCGACTTTACTAGCAGAGCCTGAAGCTTTCCTGCTAGTCTAGGGCCCGTGTCCCGTTTCGGCCTGGTCCTTCTAAACTTAGAATGGACTGCAGCTTCAATCACCGCCTCTGCCCAGGACCCTGTCACTCCTCTGGCAGTTGCTTCCCGAGATCAGCTCAGGAGAAGCCCCAGTTCAAGACTGGTTTCAGCAGATTCTCCCTGAGATGTACTCAGACGAAGATCCAGTCAGAGACTGTTTGCTCTCTAATCTATCTAGCAGCCTAAGTGCTGCAGCTAACTCCATCCACCCATCTAGACACCCTTTACTAACCAGGCTAAGTCAGACCATCCTTCCTAAGGGTCCGTCCGTATGCTCAGCTGGCATGGTGTGTTGAATGCAAGTGTGGAATCCTAGGGGTGCTCCCTCCTTACCTGAGAGTCAGGTGTCACACCTCTGGGTGAGATGCAACACCTCTGTGGCGACTGAACCCTCAGGGGCACCACATTGGCACTTACACTTCAGCAAACTTTTTGTTGAAGTGTTCGATGACCGGCCAAACTTTGAACAGATGGTCAAAATCGGGGTAATCTCGTGGGGGACACTGCATTATCGGTAAAATGCAGGAATTTGTGGATGGCCTCAAAAAGTGTCTGGGCCATGACCATTCGGAACACTAGAGTGTTGTATAAAACATCAACACTCCAATATTGCCGAAGTTCTGGCTTCTTCAGGATCCCCATGTGAAGGACCAGGCCTCAAAACTGCAAAATTTCAACTGCGTCTACAGGAGACCAGTTAGAAAATGATCAACCGGGGTTTTGTGCCAAAAGTTGATGAGCATACAAATTAGTTTGGCCCACCATGAGGTTAACAACTTTGAAAAAGTCTAGTTCTGTGAGGCCGGTGGTGTCAAATTTGATTCCTGATTCTGCCACAAAATCAGGAATCAGTGGTTCATAATTTTAGGGGACGAGGTCCATACCGGGTCAGGAAAGGAGGGCGCTGGTACATCTTCTGTCATGGGACGTCTGGGTGGCGGTTTATCACGACCTGAGTGGAAGAGGAAGATGACAAGGAGGACGAATCTGAAAAATGAAGAAATGTGGGATCCTCTCCCTCGCTATCAGTGTCGGAGGCAAGGAAAGCATATGCCTCCTCCACTGAATAGCATTGCTGGGACGAGCGGGATGACTTTTATTTTTATGAATATGGTGATTGTGTCAATACCTCATTTAGGTGCGCGCGGTGTGTGTGTGTGTGTGTGTGTGTGTGTGTGTGAGAGAGAGAGCTAGTGCTTGGTGTAAACTTATTTGTCTGAAAAGAAAAAGCTAAAAGAAAAAAAGTAGCAACCAAGGAGAAAAAAATGTCAGTGAAAAAGAAAAGTGGAAAACAGCAGGCACAAGCTCTGATAAGTGAACTGCGTCACTAATCAAAGTACGGCGGTTGCTAGATGTGCGCATATGGTGCCACAAAAGGAGGGTGAAAAAGAAAAGTGGAAAACAGCAGGCACGAGCTCTGATGAGTGAACTGCGTCACCAATCAACACTCGGCAGCTGCTGGACGTGGGCATGGGGGTGGCGCAAAGGGGGGTGAAAAAGAAAAGTGGATAACAGCTAGCACGAGTGCTGATCGGTGATCTGCGTGACCAATCAACGCTCATTGGATGCTGGATGTGCGCACGGGGTGGCACAAAGGAGGGTGCAGGGGGGTAAAAAGAGGAGGAAGGGGTAGGGGGGAAGAGGGGGATTGGGGTGGATGAAGAGAAATCGGGCATGGGTCAAGGATTAAAACACTCACATTTGTCTCCCTTCTTCTGTCTTCTTTCAGCAGGGATTGTGGTG
Source organism: Oophaga sylvatica (assembly GCA_033576555.1). Classification (NCBI taxonomy): domain Eukaryota; kingdom Metazoa; phylum Chordata; class Amphibia; order Anura; family Dendrobatidae; genus Oophaga; species Oophaga sylvatica. The sequence goes on along the minus strand of JARQOD010000004.1, from coordinate 66,095,512 downwards.
TCACAAGCTTCTGTGACACCACAAGGCCCTGAACAGCAGCAGATCCTGTAGCATGACTGCTCTGCAGAAATCCTCAGCTACTGTGAGGACCTGCAGTGCGGTCACAGACAGATCACAGAGCGGTCATACCGCTGCTGTGCCCTGTAATTGGTGCAACTGATGATGACATTGATCACACCAATCAGAGCTGGCCCTGGTGGTGCTGGCGTTGCCAGGCAACAGCCTGGGATTGGAGCTCACAGCTCCGATCCTAGGCAGGTCACATCCAGGGCATAGCCAGGTCTCAGCGCCATCACACCGCGTCTGTGCCCTGTGATTGGCACGATCGGTGTAATTGTCGATGGCGCCAATCAGCAGGTCCAGGCCATGCCTGGCGTTGCTAGGCACCGGCCTAGGATCGGTGCTCTTACAGCTCTGATCCTAGGCAGGGCACAGCACGGTCACCCCACGGCTGTGCCCTGCGATTGGCGCGATCGATGTAATCGTCGATCGCGCCAATCAGGGTCAATTCAGGCAATGCCTGGAGTTGCCAGGCACCAGCCTAGCATCGGTGCTCGATCCTAGGCTGGGACATCAGTGTTTCAGGCAATCTGATTGCCTGAAACAATGAGAAATGCTGCGATTGGCTGTTCAGATTTGAACAGCCAATCACAGCAATTGTGGTAGCGGGAGGGTGGCGACACCCCCCAGGATGACGGCACCATCTACCATCTACTCTCGCAGTGTTGCATTAAAAAAAATATGTAATATTCCGTCCATGGTCAAATAGGCCCAGGTAAAATTTAACTTTTAATCATTAAAGATTAAAAAGAGGTTCATTGACAATCTACTAAAACCTACTAAGTATGACATATGGAGGTTTTCTCCCTTGATGTCTCAGTTTGAGATGAATTTGCAATGATGACAATAGGCACTAACTGTTGACATATCAGGATATATTGTTAATGACCTGTGTTATAAGACCTGCAGTTTTCAATATGGTGTGCTATAAATTTTCCCCATAAAAGTATTTGCTTTAGGGACTGTGTAAAAACAGGGAAGTTTGTACACTAAGGCTATGTGCACACGTTCAGGAATGTTTGCAGAATTTTCCTGAGCAAAACCGGACTTTTTCCGCTGTAAAAACACACATTTTTGGTGCGTTTTTTTGCGCGATTTTGCGCGTTTTTACCGCGATTTTTTCCTGAACTTTCTAGGTCAATAATATAGCGGGAAAAACGCTAGAATTCCGCGAAATTAATGAACATGTTGGTTCTTTTTCCGAGATGCGTTTTTTTCGCGGAAAAAAACACACCATGTGCACAAAAATTGCGGAATTCATTCTAAATTATAGGATGCTTAAATCATGCGTTTTTGACGCGTTTTTTCCCGCGAAAAAAACGCAAATAATCCTGAACGTGTGCACTTAGCCTTAAGGTTGTGTCCATTTTTTCTTTTTCTTTACCTTTTTTGTCTTTTTGTGTTTTCTTTTATGAGCACACGAGCGCTTTGGGTTTTAGGAGGTTGTTAATGAACCTCTTTTTAATCATTAATGATTAAAAGTTAAATTTTATCTTTCATGCTACTTTGTTTATAATTTCTTGAGGGTACAAGTCCTAGCTATAGGTCACATGGTCGGAATATTACATCCGATGGCAGAAAGGAGTTAATGATCCCTGTAAATAATCTGATCACTGTGTTGTGCGGGTCATTACAATTACAGGGACAGGTAATATGTCTGTTATTTGCTTATTTGTCATGTTTATTATTGAAAAAGAAACCACATAAAAAAGGACTTTTTTTTATTATCAAGTGCTTTTCATTATCATTTAGTATTTTTTTTAAAACCTTGTTTTTATTAAATCCAAAGATTTTTTCCTTACATACATACAACAATGCAAACATTACCTGGGGAGTATAAGTCAAAACATCTATTACAGAACTTGCATTGGTTCACAGGAGAATGAGTCAAAACAAGAACCGGGAAATGGGAGGCAAATAGGGGGAAAAAAGTATGTCAAAAACAGATACATTTTTTACCTATCGGACACCTAACATGGGTGCCAAACTTTAAGCTCAGGACAGACCGACACCATAGTATACCACCAACACCTAGAAGTGACCCCATTCAGTGGTTCCATAAGAGATATCACTATGTATAGTAGGTAATACTAATAAAGCGTGTGCACTGCTATGTATAGGAAAAGGAGGTGCCAGAGTAGGTTCCCAAACCAAATAGTAAAACTCGGCATTCAACTTGAGAGATAATTTTCAATATATTTATTGTAGTCAGTGATACCAAACGTTTCGGTCCAAAGGGACCTTCATCAGTGACTGTACAGAGATAAACGATAAATTCAAATGAGGAAATACATAACAAATGTAAAACAAAGTATGTACATGTGGTATTTAGATTAATAATAAGAATATACCAATATGGGAAGAGGCAATAATGGTTCAGTCGTTTTGACACAATACGATCATTAAAGCGTATGCACGTACCGTAAATCACAGTGAAATCTGATTTTATTTCTCAGAGCGATAGTATTAGCCTATGGTGACCTAAAGAAGTTGGTGATGACACGGGTGTGAATTCAAGAATGCACTTAATCGGTGGTAAAGTGGTTTCTGTTATGCTTACCCCAAAATAGAAGAACGCGGTTATTACCGTTCGTTTTAAGGTGCTGTGGAGTGTATATATAACAGAGATTTATGGAAGAAATGGCTATTGTACCGGTGTGGATATAGAGTGTATATGCACATACCATAGGATACAAATGCAGTCGTCTGCTAAATACTCAGACTGATAGTGGAAAGTCTGTGGAAACTAGAAGAATATGCATACTTTGTGGTGAGGTAATTCCCACATTAATTGAGTGTAGTGATTAATATGGAAAGAAAAATTACCAGTAAAGCAAGACTGATAGGTCTAAGTGGGGCATATACTGCAGCCTAAGAATGAAAAAAGCACATGTACGGTTGATGTAGCGATAGTGAACGCTGGGAAGAGAAAAAAATAGGTCAGTTTGTCTTACCCTGTATGGTGGCTATCGCGGTGTCCACCGCTAGATGAGCGCCATGGAAACTGCCTGTGAACGTTACTTTATAGGCGTGCATGTGGTGAGCACATGTAAAATTACTTCCTGGGTCCGGAGCATGTGAGGAACCGGAAGTGACGTGCCCGGAAGTGAGGTATGTGTTCCAAATGCATTCCAGTGATGTATCGAGGAGGTGTGCTTTAGAAACAGCGCATGCTCAGTGAGGAGGATGCAGTGCGATCGCTTAGTACAGTCTTATTAAGTGCAGATAAGAAGCAGAAGATCGATTCGTGAAGATCTAAGTGCCCAAAACATTTTCTTTGTGGTCAGTATAGGCGGCTCTGAAGAAAAAGAAACCATACAGTTAGAAAGCAGATAGTTATTCAAATAAAAGATAATACATCATAATCCCTATTAAGACCTTTGGGAGTGAGTGTTTCTAAGGTGTGGATCCAGTATGATTCTCGCTTCTTCAGAAGTGAGATCCGGTCGCCACCACGTCTCAATGGGGGTATGTGGTCAATCACTTGAAATTTGAGTTGAGAAATGGTGTGTCCCTGCGTATGGAAATGATGTGGAACTGGAAGAAGTAAATTTGCACACCGTATGGTAGATTTATGTTTAGAAATTCTTTCTCTCACAGGCAGGGTCGTTTCTCCGATGTACAATAATCCGCATGGACACTTAATAAGATATACTACAAAAGATGTGTCGCAGGTAAAAAATTGTTTAATGTGGAACGTTTTCCCTGTATGTGGGTGATAAAAACAATCACCCTTAAGGACATTGCTACACTGAGCACAGTGTAGACATGGATATGTCCCCATTTTGGGACGAGTGATGAACCTTTGTTTCTCAACTGATGATGGGCCAATATCTGCACGAATGAGGTTATTTTTGAGATTTGGTGGTCTTTTAAAACATGGCATAAATGGTTCTTGAAATTCCGGAATGTTTGGATGAGCTGTGGACAGGAGATGCCAGTGACGCTTTATTGTTTTGTGAAGCAAATAAGCAAAAGGGTGATATGTATGAATAAAAGGGATACGTTTCTTGTTCGTATCCAAGTGTGTTGTGGGTACATGGTTTTTAGATTCTTCCAAAAGTGGAAGTGGGTATCCTCTCTTTGAGAATTTCAAAGTCATATCCTGAGTGCGAGTATCTCAAAGAGTATCATTTGTCACAATACGTTTTACCCTCTGGTATTGAGAGATCGGAATCGATCTCTTGACTGAAGGGGGGTGAAAGCTAGAGAAATGTAAGATACTGTTCTTGTCTGTGGGTTTGACATATAAATCAGTCGTGATCTGACCATTTTCATCCTTCATTACCATCGTGTCCAGAAAATTGATTTTATCTGGATCGTGTGTCATGGTAAAGGTTATACCCGGCCAGGATGTATTGAGAAATGAGAAAAACTCTTGTAGAGACTCCAACGTGCCACCCCAAAGGCAAAAGACATCATCTATGAATCGTTTCCATAAGAGGACATTTTGTATGAACAATGGATGTTTATAAATGTGGGTAGACTCAAATCCGCCATGTACGTATTGGCGTACGGGGGTGCCACGTTGGATCCCATGGCAGTGCCACGTATTTGCAGATAAAATGTATTCTGAAATAGAAAAAAATTGTTGAATAAAATGACAGATAATAATTCAATGATCAGATTTATCTGGTCCTCTTCCCAACCTTTTGTTGTGAGAAGGTGGTGTACCGAGTTGATACCCTCGATGTGAGGGATTGAGGTATACAGATCCTTCACATCCATCGTCACTAGTATAGTGTTAGATGGAATATTCTGTAGTTTTTGGATTTCTTTAAGAAAATCTCCAGTATCTAGCAAAAATGAAGGGGAAGTTTGTGTGATGAGTGTTAGGAGTTTCTCTAAAAATTTGGCAATAGGGGACAGAACTGAATCGGTGGAGGCCACTATCGGTCTCCCCGGTGGATTTTGTAAGTTTTTATGGATTTTTGGTAATGTATAGAATACTGGAATGATAGGATTTTTGTTCAATGTCCTTCAATATACTTTTAGTCAACCTGGATATGGACTTACAGCGCTTTTTTCGGTCGCTACGACTAAAAGTATATTTTTCTTCAATAGACACGGTCAACCCAACCCTACTGGGTCCATATAATGCACTATCCATACAGAACCTAGGCCTCCATAATAAAAGTTCATTTCGTCCTCCACATGGCTCACATGCAGTAGAGACATTCATAGATTTTGTTCAATCATCATTCCTGAAATTACGGAAGGACATTGAACAAGGGAGACTATTTTACCCTCCGAACTTATCTCAAGTAGAAATACAAGCCCTGAAATCTCTTCAGGATGATCATACTTTGATATTTAAACCCGCAGATAAAGGCGGAGCCTTGGTGGTAATGGATAAGTCATTATATATTACAGAGATTAATAGACAACTATCTGATACTTCTATTTATCATAAATTACCTAGAGACCCGACTAGTGAGATCCAGTCTAAAATTGAAACTATTATCTCTAAATATACTAACCTTGGGATTCTTGATTCCAAAACAAGTGATTATCTTCGCAACAAAAATCCTATCATTCCAGTATTCTATACATTACCAAAAATCCATAAAAACTTACAAAATCCACCAGGGAGACCGATAGTGGCCTCCACCGATTCAGTTCTGTCCCCTATTGCCAAATTTTTAGAGAAAATCCTAACACCCATCACACAAACTTGCCCTTCATTTTTGCTAGATACTGGAGATTTTCTTAAAGAAATCCAAAAACTACAGAATATTCCATCTAACACTATACTAGTGACGATGGATGTGAAGGATCTGTATACCTCAATCCCTCACATCGAGGGTATCAACTCGGTACACCACCTTCTCACAACAAAAGGTTGGGAAGAGGACCAGATAAATCTGATCATTGAATTATTATCTGTCATTTTATTCAACAATTTTTTTCTATTTCAGAATACATTTTATCTGCAAATACGTGGCACTGCCATGGGATCCAACGTGGCAACCCCGTACGCCAATACGTACATGGCGGATTTTGAGTCTACCCACATTTATAAACATCCATTGTTCATACAAAATGTCCTCTTATGGAAACGATTCATAGATGATGTCTTTTGCCTTTGGGGTGGCACGTTGGAGTCTCTACAAGAGTTTTTCTCATTTCTCAATACATCCTGGCCGGGTATAACCTTTACCATGACACACGATCCAGATAAAATCAATTTTCTGGACACGATGGTAATGAAGGATGAAAATGGTCAGATCACGACTGATTTATATGTCAAACCCACAGACAAGAACAGTATCTTACATTTCTCTAGCTTTCACCCCCCTTCAGTCAAGAGATCGATTCCGATCTCTCAATACCAGAGGGTAAAACGTATTGTGACAAATGATACTCTTCGAGATACTCGCACTCAGGATATGACTTTGAAATTCTCAAAGAGAGGATACCCACTTCCACTTTTGGAAGAATCTAAAAACCATGTACCCACAACACACTTGGATACGAACAAGAAACGTATCCCTTTTATTCATACATATCACCCTTTTGCTTATTTGCTTCACAAAACAATAAAGCGTCACTGGCATCTCCTGTCCACAGCTCATCCAAACATTCCGGAATTTCAAGAACCATTTATGCCATGTTTTAAAAGACCACCAAATCTCAAAAATAACCTCATTCGTGCAGATATTGGCCCATCATCAGTTGAGAAACAAAGGTTCATCACTCGTCCCAAAATGGGGACATATCCATGTCTACACTGTGCTCAGTGTAGCAATGTCCTTAAGGGTGATTGTTTTTATCACCCACATACAGGGAAAACGTTCCACATTAAACAATTTTTTACCTGCGACACATCTTTTGTAGTATATCTTATTAAGTGTCCATGCGGATTATTGTACATCGGAGAAACGACCCTGCCTGTGAGAGAAAGAATTTCTAAACATAAATCTACCATACGGTGTGCAAATTTACTTCTTCCAGTTCCACATCATTTCCATACGCAGGGACACACCATTTCTCAACTCAAATTTCAAGTGATTGACCACATACCCCCATTGAGACGTGGTGGCGACCGGATCTCACTTCTGAAGAAGCGAGAATCATACTGGATCCACACCTTAGAAACACTCACTCCCAAAGGTCTTAATAGGGATTATGATGTATTATCTTTTATTTGAATAACTATCTGCTTTCTAACTGTATGGTTTCTTTTTCTTCAGAGCCGCCTATACTGACCACAAAGAAAATGTTTTGGGCACTTAGATCTTCACGAATCGATCTTCTGCTTCTTATCTGCACTTAATAAGACTGTACTAAGCGATCGCACTGCATCCTCCTCACTGAGCATGCGCTGTTTCTAAAGCACACCTCCTCGATACATCACTGGAATGCATTTGGAACGCATACCTCACTTCCGGGCACGTCACTTCCGGTTCCTCACATGCTCCGGACCCAGGAAGTAATTTTACATGTGCTCACCACATGCACGCCTATAAAGTAACGTTCACAGGCAGTTTCCATGGCGCTCATCTAGCGGTGGACACCGCGATAGCCACCATACAGGGTAAGACAAACTGACCTATTTTTTTGTCTTCCCAGCGTTCACTATCGCTACATCAACCGTACATGTGCTTTTTTCATTCTTAGGCTGCAGTATATGCCCCAGCTTAGACCTATCAGTCTTGCTTTACTGGTAATTTTTCTTCTCCATATTAATCACTACACTCAATTAATGTGGGAATTACCTCACCACAAAGTATGCATATTCTTCTAGTTTCCACAGACTTTCCACTATCAGTCTGAGTATTTAGCAGACGACTGCATTTGTATCCTATGGTATGTGCATATACACTCTATATCCACACCGGTACAATAGCCATTTCTTCCATAAATCTCTGTTATATATCACTCCACAGCACCTTAAAACGAACGGTAATAACCGCGTTCTTCTATTTTGGGGTAAGCATAACAGAAACCACTTTACCACCGATTAAGTGCATTCTTGAATTCACACCCGTGTCATCACCAACTTCTTTAGGTCACCATAGGCTAATACTATCGCTCTGAGAAATAAAATCAGATTTCACTGTGATTTACGGTACGTGCATATGCTTTAATGATCGTATTGTGTCAAAACGACTGAACCATTATTGCCTCTTCCCATATTGGTATATTCTTATTATTAATCTAAATACCACATGTACATACTTTGTTTTACATTTGTTATGTATTTCCTCATTTGAATTTATCGTTTATCTCTGTACAGTCACTGATGAA
>JARQOD010000004.1:66024458-66087102 GCA_033576555.1 Oophaga sylvatica | reverse complement strand
CAATGTACTTATGTCCCAACTTAGACGATGGAATCCTTAACTTAAGATTTCTGGTTGACAGCCAGACCAAGTCTCCTACCTTGAAAGCTGGTGCAGGTTTACGAAATTTATCTGCTGCTTTCTTGTACCTTTCTTGAGCCGATTCCAGATTTTCCTTTAGAAGATCCATATTCTTCTGTAAAGACGTGATTCTTTCAGCCACTGCTGGTAAAGGCGTTTCTATGGGAAATCGTGGTAGAATGTTAGGATGATAACCTAGATTAGAGTAAAAAGGAGACTGTTTAGTGGAGGCACTCTGAGAGTTGTTATACGAGAACTCAGCTAATGGAAGTAGATCCACCCAATCATCCTGTAGGTGGCAGATAAAGCAGCGGAGATACTGCTCCAGGGTTTGATTGGTTCGTTCGGTCTGTCCATTAGTCTGGGGATGAAAAGCAGAAGAAAGGTTTACTTTAATGTCCAATGCTGCACAGAAATTTTGCCAAAACCTAGAAGTGAATTGCACCCCTCGATCCGAAATAACCTCATCCGGTACTCCATGTAAGCGAAACACATCTTTAATCATCAAATCTGATGTCTGTTTTGCAGTGGGTAAGCCGACACAAGGGATAAAATGAGCTGCCTTTGTTAGACGGTCAACCACCACTAGAATGGTGTTCTTCCCCTGAGAGGTTGGTAACTCCACAATGAAGTCCATAGAAATGGATCCCCACGGGCGGGACGGGGTGGGAAGAGGCTGTAACAGACCAGTTGGTGAGGAGCGAGGTGTTTTGCATCTTGCACAGACCTCACATGAAGTGACATAATTCAAAACATCCTTCCTGCAAGTGGGCCACCAAAAGAAACGAGAAAGAAATTCCTGTGTCTTTAGAATTCCTCTATGCCCAGCTATCTTGGAATCGTGAATGAGTTGCAATACTCTTAATCTGACTGTTTCAGGAATATACAGACGTTGTCCCTGAATCCACACACCATTCTTAAAGACAAGACTTACGTCCCTTGGGGGTTGTGCCAAAAAGGAATCCGCATGGTATGCTTCCTTGATGTCCTTAAGTAGGTCTTGATTATGAATTACTCCTAGGAATCTAGAGTCAGGAAGAATAGTCTTAGGAGGAGTAATTGGACGTGTCTCTGCTGAGTAAATCCTAGAGAGTGCATCAGCCTTTCCATTGCGCGATCCTGGTCTATAAGAATGATAAAATTAAATTGGTTTAAGAAAAGATTCCAGCGAGCCTGGCGAGGAGTCAGGCACTTGCCGACCTGATAAACTCAAGGTTACGATGGTCTGTCAGGACGACTATTTGCTGTGCAGCCCCTGAAGAAGGTGTCTCCATTCTTTGAAGGCGGCAATAATGGCCAACAACTCTCTATTGCCCACATCGTAGTTCCTCTCAGCCGAAGACAACTGCTGGGAAAAGAAGGCACAGGGATGCAAGACATTCTTCTCACCTGTTCTCTGAGAGAGTATAGCTCCAACGGCACAGTCTGAAGCATCCACCTCTATTATGAAGGCAAGCTCGGGGTTGGGATGTACTAGGATAGGTGCAGTGGTAAATTTATCTTTTAGACGGGAAAATGCTTCCTGGGCTTGGGGAGTCCAGGAAAACCTAGACTCTTTCCGGGTAAGTTGAGTGATAGGTGACACTACCTCAGAGAAATTTCTAATGAAACGTCTATAGAAGTTGGCAAACCCGATGAAGCGCTGTACCTCCTTCACATTTCTAGGACTTGGCCAATCCTTGATGGCTTGGGTTTTGCTTCCATCCATACTAATTCCTTGTGTAGACAGTACATACCCCAGAAATTGAATTTCGGTCCTATGGAATTCACACTTTTCAAGTTTGATGTAAAGATGATTTTGTCTTAGACGTTCCAAGACCATTCTCACATGTCCATGATGTTCCTCTGTGGAGTTAGAAAAAATTAGAATATCATCCAAATAAATTACCACGAATGTATCTAGGAGATCCCTGAAGATGTCATTCACCAAGTGTTGGAAAGTGGCTGGGGCGGTACTCAGACCAAAAGGCATAACTAGATATTCAAAGTGTCCATAGCGTGACCTGAATGCAGTCTTCCATTCATCCCCAGGTCTAATACGGACTAAGTTATAGGCCCCACGAAGATCTAGTTTAGAAAAAATTTTGGCATGTCGCACTCTCTCCAATAACTCAGGATTAAAGGCAATGGATAACGGTTTCTAATAGTAACCTTATTGAGTTCCCTATAGTCTACGCATGGTCTCAGAGATCCATCTTTCTTCTTTACAAAGAAGATGTGTGCACCTGCAGGAGATAAAGAGGGGCGTATGAAGCCCTTGGCTAGATTTTCATCTATGTAATCCTTTAAAGCCTTTAGCTCGGGCCCCGCCAGGGGGTAGATCTTACCAAAAGGTATCTCTGCTCCAGGCAATAATTCAATTGGACAATCATATGGACGGTGAGGAGGAAGCTGGTCAGCGTTCTTCTTGTCACATAAATCCACATAGTCCTGGTATACAGCTGGTAGTTCAGGGACTGACATGATTCCTTTAGGAACAGAGCAAGCTGAAACTTTTGGACTCATCTGTTTCTCTGGAAAGTGTAATTCCTTGGTCTCCCAGTTAATGGTAGGATTCTGAGCCTGCAGCCATGGTAGCCCTAGAATAATGGGAAAGTGGGGAGAAGAGATAAGCATAAAGGACAGTTTCTCTTGATGATCTTTACCCATAAGAACCCTCAAAGGCTCTGTTTCCTGATCCACTGGTCCAGAGGTCAGCAGGGAGCCATCCACAGTTTCCATCTGTACTGAGTAGCCTTCTTCACTGAACGTATTCCCTGTTTCAGAGCAAAGGAGACATCCATAAAATTTCCACTTGCCCTGAGTCGATCATAGCAGAGCTAGACACCCAAGCTGAGTCAACCCAGAGTTTGATGGAAAGAAAGCAATGAGAATTGTTTTTCTTACAACTCAGCTGGGACACCGCTGAGGAAACTTGAAAAATGGCAGCGTTTACACAGTCAACGTCCTCAGAGGTAACGGAGTTTAAGTCCGAGAAATCAAGATCTGTTGCTGCAGATCTTCTGGAGCCTGAGGCTCGGACCTGACAGATCCCCTCTCGCAACACTCACAATGAATGAGTGCTGCAGTAGTCTTACGAGAACGGCTGGGGCAGTTTATAATGAAGTGCCCTGACTTACCACAATAGAAACATAGATTCTCCTTAAAACGATGTTCCTTGCGTGCATCACTAACCCGTCGTTGTAAAGAGTCTACCTGCATGGGTTCAGGTTCAGGTTCCCGTGTAATCCTACTCAAAGGTTCCTTAGCTGGAGAGGAAGGTAGGAAAAGGTTAGTACGATTGCTTTCGAACCATCTCTCTTGCCTGCGTTCAGTCAGACGAGTATCAATACGGATGCAGTAGTTAATAAAGTCACCTAACGCAGTGGGAGGGTCGGCACGAGCAAGTTCATCCTTAATCAGTGGAGATAACCCCTTTCGAAAAATAGATTTTTTGGCGGAACTGTCCCAGGTGGTATCAAGGGCCCATCTCCTGAAATCCAAGGCATATTCAGCTACCGAGTGCTTACCTTGGCGCAAAGCTAACATGGCTGCTTCAGCTGTTGCACCTCGATTGGGGTCATCAAACACCTGCCCCATGGCTGAAATAAAATCATCAAGGTGATTCAAACAATCATCCTCAGTCTCAATCAGAGGGTTTGCCCACATTAAAGCCTTGTTGGTAAGCAACATAATTATAGTAAGCACCTTAGATCGGTCAGTGGGAAATTGTGAAGCATGTGCAGAAAAAAAAAGATTGCATTGATTAATAAATCCCCTGAATTTCTCACGTTCACCGCCAAAACGAAAAGGGGGCAACTTGGGAATCCCAGCACTCGGGGCTACGGCAGGAGCCTGGACTCGCCCCTCTAGAACCTCAATCCTGGCTCGCAAATCCTGGGTAGTCTGTCCAACCACTTGCAAATTGTGATTATTGAGGTCCTGTAGATTTGTAAAACGGGTCTTTATATTCTGCAAATCTGCAAGGATATTATCAGTCACTCCGCAAAGTTCCTTTATGCGGGCCTCCATTTTCCAGATCTTTTAAGACAGGATTACTGGAAGAAGAGGAGAGAAAAAAAAAACAATAGTGTTCACCTGTGGCAACACTGCAGAGAGAAAAAAAAAATTAAGGGAACTGCTCACCTGGAATGGTTGTGAGGAGTCACAACCACTATCATCACAGAAAGTTTGAACCAGACATCTGATATCCAGAGTTACAGCAGACAAAAAAGAGAAAAGAAAGGAAAAAAAAAAAAACAATAGTGTTTACCTGTGGTAACACTGCAAAAAGAAAAAACTTAAGGGAATTGCTCACCTGGAATGGTTGTGAGAAGTCACAACCACTGTCATCACAGAAAGTACAACCGGACGTCTGATATCCACAGTACAGCAGACACAGCCTTCCAGACCCAGCAGACACTAACGTTTTGGCTTCAGAATCTTGTAATGTATGTAGTACAGTTCATATAGCGTCTTGTGCGTAAGTCCATGCAAACGTGGGTCTTTCAAAGAGCAGGGTTCAGAGTCCACAAGTGCTTCAGAGTTCCTCAGTAGGAATAGCTGGAGTACAAGGTCCAAGGCTTACAGGAGTCAAGTCACAGGTTCACTGCAGGCTAGATTCTGAAGCACTGATTGCTCAGCTGTGGCTGCTTAAGAAGCAAAGGAGAGAATCAGGGCGGGAACATGCAAGCTGGAAACTCCATTTTGACTGAGGGCAAGATAGCTGCAGCAAGACAGAAAGTAAAATGGCTGACGAACAAACTGAGTTTCAGGAATATATACATAGAACCTTACAGAACCTGTCACACGGATTTATGACTTTTTACATCAATTAAGAAATTTACTCCGAAGACCCTGTGAAAACATCACAAAACATTACCAGACCCCAATCAGAGGGCAATAAAACTTTCACACTCCTTATCTATGAACTGTTCCACTATTTATGTTCATCTCTATCTCCCATAATGACAGTTCTGCTTTACGTCACTTGTCTTACCTATTGCATTTTTTCTGTGCTGTGTGGTGTATAAATATGTGATTCTTCAGATTTTGTATTAGTCTTTGCCTGATGAAGAGACCTGAGTAGTCTCGAAAGCTTGCAATTTGTTACCATCTTTTCAGTTAGCCATTCAAAGGTATCAACCACTGAGGACTCTCAACCCTAAATATTTTTCTATGGGGTACTTGGTCAGTTTTTACCAGCGGGCATAGTTTTGAGAGCGTGTAACACAGAGTATCATTAGCAGGGTCATATGTGGCATCATACAAGGCAAGAATACATTGCAAATCCTTCTGGTTTTGTTCTGGGAGTTTGAGAGGAATTGTCCCTAAATGGGGTCTAGCAGTGGCGCATGCAATACAGTTGGATTTATTATTTTGTTCTTCAGTATATTTCATCCACATAAGCCATTCATTTCTTTCTGTGTAACCCGTTTCTATGGCTACCTTCTCATAACTCACATCTTCAAATACCTTGGATTTTGAACTTTCTATTGCTGCTCTCCTCCTGTGGGCTCTCCCCTCACTCTCATTGTCCTGTTGGGGAATAGACTTCAACCAAAATGTTCCCAACTGAGCCCTTCTACCCGGGACATATAACCCGAATACATAAAGACCTTCATCTCCAGGAGAGGGTTCATTTATGGTAATAAGGAGAGATTACAAGATGATCCCCAGGTCAGGAGCTCTGGATCATAATCTCATCTCGGATTAACTTTTGCACTTGTCATCCTCTCAAGAAGAGGCTTTCCTGATGGACATAGCTTCCTCTGGCTTATATTCCCATGAGGCTCCCATGTTCCAGGCTACATCTGACTAGGAGTTGCAATTTTCAATCCCAGGTCTAGTTACACACATATATATATATATATATATATATATATATATATATAATACTACAGCCCCTTCAGGCTTTATAAGAAATCTAAAGTTAGGATTACTATTTTTCCTACCAAATTGGCATTTCACTATTTTACAGAAATCAAATCTAAAAGTAGCTGATGTATGACAGGTATCAAACCACATATTTATTGCTGTTTCATTTTGAGTTATCTTAGCCCTCCTGAGGTGGGGTCGCCAGCATCATCAGGAGCAGGATCATCATTCTTCCGCTCCAGGACCTTACAGTGTAGTGAAGAGAACTTGGAAGGGACCATCAAATCTTGGCTCCAGTGGTTTTCTTGTATGTCTTTTGACCACCACCCAATCTCCAGGCTGGAGAGAATGGGTTCCCTCTCGATTCTCTGGGTCTGGAATAGAATCAAAGACTTGTTTATGCACGATTGAGATTCTCTTCTGGAAGCTCTGGACATAACTGGTGAGGCTGTCACACTGTAGTTGCAATATCTGTGGGAAATATAGGCCTAGCATTGGTGCTGACCCAAACAAAACCTCAAAAGGGGATATTTTTGTCTTTCTATTGGGTGTGTTCCTAATGGAGAAAAGGGCCAAAGGTAAACATTATATCCAAGGTTTCCCCAACTCCTCACTTACTTGTGGCCTGTGTGATTACCAACATTTGCATAACATTTTGCATTACCTCTCCAGGGAAATGGGTAGTTACACTGCAGTGTCTTTTGGCATTTTGAAGGCTTCCGGCTACCCTGAGAAGAGATCAACACACATGAGCACATACGTTCCTACCTGAGGTAGTTGTATGAAGTTAATGTGCAGTCGTTGAAATGGTAGAGGGGCTTAGTCATGTGTTTGTGGTGCCTTCACTATACTACCTGTATTGTGCACATGTTAGACATGCCTGTGTAAATCTAGTAGCAACCATTGTGAAACCAGGGGCAACCCATTGCTTATCTATCAGAGCACACATGACGTTTTTGGACAGATGCGTTGGACCATGAGCCGCTTGAGCCGTCACAGGGTATAAGGATCTTGGCAGGCACACCCACCGTCGAACCTTCCACAAGCCTTCATGGTCCTGAGCTCCAGCTTTCGACCAGACCTTCTTCTAGTCCTCGGTGGCTTGCCGAGTCAGAGCCTGTAAGATACTTAAGTCTATCTGGTTACTCTCAGTGCTTACCATGATCAGTTGAGGTGCCTCAGGGGTCTCAGTTTGCCTCGGCTTCCTTGGCTGCTCGGTCCGCCTTGTCATTGCCTCATGCTTCATCGGTAGTGAGATTTGTGTGTGCCTTTACCTTTACTATGGCAACCACTTTTGGGAGCAGCAACGCCTCTATTAACTATTTGATGAGGTGCCCATGTTTAATAGGAGTGCCTGTTGATGTAAGGAAATCTCTCACCCTCCATACAGGACCGTAGTCATGTGCCACCCAAAAACAATATCTGGAATCAGTGTATAGTGTATCGCTCACCTTTTGCCCCCCTAATCACTTCAGTGAGTGCCATTAACTCCGCCTCTTGTTCAGACATGTGAGGAGGGAGTGGTTCTACTTTTATTACCTCATACCATATGACCACTGCATACCCAGTGTACAGTCATGGCCAAAAGTTTTGAGAATGACACAAATATTATATTTTCACATGATCTGCTGCCCTCTGTTTTTATGTGTGTTTGACAGATGTTTTTATCACAGACAGAAATATAATTGCAAACATATGAGTAACAAAAGCTTATATTGACAGTTAGAATGAGTTAATGCAGCAAGTCAATATTTGTAGTGTTGACCCTTCTTCTTCAGGACCTCTGCAATTCTCCCTGGCATGCTCTCAATCAACTTCTGGACCAAATCCTGACTGATAGCAGTCCATTCTTGCACAATCAATGCTTTCATTTTGTCAGAATTTTAGGTTTTTGTTTGTCCACCCGTCTCTTGATGATTGACCACAAGTTCTCAATTGGATTAAGATCTGGGGAGTTTCCAGGCCATGGACCCAAAATCTCTATGTTTTGTTCCCTGAGCCATTTAGTTATCACCTTTGCTTTATGGCAAGGTGCTCCATCATGCTGGAAAAGGCATTGTTGATCGCCAAACTGCTCTTGGAGGGTTGGGAGAAGTTGCTCTTGGAGGACATTCTGGTACCATTCTTTATTCATTGCTGTGTTTTTAGGCAAGACTGTGAGAGAGCCGATTCCCTTGGCTGAGAAGCAACCCCACAGATGAATGGTTTCAGGATGCTTAACAGTTGGCATGAGACAAGACTGGTGGTAGCGCTCACCTTGTCTTCTCCGAATGAGGCGTTTTCCTGATGTCCCAAACAATCGAAAAGGGGATTCATCAGAGAAAATAACTTTACCCCAGTCCTCAGCAGTCCACTGCCTGTACCTTTTGCAGAATATCAGTCTGTCCATGATGTTTTTTCTGGAGAGAAGTGACTTCTTTGCTGCCCTCCTTCAGACCAGGCCTTGCTCCAAGATCCTCCGCCTCACAGTGCGTGCAGATGCACTCACACCTGCCTGCTGCCATTTCTGAGCAAGCTCTGCACTGCTGGTAGCCCGATCCCGCACCTGAAACACTTTTAAGAGACGGTCCTGGTGCTTGCTGGTCTTTCTTGGGTGCCCTGGAGCCTTTTTGGCAACAATGGAACATCTCTTCTTGAAGTTCTTGATGATGCGATAGATTGTTGACTGAGGTGCAATCTTTCTAGCTGCGATACTCTTCCCTGTTAGGCCATTTTTGTGCATTGCAATGATGACTGCACGTGTTTCTTTAGAGATAACCATGGTTAACAGAAGAGAAACAATGATGCCAAGCACCAGCCTCCTTTTAAAGTGTCCAGTGGTGTCATTCTTACTTAATCATGACAGATTGATCTCCAGCCATGTCCTCATCAACACCCACATCTGTGTTAATGGAGCAATCACTGAAAAGAGGTTAGCTGGTCCTTTTAAGGCAGGGCTGCAATGATGTTGAAATGTGTTTTGGGGGATAAAGTTCATTTTCTAGCCAAATATTGACTTTGCAAGTAATTGCTTTTAAGCTGATCACTCTTTATAACATTCTGGAGTATATGCAAATTGCCATTAGAAAAAGTGAAGCAGTAGACTTTGTAAAAATTAATATTTGTGTCATTCTCAAAACTTTTGTCCATGACTGTAGAACCAGCCATCCTCACCGATGCTCCTTGAACCATCTACCAAAAAGCTCAACATCTAGGTTAGTGAGAGGTACATCAGAAACGTGTGAGAATCCTGCAGTTTCTTGAGCCATAAGAGCTATACAGTCATGTTCATGGTATGCATCAAAAAGTTCATCCTCGGTCAAATTTTGCAAAAACAGTGGTTTATCCTTGTCCATACCTTCCTTCTCCCTCTTTTCAATCTACTACATCAATTGGAATAAGAGTAGCTGGATTCAGAGTCATGCATCGTTTTAAGGTTACAGTGGGAGGCATTAAAAATGTACATTGAAGTTTGAGGTGTCTGTGCTACAGAAATGTGTTTGGGTAGTAAAAAGAGATAGAGATGATAAAGTTTTTCTTGCAAGTATACTTCTAGACTAGGGAAAAATTCTTTTTTTGCAAGAAGCCAAATTTTTAGAACTTTAATAACTTTTTAATTAAATAAGTGCAGATAATTTTGTTTATAGGGTAATGTGCCCTTGGGACGCATAATCTGTGTGCAAATTTTTGCCAATTGGCAGATTGCTAATATTTGTTCACAATGTTTAGCTGTCCCATCTGGGTATATATTATTCCTCTCGGAGTTCCTGTCTTCAACTAATAAACTTCCTTTTTCATATCTTTTGCTACTTCAGCCTAACATCTCACACTGATTCAAACTGAGCATTCCTTTGAAACCATACCTCTTCTCCAACCTATCAACATACTTTCCGTATCAACTTAACATCACCTTCTAGCGGTATGTCATCAGTCAGTCACATTTTATTCTTTTACCTGACACGTTACCCATTTTATACTTTGAATCCACTGAGGAGAACAGAAAGTTTTGCAGACTGGGTGTTGATCCTCTGGTTTTCCGTTATTTAGAGAACACCTCAATGGTATGTTTTTAGGATACAGGGGTCCACTGAACAATGGGGATCCCATAAACATTAAGTCGGAATACTCTGCCTCTGGATATCTTTCTGACAGAGGTCCAAACCCAGTGTACACTTGACTATAACCCTTGTCAACAATTTTAACAATCCTCAGAGGATATAGCTAACCTCAATCCAAATTTACACCCAGGGCATGACATTTACAAGATATTTGCCGGAGGTTGCACTTTCACGATATTCCAGGTAATCCTAACTGCTACACACAATGCAAATATCACAATTCCCAGAAAAACAAGAGCAGTGCCTTCAGCACAAGGTAGATTAATGTATTTCAATTGTTGCTGACAATGATCAGTACTGTTTTCCATGTATTCATATAAATATATACATATATTTAATTAGGAGCTCTGTTTCTAACACATGCGCTTGGTGTGAAAGACCTGTCCTTCTGGACTTTGATGTATATACAGGGCGTTGTTTTTCAAGTCTGTTGGGGTATGGTTTAAAGGAGAATTACTAATAAGGGCATGGATATTCACATACCAGAATGCCCACGGAGTATTCCCTTGTTTTTCAAATCTTATTTTTAATCTTACCCTTTCAGTGAACACAGTAAAAAAACTGGCAAAACACGATGCTTTTTCATCATACCACCAAACAAAAAGTAGAGTAAAACACTATTAAAAAGTCAAATGTAAATAAAAACTGTCACTAAGAATGCCATTTTGTCCCCCAAAAATCTAGCCACCATACAGCTCCGTCATCTGAGAAATAAAACAGCTATATCTATCAGAATATAGCGACGATAAAACTATTCTTTTTTCTATAAAATAGTTTTGTGTAAAAGCACCAAAACATAAAAAATTACCATATATACTCGAGTATAAGCTGAGATTTTCAGCCCATTTTTCAGGGCTGAAAGTGCCCCTCTCGGTTTATACTCGAGTCATATACCAGGGTGTCGGTGGGGGAGGGGGAGCGCAGCTGTCCTATATACTCAACCCTCTCCTGGTGCAGTCTCTTCAGCCCCCCTGCTCTTCTCCCACGGTCTCCAGCACCTGTGTTCAGCGGTCACGTGGTACCGCTCATTAAAGTCATGAATATGCACATATTCTTGACTTTAATGAGCGGTACCACGTGACCGCTGAAGTTAGGCTTAGCTGCCGGAGACCGCGGGAGAAGAGCAGGGGCTGCAAAGACCATGCCAGGAGAGGGTGAGTATATGCCATATTCACTTGTCCCCATTCCACCGCTGCGCGCTGCTGTTTCTTGGCGTCCTCTAGATGTGAATGTTCAGCTCAGACGGCGCGATGACGTGGTTAGTGCGCGCCGCGCCCTCTGCCTGAGCATTCACTGCTGGAGGACCCGAAGACAGCGGCGTGCAGCAGTGGACCGGGGTCATTTGAATATTGCAGGTGCCGGGGCCTAAGCCAGCGGTGACACCGGCACCTGTCCTCCATAGCGCGCTGGTGTCTCCGCCTGCTCAGGACACTGGCACTTGGCCCCAAGCGACAAGAGGTATGTCATTTTTTTTTTTCATTTGCAGTGGCAGCATAAGGGACCTATACTATCATATGGGGGCACAATCTATGGAGCATCTTGTGGGGCATAATACATGGGGCAGCACATGGGGGCATAATACACGGGGCAGCATATGGGGCACAATACATGGGCAGCAAATGGGGCACAATCTATGGAGCATCTTGTGGGGCATAACACATGGGGCAGCATATGGGGGCATAATACATGGGGCAGCATATGGGGGCACAATCTATGGAGCATCTTGTGGGGCATAATACATGGGGCAGCATATGGGGCACAATACATGGGCAGCATATGGGGCACAATCTATGGAGCATCTTGCGGGGCATAATACATGGGGCAGCATATGGGGCACAATACATGGGCAGCATATGGGGCACAATCTATGGAGCATCTAGTGGGGCATAATACATGGGGCAGTATATGGGGCATAATCTATGGAGCATCATATGGGGGCATAATACATGGGGCACAATCTATGGAGCATCTTGTGGGGCATAATACATGGGCAGCATATGGGGCATAATCTATGGAGCATCATATGGGGGCATAATACATGGGGCACAATCTATGGAGCATCTTGTGGGGCATAATACATGAGGCAGCATATGGGGCACAATCTATGGAGCATCTTGTGGGGCATAATACATGGGGCAGCATATGGGGCACAATCTATGGAGCATCTTGTGGGGCATAATACATGGTTAGCATATGGGGCACAATCTATGGAGCATCTTGTGAGGCATAATACATGGGGCAGCATATGGGGCATAATATATGGGGCAGCATATGGGGTAGCATATGGAGCATAATATATGGGGCAGCATATGGGTCATAATATATGGGGCAGCATATGGGGCATAATCTATGGAGCAGCATATGGGGCTCCTGATTCAATATGGCTATTCAAAAACATTTAACCTACTTTAATTTTACTTTTATTGGTATCTATTTTTATTTTTGAAATTTACCAGTAGCTGCCTCATTTTCCACCCTAGGCTTATACTGGAGTCGATAAATTTTCCCAGTTTTTTGTTTCAAAATTAGGGGGTCGGCTTATACTCGGGTCTGCTCATACTCGAGTATATACGGTATATAAATGTCGTTTTGCTGTGATCATACTGACCCAAAGTATAAAGTTGTCTAATCACTTTTACCAAACTGTGAATGGCATAAAAAGAAGCAATTCCTGAATTGATAGTTTTGTTCATTTTGCCTCCTAAAAATCAGAATAGAAAACAATCAAAAAACGTTATGTGCCCGAAAATGGTACCAATAAAAACATCAACTTGTCCTGAAAAAACCAAGCCTTCACATGACTGTCAGTAGAAATGTTGAAAAATTATAGCTCTCAAAATATGGCAATGCAAAAACTTATTTTTGCAAAAAAAAAAAGGGTTTTCTTCTAGTGTGATAGCAGCCAAACATAAAATAACAATATAAATCCGGTATCACTGTAATCGCACATACCGGAAGAATAAAGTAATCTAATCACTTATACTGCACGAGGAATGGCTTAAAAGAGAAATGAAATCAATTCTTGACCTGCTGTTGATTTGTTTATTCTGCCTCCAACAGATCGCACTAAGGCTCGGCTCACATTTATCCCGTGCTCTACACTGAGCGCTTACAAGGGGTTTTTCATGTAAATCTCTAATATACATGGTTCAGATGGAACCCCGGCAACAGATTCCCTATAATGAGGCAGATTGAAGCACTGTGAACGCTGTCTGGCCTGTGATCTGGTTGTGTCTGTCTTTTTAAGCATACATGAAAGTGCAGTCGGCCACAGATTTGTGCACCTCTGAAAAGGACACCACTGATCAGAGGCCAGACAGATTTCAGAGTGATACACCTGCCTCATTATAGTGGTTGCATCCCTCAGCGGTTTCATCTGAATTATGTCATTCAGAGATTT
The DNA here is from genome assembly GCA_033576555.1 of Oophaga sylvatica. Classification (NCBI taxonomy): domain Eukaryota; kingdom Metazoa; phylum Chordata; class Amphibia; order Anura; family Dendrobatidae; genus Oophaga; species Oophaga sylvatica. Next base: position 66,073,689 of record JARQOD010000004.1, on the reverse strand, counting down.
AGCTGGAAATTCCGATGTAAGTGCGCAGTGTAGAACTCAGGATAAATGTGATCCAAAATATTCAGGAAAATATTCCCAATAAAAGATTCAGCTTAATCTACAAAACAAAGTAAGTCCTCACCCAGGTCCATCATCTGTCAGTGGAAATATAGGGGGCTTCCATGTTACTGGTAGCACAAAGGCTCTGGAAAAGCTCTATGGCTCCTCGTCCCCCAAAAGATATCCAAATTTTGCGTTCCCAAATCCCTTCTGAGCCCCAGTGTGCCTATACCACATTTTCGAAAGCAGCGAGCGAGAGTGCACTGTAAGTTTGTTTCCAGGAGTTTTGCGCGATGTGCATGAGCTCTGGGACCAGGAAGCATAGATCAGAGCAAGAGATCCTGTTGGCCTCTGCTGTGGCAGTGAGTATGTCGCATCCCTGCTGAGAGGAGGAAGAGGAAGCATGCAGAGATGGCGGCATTACAATTCCCCCCCTATTTACGCCCCCTTCTCTCCAAACCCGAAATGAACCTCTTCAGGAGAAGTGGGGCATAAATAGTCTCATTGGGTTCCTACAATCTCTCTTCAGGACCAAATCCTTTTCATTCCACCAGGAAAAATGTTTTACCCCTCACCTTCTCCATGGCCAAGATGCCCTTCACCTCAAAGCCATCCTCAGCGCAGGCCGATGCAGGTTTGGAACCGGGATGTCTGAAGAAATGACTCAGGATGACTGGCTCGACGAGAGATACGCAGAAAGAGTTAGGCAGGCGCAACGAGTCGGGAAGGTTCAACTTGTAGTGAGGACCCAACATGTAAGAAGGGACCTTGAGACAGATATATGACAAGGAGAACTACACCTTATTCCCTGGATGAATACACATGGATCCATGTGGCTTTTGTCAGCATGCCTTTTCATTCATTTGGACAATTTCTCAAGAAAGAGTGGCTTTGGTGTCCTCCCAGATCTTAGAAAATTTTTATAGAGAGTGCATCGGCTGCAAGGATGCCAGAAGCAACCAACACCAGGAGATGAATACCAGGTTCTTGACCATAGACAATGAAGAATGGTGACTTTGCAGATGCCTTGCTTACGTGATTATTATAGGAGAACTCTTCCTAAGGCAAAAGCTTGACCCAGTCGTCGTGATGTGCATTTGTGAAATGCCGCAGAAAATTAGATAGAATTATGTAGACCCTCTCCACTTGACCACTGGATTGAGGATGGTATGCAAAAGAGAAGTGGAAAACTACATTCAAAAGTTTACATGTGGTTCTCCGGAATTTGGATGTGAACTGGATGCCCCTATTGGACAGTAAATGTGCTGAATAAACTCAGCGAGCAGACAAAAGACCAGGCAATGGGGTAAAGTGAGCAGTCTTCGAGAAGCGGTCTACACCCACCCATATGACAGAGCATCCATAATAATGTCCATGGCAATGTGCTGCCAGGGAGCCGAAGGCACCAGAAGTGGTAAAAGTCACCCGGACGGAAGATGCTTAAGAGTCTTGTTATGACCACAGCAAGAACAGGCTAAAACGAATTCCACAATATCTTTACACATGGTTATCTACTAATAATGATGCAAGATAAGTTGCAAAGTCTTTCTCTGTTCGGCATAACCAGCCAATTTTGAGGAGCGCCCCCACAGCAGAACTTGCATCCTATCTGATTCTGACACTAAAGTCTTCCCTGGAAGAATCTGAGACAATTTTAACAGAGACACAGTAACCATCTTGGAAGATTCAATAAGTTGGGGTTTCTCTTCTTGTTCAGTTGGTAGAAAGGACCAAGAAAACGTATGCTTCTTGACAGCCGACCGAACATGTAGGATGAAGTCAAAGCTGGCGAAGAACAGCGACCGCCTAGCTCGGTGCAGATTCAGCCTCTATGCGGACTGCAGCCTCGTTGTATATAATGACCGGGTGAATTTACCCTTCAAGTAGGTAATGCCAATTCTTTAAAGCCATGTTAATCGCAAATAACTCACTATTGCCAATGGAGTAGTTACGTTCAGAGGTAGAGAAGTTCTTATAGAAGAAACCGCAGGTTACCATCCGATCGGAGGAACACTTTGCGTGAGAACAGACCCTGCTCCAGAGGATGAGGTATCCACTTCCAGGATGAATTGCAAACTCCCAGGTAAATTGGGCTACACCTTTCCAGGACTCCCTTCAGTGTGTACCTCTCCTGGCCGTCTCACCGCGCTGGCTTCCGCCCTCCAGCCCAGCACCAACACAAACAGTGTCCCAAGCCAGCAGCCGCGGATCTTGTCGGGCGATGTCCTCTGAGTCCCCCTGCTCCCATATGGCTGCCTTTTAGGCAATTAATTTTGTATGTGGCTAAGGCACCTACAGATGCTCCTGCCTCCGGCTTGCTAGCTGAGTCTTGAAGTCCTTCACTAGTCTCGGGGGCCGGTTCCCCTACTGCGACCTGGTCCCTCCACTACTGGATTCAGGCCCCACGGGTGACTTCAGCACACTCCGTGTCCCTAGGACCCCTTCTGCCCTCCCGGGAGCCTACTTCAGCCTTTTCTCACAATTCTCTCTCTGCAGCCTCTCTGCTGCACACCTTCTCCTTCGGTCTCCTCAGACCAACTGCTCTGTTCTTCCCGCTCTCTAAGCTCCTCCCCTTCTTCCTACCTTCTCCATCCACACCCAACACCCTTTCCTACCCAGCCTGAAATGAGGTCCTCCTCCCTAGGGGTACGCCCAGGTGCCCTGACTGAGCTAGTATGTGTTGGGTGCAAATGTTAGAGTCCTGGGTAGTGCTCCCTCCTTACCTGAGAGTGGGATACCACACCTCTGGATGAGGTGCAGTACCTCTGTGGTGACTGGACCCTCAGGGGTGCCACACATTCTGCAGACATGGATCCACGACCTTGCCCCTCCTTTCAAGATCTTTTTAGAAAAACTGTCGTTTCTGCTTCAGATGGATTTGGTTGAGGCCTCCTTGCATAAAGAGGAAAGGGTGCAGTCCTTTTTTTTTAAAACTTTTTTTATTGAAGAATTCCACAACATAGTATAACAAACGTATGACATTGCAGTATAAGGTCAAAATAATCCAAGCTATAATCATTCACACTGGCATAACTATTACATCACACTTTCAATAATAAGATAACAAACAAAACAAATAAAACATAATATTCTACACAATACACCTTACCAATCATTGCACCTGCTAACTAACAAGTTTGGTTTAGGAGCTGTATGCTTCTACCAGGTCAGATTATAATAGACACATATTTAAATCTACAGAAATCATATGGTCCAGAAGTGATATACATCAGGGATTATATCGCAAGATCGAGGGAACCATAGCATTAGGAGCTAAATGTGTCAAGGGTAGTGTTGAGCATTCCGATACTGCAAATATCGGGTATCGGCCGATATTGGCTGTATCGGAATTCCGATTCCGAGTTCCGATATTTTCGTCTTATCGGATACCGGAATCGGGATTGTCACTGTCACTGTCAGTGTCCGTCGGTCGGGTCTGTCAGGAGTCAGCGGCACTTACCCGGCAGAAGATCTCCGGCGGTCACGTCCTGCACTGCTTCATGGCCGCCATCTTCTTTCCCCGGCGGTCACATGCAGTTTCTCGCGATAACTGCAGTGACTGCTGGGTAATCCCGGCCGTAAAGCAGTCAGTCCGATGACGTCACCGCCGGGGAAGCAGGTAATCAGCTGTGCTGCGTTGCAATGACAGGTTCTGCCTGTCATTGCGATGTAGCAGAGCTGGATCGTCGTGGGACTATCGTTATGGACTGCGTCGGACAGGTGGTATACTGTTGGTTTGTTTTTTTTCTTTTTTTACAGGAGATCGATGGCGTCGCAGGAATGAGAGAGTAATAAAAGAAATGAAAACTGTGTTGTCTCTTTTATTTCATTAAAAGACTTTTTTCTTGCTGTGTCTTTTTTTTATACATTTAATAACTTTCGGATTAATAATGGATCGGTGTCTTATTGACGCCTCTCCATTATTAACCGGGCTTATTGTCACCGTGCAATCAACGGTGACAATAACCCCTTATTACCCCGCTTGCCACCGCTACAGGGCAAGTGGGAAGAGCCGGGTAAAGTGCCACAATTGGCACATCTTTTGATGCGCCAAATGTGGGGCTGCTGTAGCCTGGTATTATCAGGCTGTTGAGGGCCAAAATCCATGGGCCTTGACAGTCTTTTAATACCAGGCCGCAGCAGTCTGCATTTTACTTGGCTGGTTAACAAAAATAGGGGGGATCCCCACGCCGTTTTTTTTTCGAGGGGATCCCCTATTTTTGTTAATCAGCCAAGATATGCAGATGCTGTGGCCTGGTATTATCAGGCTGGCAAGGTCCATGGATCTTGACTCAACAGCCTGAAAATCCAGGCCTCAGCGGTTTTCTTCATCTGGCTGGTTAACAAAAATAGGGGGGACCCACGCCAATTTTTTTCGAGGGGATCCCCTATTTTTGTTAATCAGCCAAGATATACAGACTGCTGTGGCCTGGTATTATCAGGCTGGCAAGGTCCATGGATCTTGGCTCCTTACCAGCCTGAAAAACCAGGCCTCAGCGGTCTGCTTCATCTGGCTGGTTAACAAAAATAGGGGGGACCCCACGCCAATTTTTTTCGAGGGGATCCCCTATTTTTGTTAATCAGCCAAGATATGCAGACTGCTGTGGCCTGGTATTATCAGGCTGGCAAGGTCCATGGATCTTGACTCAACAGCCTGAAAATCCAGGCCTCAGCGGTTTTCTTCATCTGGCTGGTTAACAAAAATAGGGGGGACCCACGCCAATTTTTTTCGAGGGGATCCCCTATTTTTGTTAATCAGCCAAGATATACAGACTGCTGTGGCCTGGTATTATCAGGCTGGCAAGGTCCATGGATCTTGGCTCCTTAACAGCCTGAAAATCCAGGCCTCAGCGGTTTTCTTCATCTGGCTGGTTAACAAAAATAGGGGGGACCCCACGCCAATTTTTTTCGAGGGGATCCCCTATTTTTGTTAATCAGCCAAGATATACAGACTGCTGTGGCCTGGTATTATCAGGCTGGCAAGGTCCATGTATCTTGGCTCCTTAACAGCCTGAAAATCCAGGCCTCAGCGGTCTGCTTCATCTGGCTGGTTAACAAAAATAGGGGGGACCCCACGCCATTTTTTTTTCGAAGGGAACCCCTATTTTTGTTAATCAGTTCCCTCTGACGTCACTGATTGTGTCCCTGGCTGACCTGAAGTGAAAGTGGAAAGCAATCAATTAAGCTTTCCACTTAAGGGCCCGTCTCACATAGCGATATCGCTACCGAGATCGCTGCTGAGTCACTAGTTTTGTGACGCAGCAGCAAGCTCACCAGCGATATCGCTGTGTGTGACATTCAGCGACGATCAGCCCCCCTGCCGGGTATCGCTGATCGTCGCTGAAATGTCAGGACCTTTGATCGCTGGTTTCCCGCTGACAGGCACACATCGCTGCGTGTGACAGGCGGGAGACCAGCGATCCGCTGGTAACCAAGGTACACAGCGGGTTTCCAGGCGCGGGGCTGTGCCTAGAAACCCGCTGTGTACCTTGGATACCAGCGCCCTGATGCAGGGAGCTGGTATCCAAGGTACACAGCGGGTTTCCAAGCGCTGCGCGGTGCCTGGAAACCCGCTGTGTACCTTGGTTACCAGCGGATCGCTGGTCTCCCGCCTGTCACACGCAGCGATGCGTGCCTGTCAGAGGGAAACCAGCGATCAAAAAAAGGTCCTGACATTTCTGCGACGATCAGCGATACCCGGCAGGGGGCTGATCGTCGCTGAATGTCACACACAGCGATATCGCTGGTGAGCTCGCTGCTGCGTCACAAAACTAGTGACTCAGCAGCGATCTCGGTAGCGATATCGCTATGTGAGACGGGCCCTTAAGCGATGTTACCCGCAGTGTCGCTGTCCCAGATCGCTGCCTGTTTGGCAGCTCAGCAGCGATCATGTAGCGATACACCAGCGATCCTGACAAGTGCATATCGTTGTCGGGATCGCTGGTGTATCGTTATGTGACACCCAGCCTTTACTCTCCTGTCAGGCAGGAGAGGAACTCATTCATTTGGGGTTTACTGTGAGGCTGCAGCATTAGCTGCGGTCCCTGCAGTAAACATTAACCCTTTCTGAAGGATTACACCGTGGGACCTGACTGTGCATGGGATAGGTAAGAATAATTTTGCTTTTTTATTTTATTTTTATTACAGGAAATGGTTTTTGCAGTAAAATAAAAGATGGTCAAAACATGTGTCTTTATTTCATTAAAATGATTTTTAATTAAAGTGTGTGTGTTTTATTTTTATTTCATGCAATAGGATTAATAATTGATAGTTGTCTAATTGACAGCTCTCAATTATTAACCTGGCTTAAGGTCACCTTTCAATAGCAAGGTGGCTTTAACCCCATATTAACCCATTCGCCACCGCTACAGGGCAATGGGAATAGACGGGCAAAGTGCCAGAAAGGGCGAATCTAATTATAGATTTGTCTTTCCTGGGGTGTCTGGGGGCAGATGTTAGTAGCCGGGGGGGGCAAAAATAATGGTCCCTCTCTGGGCTATTATTATCTGCCCCCACTCACTGGCTTTGTCTGTCTGGTTGCGAAAATAGGGCGGGAGCCCACGCATTTTTTTTCAGCAATTTTACACCTCATATATATATATATACATGTCATTGAATTTGTGACACATATATATATATATTTTATATTTGTAGTTCATACACTTCTACATAGTATAATAGCCGCTAATTCAATTGCCGGCTTTTGTGAAAATGCAAACCCGACATGAAAATGACACTTGGTGTACATAGGGTTAACCATGTCTTTTCATGTCTTTGCTATCTAATTTGCACAAACAATTTAAATCAGACTATGTGTGCAAAATTTCACACCTGTAGGGGTTAATTAAAGGTGTAAATTCGTAGCAAAAAAGTCGGTTTTTTTTAAACAACGAATTTACACCTTTATTAACCCCTACAGGTGTGAAATTTTTGCACACATAGTCTGATTTAATTGTTTGTGCAAATTAGATAGCAAAGGCATAAAAAAGACATGGTTAACCCTATGTACACCAAGTGTCATTTCATGTCGGGTGACATGAATGACACTTGGTGTACATAGGGTTAACCATGTCTTTTCATGTCCTTTGCTATCTAAGGCCGGAGTCACACTGGCGAAAAAATCGGACGACTGCAATGCGATGAAATATCGCATTGCAGTCGGACCTATGTTAATCTATGGAGCAGCTCCCAGTATCAGATTTTTTGTGGTCCGTTTTAAACGTCCGTGTACAATCGCAGCATGCTGCGATTGTCACCGATTGTCGGTCGACAATCGCCAATGCAAGTCTATGGAGCGATGAAAAATCTGATTACAAACGGACCACACTGTGTGACTTGCGATGAATCGCATCGGTGTCCTTTAGAAAAGCCGGCAATTCATCCCCGCCTATACTGTAAAATCACACTGACAGCTTTATAAAGACTAGAAAGAATAGATATTACACATAGAACACATACTTATATATACATGTCATTGTGACATGTATATATTACATATATTTATAGTTCCTAGATTCTACATACTGTAATAGCCCTAATTCAATTGCCGGGTTTTGTGAAATCACAGAAGCCGACTGAAATGATACATTGTTTCCCACATTTAACCATGTAATTTCATGTATTTTTATATATGTTTGAAACATTACAATTACATGAGTGTATTTGTGCAAAATTTCAGACATGTAGGGGTTAATTAAAGGTGTAATTTCGTTGAAAAAAAATGCGTGGGCTCCCGCTGTATTTTCTCCACCAGACAGACAAAGCAAGCGAGTGGGGGCAGATAATAATAGCCCAGGGGGGTGCATTTTTTGTGCCCCCCTGGCTACTAACATCTGCCCCCAGACACCCCAGAAAAGGGCAAATCTATAATTAGATTCGCCCTTTCTGGCACTTGCCCGTCTATTCCCATTGCCCTGTAGCGGTGGCGAATGGGTGTAATCTCACCTTACTGTCACCTTGCAATTGAAAGGTGACCTTAAGGCAGGTTAATGATTGATAGCTGTCAATTAGACAACTATCAATTATTAATCCTATTGAAGTAAATAAAAAAACACACACACTTTAAGAATAAATAATTTTAATGAAATAAAAACACATTTTTTTGACCATATTTTATTTTAAACTAAATCCGTGCGAAGCCATTGATCTCCTAAAATAAAGAAAAAGAAATAAAACAACATTATTCTTACCTATTCCGCCGATCTGTCACGTCCCACGCTGTAATCCTTCACAAAGGGTTAACTAGCTTTGAGCCAAGCAGTGCAAGTAATCCTGCTGCTCAGCTCAAGCTCATGAATGAATAAGTTCCTCTCCTGGCGACAGGAGAGGATGTGTTTCATGAATGAAGCTTAATTGATTGTGTCCACTTTCCCTTTAGGTCAGGTCACTACAGTTAAATTGGCAATAAATCAATTAAGCCCATTCATGAATCTATTCCTCTACTTTCGCTGGGAGAGGAAGTTATTCATTCAGGGGAATACAGGTCTGAGACAGCATTATTAGCTCTCTGCGACCTGTAACCTGTTAACCCTTTCTGATGGATTACACCGTGGGACCTGACTGTACATCGGATTGGTAAGTATAATTTTGCTTTTTTATTTTATTTTTATTACAGGAAATGGTTTTAGCAGGAAAATAAAATATGGTAAAAAACTGTGTGATTATTTAATTAAACTTATTTTTTATTAAAGTGTGTGTGTTTGATTTTTCTTTCATACAATAGGATTAATAATTGATAGTTGCCTATTGACAGCTATCAATTATTAACCTGGCTTAAAGTGACCTTTCAATTGCAAGGTCATTTTAACCCCTTATTAACCCATTCGCCACCGTACAGGGCAATGGGAATAGACGGGCAAAGTGCCAGAAAGGGCGAATTTTAATTATAGATTTCCCTTTCTGGGGTTCTGGGGGCAGATGTTAGTAGCCAGGGGGGGGCACAAAAAAATGTACCCCCCTAGGCTATTATTATCTGCCCCCACTCGCTTGCTTTGTCTGTCTGGTGGAGAAAATACAGCGGGAGCCCACGCATTTTTTTTTTAACGAATTTACACCTTTAATTAACCCCTACATGTCTGAAATTTAGCACCATATACTCATGTAATTGTATGTTTCAAACATATATAAAAAATACATGAAATTACATGGTTAAATGTGTGGAAAACAATGTATCATTTTATGTCGGCTTCTGTGATTTCATGAAGCCGGCAATTGAAATAAGCGGCTTATAACAGTATGTAGAAGTGTAAGAACTTTAAATATATGTATATATATATATGTCACAATGACATATATATATATATTTAATATATATATATATTATATTTATGTATATATCTATTCTTTCTTTTGGCATTTAAATACTATTCTTTTGGATCCATTATATGTCAGTTTTGCAAGCCTGCGAGAAAATCTCGCAAGTCGGATGAAACGGATGTTACAAAGGGACACACACATGCGATTAAATCGCATCTTTGAAGGAAAATCGGATGCCAGAAGGATGTGTGATGTTTTATTTTGATCCGATTGTTGACCGTCTAAAACGGACCGATTTTTTGTGGTTGTGTGTGACTCCAGCCTAATTTGCACAAACAATTAAATCAGACTATGTGTGCAAAATTTTTACACCTGTAGGGGGTTTAAATTTAAAGGTGTAAATTCGTACAAAAAAAGTCCGTTTTTTTTACAACGAATTTACACCTTTAATTAACCCCCACATGTCTGAAATTTAGCACACATATACTCATGTAATTGTATGTTTCAAACATATATAAAAATACATGAAATTACATGGTTAAATGTGTGGAAACAATGTATCATTTCATGTCGGCTTCTGTGATTTCACTGAAGCCGGCAATTGAATTAGCGGCTATAACAGTATGTAGAAGTGTAAGAACTATAAATATATGTATATATATATATGTCACAATGACATATATATATATATATATATATATATATATTATTATATATATATATGTGTATATATCTATTCTTTCTTTTGGCATTTAAATACTATTCTTTTGGATCCATTATATGTCAGTTTTGCAAGCCTGCGAGAAAATCTCGCAAGTCGGATGAAAATCGGATGTTACAAGGTACACACACATGCGATTAAATCGCATCTTTGAAGGAAAATCGGATGCCAGAAGGATGTGTGATGTTTTTATTTTGATCCGATTGTCGACCGTCTAAAACGGACCGATTTTTTGTGGTTGTGTGTGACTCCAGCCTAATTTGCACAAACAATTAAATCAGACTATGTGTGCAAAATTTCACACCTGTAGGGGTTAATTAAAGGTGTAAATTCGTAGCAAAAAAAGTCCGTTTTTTTTACAACGAATTTACACCTTTAATTAACCCCTACAGGTGTGAAATTTTGCACACATAGTCTGATTTAATTGTTTGTGCAAATCAGATAGCAAACGACATGAAAAGACATGGTTAACCTATGTACACCAAGTGTCATTTCATGTCGGGTGCTTCTGTCTTTTCACTGAAGCCGGCTTTACCCGGCAATTGAATGAGAGGATATTTTACTATGTAGAAGTGTATAAACTATACATATATGTATATATATATGTCACAATGACATGTATATATATATATATGTATTCTATGTGTGTATATTTAGTGTTTACAAGGAAAGAATGAGTTTTTTTTAGTTGCGATATTTTGTTCCCATAGACTTACATGGGACTTCCGGTATCGGTATCGGGTATCGCCGATATTTTAGTGATATCGGCGATACCATTCCGATTCCGATACTTTAGGATATCGGAAAGTATCGCTCAACTCTAGTCAAGGGCGAATTACACCACTTTTCCCAAATCTTATGAAACTTCTGGGGACATCCTCTGTTACTATATAATATGTTCTCATAGGGAATTATGTCATTCACTAACTTCTTCCATTGATTAATCGAAGGGGATCTCCATCCCATCCATCTCAACACCACTGCTTTCCTAGCCATAAATAGAACCTCTTGAAGAAATATTCTGTCATAATGAACCCACATCTCTTCATCCACGACACCAAGGATGCACAACTCAGGAGTACATTTAATCGGTATTCCCATTATCCGCTCTAATGTAGTCATGACATCACTCCAAAATCTTCGTATAGTGCCACAGCTCCAGCTAAGGTGACAAAAATTAGCTCCCGGTTCCCCGCACCTATGACATTCATCCATTGCCTTCTACCGAATTTATGAAGTCTGCTTGGGGTCAAATAAGATTGGTGAAGAATATATAGTTGGATTAGCTTGTTATTTGCCTCTGGTGACACCATCATATGTGCCTCTAGGGCGTCATTCCACTGTTCACTAGTGATAGAGGGGATTAAATTCTGCCATTTACTTTCTATATCGAATTGAGTGGATGCAATTTTAGAATTTAAAAGAAAGGTATAAAGGGAGGAAATAACACCTGCAGGTCCTTGAGTTGATAATATTCCTAACAATGGGTATTTAGATATTCTCATTCTAGGATACGGGAACTGGCATATTATGGCGTGTGTCAGCTGCAGATATCTATAGAATTCTCTGTGAGAAACTCCAAATTTTACATGAATTTGTTCAAACTACAATAAAATTTTGTTTTCAAAAATTTGACTAAGTGTTATTATTCCATTCTGTTCCCAAAAACTTGGATCCTGTAAATTTTGAAGGTGTGGGTATTCGGGATTATCCCATATCTGAACATCACCTATCTGATCAGAGAACTTTATAATACGTTTACTCTCTTGCCAAACTTGTATTGCTAAATTGTGCGCAAATAACAATCCCTGAGGTGGTCTATATGAACCTTCTAATATTGCCCACGGTGTATGCCCTTCCAAAAGGTACATGAGATATGCCTCTGTATTATTGGGCTCATCCCTAATTAACCAATGTTTTAAATGACGCAATTGAGCAGCTAGATAATATAAATACCTGTCAGGGAGTGCGTAACCACCCTGGTTTTGGGCTTCTGCAGGGTTTCAAAACCCAATCTAGATCTTGACGATCCCCATATAAACGTTGCTATCATGCTATGTAGTTTTTTAAAGAAACCCTTAGGGACCCTTATTGATATATGTTACAGCATATATAAACATTTGGGAAGAATTATCATTTTTATTAATCCAATTCTGCCCGCAACAAATAGGGGAAGACGGGACTATATTTCCAACTTCTTCCTCATCATATCTCCTAGGGGGTATATGTGATCTTTAAGATCATCAATCAGGTTTTGATTAATTATGATACCTAAATATTGGAATTTTTGTACTACCTGTAAACCACATAGCACATGCACGGTTATGTTATCCACTAATAGCATAATCACAGATTTGCTCCAATTGATTTTAAGAACTGATAGTTCCCCACAGCAATTAATAAGATCAATTGCCCTTGCCAAAGATCAATCTTTTCTATCGCCCCACCCTATCTACCCTAGAGCCTATATTGATTCCCTCCACCACATGATCCTGTCTAATCCCGAGTGCAATTGGCTCAATCGCAAGAGCAAAAAGCATTGGGGATAGTGGGCAGCGCTGTCTAGTTCCTCAGCCTAGATCGAAATATTCCAATAGTAAGCGATTAACCAGGATATTAGCTCTGGGTCTATGATAGAGTGGTTCAATCCACTTACAAAATTTATCCGAGAAACCAAATCTTAGAAGTACCCACTGGAGGAAATTCCACTCCATTGAATCAAAAGCCTTTGCAGTGTCTAAAGAGGCAATTGCCCAAGGTTTCTTATGTTTATGTCCTATCTGTGTTAAAACCTGCACCCTTCTGATATTAGAGGAGGTGGATCTTCCTGGCATAAAGCCGGATTGATCTTCATGTATTATGCTTAGAATTATTGCTTTATGCCTATTTGCAATAAGTTTAGAGACTATTTTATAGTCTGTGTTAAGCAGGGATATGGGACGATAAATGTTGTGAATGTTTTGGAGACGACTTCGGAGCAGAGGCTCCCTCCGGTGGTTGCAGAGGGTATTGAACCAATTAAGGAATGGGTCTCAGGTGGGGATGACTGGCTTGATATAAGTGAGCTGAACTCCCATGATCCTCGCCGGTAATCAATTGTTGCCTCCAGGTCTTTGTTGGAATTTCAGCTTGCTTTCCTGCTATCATTCAGATAAGTGACTTTCTGTTTTTTTTTTCTGTAGTTTGATTTCCCTTGCTTTTTGCAGTCTTGCCTTGGACTTCAGCCGGGTCCCCTTTGGGGGCTTGCGCTGCCTCCTGTTCTCATTTTGTATTTGCACTTGTTCTCTGTTCCTGTGATATTTTTTACTGCTGGGTAGCTGTGTGTCACACCAGAGATCTGATATAGGTGGTTGAGATCGTGTGGTCTCAGATTTTTTGTAATCAGAAGTGCTGGTATTTTTGTTATGGTTTTTCTGGGTTGCAGACAGAATTTCTCTCCTGTACTTTGCTTTCTAGACAGAATTGGGGCCCCAACATTTGCTCATTCTATTTTCTGTCTGTGTTTGTGTTTTCCTCTTGTCTAACGGCCATTACATGTTTGGGGGCTTCCTATTTCTTTAGGGTCTCTACTCCGGGGCAGTTAACTTTCCAATTTCTATCTTCAGGTGTAGCTAACTCTTCGGCTGTGCCGAGGCGTCTAGGATCACCGTAGGTACGCTCCACGGCTACTTCTAGTTGTGCGGTTAGTTTAGGGATCTGCAACCCATTAGGTCCCAGCCTCTCTGGTGTCTTGCTGCTTTGGCGTTTTTTTGTCCTCCTCAGCTACCGAAACATAACAGTATTACCGGCCAGACTGAAAATTCTGTGGTACTCAACAGAAGGGAAGGATAGTGAGCATAAAGGAAAAAAAAGAGAGAGTTGTCAGAAATTTTTTTTTTCCTTTTTTCTGCTTGTTTCATTTTTTTTCCCTCTTTCTCCCTGGGTACTGAGGAGGAATTTTTCTTTGTCCTCAATGGAGATTGTGCAGTTGTCATGTCGTGTTGAGCGGCTCGCCGCTGAGGTTCAGAATATTGCTGCCTATATCACTAGGTTGCCGGTTGTGGAACCTAGGATCCCCATGCCAGATTTATTTTTGGGGGATCGGTCTAAATTTCTGAATTTTAAAAATAACTGTAAGTTGTTTTTTTGCCCTGAAGCCTAAGTCCTCAGGAAGCGCTGCACAGCAGGTTCAAATTGTCATCTCCCTGTTGCGCGGCGACCCTCAGGATTTGGCGCTTTCCCTGACACCTTGGATCCTGTTTTGAATGATGTTAATGTGTTTTTTCAGGCTCTAGTGTTATTGTACGATGAACCTAATGTCACTGATCAAGCGGAAAAAACCTTGTTGGCATTGAATCAGGGTCATGAAGCTGCTGAACTGTACTGTCAGAAATTTTGAAAATGGGCAGTCCTTACTAAATAGAATGATGACGCTCTGGCAGCTCTTTTTCGGAAGGGTCTGGTAGAGACTGTAAAGGATGTTATGGTGGGATTCCCTGTTCCCTCTGGTCTCAATGACTCTATGTCATTAGCTATTCAAATTGACAGACGTTTGCGTGAGCGCAGAGGTATGCGTGAGATTGTGTTGCCTTGTGAGTCAGCTCCTGAGCCCATGCAGTGTGATGGAGTGACTTCTGGGGCACAGCGTCATGAGTTTTGAAAGCGTAATAGGTTGTGTTTCTACTGTGGTGATGCTTCTCATGCTATTTCCGTCTGCCCCAAGCGGGGAAGATGTTTTGCGCGCTCAGTTGTTTTGGGTAGTGTTCAGACTAAATTTCTGTTGACTGTTACCCTGATTTGCTCCATGTCCACATTTTGGGCTCAGGCTTTTGTTGATTCAGGAGCAGCTATTAACCTGATGGATTTTGACTTTGCCAAACGTTGTCGGTTTCCAATGATACCCCTTCGGAAGTCTATCCCTTTGCTGGGCATTGATTCTACCCCTTTGGCGGAGAATAAACCCCAGTTTTCTACCCAGGTGATAATGCTGGTCGACCTGGACCATCAGGAGAGTTGCAAATTTTTGATGTTGCATAGTTTGCATGACATTATTGTACTGGGTTTCCCTTGGTTACAGACTCATAATCCTGTTTTGGATTGGAAATCTGTGTCTGTGACCAGTTGGGGTTGCCAATGTGTTAGTGCTGACACTCCTGTTTTTCTGCCCCCCAGTCTCAAGATGTTTTTCTGCCTCCCCCCATTCTCAAGATGTCCCTGACTATTTGACCGAATTTTCTGATGTGTTTAGTGAGAGTAAGTCTGCATCCTTGCCTACTCACAGGAGTTATGATTGCGCTATTGAGTTAGTGCCTGGTGCTAAATTTCCTAAGGGTCGACTTTTTAATTTATCTGTACCTGAACATGATGCTATGCGTTCTTATATCAAGGAGTCTTTGGAGAAGGGTCATATCAGACCTTCCTTTTCACCCTTGGGCGCCAGCTTTTTCTTTGTGGCCAAAAAGGATGGTTCATTGAGACCGTGTATTGACTATCATCTCCTTAATAAAATCACTGTTAAATATCAATATCCGTTACCCTTGATTTCTGACCTATTTTCCAGAGTGAAAAGTGTTAGTTGGTTTATCAAACTTGACCTCAGGGGGGCGTATAATCTTATTCGCATCAAGCACGGTGATGAATGGAAGACGGCGTTTAATACCCCAGAGGGGCATTTTGAGTACCTAGTGATGCCTTTTCGGCTCACTAATGCCCCTTCCATCTTCCAGTCCTTTATGAATGATATTTTCAGGGATTTCGTGGATAAATTTCTGATAGTTTATTTGGACGATATCTTGATGTTTTCCAACGACAGGGACTCTCATGTGGAACATGTTTGGACGGTGTTCTGGATTTTGAGAGAAAATGCACTGTATGTGAAAGGATCAAAATGTCTTTTTGGCGTACAGAAGGTTTCATTTCTGGGATTCATTTTGTCTCCGTCTGTTATTGAAATGGACCTGGTCAAAGTTCAGGCCATTTGTGATGGGGTTCAACCTACTACATTGAAGGCTCTTCAGAGATTTTTGGGTTTTGCTAATTTTTATCGAAAATTTATTGGTAATTTCTCCGGTATTGTGAAACCACTGATTGATTTGACCAAAAAGGGTTCTGATGTGGTGAATTGGCCTCCTGAGGCAGTTTCTGCGTTTCAGGAACTTAAGCAGAGATTCACTTCTGCTCCTGTTCTGCGGCAGCCTGATGTTTCTCTACCATTTCAAGTGGAGGTTGATGCTTTTGAGATTAGGGCAGGTGCCGTTTCATCCCAAAGGGATCCGGAGACCTCTATGAGTAACCCTTGCTTTCTTCTTTCTCGAAAATTTTCCCCAGCTGAACGTAATTATGACGTGGGAAATCGGGAGTTATTGGCTATGAAGTGGGCCTTTGAAGAGTGGAGACATTGACTGGAAGGAGCCAAACATCAGGTGGTGGTCCTCACGGACCATAAGAACCTGGTTTATCTCGAATCAGCCAAGCGACTTAATCCTAGACAGGCCAGGTGGGCCTTTTTTTTTCACACATTTTCATTTTGTGGTTTCTTTTCTCCCGGACACTAAGAATGTTAAGGCGGATGCCCTCTCGAGGAGTTTCTTTGCAGATTCTCCTGAGGTAACTGAGCCTGCTGTTATTCTAAAAGAGGGGGTTGTTCTTTCCGCTATCTAGCCCAATTTGAGACTGGCTCTGGAGGGATGTCAGGAGGATAAACCTGAACGCTGCCCTGTTGGGAAATTGTTTGTCCCAGACCAGTGGAGGAAGAATGTTATGTCTGAGATTCATTGCTCTGCATTGGCCGGTCATCCTGGTATTTTTGGTACCAGAGATTTGGTAAGTCGGTCCTTTTGGTGGTCTACTTTGTCTCCTGACGTCAGGGACTTTGTGCAGTCCTGTGGGACTTGCTCTCGTTCCAAACCTTGCTCTCGCTCTAGTGGTTTGTTAATGCTATTACCTGTGCCCAAGAGGCCATGGACCCATATCTCTATGGATTTTATTTCCGACCTCCCTGTGTCTCAGAGAATGATCGTTATCTGGGTGATCTGTGATAGATTTTCCAAGATGATACATCTTGTGCCACTACCTAAGTTGCCTTCCTCCTCCGAATTGGTGCCTTTATTCTTTCAGCAGGTAGTTCGGTTGCACAGCATTCCAGAGAACATTGTGTCTGACAGAGGAGTCCAATTTGTTTCCAGATTTTGGAAGACATTTTGTTCTTAACTTGGAGTTCAGTTGTCTTTCTCCTCTGCATTTCACCCTCAGACCAATGGACAAACCGAGAGAACAAATCAGACCTTGGAGACTTATCCGTGCCTATCAACGAGCTCATCCTGATCGGCCTGGTTGCGCACGTGAGGGTTCGGTGACCCCTCCTCAAGGGGGGGGGGGTACTGTTGTGAATGTTTTGGAGACAATTTCAGGGCAGAGGCTCCCTCCGGTGGTTGCTGAGGGTATTGAACCAATTAAGGAATGGGTCTCAGGTGGGGATGACTGGTTTGATATAAGTGAGCTGAACTCCCATGATCCTCGCCGGTAATCAATTGTTGCTTCAAGGTCTTTGTTGGAATTTCAGCTTGCTTTCCTGCTATCATTCAGATAAGTGACTTTCTGTTTTTTTTTCTGTAGTTTGATTTCCCTTGCTTTTTGCAGTCTTGCCTTGGACTTCAGCCGGGTCCCCTTTGGGGGCTTGCGCTGCCTCCTGTTCTCATTTTGTATTTGCACTTGTTCTCTGTTCCTGTGATATTTTTTACTGCTGGGTAGCTGTGTGTCACACCAGAGATCTGATATAGGTGGTCGAGATCGTGTGGTCTCAGGTTTTTTGTAATCAGAAGTGCTGGTATTTTTGTTATGGTTTTTCTGGGTTGCAGACAGAATTTCTCTCCTGTACTTTGCTTTCTAGACAGAATTGGGGCCCCAACATTTGCTTATTCTATTTTCTGTGTGTGTTCGTGTTTTCCTTTTGTCTAACCGCCATTACATGTTTGGGGGCTTCCTATTTCTTTGGGGTCTCTACTCCGGGGCAGTTAGCTTTCCTCTTTCTATCTTCAGGTGTAGCTAACCCTCCGGCTGTGCCGAGGCATCTAGGATCACCGTAGGTACGCTCCACGGCTACTTCTAGTTGTGCGGTTAGTTTAGGGATCTGCAACCCATTAGGTCCCAGCCTCTCTGGTGTCTTGCTGCTCCTGTCCTCAGCTACCGAAACATAACAGATAAGAGCCACACTGCTCAGCGTTTATCTGGTTTTGGTATTAACACTACAGTGGCATCATGAAAAGATTGGAAGAGCGAGTGCCCAGCCAGTGCCTCGGAAAAGGTTTGTAGCAAAACTGGACCTATCTGATCAATATATCTTTTATATGGTTCTATGGGTATGCCGTCAGAGCCTTGAGTTTTCCATTAGAGAGAGACATAGTAGCTTCCTGAATCTCCTCCAGCGTAATGTCTCTATCTAAAAATATCCAATCCTCATCAGACAGTGTAGGAAACACTATATGGTTTAAGTATTCGTCAATTTCTTTTATAGTATAATTCAGTTGCGAGTCATATAACTCTCTAAAATATTCTTCAAATCTTTTTGCAATTTGGGCAGATTTAAGTAGTGGGGTTCCCTCTCTAGTATTAATGGCTAGTACAGGTGGAGACATTTGATTTTGTTGGACTTTATATGCTAAGAATTTGCTCGACTGGTTACCCAATTCAAAGTAAGTCTGTTTAGAGAAAAAAGTTTTCTCTGGGCTTTTTCTTGCAAATGCAACAGATATTCCCTCCCTTTCCCAAGCCATCTATGCAATGAATTGTCAGAGGGGTTATTGATATATTCACCTTCCAAGAGTTTACACTCCTCAGCAAGTCTTTGCTCCACAAACAGAATTCTCTTTTAATATATGAAATTGTGGATCTAACACACCCCTTTAAATATGCTTTGAGTGTATCCCACACCACTAATCTATCAGGGAAATTACCATGGTCTGCTATAAATACCTTTAGTTGGTTTGTTATCTTGTTCTCCTACGAGGGACAGCTAAAATGGGTGTATGCGGAATCTCTTGGGTCTACCAGGGCCATTTAAACAGAAACACATCACTAATGGAGCATGATCAGATATTACCCTAGGGAGGTACTCAATTTCACTTAAATCCGATAATATAGCATTATTTCCAAATGCATGATCAATTCTGGATAAACAGAGGGCAGCTGACGTCTGGAAGGAAAATTCTTTCTTAAAGGGATGTTGTTACCTCCACAAATCAACCCAACCCATCTCCGTTATAAAAGCCTCCAGTATAGTAGTGGCTGGTTACCAGGCCTAGAATTTTCAGCACTTAATCTATCTAAATGGGTATTAAAAATCATATTAAAGTCGCCCGTGCATAACATTTTAGCATCAGGATACTGTGATGCAAAAATCGCAGCCTGCTGGAGTACTTCCATTTTGGCTGGTGGTGGGTTATAAATATTAATCAGCACATATAGCACCATTTCTATGAATGAATAAATGAAGATAAATCTACCTTCCGGATCTCTTTTCACCATTTGAACCGACCACCGCAAGGACCTATGAATCATAATGACCACCCCCCCTAGAGTAGGATGTATTTGTGGCTTCTGCCATTGTATTCAAGGTTTATTCATTCTGGATACAATGTCTGGTGTTAGGTGAGTGTAAGGTTCTATGTATATATTCCTGAAACTCAGTTTGTTCGTCAGCCATTTTACTTTCTGTCTTGCTGCAGCTATCTTGCCCTCAGTCAAAATGGAGTTTCCAGCTTGCATGTTCCCGCCCTGATTCTCTCCTTTGCTTCTTAAGCAGCCACAGCTGAGCAATCAGTGCTTCAGAATCTAGCCTGCAGTGAACCTGTGACTTGACTCCTGTAAGCCTTGGACCTTGTACTCCAGCTATTCCTACTGAGGAACTCTGAAGCACTTGTGGACTCTGAACCCTGCTCTTTGAAAGACCCACGTTTGCATGGACTTACGGTAACAGAGAAGAAGATCCTGAATCTGTATTGGAGAGTGATTGCTGAGCTTGGATTACTCTGGCCTGCTGTGTCTCCTGTTTCTGTGTCTGCAAACTGTGTGACTATTTCTGCCAACTTGTATGAAGTAATACAGGACTTTTCTATATCAAACCTGTGACTCCTGTGTTTTCATCGCACCCAAGCACAAGACGCTATATGAACTGTACTACATACATTACAAGATTCTGAAGCCAAAACGTTAGTGTCTGCTGGGTCTGGAAGGCTGTGTCTGCTGTACTGTGGATATCAGACGTCCGGTTGTACTTTCTGTGATGACAGTGGTTGTGACTTCTCACAACCATTCCAGGTGAGCAATTCCCTTAAGTTTTTTCTTTTTGCAGTGTTACCACAGGTAAACACTATTGTTTTTTTTTTTTTCCTTTCTTTTCTCTTTTTTGTCTGCTGTAACTCTGGATATCAGATGTCTGGTTGAAACTTTCTGTGATGATAGTGGTTGTGACTTCTCATAACCATTCCAGGTGAGCAGTTCCCTTAATTTTTTTTTCTCTCTGCAGTGTTGCCACAGGTGAACACTATTGTTTTTTTTTTCTCTCCTCTTCTTCCAGTAATCCTGCCTTAAAAGATCTGGAAAATGGAGGCCCGCATAAAGGAACTTTGCGGAGTGACTGATAATATCCTTGCAGATTTGCAGAATATAAAGACCCGTTTTACAAATCTACAGGACCTCAATAATCACAATTTGCAAGTGGTTGGACAGACTACCCAGGATTTGCGAGCCAGGATTGAGGTTCTAGAGGGGCGAGTCCAGGCTCCTGCCGTAGCCCCGAGTGCTGGGATTCCCAAGTTGCCCCCTTTTCGTTTTGGCGGTGAACGTGAGAAATTCAGGGGATTTATTAATCAATGCAATCTTTTCTTAAACCAATTTAATTTTATCATCTCTTATAGACCAGGATCGCGCAATGGAAAGGCTGATGCACTCTCTAGGATTTACTCAGCAGAGACACGTCCAATTACTCCTCCTAAGACTATTCTTCCTGACTCTAGATTCCTAGGAGTAATTCATAATCAAGACCTACTTAAGGACATCAAGGAAGCATACCATGCGGATTCCTTTTTGGCACAACCCCCAAGGGACGTAAGTCTTGTCTTTAAGAATGGTGTGTGGATTCAGGGACAACGTCTGTATATTCCTGAAACAGTCAGATTAAGAGTATTGCAACTCATTCACGATTCCAAGATAGCTGGGCATAGAGGAATTCTAAAGACACAGGAATTTCTTTCTCGTTTCTTTTGGTGGCCCACTTGCAGGAAGGATGTTTTGAATTATGTCACTTCATGTGAGGTCTGTGCAAGATGCAAAACACCTCGCTCCTCACCAACTGGTCTGTTACAGCCTCTTCCCACCCCGTCCCGCCCGTGGGGATCCATTTCTATGGACTTCATTGTGGAGTTACCAACCTCTCAGGGGAAGAACACCATTCTAGTGGTGGTTGACCGTCTAACAAAGGCAGCTCATTTTATCCCTTGTGTCGGCTTACCCACTGCAAAACAGACATCAGATTTGATGATTAAAGATGTGTTTCGCTTACATGGAGTACCGGATGAGGTTATTTCGGATCGAGGGGTGCAATTCACTTCTAGGTTTTGGCAAAATTTCTGTGCAGCATTGGACATTAAAGTAAACCTTTCTTCTGCTTTTCATCCCCAGACTAATGGACAGACCGAACGAACCAATCAAACCCTGGAGCAGTATCTCCGCTGCTTTATCTGCCACCTACAGGATGATTGGGTGGATCTACTTCCATTAGCTGAGTTCTCGTATAACAACTCTCAGAGTGCCTCCACTAAACAGTCTCCTTTTTACTCTAATCTAGGTTATCATCCTAACATTCTACCACGATTTCCCATAGAAACGCCTTTACCAGCAGTGGCTGAAAGAATCACGTCTTTACAGAAGAATATGGATCTTCTAAAGGAAAATCTGGAATCGGCTCAAGAAAGGTACAAGAAAGCAGCAGATAAATTTCGTAAACCTGCACCAGCTTTCAAGGTAGGAGACTTGGTCTGGCTGTCAACCAGAAATCTTAAGTTAAGGATTCCATCGTCTAAGTTGGGACATAAGTACATTGGACCCTATAAAATCAGTAAAATTATAAGTGCCGTTGCTTGTCGTCTTCAACTGCCCAGAACTATGAGAGTCCACCCTGTCTTTCATGTATCCCTACTAAAGGCTGCGACACCCAATACGTTTCCTGGACGTTCCTCTCCTTGCCCTGACCCAGTGCTAGTCGATGGTCAGGAAGAATTTGTGGTGGAAAGGATTTTAGATTCCAGGTTGTATAGAAATCAGTTACAATATCTGATTAAATGGCAGGGCTACCCAGTGGAGGACAACTCATGGGAACCGGTCAATAACGTTAATGCTCCTCGCTTGCTCCGTCAGTTTCATCAGAGGTACCCACACAAGCCTGGTCTGAGGTCATCCGGAGGTTGTCCTTAAGGGGGGAGTAATGTAAGGTTCTATGTATATATTCCTGAAACTCAGTTTGTTCGTCAGCCATTTTACTTTCTGTCTTGCTGCAGCTATCTTGCCCTCAGTCAAAATGGAGTTTCCAGCTTGCATGTTCCCGCCCTGATTCTCTCCTTTGCTTCTTAAGCAGCCACAGCTGAGCAATCAGTGCTTCAGAATCTAGCCTGCAGTGAACCTGTGACTTGACTCCTGTAAGCCTTGGACCTTGTACTCCAGCTATTCCTACTGAGGAACTCTGAAGCACTTGTGGACTCTGAACCCTGCTCTTTGAAAGACCCACGTTTGCATGGACTTACGGTAACAGAGAAGAAGATCCTGAATCTGTATTGGAGAGTGATTGCTGAGCTTGGATTACTCTGGCCTGCTGTGTCTCCTGTTTCTGTGTCTGCAAACTGTGTGACTATTTCTGCCAACTTGTATGAAGTAATACAGGACTTTTCTATATCAAACCTGTGACTCCTGTGTTTTCATCGCACCCAAGCACAAGACGCTATATGAACTGTACTACATACATTACAGTGAGTTTCTTGGAGGCAAATTATCTGCGCTTGCGTTTTACGTATTTGAGAGACTACCATATTCCTTTTCCTAGCAGTTCCCAGTCCCCTTATGTTCCAAGAAAGGAGTTTAAGTAATGCCATGTAGACTCAGCAACAAATTTTTACTCAAAATAATATTCACTTCTATTGCTGTCAGCTCCATCACACACAAATCATTCCTGGATAGTAAAGTATAGGTGTATCGTTTGTCTCCAACTAAATTTCTAACCAAAGAAAAAAACACTAACCAGTAATGGTCATAAAAGTATAACAAGAGATGAGCATGAACTTCTTCAAACTGAAGCATAGGCATAAGTAGAGTTCTCATACTCCCATCCACCAATCCGAACCACCAATAACAAATATATCGGATCTATCACATACTTGAAAATAAAGTCCCAAATTTCACCTCTCCAAATACAGTATACACAGAATTATTGGTCCAGTCACCCAGTTTTTACTTGACCCGAGTTCCGAGTTTCTAGACCAGGGACGACGCTAGAGTTTCAGAGATGAACACCCCGTCATTCCTCCATTACCAATTCTTCTATCAGCCTCCCCAGGAACAGGAGCTTAAGGCTACTTTTACACTTGCATTTTTTTGCGCTGCGTATCGAGCGCACATAAAACGCATTAAAAAACGCGTGCAAACGCTTGTAAACAATGCGATATTTAGTCGCATAAGCGTGTGCATTACGAAAAAAAATGTAGCGCTTGGATGCGATTGTATGCGATTTCAAGCGTTTTTGCATGCGTTTGCGTTTTTTCGGCGCATTTCACAGGAGGAAAATCCTTGAAAAATTCTTGCAACAGACTCCACCAATGGGACACCAGTGGGCGTGTGTTATGGGAAATCTTTATATAGAGCCTGTTTACAGCCATTCTTCACATTTGCTTGCATTTGCCTTTGTGAACATGGATCTGCGCTGGAAGAGTTTCCACTTCAACTTGAATCTGGACATCAAGATGGCTCAGGCTTATGCAGTTGCTTGCCATGAAGAAAGGGAGAGAGAGAGACAGCGAAGACGGCAGCGGCGGCGTTTGTGGGTACATCCCATTGTTGAACTCCGGGAGAGCCGTGGAGCATACCACACCCTCTATAGCGGCAAACCCCGAGAAATTTACCGACTATATCCAAATGTCCCAAGAAACATTCAGGGATTTACTTGGTCGGGTCCAACAATTCATCCGGAGACAGGACACACAGCTCCGTCGGGCGATTCCTCCGGAGGAAAGACTCCTGGTGACATTACGGTACGTAATATTGAGAAACCAATTCCTGCATCATTTTATTTGTTATGCCATGTACTATTCCAAAGCTGCAAGAATTATTGTTCTGCCATCTAGTAAACAAAGACCTGCAGAATTATTAGTATGCCATGTACTTTTTTTTCTCTTTAGTTAAATGTTTTAAAAAAACAAATACAATAATATATATTTTTTTCTTTCTCAGATTCCTTGCTACTGGAGAGAGCCTCTCTTCACTTCACTTCCAGTACCGAATTGGTATCTCCACCTTGTCAGGAATTGTTGTGGACACGTGTCGGGCATTGTGGAATGTTCTCTGACCAGAATTTATGCCCCTGTCAACCACAGAAAAGTGGCTAGAAATAGCTGAAAAATTCTGGACAACCTGCAATTTCCCCAACTGTTTGGGAGCAGTTGATGGGAAACACATCCGGATCATCAAACCCAAAAGAACAGGCTCGGAGTATTACAATTACAAAAAGTACTTCTCTACAGTTCTCATGGCTATTGCTGATGCAGACTGTATGTTTGTTGCAGTGGACATTGGGGCATTTGGCCGTGGAAATGACTCACAGGCTTTTAAGAACTCGGACATGGGCCGGAGGTTGTATGGTAACCAGTTCAATTTCCACATGCCATGGACTCTTCCCCACACCGAAGGTCCGCCACAGCCATTTGTCATGGTTGGGGATGAGGCATTCCAGATGTGCCAACACCTGCTCAAACCCTACTCTAGCCGGGATTTGGACCACAACAAAAAATTTTTTAATTACAGGCTGACCAGGGCCAGAAGAACTGTAGAGTGTGCCTTCGGTATACTTGTTTCCAGATGGCGCATTCTGGGCACAACCATTCATCTGAAACTGGAAACAGTGGATGAAGTGGTGAAGGCCTGTGTGGTGCTACATAATTTTGTTATGTCTAAAGAGCACCCAAACTTTGAACTTGATGATGCAGCTCCTAACCCATTGCCTGATTTCACTCAACACCCTCTCAGGTTTTCTGTTGAAGTCTGCCAAATGAGGGACCAATTTGCGGCCTACTTCATGTCAGATATAGGACGGGTGGAATGGCAAGAACAAATGGTGTAAAAAAGTGTTCTTGCCTGTATGTTAATAAAATACCTGTGTTTATACCTGTACCGACTCGTGCAGTCTGTGTTTTTACACTCAAATACAATAATCAACTGGCCAGGTTTACCAGTGAATTCATGATGCTGTGTTTTTTTGTGCATCATGAATTTACTAGTAATCCTGACCAGGTGACTATACATACACACACACAAGTTGTATAACCTTTATCATCTCTCCAGTTTTGGTTCCATTTGCAGCGACGGTGGAGATAAAACAACTAATATTTGTGTCACCTGGCCTGATGTTACAAATACTGATTTGTGGATGCACTAGCATCTGTCACTCTTTATTATACCTGACCAGGTGACTATAAATATTATTTGTATATACAAAAAGCCCCCATAATGGCATACAAATAGTGCCAATAGTGGGAATAAACATAAACTCACATAAGGGAAATAGAGACCAGCACCCGCTCCAGAATGACAGTGAGGGGGTAAGGATGCAGATTTACTTTCACTAAACACATCAGAAAAATAAGTCAAAAAGTCAGGAACATCCTGAGACTGGGAGAGGCAGAAAAAACAGGAGTGCCAGCATTCACACATTGGCAGCCCCAACTGGTCACAGACACAGATTTCCAATCCAAAACAGAATTATGAATCTGCAACCAAGGGAAACCCAGAACAATAATGTCATGCAGATTATGCAACACCAGAAATTTGCAACTCTCCTGATGATCTGGTTCAACCCTCATTATCACCTGAGTAGAAAATTGGGGTTTATTCTCCGCCAAAGGGGTAGAATCAATGCCCAATAGGGGAATAGACTTCTGCAGGGGTATCATGGGAAAGACACAACGTTTGGCAAAGTCGAAATCCATCAGGTTAATAGCTGCTCCTGAATCAACAAAAGCCTGAGCCGAAAATGTGGACATGGAGCAAATCAGGGTAACAGTCAACAGAAATTTAGTCTGAACACTACCCAAGACAACTGAGCGCGCAAAATGTCTTCCCCGCTTAGGGCAGATGGAAATAGCATGAGAGGCGTCACCACAGTAGAAACATAACCCATTGCGCTTTCGAAATTCATGACGCTGTGCCCCAGAAGTCACTCCATCACACTGCATGGGCTCAGGAGCTGGCCCACAAGGCAAAACCATCTCACGCATACCTCTGCGCTCACGCAAACGTCTGTCAATTTGAATAGCCAAAGACATAGAATCATTGAGACCAGAGGGTACAGGGAATCCCACCATAATGTCCTTTACATTCTCTGACAGACCCTTCCGAAAAAGGGCTGCCAAAGCATCATCATTCTATTTGATCAGGACTGCCCACTTTCGAAATTTCTGACAGTACAGTTCAGTGGCTTCACAGCCCTGACTTAATGCCAACAAGGTCTTCTCAGCATGATCAGTGACATTAGGTTCATCGTACAACAACCCCAGAGCCTGAAAAAATACATCAACATCATTCAAAACAGGATCCCAAGGTGTCAGGGAAAAAGCCCAATCCTGAGGGTCGCCGCGCAGGAGAGAGATGACAATTTGAACCTGCTGTGCTGCGTTCCCTGAGGACTTAGGTTTCAAGGCAAAAAACAACTTACAGTTGTTTTTGAAATTCAGAAATTTAGCCCAATCCCCCAAAAACAAATCTGGCATGGGAATCCTAGGTTCCACAACCGGCAACCCAGCAAGATAGGTAGCAATACTCCGAACCTCAGTGGCAAGCTGATCCACATGGCCAGACAACTGTGCAAACTCCATTGAGAGAAAAAAAAATCCTCCTCAGCACCCAGAGAAAAAGAGGGAAAAATGCAACAAAAAAAAAATCTCTGACAACTCTGACAACTTTTTTTTTCTTTCCACACTATTTTTCCCTTCTGTGAGTACCATATAATTTTGGCAGGGCCGGTGATACTGTTATGTTTAGGTAGCTGAGGAGAAAAAGCAAAAACAGTAATACACCAGAGAGGCTGGAACCTATTGGATTGCAGTAACCTGAACTAACCACACAACTAGAGGTAGCCGTGGAGCGTTCCTACGTTGATCCTAGACGCCTCGTCACAGTCTGAGAGATAACTACACCTAAAGGCAGAAAGAGGAAAGCTATCTGCCCTGGAGCAGATCCCCAAAGAAAATAGGAAGCCCCCAAACATGTAATGGCGGTTAGACAAGAAGAAGCACGGACAGAGACAGAAAATAGAATGAACAAATGCTGGGGCCCAATCTGTCTGGACAGAAAAGTACAGGAAAGGAATCTTACTGCAATCCAAAAAACCCCTAAAAAATACCAACTCTTCTGATTGCAAAAACCCCTGAGATCACACGATCTCTACCACCTAAATCAGATCTCTGGTGTAACAAAACTAAGCCGCAGCCACTGAAAAAACAGGAAAAAGCAAATGAACAAATCACAGTGGATTTAGATAAACTGAGAGGAGCACAGGCCCCCAGGAGAGGACCCGGCTGACCTCCACCGAAGTGCAGGGAACTATGCAAAAAGCAAGCACAAAAATAAAAGCAGAAAATATCTTATCTGAAAGCAGAAGATGAAGGCAAGACTCAGCAAATTTCCAAATGAACCAGGAACCACAATTGAGACAAGAACAATTGATCACCGGCGACCATCATGGGAGGGAACCTCCTTTATATCAGTCCAGTCCGTGATCCCAGATTGCCATTCCTCGCTGTGAGGTTCAGTACTGTCTGCAACCACCAGAGGGAGCCTCTGCTCAGAAACCATCTCCAGCACATTCATAACACAGGCCTTTCTGTAGATATTTATCTAAGAATTCATGATTCTACCAGATACGAGTATGTTTCCTTAATAAATCTTTAAATTGGTTAGAAATTTCCTGCAAATCCTTGTTATACCCTCAGAAGACCCGCCCGAGGAATCCTGAAAAGAGTCATTAATCAGCTCACGCCACGTTTGATCACGAGCTCTGAAATCCATAGTTGGATAATAGGGCAAACTGTGAAAAACACAGGAAGAATTAGTAAATACAAAAAGCCCCCATAATGGCATACAAATAGTGCCAATAGTGGGAATAAACATAAACCCACATACAGGAAAAAGAGACCAGCACCCGCTCCAGAATGACATGTATAACAGGAGGAAAAGAAGCAAACAGGTGAAAAAAAGTAAAATTTAACCTTTATTATAGTAAATACAAAAATGATTCAACAGTATACAAAATATATATGGTAAAATAGACTCATGCAAAAGAAACCAAAGGCTCCACAGGGCAGAAGATCACCCCCAGAAAATCCCAAATTCATCTTATAATCCCAGAGAGGGCATCAAATCTCTAAAGTGCCAGTGCATATAATTAGGTGAACGGGATCGGTAAGTATCCTTAAATAGCCACCGCCAGTGTGGCAATAAAATACCAATCTTCAAGGTTCAAAATGAACCCATAAGTAAAGGAAAGCTTACCAGTATGAATAGTCCTGGGGGAGAATGCCCTGGGAAAGGTAGTGTGGACCCCCGACGCGCATTTCGCGTGCCCTTGAGCACCGATTCCTCAAGGGGAGTGTGCTAGGTATTGCTCAGAAGGACCTTAAGAGTCATGTGACCATATCACATGGTCGGCTAGAGACCAATGGCGGTGAGTGTAGCGGCGCATGTGCGCAAGTCGCAGGTCCTGTGAACATGCAGAGACGGCGTCAGGGTTCTACTGCGCACACGCCGGAAAAAATTCCAGTGCGCACCCAGAGCGCCCACGTGACGCCCCCCGCAAGCCAGGAGCGACGAAACGCCGCTGCACGTGCGCTCAGCACCAGCCAGTGTATCAGCAAGTAATGGCCAAGATAAATGAACAAATCACAATATACTGTAATAGCATAAGAGCAGTAATAATACAAGAAACCTCACAATAATTCAGCAGTGATCATGCAAACAAATACATGCAGTACAATAAATATGAATATATGGCACAAATAGACTTCCAAGGCGATAATTGCAATGATGCCAGTGGTATAAGGGTCCAAATGAAACATAGTGGATCAATGGAAGAGACTGGTCATACATGTAAGTTGGAGGATTTTCGTATGATGATTGAAACATGAGGTAGAGAAATATGAGCCAATACAAAAGGTCCAACTAAATAAAAAATAAAAAATGAATGAACAGAAAATCATAGAAGAAAACAATAATAAAGAGAATAATAAAAACAATAAAAATATATACAAAAAGAACACCCATACCAAAAAAGGGTATCAGAGGCAGAAACCGAGGAAAAACAGGAATATATTTTTTATATCAGACAAAATTTTCATATGCAGTCAGCACAGTAATTAGAAGGTTTATAAGAAAGGTGAGAAGGTGAGAGTCTCATTAAGACCCCGAGGGGTCATCGTATCAAGTGTCACAATCGATCTGGCTTCGGCTTGGGCAAGCCTCTTTTTGTAATCACCCCCCCTAATGCCTAAATGTATCACATCGATGCCTCTCACTTTAAAGGTTGAGGGCTCACAGTTATGATGGTAGAAATAGTGACGCTCAGAAACCATCTCCAGCACATTCATAACAGTACCCCCCCCCCTTGAGGAGGGGTCACCGAACCCTCACTTGTGCAACCAGGTCGATCAGGATGAGCTCGGTGATAGGCACGGATCAGTCTCCTAGCATGGATGTCCGAAGCAAACACCCAAGAATTGTCCTCCTGACCATAACCTCTCCACTTAACCAAATACTGGAGTTTCTGTCTAGAAAAACGAGAATCCAATATTTTCTCAACCACATACTCCAGATTACCCTCAACCAAAACAGGGTCAGGAGGCGCAGCCATAGGAACCACTGGCTCGACAAACCTCTTCAATAAGGACTTGTGGAACACGTTATGGATCTTAAATGTCCCTGGAAGAAGCAAACAGAAGGAAACAGGATTAAGAATCTCCATGATCTTATAAGGTCCAATGAACCTAGGCTTAAACTTTGGAGAAGCAACCCTAATAGGGATATTTCTTGGGGACAACCAAACCAAGTCCCCCACTTTAAACCGAGGACCATCAGTCCTATGCCGATTGGCAAACCGTTGGGCCTTCTCCTGAGAGAGAGACAGCCACTCCACTACCTGGTCCCAAATCTGCTGCATACGCTCCACAACAGAGTCAACACCCGGACAGACAGAAGCCTCCGCCTGTCCCGAAGAAAATCGAGGGTGAAACCCAGAGTTGCAGAAAAATGGAGACATCAAGGTGGCAGAGCTAGCCCTATTATTAAGAGCAAACTCAGCCAAAGGCAAAATAGAGAGCCAGTCATCTTGATCAGCAGACACAAAACATCTCAAATAAGTCTCCAAGGTCTGGTTTGTTCTCTCGGTTTGTCCATTGGTCTGAGGATGAAATGCAGAGGTGAAAGATAATTGAACACCAAGTTTAGAACAAAATTTCTTCCAAAATCTGGAAACAAACTAGACTCCTCTGTCAGACACAATGTTCTCCGGAAGGCCATGTAACCGAACCACATGCTGAAGGAACAAAGGCACCAATTCGGAGGAGGAAGGTAACTTAGGTAATGGCACAAGATGTATCATCTTGGAAAACCTATCACAGATTACCCAGATAACGGACATTTTCTGAGAAACAGGGAGGTCGGAAATAAAATCCATAGAGATATGGGTCCATGGCCTCTTGGGCACAGGTAATGGCATCAACAAACCACTAGAGCGAGAGCAAGGCTTGGAACGAGAGCAAGTACCACAGGACTGCACAAAGTCCCTGACATCACGAGACAAAGTAGGCCACCAAAAGGACAGACTCACCAAGTCTCTGGTACCAAAAATCCCGGGATGACCAGCCAAAGCGGAACAATGAATCTCAGACATCACACTCTTCTTCCACTGGTCTGGAACAAACAATTTCCCAACAGGGCAGCGCTCAGGTTTATCCTCCTGGCACCTCTCCATAGCAAGTCTCAAATTGGGTGAGATGGCAGAAAGTACTACACCCTCTTTCAAAATTACAGCAGGATCAGATAACTAAGGAGAATCCGCAAAGAAACTCCTTGAGAGGGCATCCACTTTAACAATCTTAGTGCCAGGTAGAAAAGAAACCACAAAATTAAAACGTGTGAAAAACAAGGCCCACCTGGCCTGTCTAGGATTAAGTCACTTGGCTGATTCGAGATAAACCAGGTTCTTATGGTTCGTGAGGACCACCACCTGATGTTTGGCTCCTTCCAGCCAATGTCTCCACTCTTCAAAGGCCGACTTCATGGCCAATAACTCCCGATTACCCACGTCATAATTACGTTCAGTTGGAGAAAACTTTCGAGAGAAAAAGGCACAAGGGTTAACCTTAGAGGTCTCTGGATCCCTTTGGGACAAAACGGCACCTGCCCCAATCTCAGAGGCATCAACCTCCACCTGAAACGGCAGAGAAACATCAGGCTGCCGTAGAACAGGAGCAGAAATGAATCTCTGCTTAAGTTCCTGAAATGCAGAAACTGACTCAGGAGGCCAATTCACCACATCAGAACCCTTTTTGGTCAGATCAGTCAATGGTTTAACAATACCAGAGAAATTACCAATAAATTTACGATAAAAATTGGCAAGAACCCAAAAATCTCTGAAGAGCCTTCAATGAAGTAGGTTGAACCCAATCACAGATAGCCTGAACCTTGACCGGGTCCATTTCAATAACAGACGGAGACAAAATGAATCCCAGAAAAGAGAACTTCTGTACGCCAAAAAGACACTTTGATCCCTTCACATACTGTGCATTCTCTCTCAAAATCTGGAACACAGTCCGAACATGTTTCACATGAGAGTCCCAGTCAGTGGAAAAAATCAAGATATCATCCAAATAAACAATCAGAAATTTATCCACAAAATCCCTGAAAATATCATTCATGAAGGATTGGAAGACGGAAGGGGCATTAGTAAGCCCAAAGGGCATCACTAGGTACTCAAAATGCCCCTCTGGGGTATTAAACGCCATCTTCCATCCATCCCCGTGCTTAATACGAATAAGGTTATACGCCCCCTGAGGTCAAGCTTGGCTAACCAACTAGCACTTTTCACTCTGGAAAACAGATCAGAAATCAAGGGTAACGGATATTGATATTTCACAGTGATCTTATTCAGGAGGCGATAATCAATACACGGCCTCAATGAACCATCCTTTTTGGCCACAAAGAAAAAACCGGCGCCCAAGGGTGAAGAGGATGGTCTGATATGACCCTTCTCCAATGACTCCTTGATATAAGATCGCATAGCATCGTGTTCAGGTACAGATAAATTAAAAAGGAGACCTTTAGGAAATTTACCACCAGGCACTAATTCAATAGCGCAATTGTAGCTCCTGTGAGGGGGTAAGGATGCAGATTTACTTTCACTAAACACATTAGAAAAATCAGTCAAAAAGTCAGGAACATCCTGAGACTGGGAGAGGTAGAAAAAATAGGAGTGCCAGCATTCACACATTGGCAGCCCCAACTGGTCACAGACACAGATTTCCAATCCAAAACAGGATTATGAATCTGCAACCAAGGGAAACCCAGAACAATAATGTCATGCAGATTATGCAACACCAGAAATTTGCAACTCTCCTGATGATCTGGTTCAACCCTCATTATCACCTGAGTAGAAAATTGGGGTTTATTCTCCGCCAAAGGGGTAGAATCAATGCCCAATAGGGGAATAGACTTCCGCAGGGGTATCATGGGAAAGACACAACGTTTGGCAAAGTCGAAATCCATCAGGTTAATAGCTGCTCCTGAATCAACAAAAGCCTGAGCCGAAAATGTGGACATGGAGCAAATCAGGGTAACAGTCAACAGAAATTTAGTCTGAACACTACCCAAGACAACTGAGCGCGCAAAACGTCTTCCCCGCTTAGGGCAGATGGAAATAGCATGAGAGGCGTCATCACAGTAGAACATAACCCATTGCGCTTTCGAAATTCATGACGCTGTGCCCAGAAGTCACTCCATCACACTGCATGGGCTCAGGAGCTGGCCCACAAGGCAACACCATCTCACGCATACCTCTGCGCTCACGCAAATGTCTGTCAATTTGAATAGCCAAAGACATAGAATCATTGAGACCAGAGGGTACAGGTAATCCCACCATAATGTCCTTTACATTCTCTGACAGACCCTTCCGAAAAAGGGCTGCCAAAGCATCATCATTCCATTTGATCAGGACTGCCCACTTTCGAAATTTCTGACAGTACAGTTCAGCGGCTTCACAGCCCTGACTTAATGCCATCAAGGTCTTCTCAGCATGATCAGTGACATTAGGTTCATCGTACAACAACCCCAGAGCCTGAAAAAATACATCAACATCATTCAAAACAGGATCCCCAGGTGTCAGGGAAAAAGCCCAATCCTGAGGGTCGCCGCGCAGAGAGAGATGACAATTTGAACCTGCTGTGCTGCGTTCCCTGAGGACTTAGGCTTCATAGCAAAAAACAACTTACAGTTATTTTTGAAATTCAGAAATTTAGCCCGATCCCCCAAAAACAAATCTGGCATGGGAATCCTAGGTTCCACAACCGGCAACCCAGCAAGATAGGTAGCAATACTCCGAACCTCAGTGGCAAGCTGATCCACATGGCCAGACAACTGTGCAAACTCCATTGAGAGAAAAAAAAATCCTCCTCAGCACCCAGAGAAAAAGAGGGAAAAATGCAACAAAAAAAAAAAATCTCTGACAACTCTGACAACTTTTTTTTTCTTTCCACACTATTTTTCCCTTCTGTGAGTACCATATAATTTTGGCAGGGCCGGTGATACTGTTATGTTTAGGTAGCTGAGGAGAAAAAGCAAAAACAGTAATACACCAGAGAGGCTGGAACCTATTGGATTGCAGTAACCTGAACTAACCACACAACTAGAGGTAGCCGTGGAGCGTTCCTACGTTGATCCTAGACGCCTCGTCACAGCCTGAGAGATAACTACACCTAAAGGCAGAAAGAGGAAAGCTATCTGCCCTGGAGCAGATCCCCAAAGAAAATAGGAAGACCCCAAACATGTAATGGCGGTTAGACAAGAAGAAGCACGGACACAGACAGAAAATAGAATGAACAAATGCTGGGGCCCAATCTGTCTGGACAGAAAAGTACAGGAAAGGAATCTTACTGCAATCCAAAAAAACCCCTAAAAATACCAACTCTTCTGATTGCAAAAACACCTGAGATCACACGATCTCTACCAACTAAATCAGATCTCTGGTGTAACAAAACTAAGCCGCAGCTACTGAAAAAACAGGAAAAAGCAAATGAACAAATCACAGTGGATTTAGATAAACTGAGAGGAGCACAGGCCCCCAGGAGAGGACCCGGCTGACCTCCACCGAAGTGCAGGGAACTATGCAAAAAGCAAGCACAAAAATAAAAGCAGAAAATATCTTATCTGAAAGCAGAAGATGAAGGCAAGACTCAGCAAATTTCCAAATGAACCAGGAACACAATTGAGACAAGAACAATTGATCACCGGCGACCATCATGGGAGGGAACCTCCTTTATATCAGTCCAGTCCGTGATCCCAGATTGCCATTCCTCGCTGTGAGGTTCAGTACTGCCCTGCAACCACCAGAGGGAGCCTCTGCTCAGAAACCATCTCCAGCACATTCATAACACAGGCCTTTCTGTAGATATTTATCTAAGAATTCATGATTCTACCAGATACGAGTATGTTTCCTTAATAAATCTTTAAATTGGTTAGAAATTTCCTGCAAATCCTTGTTATACCCTCAGAAGACCCGCCCGAGGAATCCTGAAAAGAGTCATTAATCAGCTCACGCCACGTTTGATCACGAGCTCTGAAATCCATAATTGGATAATAGGGCAAACTGTGAAAAACCAGGAAGAATTAGTAAATACAAAAAGCCCCCATAATGGCATACAAATAGTGCCAATATTGGGAATAAAAAGTAAAATTTAACCTTTATTATAGTAAATACAAAAATGATTCAACAGTATACAAAATATATATGGTAAAATAGACTCATGCAAAAGAAACCAAAGGCTCCACAGGGCAGAAGATCACCCCCAGAAAATCCCAAATTCATCTTATAATCCCAGAGAGGGCATCAAATCTCTAAAGTGCCAGTGCATATAATTAGGTGAACGGGATCGGTAAGTATCCTTAAATAGCCACCGCCAGTGTGGCAATAAAATACCAATCTTCAAGGTTCAAAATGAACCCATAAGTAAAGGAAAGCTTACCAGTATGAATAGTCCTGGGGAGAATGCCCTGGGAAAGGTAGTGTGGACCCCTGACGCGCCATTACTTGCTGATACACTGGCTGGTGCTAAGCGCACGTGCAGCGGCGTTTCGTCGCTCCTGGCATGCGGGGGGCGTCACGCGGGCGCTCTGGGTGCGCGCTGGAACTTTTTCCGGCGCGTGCTCAGTAGAACCCTGACGCCGTCTCTGCATGTTCACAGGACCTGCGACTAGAGTTGAGCGATACTTTCCGATATCCTAAAGTATCGGAATCGGAATGGTATCGCCGATATCACTAAAATATCGGCGATACCCGATATCGATACCGGAAGTCCCATGTAAGTCTATGGGAACAAAATATCGAAATTAAAAAAAACCCATTCTTGCCTTGTTGGTTAATTGTACATGAAGGAAAACAAGAAAGAGTAATGTAGAATGTATTGTGGAAGGTTGAGGAGACATTAAAGGCATAGAGTTTAACCCAATCAAATGGAATAGCATAAATATTTTTTTTTTTAAAGATGTTCGGATTGACGAAGAAATTGACAATGTTAACGTTTTTTATATTTTGGCAAATATGTATATTACACAACTTCCATGCTCTTCATCTTCACCTTTTTAACTTTTCACACACTTTCTCCTTCATAATCTTCTGCAGCATCATCTTTTTCATCAAATTATTCTTCATCTTCACCTTCTTTATCTTCTTCTTAAACTTCTTGCTATTCATCTTTGTTAACATTACTCATATTCTTCTTATTAAACTATTATTCTTATTCATATTCTGCTTCATCTTCTTCATCATATTCTTATTTGTGACAGAGAATCCTGTACTTGTAATCTGTCAAAGTATGAATTTTTCATCCTTCCGTTCTTGCTGTCACAAAAGATTTAAATTACAACAGTATTTGTCCGTGTTCAGTTTAGCCTGCAGCAGCAGCATTTTCCAGGGGCACCACGAGGAGGAACGACTCAACCCCCATACACTGCTTGTCTTCTTCTGCTTAGAATTTAGAGCATTTTATTTTGCTCTTCATTTTGGTCTTATACTTCATGTTCTTCTGCTTTTAGATCTTCTGCTTATTGTTCTTGTGTCTCTTGTTCCGTATCTTGTATTTGTAGCACAATCTTGTACCAGCTGATGTTTACTGGGACACGTTACTAAGCAGGAGGTACTGTGCTCCAAAGCACTACCAAGGACCAGCAGACGTTGCTGCCTGGAACTCGGATACCAAGATGGAGGCACCTAGGCCAAAGGCACTGCGGAGAACCAGCTGACGGTACTGGAACCCGGAGGGGCAGAAGAAGGAAAAGAGCCAATGGCACAACCGAGGACCAGCTGACGTTACTGGGACACGGTTACTAAGCAGAGGGACCTTGCTCCAAAGCACTACCAAGGACCAGCAGACGTTGCTGGAACTCGGGTACCAAGATGGAGGCACCTAGGCCAAAGGCACTGCGGAGAACCAGCTGACGGTACTGGAACCCGAGGGGCAGCAGAAGGAAAAGAGCCAATGGCACAACCGAGGACCAGCTGACGTTACTGGACACGGTTACTAAGCAGGGGGTACCTGTGCTCCAAAGCACTACCAAGGACCAGCAGACGTTGCTGGAACTCGGATACCAAGATGGAGGCACCTAGGCCAAAGGCACTGCGGAGAACCAGCTGACGGGACTGGAACCCGGAGGGCAGCAGAAGGAAAAGAGCCAATGGCACAACCGAGGACCAGCTGACGTTACTGAACCCCAGTTAACACAGGAGCAAGTGTTGACTGTGCAACAGCACTCCGAGCAACAACTGGCGGTGTTGGAGCCCAGGGTCAAGGAGGATGTTTAAATACTAGATCAAGTAATTCCTTGTTACCTGTCAATTTTAAATGTCTATACTTCAAACAAGAGAAAGATAACCTTTTCTACCATAAGATGATGATTTCATTTAAACTAATATCTAGATAAATAAAGAATTGACAAACATAAACACATACATTAACATGTTGAACAGCAAATGCAAACCACAAAATAAATTAGTTAAGGAATCTGCTATACGGTTGTACATAAAAGCATACAAGTACATATCTGAATCCATTAATGATGGATAGTAACAGTATGTACACCATTTTTATTGTATAGACAATGAATGTCCATGACTTCAAAACATCATCAGCATTACAAGTTATCTGTGACATTACTAAAATGTTACATTTGCTGAATAATGTCACTAAACAGTTTATACAAAATTATACAATTTCCATCAGTAATACTCATAATAATGTGGCAATAATCATGTTTATTAAAAAAACATAACCTTTAAAAAGTGCATAGTGCATAGTGAAAATTGCTATTTATGCCTGACTGTCGACTTGCAAGCATGACAACGGATAGATAAGGTATAAATAGATGAGACTGCATAGCCACAGATGGTGAATGGCGATGTAATACTGTACCTCATAAAGTGTGCTTCACTACTACATAATTTTTTTTTATAAGCTTTATAAACAGGGTACGGGATGTATGCTTGCGCCTTTGTTTTGGACGCACAGACTGCCTTCCTCTGAGACGCTTGGGTAGTGAACAGTTGTGTGCAGTGTTCACTGTAGTCTGAGGTTTTCCTTTTTGGAGTGCAGATCACGCTCCAGTTAGTTCTTCAACCACTGCTGGTTGTAGTCTGCTGAGCGTGTGTCACTGGCACATCCTTGAAATTTTTCTCTAATTGTTTGCTGCTCCACTCTATTACAAATAAATAAAATCTATAAGTGTGACGCGCTTCCATCCGATACAATACATTGGTTGCAAACACTATAGAAGTACACAAAGGGGCCTTTCACACCTACTGAACAGTTGTGTGCAGTGTTCACTGCAGTCTCTGCGGAATAACCACACTTAGGCCTTATAACTTTTCAGACTTTCTTTATCAATCACCAAGATGAAGAAGGCAGGGAGTAAGGCACGTGGTCGTGGAGTTTCTTCAGGAGAGGACTGGGGATCTGTGGCTGCTGCGGCCCCCAGTGACACAGCATCCACCAGTTTTCCCCGGGCCGTGAGCGTTCCTTTATGCGCACTTTTGTAGGAGCTCGGAGTACCCCCCTGCTGCGGGGAAGAACAAATTGAAGCCGTTGTTGTTTGGATCTCAGCCAATGCATCGACTTCAATTGCTTCCACCTCCTCTCAGGACCCACAGCACTGTTGGGCAACCATCTGTCTCTTCACCGCCTGGCAAATTGCCCAGGCAGTCAGAGAGTTCTGTACAGGAGCCAGCTAGTGTCTGCTTCTGTTCTCAGAATCTTTTGGCTTGCAAACAGGGCCCAGCCAAGCAGCATTCTGTAATGTGAAGAAGAGGGAGTAAGCAGTGATGCGCAACAGCTGTGCCCTCTCTGAATCTGAAGAGGCGGGTGAGACAGTGCCGATGGTCAGCACCCGCAGAACGCATCTGATGATGATGAGGAACCCAGGTGCCAGTTTCTGTTGAGCATGGTGCTGGCCAGACCACCCAACAGCAGGTGTATGGAAGAGGGTAGTGGAGATGATGAGGTCCAATACCCAACAGGCATAAAACAGGAAGGTGGTGGAGCAGCTCAGAGGAATAATAATAATATTTTTTATATAGCGCCATCAAATTCCGCAGCGCTTTACAGTTTAGCATTTCAGAACACAAGTCAAAGTAACAACGTTAACAATACAATAATTTAAGCTAAATAAGTCGCCCCTGCTCGTGACAGCTTACAATGTACAATGAGATGGGGGAGATACAAAGTATAGGTGTTTATATACAATGGTCATTTACAATGATGTTCCAGCCATCTTAAGGACTGAGGGATGGAGATAGTGAAGGGCTAGAGACACACACAACTTACACAGAATACATAGAATGACTTTGATTAGTGAATGTGATAGGCCGCTCTGAACAAATGTTTTTGAGGGAGCGCCTGAAACCATGCAAATGTGATAGTCTAATTTCTTGGGGTACAGCATCCAGAGGATTGGCGTATAGCAGGAGAATTCGGAGTCGGAGTGGGAGTACGTATTTAGTGCAGAGGTTAGTCCGAAGTCGTTTGCAGAGCGGCAGCAGTCGGTTAGGCCGATAATAGAAATGAGGGAGGAGATGTAGGAGGGGTAGCGCACTGTGGAGAGCTTTTGGGTGGGTGAGAACCAGTACTTTGGTTGAAAGCTGGGAGAAGGCCTAGAGAAATGGTTAGTGATAGAAGGAAGTAGAGGAAGACAATTGCCCCAACGATACAAACAGGGGAGAGTTAGGCTGCAGACTCGGTTGCCTGGAAGCCTCCAGTTTGGCACCTGTTCGAGCAGTTGTCTTCCAAAAGTCCAAAACGTGCGCTCCCAGGACTTGCACTGCGTGGTCCTTTTTTTCACACACTTGCACATGATATTTGCTATGTGAAATGCAAGCTGTGTAATCAAAAATTAAAAAATAGCTAAAAGTGTCAGTCACCTCATACCACAAATATGTGGAAACATGTCGGACAAAGCACAGTTTTGGGTTTCAAAGACACCGGAAAAAAGTACCAACCTACACAGCACCTACATCTTCAGGTTTTTTGAAGCCCTCCTCGAGCTCCACACGCTGGTTATCTTCCTCACAGGATCGCCAGGAAGAACCTCGGCCACTGTTTCCAGAACAAACTGTTATTCCACACACACAGCAAGTTCCCTGCATCCTCACACTCCCAGGCCACAAAACACCACGGAAGCACACATGGGATAAAACACGGCCATACTCCGCAAACCAGCACGACACACCTTGAATGCTGGCTTGCAAAAACCCTTCCCTTAAATTGTGATTCGGCTGGTGGAGACAGACAGTTTCCGAACTGAATACATTGTCAACCCACAATACAATGTCCAACCGATTCCATTCAGCAGGCAACCGCCCGGTCGCAAAAGCAGTTGAGGGAAAAATTAAACATGCCTACAAAAAGCCCTCAGTACAAGGTCCACCTGCCACCGATCTGGACCAAACCCATTTTAGATCTGCACAACCAAAGGAAAGAAGGGAATTCTGCCCTAACAAAACAACTAAGCGAATCCCTAGATTAACGGGAACCTGCCTCGACCAAACCCCTAAACCTCACAAGTGTGAACGAAGACCTAAAGTTGCGAGGGAGTAATCCCTACAAATCTAGGGACTGGGAAAAAGGTGGACACCTCCAACAAAATTTAGCATGGATAATTAAACAGAAAAATAAATACTTTTTGTGATCCTAACATCAAGCAAACTCACAGATTAAGGCCCTAAGCACCCGCTACTTAACAGTAGAAAATACAATGAATCAAGCAAAGCCGAAGGGGAGCCGACAAATAGGGAAAAAAGGTCATGGACCAAAACAAAAAAAACCTAACAAAGGGTCTAAACCCATGGCCAGGGACAATACCTTTCCCCACTGCCCATTGGGTCGTTGTGCACCTACTGATTTTTCAGTGGCGTGTACTTTTTCTCCAACTCCAAGGATTGCGGGGAACCAAAATCTGTACACTTTGATTCCCCTATCCATTTTTCCCAGAATCTCGCGCAGGACCGTCCGGTCTACCCCCCAGCCCAAAAGTTTACCTTTTGCGACCGATATGCACAGCCGTGCCCAAAAAGTCAACGGCCATCCGAAATTAATTTCCAGGGAATTTTTAGCCACACACGCAGGACTCTGAATCCATAAAGCAGGAGAGCACGGTGTTTTTGGAAGAGAACACAGGCAGGTTGAGTTGTAAAAATGGCCGAAATCTGGTGTCCTGGGGGCCTTTGGAAACCTCACCACATACCTTCTGTCATATTTTCTAAATTTTGGCTGAAAGTTTTTTTTGGGGATCCGATCTTGATGCACTGCGCCAAGGTCCGCCTAGAGTGCGCTCACTTGGACGTTCCACGGGGCCAATCGCAAATGCAGCTCGCAACGCAGATTCACCTTCATGAACATCAAAATATATGTGCGAACCCACCGGGGGGAATTCCTCGTTACATATGTGGAGGGTTGTGTGAGCAGCACCCAACAAAAGAGTATACTGCACAGGCGCAGTCAACCGCAATTGCGGCGTTCACCTTCACCACACTGAGGGGGCCCCTTTTTAAAAAGAATAATAATAAAATTTATTTATATACCCATAATTTCCGCATTGCTTTACATTTTAACTTTTTAAAAAACACGAGCATAATAACAACGTTAACAATCAAAATTTTAAAAGCAAAATCACCCCCCCCTGCGGGAAAAAGCTTACAATCTACAATAGGTGTGGGAGATACAAAGAACAGGTTTATAAAAAAAGGTGTTTTTAAAATGAAGGGCCAGCCAAATTTAAAGGGAAGTTGGGGTTCATGGAGTATGAAAAGGGACACACCAAATTACACATAGAAGACTTTGATAGTGAATGTGAAGGCCACTGTGAACAAATGTGTTTTAGGGAGCGCCGAAACCCCAAATTGCGGGGAGCCAATTCTTGGGTAAAAACATTTTCCCGAGGATTGGGGCAGCCGGGTGAAGT
Organism: Oophaga sylvatica; assembly: GCA_033576555.1. Taxonomy (NCBI): domain Eukaryota; kingdom Metazoa; phylum Chordata; class Amphibia; order Anura; family Dendrobatidae; genus Oophaga; species Oophaga sylvatica. The sequence continues at coordinate 66,031,676 of JARQOD010000004.1, read as the reverse complement.
CTGGGGGTTTGGGGGGGAGTAGGATTAGGCGATTTTTCAAAGGTCGTTTTTCAGAGTGCAGCATCGTTAGGCCGAAAATAAAAATAAGGGAGGAAAAAGGGGGTCTGCCTGTGGAGAGCTATTTGGGGAAACCAGTAAAATTTAAATTGGTCCTATAATGAATGGCAGCCACGCCCCTGTAATGATGCGAAAACCATGAAGGTACGCCCCTTTTGCGGGGCTTTTTTGAGTCAACGGGTGGGGGTGCAAGACACTAGTCACCTGACGTCCCCCTATCTGCCTGCTTCAAAAAACACGCAAGCAAAAAAAAAAAAACAGAGTTTTTTTGGGAAAGGTGGGGATGAGAGTCACAAATTCCATCACCTTCTGGAAGTCACGCAAGGTTCCCACAAAGGGCGGAGGACTTTCAAAGTACCATGCGAAAAAACAAAAAACCCCGAGTCGCGTCTATATTTTCAAACCATTACAAACTTTTAAAAGAATTACAAAGCACAAAATGTACATTTTTTTGTCTATCCTTTTGTAATGCTAAGTGTTTCCAAAACGATGTTACAGAATTGATACAAATTTTTAAATATGAGTTTTAAATTTTGTAAATTTTAATTTGAAGGATTTGTGAGGGGGGGAGGAGGAGTCAAGGGGGGGGGGACATCGCCCAGAGGGGGTAACAATGCTCAAACCGGTAACCAAGGGGGGGGGGCACAGCAGCGAGATACGCCCTTCAGGGGCCCAAAAAACTTGGCCAATGGGAGCTGCAGCACAGGTTGATTCAGCGCAATGGCTGGAAAAACCCCGCACGAACCATCACACCACTCTGAATTGGGTGTCACCCCCAGACCCCGCACCGGGACACTTAAAAAAACCACATCACCCGTTAAAAACCGGGGGCGAAAATCAAGTACCAAACACACGGGGGGAATCCAAAATTTCCCATTCCCCAAGCACTGCTGCGCACATTTCAAAGCAGCTCGGCGTCGAGGAGGAGACAGCCGCAACAAGAGGGACACAAGCACGCCTCGCCAGGGAAAAAACATATTCAAATGTTCGAAGTTTTTTGGCACCCACCAAGCCACACCATCCGGAAAGGCCCTCGCAGGGCAACTTTTTCCAAAATTTTTTTTTCAGACTACTTCTTGCCCCCAGTTTTCTCTCAGTTTGGCTTTTTCCCCTTTTAAAGTTTTGTGTCTCAAGCTGGATACATGGCCAGAGCTTGCCATATGCATTGAGGTGCTGGCTTGATCGCGGCAGTGTATAGGCGCGTCTTACTGCGGGGAAGGGGGTGTAAAAAAAACCTTTGAAAAGCACTTCCTACATAAGTAGAACGGCTTACTTTTCTGAAAATGAACTAGGCATGGATCTCCCGAATTTGCCTTCCGGGTTTTCAGAAACTAACTGGTTACAACGTTTCCATGTCTCCTTTTAGTTCACTTCACCCCCTGAGCAACCCGGGTAAAACCTGCCAGTTGCTGCTCAGAAGTTCTGTCCAAAACCAATACACAAGCTAAGTATTGGGGTTCAAAAAACCCGCTGTCCCCTGCTGTGTGTCGGCAAAAATTACTGACCTACCTACACATGTTTAAAAAAAACATGAACATGTTAAATGCTTTTCTACACAAGAATCAGGCAACCCTTAAAATTTCAAGCTGAAACAAGTAAACGTAAAAATTAAAACCATCTTTTTATTTTTTGGGAAAACAAACGTAACTAAATAAGTGAAAATTATGGCAGATACCCACCCCAACACAAATCTAAACAAAACAATTTATCTAAGGGTCCTGGTAACCTTCTCACTCCATAACTTACCAACCCAAACCCAAAAACAGGGCCTCAAAGCTGCAATTTGGGGAATTTTCAAATGGGGTTGAACTTTTGACAACACATTTCGAAGGTTTTCCTTCTGTGTCTTGGCTTTTAAATAAAACAACAAGTAATATAAAATACAAAATTTTGATTAAGGGAAATGACACCTTAAAATTGTCAAAAAAGGGGTTTGGACAAATTTTCCCTTAACATTTCTTATATTTGGTCTTTGAAAAAAACATATTTTTGTAAAAATTTTAAAAAACCCATGTCAGTACTGTGAAAAGGGGCCCTTTTTGTACTTTTATATTGTTGGAAACCAATTTATTGTTTTTCGGGTGGAAGCGCGTCACACTAAAATTAATTTTTTTTAAAAGGAAAAGTAGCAGAACCAATTGGAGAAAAATGAAAAGGATGAGCCACTGAGACACTTTAGCAGTACAAGCAGCGTCTTGAACAGTAACGGAGATCTGCACTCAAAAAGTAAAAAACAAGACTGAAGTAACACGAAACACAACTGTCCACAAGGGTTTTAAAAACCTTTCTACTTATAATGTTTGCAAGTTGCAACCAATGTAAATGTAAAAACGGGAGGAAGCCGTCACACAAAAGTTAATTTATTTTAAATGGAATTAGAGAACCAATGGAGATAAATGAAAAGGATGAGCCACTGAACACGCTCAGCAGAGTACAACACATGCTTGACAGTACGACTGATCCACTCAAAAAGTTAAAAAAAAAACAGACTGAATGAACACTGAAACAAACTGTCCACAATCTTGAAAAGCTCCTTTCTGTACTTTTTTAGGGTTTGCAAGGGGAACCAAGAAAATTTTTTAAAGATGGGAAAGGGGTCACACTAATAGATTTTAATTTTTTTTAAAGGGAAAGTAGCAGACCCAATTGGAGATAAAAAAAAATGACACTGAACACGCTCACAGGGTACAACACTTCTTAAAAAGAACGGGGGGTTTTTTCACTCAAAAAGAAAAAACACAGACTGAATGAACACTGAAACACAACTTCCAAAATCTGTGAAAAGCCCTTTTGTACTTCAAGTGTTTGCAAGTTGCAACCAATGTATTGATACGGATGGGAAACGCGCACCAATAGATTAGATTTTAAAATTTTTAAAAGGAATTAGAGAACCAATTGGGGAAAATGAAAAGGAAAACCACTAGACCCTTTTAGCAAGTACAAGCACAGGCTTTAACAGTAACTGGGCGGATCGCACTCAAAAAAGTAAAAACCCAGACTGAAGTGAAAACTGAACACAACTGCCCAAGGTGAAAAGCTCCTTTCTGTAAAAAGAAGCTTTACACACGGTTGGTTTAAAATAGCCTGCCTCAAAACACAGTAGTAACAAAAAAATCGCAAAAATCTAACTGTCCCTCAGAGTGAGCAGAGTAGCGTTTTGTCCCTTACTGAGTTTTACAGCACAGGACGCAAAATGGCGGCGGCGCCTTTAAGTGCATCTTCATCATTTCACACCAAACACAGCCATGCCCTTTGTTTTTAAATGACCGCAGCATTACAGGTTCCCCCACTTCGTGATTTCCTCATGGCTGACTAAAATTTACATGCCTCTCAAAGAAAAATGGGAACTTTTCCTTCCGGATACATATGGGAAAAAATACAATTAGTACGGAATTCCCAAACGCAAATCGGGCCGATACCCAACTTGCGGTTCGGGTCCAACACTAAACCGCGACTTGCTGCCACATGCGCCCTACAAACCCCCGCCATTGGGGCCTAGCCACCCTGTGAATTTGGGCACTACTCTTAAAGGGCCCTTTTGAGCAATACCAGCACACTCACCCCTTGAGGGAAGCGGGCTCAAGGGGACGTGAAACGCAAATCGGGGGGGAGAGAATTGATAATTACAAATATATCTAGAATCCCCCGGCTTGTATTCAAAGTGAAATGATGGGGAAAAACCACCAATCCCTTTAACTTTCTAGATACCCGCAAGGAAAAAAGAATCCTTGCCTCAACAACACCCCTATTCATCTGTCAATATTTGAACGAAGAGACGGTAGGGAAAAACAACATAATTTGTTTTTTGACTACACATATTTCCCCCGGAATGACACAAAAAGGTCATTCCTCAGTTTATGTTAGGCAAAAAAACCCAAAAGGACGGCGCGTGTGTGTACGGCGCAGGTGGGACGGCAGTGGGTGTAGGCGGGGAAAACACATTAATCAAAACCCTTTTTTTTCAAAAGCATCTTGCACATTTTTGTTACAACAAAACAAAAAAGACCATTTTTATTTAGACGGACGTTTTGGGGGGGAAATTGGGGGTACCTGGGGTTTGCGAGATGACGAACGGCGGGAAAACGAGGAAGTGTCCGAGGGAAGGGGCGACGAAAGTATTTGGGGGGAAAGGGAAAATCAACATGGAAGTAGAGCAGGTTGAGACACATTAGGAGGAGAGGGGGGTGGACAAACAAATTTTTTCCTTCTTTCTCTTCTTGGGGGCAGGGTCCCCTGAGGCCGACTTTTGTTTGGGCCGCCTTGGGCTTGTGACCGTGGCCTTGAAACATAAAAAAAGGAATGTTGGTCACCCGTCCATGCTCTGTGGTGGCGGGTGCGGACTCGAGGAGAATGGTGGCGGGGCCTGAGGGGAAAAGTGGTGGCGGTGGTCCAAGGGGGAGAAGTGTGCTGTGCCCTAAACTGCTGCAGAGTGGGGTGGTACCCAAAAAGAATGATTTGTTCTCCTAAACTGGGGCGAGGGGTGGACTCCTAAAGGAAATGACTCTGTGCTCCTAAACGGTGCTGAGTGGTGGCGTACCCTAAAAAAGAAGTGGTGTCTGTGCTCCTAAAAAAGGTGGGTATGGGGGCGGTACTCGAGCAGGAGAATTGTGGCTGTGCTCCGAAAATGGGGGTGGGGCGTGCCCTAGAAGGGGAAAAGGGGGGCTTCTCCGAAAATGGGGCGGGGTGGGCAGGCCCTAGAAGGAGAATGGTGGCTAGCTCCGAAAAGTTTTAGGTGCGGCTCCAGAAGGGGAATAGGGGCAGGGCCCCCGCAGGTACTGTGGGGGCAGGAGTCCAAAAACGGGGGAAAAGGTTGGGTGGTGGTGCCCCCCAGCAGGGGCCGCTTGCCATCTGGGGGCGACGGGATGTCCAGCCCTACTCGACTTTGGTAGTTAGTGGTGACCAAATGCTGGGGGGCCCCTGCATGGTATGCACAGAATCGGGATGAATGTTCGAATCAGTGGTGGCACGTTGGATATGCAACCACTGACTCGCACGTACCGATTTGCTGCATATCTCAATAAGCATGTTTTTGCAGGCCGAAACACACCACTGTTGCCAGGACAAAGGGGTGTTCCGCCATCCCGTTCAATTTTTACTGAAAAAATGGTGCGCGGTCTTTTTGAGGTGGGCCTCCAGCCTATCAACCTGGCGACCAGTGGAAGCGGTGATCCATGGGTAAATTAGTGAAAAACCGTTTTCCACTGTCCTGACAGCGACTTCAACGCCTGAAATCCCGCTCAATGCATGAACTCGGGCAAGACTTTCCCTGCCAAGGCCCTCGCTGCTGGGCATGCCCGCAAACCCTTTGGAGAGACCGGGACAGGGTAACCTGACTGCCCAGCTTCCGGCACCACGTCCTGTTTCTACCTTCTAGTTGCTTTCCCGGGTGTCGGATGGGTGGACGGGCCCAAAGGCATCCGAGCAAGGACCGCTTCAGGGACAGGCTGCATGGGCGGGTCCAGGGTTTTGGGAAAGAAAAGAAAAACATACTATCATGCTTTACAAAACATCACTGGGAATAGAAAAGCTGGGTTTTAAAAAAAAAAAAAATTTGAAACTGCTGGGAAGGGCCGGGCTCAGGAACACCAACCGCATACAAAGATAATTTTTTTCGGGCTTTGCGCGAACCACGGGGGAACCTTCCCTCTGCACGAAAATCATGTTGAAGGGGTCCCTCATCGAGCGCCACGGTGCGGGCTTTGTTCACTGTTGGAAAAAAAATAAAAATTAACAATGCACTCGGGGGAAAATGTGTCTCATCACACACACGAGGAAAATGGCAACAGTCAATAAGCAAAAGAAGCAAAACCAAACACGGGGCATCACTGGAACCAATGACACGTGGTTGCAGGTAGAAATATCTACCAGAAAACCCATCATGCCATCGAACAAGACATGCGCATTAAAAAAGCAAAAAACAATACACGGGCAGTCACTTTTGAACCAGATGACACTTTTGGGGGTTTTGGGGCAGGTAAAATCTCCACAAACCCATCATGCCATCTGGAACAAATGAATGCAGAAAAAAAAAAGCAATACCATACACACAACAATACCATACCAGGGCAGTCACTTTTTAACCGATGACACGTTGGGTTTGCAGTAAATAATCTACCAAAAAACCCCACATGCCATCGGAAAAAGAGTCACGGGGCATTACAGACAGGAAAACTACTAAACGCCTTTTTGAGTTTGGAGAGGGGGTTTCCCCCACCCCTCCTCAACGCTGGCCACCTCGTTCCATACCGCCCGCTCACCACATTGTCCTTGCTGCGGAAACGGGTGTCCCACAAAGGGACACCCTCATGGACCCGGGAGATGAGGGGCCCCCTTTGTCCCAAGAGGCCCGTCCTGTTGGGAACCAGAAAAAAAAAAAAAAATAAATAAAATCTTGATAATTGATAAAAAAAGAGACCAAAAAAAAGAACATTCAAAGCTATATAATACTTTCATCATGGCCAAAGTTTTGAGAATGACACAAATAATATTTCACAAATCTGCGCCCTCTGGTTTTTATGTGTTTTTTGACAGATGTTTTTTTTCACAGACAGAAATATAATGCAACATAGAGAACAAAAGCTTTAAATTACAAAATGATTAAACAGCAAGTCAAAATTTGCAGGGGCCCTTCCTTCAGGACCCTGCAAATCTCCCCGGCAAACTCTCAAACAACTTCTGGACCAAAACTACTGATAAATCCATTTTTGCACAATCAATGCTTTTTATTTTGTCAAATTTTTTTGGGGTTTTTTTTGTCCCACCCGTCTCTTATGATTGACCACAAGTCCAAAAATTTAAAAACTGGGGGGTTTCCCGCCATGGACCCAAACCCATGTTTTTTTCCCGAGCCATTTATTTTTCACCTTTGCTTTATGCAAGGGGTTTCCATCATGCTGGGAAAAAGGGATTGTTTGATCGCCAAAATGCTCTTGGAGGGGTTTGGGGGAAGATCCTTGGGGGACATTCTGGGACCATTCTTTTTTCATTGCGTTTTTAGCAAGACGTGGAAAAGCCTATCCCTTGGCTGAGAACAACCCCCACACATGAATGGTTTTTTGGGCTAACAGTTGGGATGAGACAAAACTGGTGTACGCTCACCTTTCTTCTCCGAAGAGGCTTTTCCACCCCCAAAAAACCTGAAAAAAAACCCCCCAGTCCTCC
>JARQOD010000004.1:65937629-66024358 GCA_033576555.1 Oophaga sylvatica | reverse complement strand
TAACCCAAAAGTTTTTAAAATTTTAAAAAAAAAAAACCCCCAGCAAAAAAAAGTTTTTAAATAAAAAAAAGGGAACAAAAATTTTTTCCCATTTCTTTTTTTAATCTCACCCTTTTGCCCCCCATCGACCCTCCTTAAAAAAAAAAAAAAAAAAAAAACCCCAACAAAAACCACCTTCCGACCAGTCCAAAAAACATAGCCCCAAAACGACGACCCAAACTCTCCCTACATCGCAATGACAGGCAGAGCCTGTCATTGCAACGCAGCACAGCTGATTACCTGCTTCCCCGGCGGTGACGTCATCGGACTGACTGCTTTACGGCCGGGATTACCCAGCAGTCACTGCAGTTATCGCGAGAAACTGCATGTGACCGCCGGGGAGAAGAGGATGGCGGCCATGAAGCAGTCCAGGACGTGACCGCCGGAGATCTTCTGCCAGGTAAGTGCCGCTGACTCCTGACAGACCCGACCGACGGACACTGACAGTGACAGTGACATCCCGATTCCGGTATCCGATAAGACGAAAATATCGGAACTCGGAATCGAATTCCGATACAGCTAATATCGGCCGATACCCGATATTTGCAGTATCGGAATGCTCAACACTAATCAGGAGCTCTCCAAACACGACATGGCGTCCAGCCAATTCTGCGTTGAAAAAGTCAAACGGCGCTCCTTCCCTTCCGAGCTCTGCCATGCACCCAAACAGTGGTTCCCCCCCACATATGGGGTATCAGAGTACTCAGGACAAATTGGACAACTTTTGTGGTCCAATTTCTCCCGTTACCCTTGGGAAAATAAAAAATTGGTGACTAAAAGATTTTTGTGGGAAAAAAATAGGATTTTTTATTTTCATGCCCAGGCATTATAAACTTGTGTGAACCACATATTGAGTATCAGCGTACTCAGGACAAATTGCACAAAAACTTTTGGGGTCTTGTTACCCGTGGGAAAATAAATATTGGGGTGAAAAGATCATTTTTGTGGAAAAAATATGATTTTTAATTTTACGGCTCTACATTATAAACTTGTGTGAAGCACTTGGGGTTCAAATTGCTCACCACAGATCTAGATAAGTTCCTTAGGCGTTCTAGTTTCCAAAATGGGGTCACTTGTGGGGGATTTCCACTGTTTAGGCACATCAAGGGCTCTCCAAATGCAACATGGCGTCCAATCTCAATTCCATCCAATTTTGGTTGGAAGAAGTCAAATGGTGCTCCTTCCATTCCGAGCTCTGCCGTGCGCCCAAACAGTGGTTCCCCCCCACATATGGGGTATCAGAGTACTCAGGACAAATTGGACAACTTTTGTGGTCCAATTTCTACCGTTACCCTTGGGAAAATAAAAAATTGGTGACTAAAAGATTTTTGTGGGAAAAAAATAGGATTTTTTATTTTCATGCCCAGGCATTATAAACTTGTGTGAAGCACTTGGGGGTTTAAAGTGCTCACCATAGATCTAGATAAGTTCCTTAGGGGGTCTAGTTTCCAAAATGGGGTCACTTGGGGGGGGGTTTCCACTGTTTAGGCGCATCAGAGGCTCTCCAAACGCGACATGGCATCTAATCTCAATTCCAGCCAATTTTGGTTTGAAAAAGTCAAACGGCGCTCCTTCCCTTACGAGCTCTGCCGTGTGCCCAAACAGTGGTTTTCCCCCACATATGGGGTATTGGCGTACTCAGGAGAAATTGAACAACTTTATCTGTCCATTTTCTCTTTTACCCTTGTGAAAATGAAAAAAAGTTTGTAAAAGATAATTTTTGTGACTAAAAAGTTAAATATTAATTTTTTCCTTCCACGTTGCTTCCGCTCCTGTGAAGCACCTGAAGGGTTAATAAACTTCTTGAATGTGGTTTTGAGTACCTTGAGGTGTGCAGTTTTTAGAATGGTGTCACTTTTGGGTATTTTCCACCATATAGACTCCTCAAAGTGACTTCAAATGTGAGGTGGTCCCTAAAAAAAATGGCTTTGTAAATTTTGTTGTAAAAATGAGAAATCGCTGGTCAACTTTTAACCCTTATAATTTCCTAACAAAAAAAAATTTTGGTTACAAAATTGTGCTGATGTAAAGTAGACATGTGGGAAATGTTATTTATTAACTATTTTGTGTGACATATTTCTCTGTTTTAAAGGGAATAAAAATTAAAAGTTTGAAAATCGCAAAATTTTCGTCATATTTGCGTTTTTTTCAAAAATAAATTCAAGTTATATCGAAGAAATTTTACCACTAACGTGAAGTACAATATGTCACGAGAAAACAATCTCAGAATCGCGAAGATCCGTTGAAGCGTTCCAGAGTTATAACCTCATAAAGAGACAGATGTCAGAATTGTAAAAATTGGCCCGGTCATTAATGTGCAAGCCACCCTTGGGGGGTGAAGGGGTTAAAAATCATGGTTATTCCACAAAATATTGATTTCTTAACTCTTCCTGAGTTAAAACATTAGTATTTGTTTCTAAATGATTATGAACTTGTTTTCTTAGCATTACTTGAGGTCTGCAAGCACTGCATTTTTTGATATTTTGACCATTTCTCATTTTCTGAAAATAAATACAAAATTTATTGCTTGGAAATTCGGAGACATGTTGTCAGTAGTTTATAGAATAAAAGTGCAATTTACATTTTACTCAAAAAATATACCTATAAAGAGAAAAATCAGACAAACTGAAAATACTGCAGTGGTCTCATTTTTTTCCAGAGCTGTATAAGGCCACAATCAGTATCTGGTCAGTATTTCAAATCAGTATTTGTCAACTAAAACCAGGAGTGGGTGAAAAATGCAGAAGTGGTGTATGCCTTTCTATTATACTTTTCCTCTGATTGTTCTGGTTCCTCATTTTGGCTTACAAATACTGGTGAAAAATACTGACCAAATACTGATAGTGTGATCATGGCCTAAGGCCGGGTTCATATTGCGCTAATGGCAATGCGCTGACGGCATCCGTTACATAGCGGCAATAACGCTATGTAACGGATGCGTTAGCGCACCCATAGGCTGCCATTATATAGCGCATCGCTAGCGCATGTCATAATTGGCATGCGTTAGCGATGTGCCGTCATTCTGTGACGGACCCTCGGACGCGGTCTGCAGTGTTCGGGGGTCCGTCACAACTAGCACAGATGGAGCATCTGCGCTAGCATAACGCGATCTTTAAAGGCACAAGCGTTAGCGCAGTCCGTTTAACGCATGCATTGAGCGGACTGCACTAAAGCAATGTGAACCTAGCCTTAGAGACCAGCTGCCAGACTTATTAGGTCTTCTGTGCTCCCGTAGACTCCTCTGGCAGCAGCAGCAGCTCTCCTAGTGAAAAAAGAGTTTTGAAATCCCTTCACCTTAAACTCTTCCCATCGAAGCCAGCTTTCACCTTCCTGACCAGACTAAATATTTTAAATCTGACATGTCACTTTATTACGATTTTTGGTGAGGTAGAATTAACAAAACATAGCATTTCACAATTTTATTTTTTTTTTGTGATTCATTGTGCGGTAAAAGTGATAAAGCTGCTTAATTCATAGGGTCAGTACAATTACAGTGATATTAGATTTATAAAAGTTGTCTTATGTTTTGCTAATTTTGAATACTAATAATTTTATAGAAAAAAAAATGTTTATGCATCAACATTCTGAAAACTTTAAACCTTCTTATTTTTCTGCTGACAAAAGATGAATGAGTGCTTCTTTTCTGTTGGTTGTGTTTTTTTTTTTCGAGACAAGATGGCATTTTTAGAGATTCCATTGTTCTTTACAGAAGACTTTTGGACATTGGTATATTAGCCCCAATGTGCCTAATGCACAATCAGTGGCTTCAGAAATGCAACTGGGCCAGAAAGCCCTTTTTTCACATTAAGGAATGTGAATATGCATATTGTATACAGGGCCACTGATCAGGGGTGGTGTCACGACCCACAAGGGTTGGTCCAGCAGACGGCACAACAAACAGCAACAACGGGGATGGAAAAAGGGAGAGGAAAGCCCGAACAGTAGGGAATGAGGGATGGGGCACCTCCTAATACAGCCTGTGCCTACCCCTGAGCGCCTGTAACGCCCTATGTGGGTCCTTCCCCTGCCGTCGCGTGCCTGGCCCCTGTCACCTCACTAAACCCTGGCTAGTGCACTAGCCAGCAAGGACGCCAGCCTCACCACTGCAGATGGTACGAACACAGGGTCTAGTGACAATCATGAAACAGACATGGTAAATAAACAAGCAACTTGGTTTCAGGCACTGCTGTCGAGCTCCACACCGCAGAGGACTCGGAAACAGGACCCCAAACTCCACAGAAGTAGCAGATTCAGTCCTGACACCTAAGAGCTGCAACTCCAAGGCTGGTCTACATAGAAAACTCTTACCAACAGTCAGCTGATGCGTCATGTGACTGATGTGTCACATCAGCTGACCTAGTAATATAAAGCAACACAGCAGTTTCCAGCAAGGAAAACAAACATTAACCCTTGCTGGCACGAAAGCAAAAAACAACATTTAAATTAAAGCAAAGCCAGAGCTGTCACGAATCCAAAAATGGATCAAGACAGGTGGACTCTAACAACAAAGGGTTCATGTGCAAAAATTGTGTTTGGGCTCCCCTCACTTATACAAAATGTTAAGCAGGAAAAACATGTTGTACACACATATAAACAACACAATACACTCATCAGAAAATCACAGCACGCGTGACAAGCATTATGTACATATCACAAAAAGTTTAAGAACCGAGCAACATTGTACGTTAATGACAGTCTCATTTTTAAAATCTGACTAGCGTCTCTTTATGTGGTAATACCTCTGGAACATTTCAACAGATCCCAGTGATTCAGATATTGTTTTTGTGACATGTTGTACTTATGTTAGTTGTAAATTTTGCATCAGGGTTTTCATCTAAATCTACAAAATACGTGATTTGGATGATCCATTCACTATAATGAGACAGCAGAGTTACTCTGAACTCAGTTTGGCTTCTGATCGGTGGTATACGGCTTTTAAGAAGTGCACAGAACTGTTGCTGACCGAGCATTTACTTGGAAAAAAAAAGGAACTGATGGATCATAGGCCAGACAGTCCACATCTGCCTCATTATAGGGAATCTTCCGCCGGGAGGGGGTCCGTCTGAATCACGTATTTCAGAGATTTGCATGGAAATAATTTACATAGTGTAAGCACTTAGCGCTGAGTGTAGGATAAATTTAAGCCAGGCCTTACTTTGATCTTTGGGAGGCAGAATAAACAAGTCAACAGCAGGAGAATTGTTTTTGATTTTTTCAAGATGTTCACCATGCGGTATAAGTGATTAGACGACTTTATTCTTCGGGTCAATGCAATTACAGCGATAGCACATTTATAACTTTTTTTTATGTTTGGCTGCTGTCACACACTAAAAGAAGCTTTTTATAAAAAAAAAAAAAAAAAAGTTTTTGCATTGTCAGTTTGAGAGCTATAACTTTTCCATATGTGAGGGCTTGTCGTTTGCAGTAAGAGGTGACATTTTTATTCGTACCGTTTTCGGGGACATAACATTTTTTAATTGCTTAAGATTATGATTTTTTGGAGGCAGAATAAACAAAAACCAGCAATTTTTTAAGCTAGTCACAGTATGGTAAAAGTCAAAAGGCAGCTTTATTCTTCTGGTCAGTACAAGTATAATAGTACCATGTCTTTTTTTATGCTTTGCCGCTTCTACACAGTAAAAACCATTTCATAGAAAAATATTGTTTTTGCATCTCTATATTCTGACAGCTATAGTTTTTATTTATTTTTCCACAGATGGAGCTTATGGCGGCTTATTTTTTTGCGGGACAAGATTGCATTTTCAGCGTTACCATTTTTCTTTATATTCGTTCTTTTGATAGTTTTCGCCAGCTTTTTTTCCAGCAGTATGATGAAAAACCATAGTTTTTGCCATTTTGTTTTGTTTTTTATTGCATTCACTGTAGGAGTTAACTACTTTGTCAGTTTTAAAGATTATTTCCAAAGGTAGTCCACAAATATATATAGAGGAAAACTGGCACTTCAACAACATGAACAAAAAAATGGATTTACATCTTATAGTGACCGAAGAAAAGTGATCCAGTATAATAATTTAAAAAGTCAATGTTTATTAATTCATCTAAAAATAACAATTATAAAAAACAATAATGCCCAGCAGGAGGTGAATTACAGGTCCTTCTCAAAAAATTAGCATATAGTGCAAAATTTCATTATTTTCCATAATGTAATGATTACAATTAAACTTTCATATATTTTAGATTCATTACACACCAACTGAAATTTGTCAGGTCTTTTATTGTTTTAATACTGATGATTTTGGCATACAACTCCTGATAACCCAAAAAACCTGTCTCAAAAAATTAGCATATCAAGAAAAGGTTCTCTAAACGACCTATTACCCTAATCTTCTGAATCAACTAATTAACTCTAAACACATGCAAAAGATTCCTGAGGCTTTTAAAAACTCCCTGCCTGGTTCATTACTCAAAACCCCCATCATGGGTAAGACTAGCGACCTTACTGATGTCAAGAAGGCCATCATTGACACCCTCAAGCAAGAGGGTAAGACCCAGAAAGAAATTTCTCAACAAATAGGCTGTTCCCAGAGTGCTGTATCAAGGCACCTCAATGGGAAGTCTGTTGGAAGGAAACAATGTGGCAGAAAACGCTGTACAACGAGAAGAGGTGACCAGACCCTGAGGAAGATTGTGGAGAAGGACCGATTCCAGACCTTGGGGGACCTGAGGAAGCAGTGGACTGAGTCTGGTGTAGAAACATCCAGAGCCACCGTGCACAGGCGTGTGCAGGAAATGGGCTACAGGTGCCGCATTCCCCAGGTAAAGCCACTTTTGAACCATAAACAGCGGCAGAAGCGCCTGACCTGGGCTACAGAGAAGCAGCACTGGACTGTTGCTAAGTGGTCCCAAGTACTTTTTTCTGATGAAAGCAAATTTTGCATGTCATTCGGAAATCAAGGTGCCAGAGTCTGGAGGAAGACTGGGGAGAAGGAAATGCCAAAATGCCTGAAGTCCAGTGTCAAGTACCCACAGTCAGTGATGGTGTGGGGTGCCATGTCAGCTGCTGGTGTTGGTCCACTGTGTTTCATCAAGGGCAGGGTCAATGCAGCTAGCTATCAGGAGATTTTGGAGCACTTCATGCTTCCATCGGCTGAAATGCTTTATGGAGATGAAGATTTCATTTTTCAGCACGACCTGGCACCTGCTCACAGTGCCAAAACCACTGGTAAATGGTTTACTGACCATGGTATTACTGTGCTCAATTGGCCTGCCAACTCTCCTGACCTGAACCCCATAGAGAATCTGTGGGATATTGTGAAGAGAAAGTTGAGAGACGCAAGACCCAACACTCTGGATGAGCTTAAGGCCGCTATCGAAGCATCCTGGGCCTCCATAACACCTCAGCAGTGTCACAGGCTGATTGCCTCCATGCCACACCGCATTGAAGCAGTCATTTCTGCAAAAGGATTCCCGACCAAGTATTGAGTGCATAACTGAACTTTATTATTTGATGTTTTTTTGTTTGCTTTTAAAAAACACTTATTTTATTGGATGGTTGAAATATGTTAATTTTTTGAGACAGGTTTTTTGGGTTATCAGGAGTTGTATGCCAAAATCATCAGTATTAAAACAATAAAAGACCTGACAAATTTCAGTTGGTGTGTAATGATTCTAAAATATATGAAAGTTTAATTGTAATCATTACATTATGGAAAATAATGAAATTTTGCACTATATGCTAATTTTTTGAGAAGGACCTGTATGCCATAAATATAAGTCACAATAAATGCATGTCCTAAAATAATAATGATAAATAGAAAGGGTTATCAAAAATCCCCACAAAAGGTAACCTCACACATTAGACCGCTATGCCAACATGAAGTGTCAACTCTCACTATAACAGTATCAGAATCTCAATCCCATAAAGGGCATAATGATTACCATCCATACATCAGCATTCTAATCATTGAATTGGATAAACATATCCTAAACTTCATATAAGTGCAGCAAAATCTAGGAAGGCAAGTTTTGCATATCATTCGGAAATCAAGGTGCCAGAGTCTGGAGGAAGACTGGGGAGAAGGAAATGCCAAAATGCCTGAAGTCCAGTGTCAAATACCCACAGTCAGTGATGGTGTGGGGTGCCATGTCAGCTGCTGGTGTTGGTCCACTGTGTTTCATCAAGGGCAGGGTCAATGCAGCTAGCTATCAGGAGATTTTGGAGCACTTCATGCTTCCATCGGCTGAAATGCTTTATGGAGATGAAGATTTCATTTTTCAGCACGACCTGGCACCTGCTCACAGTGCCAAAACCACTGGTAAATGGTTTACTGACCATGGTATTACTGTGCTCAATTGGCCTGCCAACTCTCCTGACCTGAACCCCATAGAGAATCTGTGGGATATTGTGAAGAGAAAGTTGAGAGACGCAAGACCCAACACTCTGGATGAGCTTAAGGCCGCTATCGAAGCATCCTGGGCCTCCATAACACCTCAGCAGTGTCACAGGCTGATTGCCTCCATGCCACACCGCATTGAAGCAGTCATTTCTGCAAAAGGATTCCCGACCAAGTATTGAGTGCATAACTGAACTTTATTATTTGATGTTTTTTTTGTTTGTTTTTAAAAAACACTTATTTTATTGGATGGTTGAAATATGTTAATTTTTTGAGACAGGTTTTTTGGGTTATCAGGAGTTGTATGCCAAAATCATCAGTATTAAAACAATAAAAGACCTGACAAATTTCAGTTGGTGTGTAATGATTCTAAAATATATGAAAGTTTAATTGTAATCATTACATTATGGAAAATAATGAAATTTTGCACTATATGCTAATTTTTTGAGAAGGACCTGTATGCCATAAATATAAGTCACAATAAATGCATGTCCTAAAATAATAATGATAAATAGAAAGGGTTATCAAAAATCCCCACAAAAGGTAACCTCACACATTAGACCGCTATGCCAACATGAAGTGTCAACTCTCACTATAACAGTATCAGAATCTCAATCCCATAAAGGGCATAATGATTACCATCCATACATCAGCATTCTAATCATTGAATTGGATAAACATATCCTAAACTTCATATAAGTGCAGCAAAATCTAGGAAGGCAAGTAAACATGTAAAATATAGGGAACCCCAATTCTGAATTACCTTGTTAGCAGGACAGTGGTGACTAAGAGTGGCGCGACCTCCTCCACCCCAACAAGCGTTTCACAATAGCTTCTTCCAGGGGCGTGTACATAGTAGTGGGTGGTCTGAGATTAAATAGTCCCATGCACCAATAAGGAAAGGAGATTTTGCATAAGGGAGTATATGGCGTCATAGCTATGACTAAAACGGCGCTTGCGCAGAACCGTGCAGCTGAAGATGAAATCACTTCCAGTAACGCGCTCCTTGAACCGCACGCTGGGACACATGAGGCACAATAATGGAGCGCGCCCGAAAATGTGCAGCGCTACGTATCCCACGCAAGCGCACTGCCAGAAGAAAACGATATAGATTAATTTAAAGTGATGAAGTGCAAAGAAGTAATAAAAAAGTAAAAAATGGGCTGTATTTGACTCTGAATTTATCAGCAACAGTCACCAGTAACAAATATAGTGGTGCACAAATAAAGGGAAATAAAGGTGATAAGGCTACTTTCACACTTGCGTTTTTTAGCGCTGCGCATCGTGCGTTATCGGTCGCATGCGCAATGTTCCCCTATCATTAACATGGCGGGTGCAGGGTCTAGCGCTTGCACGCGCTCATTAGCGTTTGGCGTGCCTTGCGCATTTTCCAGGTGTGCGCCCAGACGCGCTAGACGCTACATGTTGCATTTTTTTTTCAGCACACCAATTTAAAAAGGCGCGTGCGCACGCTATGCGCATATAAATATAATTGCCGTCTATGTGGGCGCTGGCGTGGCTGTGCGCTTGTCAGCGCTTGTGCGCGCACGCAATTTTTTAGTAAACAATGTCTAGACACTTGTCTAAACACCCCCTACACAAGATACATTGTTTGTGACGGGAAGAAGATAAAGGAAGGTGTCTTCAGTGCCAGACAGACCCCTACTCAGACTGCCTGGAGACTGCATGCTGATAAAGAGACCTGAAGATACAGCCTGGATCCCTATAAAAGGCCTGCAAACAGCGTGCACCATACTACACTGCCTGGATACTGCCTGGAGACACATCGCCTGGACCCCAAGTACAGCGTGGACCATAAAACTGACTGGAGACAGTGCGCCTGGACTCAAGACCGATCCAAAGTGCAAGAATGTGAGTATTCTTTAACCAAATGACTGCCTGTCCTTTACAATGTAATATGTGCTCATGTTGTTTATTTTTTTTGCAGCATGTCTTCTGGATCACAATATTCCCCATCCCGGCAAGAACTGGCCGAAGCAGAGCGTGATGTGAGTATCTTCCTGCCTTTGGGTAAGTATAGCTGCTGAATCTACAAATGGCTAAAATTTGTGTTCCTTTTTCAGACATCATCGTCGGACACGGACATTGAGGAGTCACAGCAGGAGCAGTCGCAGCCGAGTCAAGTCCCGGTGGCGAGACGGAATGTAAGTATCTAGCCTTTGAATGTCTATTTCTTTTGTACTCCTATCGTTATTTTCTTTCTAAAAAATATACAAGATTGTAATTTTTATTTTGTTTCTTCTAGGTTCCACAACGGGACGACGACCTGTATGTGGACAACGAGGCCCTCATCTGCCAGGTCCATGAGCGTGTCCCGTTGTGGGACAGCCGTGATCCGCAGTACAAGGACAATGTGGTGACCCGGCGGCTATGGAACGAGGTGGCCGCAGCGTTGATTGATGGCTGGGACAGCGCCTCTCCAAACCTCAAAAAGGCGTTTAGTAAGTATTTTCATTCTCTGTAATGCCGCAGTCACTCTTGTTCCTGATGGCACTGATGGGTTTGCTGGCAGATATATTCTACCAGCAAACCGAACAGTGTCATCTGGTTCAACAGTGACTGCCCTGTGTATGCTATTGCTATGTGTTGTGCATTCTATTGAGTTTTTTATGCTGCACTCACTCTTGTTCCTCATGGTACTGTTTTGTTTGCTGCCAGATATATTCTACCAGCAAACACAAGTGTCATGTGGTTCAACAGTGACTGCCCTGTGTATGCTATTGCTATTGATGGTGGCATTCTATTGAGTGTTTTATTTGGCCACAGTCACTCTTGTTCCTATGGTACTGTTGTGTTTGCTGGCAGATATATTCTACCAGCAAACCACAACAGTGTCATGTGGTTCAACAGTGACTGTCCTGTGGATCTTGATCTATGTGTTGTGCATTCTATTGAGTTTTTTATTGCCGCAGTCACTCTTGTTCCTCATGGTACTGTTTTATTTGCTGCCAGATATATTCTACCAGCAAACACACAGTGTCATGTGGTTCAACAGTGACTGCCTGTGGTATTCTATCTATGTGTTGTGCATTCTATTGAGTTTTTTATTGCCGCAGTCACTCTTGTTCCTCATGGTACTGTTTTGTTTGCTGCCAGATATATTCTACCAGCAAACACAACAGTGTCATGTGGTTCAACAGTGACTGTCCTGTGGATTCTTGATCTATGTTTGTGCATTCTATTGAGTTTTTTATTGCCGCAGTCACTCTTGTTCCTCATGGTACTGTTTTGTTTGCTGCCAGATATATTCTACCAGCAAACACAACAGTGTCATGTGGTTCAACAGTGACTGTCCTGTGGATTCTTGACTATGTGTTGTGCATTCTATTGAGTTTTTTATTGCCGCAGTCACTCTTGTTCCTCATGGTACTGTTTTGTTTGCTGCCAGATATATTCTACCAGCAAACACAACAGTGTCATGTGGTTCAACAGTGACTGTCCTGTGGATTCTTGAGCTATGTGTTGTGCATTCTATTGAGTTTTTTTATTGCCGCAGTCACTCTTGTTCCTCATGGTACTGTTTTGTTTGCTGCCAGATATATTGTACCAGCAAACACAACAGTGTCATGTGGTTCAACAGTGACTATCCTGTGGATTCTTGAGCTATGTGTTGTGCATTCTATTGAGTTTTTTATTGCTGCAGTCACTCTTGTTCCTCATGGTACTGTTTTGTTTGCTGCCAGATATATTCTACCAGCAAACACAACAGTGTCATGTGGTTCAACAGTGACTGTCCTGTGGATTCTTGATCTATGTATTGTGCATTCTATTGAGTTTTTTATTGCCGCAGTCACTCTTGTTCCTCATGGTACTGTTTTGTTTGCTGCCAGATATATTCTACCAGCAAACACAACAGTGTCATGTGGTTCAACAGTGACTATCCTGTGCATTGTATAGCTTTTTATAATGCTGCATTGACAGTTTGACATTTTCATTCAGGTATGTGTGTTGAGACTGATTTTGCCCTGACTGCATTGTATAATTTATTTTTTTTTTCTCAACAGTGAACAAAGTCCGCACATGATGGCGCTCGATGAAGGACCGCTTCAACACTGATGTTCGAGCAGAGGGACAGGTTCGCAGTGGTTCAGCAGCAAGGCCCAGAAGGAAATATCGCTACTATCGCGCGTTGGCGTTCCTGAGACCGGTCCTTGCCAGCAGAGCGTAAGTTTTTTTTATTTTCTTTTAATTTTTTTATTTATTTTTTTATTTTTTCTACAGCTGATGCTTCTTGTTAATGCATTATAGTAATGTTTTGGTTTTCTTTCCACAGCACCTGGAGCAGCACCATGCAGCCTGTCCCTGAAGCGGTCCTTCCTCGGACGACCTTGGACCCGTCCCAGCCATCCGACAGCCTGGAAGCAACTTGCAGGTCAGCAACACGGACAGCTGGTGACCAGGAAGCTGGTCCATCAGGTCTTCCCCTCTCCCAGGTCTCTGCCACTGGTTATGCGGGCACTTCCGCCAGCGGCAGAGGGCCATGGAGAGGAATGTCTTGCCCGAGTTCATGCACTTGAGCGAGGCCTTTCATGGCAATATCAAGTAGCTGGCAGGCACAGTTGGAAGCGGTTTTTCACTGATGGAACGGGTTTTACCCACATGGATCACCGCTTCAACAGTGTCGAACAGCGTCTTGATCGCCTGGAGGCCGACCTCAACAGACCAGCGCACCATTTTTTCAGTAAAATTGAACGGGGCATGGCGGAACACCTTAGTCCTGAGCAACAGCTGAGTGTGTTGCAGGCCTGCAACACTGCTTACTTGCAGGCTATGCAGCAGAATCGGTACGTGCAGCAGTCAGTGGTTGCATATCCAACAGTGCCACCACTAACTCGACACACATCCCTACCGACTTCTGCTGCATATCACTGCACGGCCACCAGCATTCCGAGTCACCACTACACCACCACAAGTCCGAGTACTGTTGGACACTCCACCGTCGCCACCACCATGGCAAGCGCTGCTCCTGTGTGGAGCAACACCACCACAGACACTGGTCCACAGTCATGGACTCAAGCCACCGCAGTACCTGCTTGGGCCACCGCACCCACTTCTCCTTCTAGGAGTACTGCCAGCAGTCAGCAACAATTTATGGCCACCGCTCCCACTTCTTCTAGGAGTACTGCCAGCAGTCTGCAACAATTTATGGCCACCGCACCCACTTCTCCTTCTAGGAGTACCGCCACCAGTCGGCAACAATTTACGGCCACAGCACCCACTGATCCTAGGAGTACTGCCACCAGTCAGCAACAATCTATTTCAATCGCACCCACTTCTCCTTCTAGGAATACCGCCACCATTCAGCAGCAATTTAGGAGCACAGCTCCCAGTTCTCCTCCTTGGAACACCGCCACCACTTGTGCTACTCAGAGCACTGCCAACACTTCCACCGCCACTGCCACCACCGAGCATGAGAGGGGTGACCCACATTCACTCTTTTTTGGGTCAAGGCCACGGTAAACCAGCTCAAGGCGGACACAGAGAAGTCGGTCCATGCATGGTACTCCTGTCCCCAAGAAGAAAAAAAGCAAAACTTTGTTGGTCCATCCACCCTCTCCTAATGTGTCTCAAACTGCCTCTACTTCGATGTCTGATCTTCCTTCACCCACTACTTTTGTTGCCCCTTCCCCTCGAAGCCCTTCATCGCTTTCCAGCCGCTCTTCATCTCTGCACACCCCCAGAGTATCCAAATCTCCACCAAAACGTCAGTCACAATAAAAAAAATTTTTTTTATCTGTACAAATCACATTTCTCTACAACTTCTGTGGCAGTGACAATACGATGGTCATGTTGTACACATATTGTACTAATCTGATTTTTCTATAACTTCTGGGGCAGTAACAATACCAATGGCATGTTGTACACATATTGTACTAATCTGATTTTTCTATAACTTCTGGGGCAGTGACAATACCAATGGCATGTTGTACACATATTGTACTAATCTGATTTTTCTATAACTTCTGGGGCAGTGACAATACGATGGTCATGTTGGACACAAATTGTACTAATCTGATTTTTCTATAACTTCTGGGGCAGTGACAATACCAATGGCATGTTGTACACATTGTACTAATCTGATTTTTCTATAACTTCTGGGGCAGTGACAATACCAATGGCATGTTGTACACATATTGTACTAATCTGATTTTTCTATAACTTCTGGGGCAGTGACAATACGATGGTCATGTTGGACACAAATTGTACTAATCTGATTTTTCTATAACTTCTGGGGCAGTGACAATACCAATGGCATGTTGTACACATATTGTACTAATCTGATTTTTCTATAACTTCTGGGGCAGTGACAATACCAATGGCATGTTGTACACATATTGTACTAATCTGATTTTTCTATAACTTCTGGGGCAGTGACAATACCAATGGCATGTTGTACACATTGTACTAATCTGATTTTTCTATAACTTCTGGGGCAGTGACAATACCAATGGCATGTTGTACACATATTGTACTAATCTGATTTTTCTATAACTTCTGGGGCAGTGACAATACGATGGTCATGTTGGACACAAATTGTACTAATCTGATTTTTCTATAATTTCTGGGGCAGTGACAATACCAATGGCATGTTATACACAATAAATGTACTAATCTGATCTATCCAAAACCTTTGTGTGAATATAAATATTGTTTTCTTTTTGTACTAAAAAAATGTAATAATGTGATCTATACAAATGTCATCCAAAACCTCATTGCCAATTAAAATGTGGTTTTCCTGTTGTACAAAATAAATGTGCCAATCTTCTTTTAGTAATTTTGGTTTGCTTTGTGTTTATTTCGCCGCCTACACACTGCGCCGTACACACACTGCGCCGTACACTTTGCCTTTTTGACTACACAACTCCAGGAATGACACATGTTTGTGTATTTCATGGAGATATGTTTACTCCAAAACACAAATATATGACTTGTATTTTCACCACCAGTCTGTCTGTCTGCTAATATTGCAGACTGAAGAGGATGGTGTTGAGTGCAAAGCATATCTATTTAACCTTGCCAGATATCATAAAAAGTGTGTTTTTGACATTATTTCACTTTGTGATACAAGGCCATGTATTCTAGATATAGCTTGTAATTGAGCACATCCTCTATTCAGTGTGTGTTGAAGAAACTGAGGAGATGATGGTGAAAATACACTTTATATGTACAATACCCTGGCCTTGTATCATTACTATCAAACCTGGGCAGGTGAATAGACATGAGTTTTAACCAGCAGCGTTGCTTCAGTCTGCATTTTGTTTAAGCATACTGTAGCGATGCTGCTGTTTATAACTCATGTGTACTCACCTGCCCAGCCTTGTATCATTACTATCACACCAGGGCAGGTGAATAGACTTGAGTTTTAACCAGCATTTAACCAGCAGCGTTGCTTCAGTCTGCATTTATTTGAAGCATACTGTAGCGATGATGCTGTTTATAACTCATGTGTACTCACCTGCCCAGGCCTGATACATTCTGAAGTGAGGATGTGTTATTTGGGGCATCACCACTTCAGCATGACACCAGGCATTGGTATTGAACAAGATGTATAATCTTTATTATCTCTGCGTTCCAAATCAAGTCACAGTGATGAAAATACAAATTATATTTATAGTCACATGGTCAGGAATAAAAATTTACAGATGCTTGTGCATCCCCAAATCAATCTTTGAAACAGCAGGCCAGGTGACAAATATTTGTTGTGTTATCTCCACCGTCACTGAAAATGGAAGCAAAACTGGAGAGATAATAAAGGTCATACAACTTGTGTGCATGTATAGTTAACTACCTAGTCAGGATTACAAATAAATTCATGATGCACCCAAAAATATGCATCATGAATTCACTGGTAAACCTGGCCATTTCATAATTGTTTTTGACTTTAAATACAGAGACTGCACGTGGTACAGGTATAAAGAGGTATTTTATTAACATACAGACAAAAAGGTATTTTATTGACATACAGACAAGAACATTATTTTACACCATTTGATCTTGCCATTCCACCCGTCCTACATCTGAGATGAAGTAGGCCGCAAATTGGTCTCTCATTTGGCTGACTTCAACAGAAGACCTGAGAGGGTGCTGAGTGAACTCAGGCAATGGGTTAGGAGCTGCATCATCAAGTTCAAAGTTTGGGTGCTCTTTCGCCATGACAAAGTTATGTAGCACCACACATATCAAAAAACTGACCGGCACATCCAAACATAGATTCAGTGTGAACAGGTGCTAAACCTAGAGTCACCAACTCATATACATACAAGAAGAAAAGGTAGCACACTGTAGCGCTATAGCTTGCAAACATATATATTGTATGTATATGAGTTGGTGACTCTAGGTTTAGCACCTGTTCACACTGAATCTATGTTTGGATGTGCCGGTCAGTTTTTTATA
Source organism: Oophaga sylvatica (assembly GCA_033576555.1). NCBI lineage: Eukaryota > Metazoa > Chordata > Amphibia > Anura > Dendrobatidae > Oophaga > Oophaga sylvatica. Next base: position 66,007,550 of record JARQOD010000004.1, on the reverse strand, counting down.
TGTATTCATTTACCTTCTGCCTGAGCACTCCACCTGGTGGTCACAGGCTTTTTAATTACAACAGGTTCATCACCCCTCCACAGAGATGTAGATTTTAGTCTGAAGAGAGGATTCATAGGTTCCCATGCAGACAGACTTTTCTAAGCGAGGATAGGCATTAGTTAGGACCTGATATACGAGAAGAGCCTTGACGTGGCTATCAGGCTCACATAATTTGGCCATCTTATGCGTTAAGACTTCTCAATTTTTCATATTTCTAAGGTAATGATGCAATTCATTTTTCATATTTTTCATATTTCGTGTTTGCAAGCTATAGCGCTACAGTGTGCTACCTTTTCTTCTTGTATGTATATGAGTTGGTGACTCTAGGTTTAGCACCTGTTCACACTGAATCTATGTTTGGATGTGCCGGTCAGTTTTTTGATATGTATTCATTTACCTTCTGCCTGAGCACTCCACCTGGTGGTCACAGGCTTTTTAATTACAACAGGTTCATCACCCCTCCACAGAGATGTAGATTTTAGTCTGAAGAGAGGATTCATAGGTTCCCATGCAGACAGACTTTTCTAAGCGAGGATAGGCATTAGTTAGGACCTGATATACGAGAAGAGCCTTGACGTGGCTATCAGGCTCACATAATTTGGCCATCTTATGCGCTAAGACTTCTCAATTTTTCATATTTCTAAGGTAATGATGCAATTCATTTTTCATATTTTTCATATTTCGTGTTTGCAAGCTATAGCGCTACAGTGTGCTACCTTTTCTTCTTGTATGTAGCACCACACAGGCCTTCACAACTTCATCCACTGTTTGCACTTTCAGATGAATGGCTGTGCCCCGAATGCGCCATCTGGAAACCAGTATACCGAAGGCGCACTCTACAGTTCTTCTTGCCCTGGTCAGCCTGTAATTGAAAATTTTTTTGTTGTGGTCCAAGTCCCGGCTGGAGTAGGGTTTAAGCAGGTGTTGGCTCATCTGGAATGCTTCATCCCCAACCATTACAAATGGCATTGGTGGACCTTCGGTGTGGGGAAGAGGCCGTGGCATGGGGAAATTAAACTGGTTTCCATACAACCTCCGTCCCATGTCCGAGTTCTTAAACGCCTGTGAGTCATTCCCACGGCCAAATGCACCAATGTCCACCGCAACAAACATACAGTCTGCATCTGCAATGGCCATGAGAACTGTTGAAAAGTACTTCTTGTAATTGTAGTACTCCGAACCTGTTCTTTTAGGTTTGATGATGCGGATGTGTTTCCCATCAACTGCTCCCAAACAGTTGGGGAAATTGCAGGTTGTCCAGAATTTTTTAGCTATTTCTAGCCACTTTTTTGTGGTGGGCAGGGGCATAAATTCCGGACAGAGAACAGTCCACAATGCCCGGCAGGTGTCAACAACAATTCCTGACAATGTGGAGATACCAATCCGGTACTGGAAGTGTAGTGAAGACAGGCTCTCTCCAGTAGCAAGGAATCTAGAGAAAGAAGAAAAAAATATTATTGTATATGTTTTTTTAAAACATTAATAAAAAAAAAAAATGGCATAAAAATAATTCTGCAGGTCTTTGTTTACTAGATGGCAGAAAAATAATTCTGTCATCTTTGGAATAGTACATGGCATAAGTAATACAATGATGCAGGCATTGGTTTCTCAATAATACGTACCGTAATGTCACCAGGAGTCTTTCCTCTGGAGGAATCGCCCGACGGAGCTGTGTGTCCTGTCTCCTGATTAATTGTTGGACCCGAGCAAGTAAATCCATGAAGGTTTGTTGTGACATCCGGGTGTAGTCGGTAAATTTCTCAGGGTTTGACTGCAGCTCACTGTAGAGGGTGTGATACGCTCCACGGCTCTCCCGGAGTTCTACAAAGGGATGTACCCACAAACGCCGCCGCTGCCGTCTCCGATGTCTCTCTCTCTCCCTTTCTTCATGGCAAGCAACGGCATAAGCCTGAGCCATAGCAATGTCCAGATCGAGGTTGAAGTGGAAAGTCTTCATAAGCAGATCCATGTTCACCAAGGCAAATGCAAGCAAATGTAAAAAAGGGCTGTGAACAGGCTCTATATAAATATTTTCAATAAGACACGCCCACTGGTGTCCCATTGGTGGGTTCTGTTGCAAGAATTTTTCAAGGATTTTCATCATGTGAAATGCACAGAAAAAACGCAAACGCATACAAAAACGCTTGAAATCGCATACAATCGCTGCGTTTTTTAAAAGCAATGCGCACTCTTCGACTGCAAAATATCACAGCGATTACACGCGTTTTTTTCATGCGTTTTATGTGCGCTCGATACGCAGCGCTAAAAAACGCAAGTGTGAAAGTAGCCTAACCGAAAAAAGTGCGCAGTGCCCAAAGTAATTATAATTAAAAATCCATTTATTAAGGCCATAATATAACAAGCAAATGCTATATCAATACATAAGACCAAAGTGGCACAGTGCAAAATAAAAAATACACGATTACATACAATATTAAAAAACATGACTATAAATAACAGATATAAATACTACACATATATATACTAAATGTGAAAAAATATGTATGAAAACAATATATAATATAATATAAAGTGCACAATTTTCGATTCCACAATAATCAAGGCATGCTTGACTCCGATCATCCTTAATAGATAGAAGGGATCATGCAGTCCAAGATTCATGGATTACAAAAGAATAATTCATATATAAACTAAATGTGACATTATTGAAATAGATTAAACTTCAATATAAAGTGATGAAGTACAGAAATCTTCAATTTCCCAATAATCTAAGCATGCTTGACTCCGGTCTTCCTCAGTAGATGAAAAGGATCTTAAAGTCCAATATCCACGACTTACTATAGGATAATCTTCCTTAATGTAGATATAAAGTCTCAAGGCCCCAGGACAACATCCAATATCCCACAACAATATGATTCCAATCTAAATGTAAATATAAAACCAATTAATACAGGAAAAAACACACTGACGCAATTAAAGATTTAAAACACCACCCACCCCTAAAAATGATGCCACTAAAAACAAAAATGTATACCACTAGTAATTAATTATATATAAAGATCCTATAAGAAAGAAGCAAAACTCAAACTCTCATTGAGGCCCAATGGGCTCATTGCACCCAGGCGATAAATCCATTGGCTCTCTTTTTGGGCAAGAATTCTACCCAAATCGTCACCTCTAACACCAAGAGAAACCAAATCAATACCCTTGATTATTAAGCCTTTGGCATTACACTCATGAAAGCGTTTAAAATGCCTCGGCAAGGTTTTCAACACAGAGTCATCTTTGATAGTTCTTTGATGTCCCTCACATGTTCCCTGTTTCAAATTTTAAGTTCACGTGTAGTAAGACCTATATAGATCTTACCACACGGACATTCAGCATGGTATATAACACCATATGAGGAACAATTGATGTGACTCTTAATCAAAATTTTTTTTGACCCGCTTTGATTGGAAAAACTCTGTTTTTACCATGTTAAGGCAACCCTTGCAGATACCACAGGTTTGCCCATATTTCTATTAGTTCTTTTTTTTACTCTCATCTGATATATAATGGCTATGCACCAAAATATCTTTCAAATTTCTCGACCTTTTCTCCACAAATGAAGGGGCAGCTGGAAGGATTTCTCTCAAAATTGGATCTGCAGATAAAACAGGCCAATGCTTCCTTACAATATCAGTCAAAGCTTGCCATTGACGGTTGAATGTCGAAATAAAACGTACCTGGTTAGAGTTGGGAGTTGCTTTATTGTTATTTTTGGAAGGCCCATTGAGAAGTTGATCCCTGCTGGTCTTAGAAGCTCTAAAATATCCTCGTCTAATGGCTCTTCTGCTATAGCCTCTTTCAATAAATCTCCTGGTTAAATCCTCCGACTGCATTTCAAAGGCCTTTGAATCTGAACAGATCCTTTTGGCCTTGAGGAATTGACCAATCAGTATTCCTCTGATCATTGAAGATGCTTGTGATGATTGAGCCAAGAGCAGCGAATTAGTTGCCGTAGGTTTACGGTAAATATCTGTTTCCAGATGACCATCAGAAGATGCCATAATAAAAATGTCCAAAAATTCCAAACTTCTTCCAATTTTGTGAGTACGTCATTGATGTCATTGTGGTTGAGTTTATCAAAAAGAGCACATAATTCATCAGCAGAACCTTCCCAAATGAAAAAAATATCGTCTATATACCTCATCCGGTTATGGACCAAGTCCATACCCTTGATGAGGTCAGACTGAAAAATGGTTCTCTCCCATGCAACTAAAAATAAATTGGCGTACGCCGGGGTACACAGGATGCACCCATTGCTGTACCTTGCAATTGTCAAAAAATATCACCATTGAAAGTAAAACATTGTGATTTAATAAAAATTCCAATAATACAAGTACAAGGTCAGCAATGGGGGGATCGATGTTGCTGGTGCTCAAAAACCATTTGGCCGCTGCCAAGCCATCATGATGTTTGATGGAAGTGTACAAGGACTCCACATCTGCCGTTACCAATACCATGTTTGGCTCAAGTTGTAATTGATCAATCCGTTGTAAGGCAGATGTAGTGTCCTTGACAAAGGAAGGCAATTCCGACACCAAGGGTTTCAGAAAAAAATCCACTATATCTGAAATAACTTCACATAGACCTGAGTTACCTGCCACAATGGGGCGTCCAGGTGGGTCAAGAGCATTTTTGTGCAATTTGGGTATTAAATAGAACGTTGCCAACTTGGGATGTGAGTTGCGTACATTGTCCAATAATTTCTTAGAAATGATACCCTGGGAAAAGGCGTCTTCCAGAATATTAACCAGTTTTGCCTGGAAGGAGGAAATTGGATTAAACGTCAGTTTTTGACAGCATTTGGCATCGTCAAGGAGGATGTTCGCTTGTTTTTCATATAAATTATTTTGCCAAAGATGTAAATCCGTTTTTTTGTTTAGTTCAGTTTTAAAGATTGCATCGTTACAAACCCAGCAATACCAAATGTGTATTTTGTTTTTTACATAAATATCTATTTATTGGTGCAATATTTTTTGTTCTTTATTTTGGGTATTTGTTTATAATTTTTTTTAAATCTTTTTACTTTGTCCCTCTTTGGGACACTAACATTTATTAGAGAAAACAATAGAGGGAAAACAATGGCAAAAAAAAACCCCCGTCAGCTCACCATCTGTTGTAGCACCTTGTATTCACACAGCGACAGCTTAAAGTTATAATGGATGAAGTACGTCATGATGCGGAAACTGACACTTTCTCATGATGTGCTATACCAGTCATTGGTTGTTAAGGGGTTAAGCAAACACAGAGCATGTCAGACAAAAACCATGTATACCTCTCACACAAGCACAGCGCACACGCAAGACAAACTATATCTCTCAAATAAGCAGAGTGCATACGTCACACAATTATAGCACAAATCATTTTAGAAACATGTCAAAAAGCATCAGTCATATGTTATGATTACTCACCAAAAACACGGATTTTGGTAAAAACTTACCTGTAAAATCCTTTTCAGCGAAGGAAGGAAGAGAGACACAGTATTCATTACTGATGGGTAGGCGGAGCCCCAGATCAGGATGTTACCTCAGATCAAAAGAGTGATGACTGGCTGGCCCCTCCAGCTCGGGCTCCTCCTACTCAGCTCCAGTCGTACCAAAGCTTTTAGGAAAAGAGCCAAGATCACCAGCGGAGCAACATAACCCCTTCTGAAGGAACTTCAGAGAAAAAACACAAGGATACAGGTTATGCATGCAAAGAAAGCCAAAAACCACAGAGTTCCAGGTACTACTCACGGAACCTGACTACTGCGATGAGCTGGCGATGCTGGAACAGAGCCTTAGCGCGCTGACCTCAGCCCAGATAATCGCTATCAGATAAGGGTCGCGCTGCATCTGAAAACATCAACACACTTCTGCCTTGGGAGGGTGCTGTGTCTCCCTTCCTTCGCTGAAAAGGATTTTACAGGTAAGTTTTTACCAAAATCCGTGTTTCAGCTGCAGATGGAAGGAAGAGAGCCACAGTATTCATTACTGATGGGACGTCCCAAAGCAGTTCAAAAATAAGGGTGGGAAAAACCAACAAAAGGCAGAAACCCAACAACCTTAACAACAAAGCGCAACCAGCGCTAAACACAAGTTCATCCAGAACTTTAAACTACAGCTGCCTGCAGGACCCTACGTCCGAGGGCTGCATCAGCGGAAGCACTGACGTCCACTTTATAAAACTTTGTAAACGTGTGGACAGAGCGCCAAGTTGCCGCCCGGCAGAGCTGCACTGCTGAGGCACCTTGATGAAAAAGCCCACGATGAAGCCACAGCTCACGTGGAATGGGCTCGAATCTTAATCGGGCAAGGTTCACCCCGAAGGCGGTAAGCTTCCAAAATAGCTGACCGGATCCAACGAGCTATAGAATCCTTGAAAGCTCGTTGACCACGCCGACGACCTGCTGAAACCACAAACAGGAAGTCCGTCTTACGAAAACCTTGAGTAATAGATAGATAAAACTTCAAGGCCCGCACTAAATCCAATGTGTGTAAATCTCGCTCTTTCGCATTCTTCGGATCCAGACAGAGTGAAGGCAACACAATATCCTAGATAACATGAAATTGTGATACCACTTTAGGCAAAAAATCACCCCGAGTGCGAAGCACTACACGATCCGGAAAAAACTCCAGAAAAGGAGGCGAACAAGAAAGAGCTGCCAACTCAGAAACTCTCCTCAAGGAAGTGACTGCAACAAGGAAAGCCACCTTCCAAGAAAGTAAAGAAAGGCTAGCAGAAACCATAGGCTCAAAGGTTTATGCTGAAGAACCTCCAAAACAAGGTTGAGCCGCCAAGGAGACACGGGCGCCTTCCGCGGCGGAAACTTACGAGATATACCTCGGAAAAAGGAGAGCACGTCTCTATTTGAAGCAATGGTTCTCCGGAACAATAAGGACAGAGCAGAAATCTGACCTTTCAGGGTGCTGACTGCCAAACCCTTGTCTAGCCCATGCTGCAGAAAAGCCAACAGGTTGGGAATGGAAAATTTTCTCGGGTTCCGAGAGGACCCCAAACACCACTAAAAGAAGGTTTCCCAAATTTTGTGGTAAATCCTAGTAGTAGCCGGACTTCTTGCAGCACGAAGGGTAGCAATGACCTCGGCTGAGAAACCTCTACGGGTCAAGATTTCGGTCTCAAGAGCCACGCCGTCAAACGCAGGGACATCAAGTCCGGATGACAAACGGGCCCCTGAGTCAACAAGTCCGGTTGAAGAGGGAGAGAAAAAGGAGTTGCCGCCAACAGCGACATTATTGTCGAGAACCACACCCTTCTTTGCCAGTCTGGAGCTATCAAAATAGCTGGAATTCTCTCTAGTCTGATCCGACGCAGTACTAGAGGAAGTAGGGATATCGGCGGGAATACATAGATCAGCTCGAGCTGATCCCACTGAGCCACTAGAGCATCCACCGCCACAGCCTTCGGGTCCTTGTACCTGGACATGAACGTCGGTAACTTGGTATTGGACCTGGATGCCATCAAATCCACTTGGGGGTTCCCCAGCGAGAGCACAGTAGTGCAAAAACTTCCGGGTGGAGGCTCCATTCCCCGGGATCCATCCTTCTGCGACTGAGAAAGTCCGCTGTAATATTCTGAACCCCTGGAATGTGAATCGCCGAAATGGCTGGCACACTGGCCTCTGCCCAAATCAGAATTCGGGACACCTCTACCATGAGTCTGGAACTCCTTGTCCCACCTTGGTGATTGATATACGCGACAGCCGTCGCATTGTCTGTCTGCACTCGGACTGGCAGACCGCTCAAAGGGACCGTCCAATGTTGGAGGCAAAGGAAAATCGCCCTCAATTCCAGGATGTTGATCGGAAGAACAGACTCTTCCGATGACCATACTCTCTGAATCCAGAGATTGTTCCAAACACCCCCCCCCAGCCCGTCAGGCTGGCATCGGTGGTTATGACCGACCACTTCGGAGGGAGGAAAAGCTTTCCCAGGGATAACGCTCCTGGACATAAACACCATCCTAGGGATTCTCGCACCCTGTGAGAGATGATGACGCTGCAATCCAGCGAACCTTGCGATTGATCCCAACGACTCAGAATGAGCCTATGGAGAGCTCTGGAATGAAATTGGACAAACGGAAAAAACCTCATGGACGCCACCGTCAGACCCAGAAGGCGCATACCTTCCGAAGGGACACTGCTGTCGCAGACTTCATAGTCTGTACATGCTGGAGCAGACATGCCTGCTTGTCTGGAGGTAGGGACAACACCGCCCGTACCATGTCGAAATGCATCCTCAAAAACAGGATTGCCTGCGACGATTCCAGAGACGACTTCTCCTTTGAAGCCACAACCGAAAAGGCCGTCCAAATAGGGACGAATCGTAAATCCCCGTCTTTGAAGGATTGCCATGAGATTCTGGCGTCAGAATCGTTGTAAAAATTCTGGGCGTTAAAGCCAAACCGAATGGTCGAGCCACAACCTGGGTGAGGTCTTCCGATGGGAACATGCCAAAAAGCGTCGCGAATGTCGATTGATCGTTCTGCGACAGGGCTGCCATAACTGAGCGAAGCGACTTCATGCTCGGCTCTGACGGAATGTCAGAAGTCAGTCCGCCTTAGCGAATTTTTTTTTTTTTTTTTTTGCCAGCTTCTGCCTTAACAGAAGTTCTGTTTCCAGGGTATGCGGAATTTCTGAGAATTCCCCCTTTTTTTTTTTTTTTTTTAAAAAGAGAGAGACGACACAAACCCCCAGAGGGTTGGTCAGATCATCCCTTGAACCGAAAAGGACTGCCGATAACTATCGGCACAAGTCCTGCCAGACGCAGAAGTCACAGCTCTGCGCTGCGGTAAAGCTGCTTCTTTTGCCTTTGCCTTGGCATCAGCTCCGTGAGGTCAGTCAAATAGCTGACCACTTTCTAAGCTAAAGATAGCAAACCCTGTTGGAAAACTGCGTTCCATCCAAGTCACAGTGCTCTTCTGACTGTAACTGCCGAGGATTGCGCCCTGGATAGCAGTGACGCATTATCCTTCAACTAGAAAAGCCCATCTACCTTGATAGAGGGAAACTTGCCACGCCGTCCTTAGACGGTCCAACCGGCTCAGGGGAACTTAACAAGTACACCTAGATCCTTAATACCGAATCTATGATCCACGGCCTCGCAGATGGAAATTGTTGCCATCTCCGTTTTTCTGTCCAGCGTGTCCTGCAGACTCGTCTTCCCTTTTACTAGGAAGATTTGCTAAGCTGGAATGAAGGAACATTCACTTCAGGAGAAGGGGTCCAATTAACAAATAACTCCGTAGAAAAACGGATACAGTTTGTAAGGTCATCGCGACCCATGCGACCCTTGCAACATCCGGGCCGACTTACCAGGACGACTAGTTACCTCCTCTGGTAACTGTAACGTCCACATGGCTTCCACAGAAATTTTAGTACGGCCCCTGAGAGAGAGGCAGGGTGTCCCTGCCGATCCTCCTTAACCGAATCGGACTTCTTCGCTAAGCGAGAAGGAAAAACACCGATTTGTGTCGCTCCCTTGAGAGGATCTAGTTGACACTCCATAACCTAAAAGGTCATCAATAGAAACCAGTGAAGGCCTTCATTTTGACACCATTGGAACCTCTGACCGTGTATGAGTCGAGGTCTGCGTGTCAGATACGCGAGGCTGATCCGTAACGGATCTGGGAGAGGGTCTCTGACATACCCTTGCATAGTATATGGCAGGATAAACCTGTCAGTAACCAGAGCAGTACTTAAATAAAAAACAAACGCTGAAGGGTTAAAGCTCAAAAGAAAGAGCTACCCCAGCTGTCTCCCATTAAGAGTTAACCTCCTAAGAAGGGGTTAAAGTAGCTGACTCCCCACAACCTTGATAGTGAAAAAGGGTGTGCGAATCTCAGGCGCCTCTTATAAGGTCGCAGCTGCAGGACAGCCATGCCACACTAAACAGAAAACGTTCCACAAGATCGCTAAAAAATTGCGCTGTTTTTTATAACGCAATGACCGCCAAAGTTGTCAAGGAGATCGCTAATCGCCTATGCGATGCTAATGAGATCGCCCAGATTGGCAGCTAATAGCGACATTAAAAATGACACACAAACGATCGCAATATTATGCGACGCCATCAGGATCGTCAGCGGAAACGTATAGTGGCAGCATTAATGTCGCAGACTCCCCACAGCCTCTTTATTAATATTAAAAGAGTGTGCGAGCCCCTTATGCGAGAACAGCCGCAGGACAGCGCAATCTGTCACTCAGAAGTGCCCCAGACGGCGCCCGCGCTGTGGAGGTGAAGGGGTTAAGCTTCTGCCCGGCGGGCTAGAAGCGACTCACCAAGCTGGACACGTATTCTAGCCGGGAGGGGAGGAGAACGATCCGGGGAGCTTTCAACCTACAGCGCTTTATCAGCAATAGCCACGCTGTGGAGGTGAAGGGGTTAAGCTTCTGTCCGGCCGGCTCGCTTGTCAGCAATGGCCGCCGCGCTCTGCCTCCGTGTGCTCCATGTAGAGGAGCCGGAAATGGAGGCTGCAGTAAAGCGCGCGCTCAGAAGCGGCGCGAAATTCAAAAAATAAAAAGAGCGCGTACTCCCCTCCTTTCCCTCGTCCTGCAGGCATCCTCCTGCGGACATAGAAAAAACTAGTCATCGGCATATATTTGTACAGCGGCTGCCGCAGCAGTCGCTAAAACACTCACACACATTTTACCAAAATGTGGAGTACTCACCAGCCGAAACGCCACAGGGACCCCCAGGGGTTTCTGGCGCTATGCCCATGCTTCCCCCCAGGGCGGGAAGCGCAGTGACCCCAGTGTGTGATTTGCGCCCCCGCCAGGGAAACTCTCCTCATCCCCCAGGGCCGGCAAGATTCTGCAGGGACCATAATGTAGTTACAGATCCGCCAAGGGAGAGGCTGGTGAAATACATTGATAAACATGTAATAGCGCTGTCACCGCAGTGCTGAAGCATACTGATATACATGTAATAGCGCTGCCATCAGACGCTAAAACACTCACACATTAATAATAAAATTTTGTGTGGAGTACTCACCAGCCAAGGCGCCACAGGGACCCTCAGGGGTTTCTGGCGCTGTGCCCATGCTTCCCCCCAGGGCGAGGGACGCAGTGACCGCACGTGTGGTTTGAGTCCCCGCCAGGGAAGCTCTCCTCATCCCCCAGGGCCGGCAAGGATTCTGCAGGGACTTTGAGTAAATACAGATCCGCCAAGGGAGAGGTTGGGGTACAGCAGCGCTGGTACCCCTGAGACCTCTAGACCAACTAGTGATCCAAGTCTCTTGTCCGAATGTAAAATAATAAAATCTTCTGAGGAGCTGCATTAGCAGCGACCATCCTCTGGACCTCAAATCTTAGACTGGAGCTGAGTAGGAGGAGCCCGAGCTGGAGGGGCCAGCCAGTCATCACTCTTTTGATCTGAGGTAACATCCTGATCTGGGGCTCCGCCTACCCATCAGTAATGAATACTGTGGCTCTCTTCCTTCCATCTGCAGCTGAAACTTAGTTTTACACAGTTACCATGACCCGATCACATCACAGGGTTGGTGAGCATAGACACTGTCAAATACCCCATTAATCCCCTTGCACTCAACATAACTATACTTTGAAGTGCGATAATTTTGTCCTCACCATTGAGTACAGTTAAGTCTAAGACTGGCATAGGAACCGTTTCTGTAAGATAACTGCAAAAGTCCAGCTGTCAAGTCTAAAGGGTATGCCACACTAAGCGAGATTGCTAGCGAGATCGCTAACGAGATCGCACCTGCGTCACCATTTATGACGCAGTAGCGATCTCGTTAGCGACTTAGCTGTGTGATTCCAAACACATCTCATCAGCCATCTGTGATTCCAAACACATCTCATCAGCGATCTGTATAACGACCTCTGCGGTCGTTGGGAAAACCTAGTCCCACCTGCGACGCTGGTGAAGTCGTTCATAAAGGGTGTCACACTCAGCGATTCAGGCTCACCAGCGGGACACCAACGACCAAAAAACAGCTCAGAACGTTCATAAGCGATCAGCGACATCTCAGCAGGGGCCACATCGCTGCTACATGTCACACACAGCTAAGTCGCTAACGAGATCGCTACTGCATCATAAATGGTGATGCAGGTGCGATCTTGTTAGCGATCTCGCTTAGTGTGGCATACCCTTAAGATCATAAAGAAATAAGATTACAGTAGCAGGCATGTGGATCAACAGCTTTGTTGCAGATTTTCACTGTAGTTTCTGTGTAGCAAGGGTGAAATCTGTGGTACATACACATCAAAATTCCCATTCAAACTTATGAAAATTCATAGGTCTTCATGGGTTAATGTCACTTTCTTTCACCTGTCCCCTACATTCTACTTTAAAAAAAATATAGGGGAAGAAGGGTGAATGAGTGGGATTGAAAAAATGGAAACTCCATTGTTAAGAAATTCCTAAGAGACAGTTTGTAATATAATAGTTTATAACAAGATAATGAACACCTATGGACAAGGTGAACTTTTTGTTACGGTTTTAGCATAATGGAGTGTTTCCTACATTTATTGTATAGTTTGCACTAGTTGGAAGCCAGTTTAATGCGTATTTAAATAATTAAAAATAAACAAACCCATCATAAATGAACTAAAAACTTTATTTTGTAGTAAACTTTATTTTATTTGTAGAGGAGAAATCAGGTTTTCTGGCATTATAATACATTTTCAAGCCTTTTTAAGAGTTATGAAATGTGCTTGAACAAACAATATAAATTAGAATTATAAAAAGGAATGTGACAGATGAAAGTTAAAAGAATAATTTGCTGGTTACATCGCAAAGCTTTCATAATCTAAAATCGGTTAGGCCTCTTTCACACATCAGCACAATCCGTTGTTTTGACGGATCAGTCGCAAATTGTGAAAAACTGATGCGACTGATCCGTTGCATCAGTTTTTTCATCCGTTACTTCCGGATTTCGACGGATCCGTTGGAAAAAAATTAAGAAACTTTCCCAGTTCATCTCCGGTCAGCTGGGGAGCCTGCACAGACATGCATTCATTCATTCTGCAGTGGTTTACAGCCGGGCCGGTAGCATTAGCACTGGTCCCTGCTGTGAACTATTTAACCCCTTGTGATGGATTGCAGCGGGGAACCTGACTGAACGGCAGAGAGGTATGGATATTATTGCTTTTTTATTTTATTTTTATTATAGGAGAACAAGGGATTCAGATGGATTAGCAGTATAATAAAATTTGGTCAAAAACTATGTGTAATTATTTCATTAAAATAATTTTTAATTATTGTGTGTGTTTTTTTTTTAACTCTTTACTACAATAGGATTAATAATAGATAGTTGTCTAATTGACACCTCTCGATTATTAACCCAGATTAATGTCACCTTTCAATAGCAAGGTAACATTAACCCCTAATTAACCCATCAGCCACAGCTAAAGGCAATAGGAATAGAGAGGCTAAGTGCCAGAAAAGACGCATCTAATAATAGATGTGCCTTTTCTGGGGTGGCTGGGGCCAGATGTTTCTAGCCAAAAACAATGGTCCCTCTCAAGGCTATTAATATCTGTCCTTAGTCACTGGCTTTCCCTGTCTGGTGGAGAAAATACCACGGGAGCCCACGCATTTTTTTTACAACGAATTTACCTGTTAAATTAACACCTACATGTCCAAAATTTTGCACACATACACTCACCTAATTATTAGTCTAAAACATATACAAAACAAAATGAAAGAAATGGTTTACTGTATGTAAACCATGTGTCATTTCATGTTAATAATAATAATAATAATAATAATTTTACAGAAGCCAGCAATTGATTTAGCGGCTATTATGCTATGTAGCACTGTATGAACTTTTTAATATATATATGTATATATATATGTGTATATATATATATATATGTATATATATATATATATATATATATAATAATATATATATATATACACACATATATATACATATATATATTCTATGTGTATATCATATCTATTCTTTTTTAACCTGTCAGGAGCATGCTGTTAAAAAAAACAAACAAACCAGGATCTGTCGCTGGAATGACGGATGACGACGGATCCTGCACCAATAGGCTTCCATTATAGAAAACAATGGACAGCTACGTCGCTGTCCAATGGAGACAAAAAAATGTTGCTTTGTGCGTCGTCTCCGGCTGACAGACACAAAATTTCCGGACGGCCATCCGTCGCTAATACAAGTCTATGAGAAAAAAAACGGATCCTGCAGCATCAATTGCTGGATCCGTTTTTTCCACAAAAGACGGATTGTGACTGATGGCAAAAATCAGATGTGTGAAAGAGGCCTTAGCATAAAGTTTTAGCAACAGTGACATTTGCCATGAGAGATTGGATTTTCTCATTTCGAAAACTGCATTTGTCATTGCCAAAAGACCCGCAGAGTCAGAAATGGTCAGCATACCAAAATCCAGTTATGGCATTCTATCCATATATCAAGAGACTATGAATCACTGAAGGATAGGAAAAAGTAATTAGAGCGTTTCTCCAATGAGATGTACTAGGGATCATGCAATTCCGATAACGTTGAAGGATATGTATCAAACTTATAATGTAAAGCAGCTATATAATATTGGAGACAACTATTATAAGGACAGAAAGCTCTGAAGTACCCAAGGGTCAATGATACATAACACCATATAGATTGTCTTGGCAGTGATAGTAGGAAAAAAAAATAAGGCTACTGATTTGGCGTTAAAAATACCAATATATAAGAGAGTAAAATTTACCATTATCTAATTGAATAAGCCAAAGCACAATGAAATATAAGAGAAGTAAACTGGTGGTGTATAAAGTGATTCAGTAATCCACCCATAAAACCAATGCAAAATACCATTGGACCTCACACTACTACAGCTTGAAAATATAAAGACTTTGCTCAGTTTTGCGCTTACTATCAATGTTATAAAAAATACTTTCCGAAAAGACAATTTTAAAGTGAATCTGTCACCAGATTTCACAATGCAAACCACACATAATGTTAAACAGATCTCCGAGACCTGATGAGGCTGGTGTACTCTGAAGATTCACATCAGAATGGCTACACGTATAAACCTGATATTAAGATTAACATTTCAATATAAGGCAGGAAAACTTTCAAAAAGGATTTTGGTAGATTTTCAAATCAAGCGCACCAGCAGCCTCATCAGGGATAAGATATCAATTTAATAATGCAAACAGTCTTGTATTGTGAAAACTTGGTGAACGTCACCTAAATCCTTTTTATCCAACATTTGCCCTAACGTATCGCTGCTGTCATAATGATTAATACATACAATTCTCTTACGATAGAAAAGTGAACAATGCAAAATATCACTTGTATGTCACATATACTTATATGCTGTCCATAACTTTAAATTCACTGAGCGCCTGCACAGGATTGACATGTTTCTTCTGAGATGCACGTTTTATTTTGGTTTGAGTCTCATCCTGTTTTTCTCTCTTGACCAGTGGCTTTTTCTCTGGGGCTTTCATCTTCCAAGAAACTGCAGGCAGATTTAATGATGCCATTCCTTGAGATTTCTGGTACTTTGTGGAGGCTACGTAAGATGCCTTAACTGTTTGCACCACAGCATTCATCAAATTCTTCGCAGCTTGAATAAGGGACATGGCACTATCAACCTAAAATGTGAGAGCAGTTTGTAAAGGTCACGTTACCATGGTAAAAGTCCTTCTAAACATCTGCATTAGTTGTGCAAGACATGTTTTTCTTGAGTCACGTTATATTGTTAAACTGCAATTATCTCAGGCAAATCAATTATATTACCATTACTAATATCCACAGATCATTATATCCAAAAATCAAATACTTCTGGAATGCAATACCAGCCTCATTATATGAAGGAAATCAGTGATGGAATCTCTGCTGGGAAAGCAGTACCATCACAAATAAAGCTACATTTAAGCCCTCCTCGCCGGGACTAATTTTGGCTTTTGCACTTTCGTTTTTTGCTCCCTTTCTTCCATAGGAAAAAAAAAAACAACATCACCATTGTTTTTGAGTTTTGTTGTAACATTGTTCACCAAGCAATTATTTTTTAGGTCAGTACAATGATGTTTTTTTTTTACATTATATTAGTTGTGGGAAAAAAAAAATCAGAAATCTGAAAAAAAAAATCTAAAAAAAAAACCAAATTGATTTGTGTGGCCATCTTCTGGGCCCCATAACTTTTATTTTTCGGTTCATTAAGCTGTGTTATGGCTTTTGATGGTTTTTTAAGGTACATATGATGCTTTCATTGCAGTTTATTGCATTTTTTTGTGGTCTGGTATTTAAAATAGTTTTAGTTTTTTTTTTGCTTTATGTTTGTAATAAGGGTCAAATAATTTTATATTTTGATAGACCTCTAAAGATGCAGCAATATTGAATATTTATTTAAATATTGCAAAATTCTATTGGGGTAAAGGGCTATAATTGGGGAAAAAATATAATTATATATATATTACATGCACACACCGTATTTTTCGGACTATAAAACGCACCTAAGTTTTAGAGGAGGAAAGAAAAAATTGAAGCAAAAAATGTGGTCAACTCTATAATTAATATCCTCTATCCCGGTAAATATGGTCCCCTCATCCCTTTCCTGGTATGCATTGCTCCCTCATTCCCCATCCTTGTATGCATGGCCCCCTCATCCCTATCATGGCAGGAATGATCGACCTCATCCCCATACTGGTATGCAGGGTCCCCATCTCGTCTAGGTATGCATGGCCCCATCCCTATTCTGGTACAATTGGCTCCATCCTAGTTCTGGTATGCATGGCCTTATCCTTATCCTGGTATGACTGGCCCCATCCCAGTCCTGGTATGCATGGTCCCATCCTTATCCTGGTATAATTGGCCCCATCCCAGTCCTGGTATGCATGGTCCCATTCCTATCCTGGTATGATTGGCCCCACACCCCATCCTGGTATGTATGGTACCATCAGAAAAGATTAAAAAAAATAAACCATTGCACTTACCTTCCTCCGATCCCTTGCAGTGTCCAGCTCCGTTGCCAGCAGCTGCTTAATGCTTGTAAGTAGTGCATGGCAGGGACATTATGCGCTGTTCACAAGCAGAGCACAGCTGACTGATACTCACGGTACTGTTCATCACAGAGAGCAGTGAGTATTCAATGCTCTTCAGTAGTGCGCAGTGTAAGCCACTGGCTTCCTACTGCTGCCGGCGGTCAGGTATGCCGATACGCAAGAGAAATTAATATTCTGCGAGGAAGCGGAGGAAGGTAAGTGTAACTTTTTTTTTAAATCTTTTCTGATGGGGCAATGCATTCCAGGACCGGGATGGGGCCAATCATACCAGGAACGGAATGTGGCCAATCATACCAGGATGCCAAAAAGAAATGAATATTCATTGCCCACCACGCCCATGGGCGTGGAATGCAGTAAATATTCATTTCTCTTTAGCAGCGGGCACAGGAGTAAGCCGCAGCCACCGGCTCCTGCCTCTGTGACCCGCTGATTCGCCAAAACCACTCCCCCATGTCAACCGTACATCCCATAGTCCCGTGCCCATATACCAATCATACACATCCTCCATTCCATAGTCCCGTGCCCATATAACCATCATACACATCCTCCACCCCACAGTCCAGTGCCCATATACCCATCATACACCTCCTCCATCCCATAGTCCATGCCCATATAGCCATCACACATCCTTCATCCCATAGTCCCAAGCCGGGTGGTGCTAAGCAGGGAGCTCCTGGAGATGTGGTTATGTAACCTGGCAGTGTGGCTTTGTGTGCAGCCGCTGATGATGCGATTTTCTTCGCTGGTAACAATAGAGCCTGGCAGTAATATAGGAGTGGGTGATTAATTTCTGTTATGTGCTCTCTGCTCCTTTCTGGGGGGCAGACAATGGCTGGGAGCTTATGTTCCCGGGCATGCTAGATTTCTCCCACCCAGTCAGTGTCTGCAGAGGTGTTGTGGAGTAGGAAAACTGTTGCTCATAGCAACCAATCACAGCTCAGCTTTCATCTTTTAAACAGCTCTGGTGAAATGAAGGATGTTTAGTGATTGGTTGCAATGGGCAACATCGGCAGTGTAACTTGTTGTGGTCAAGAACATGTGCCTATGAAACATATATATTAGATATTATACGGGGCTTTGCGTGTGGAGAGAGTGTGGCTATGTGAAGTGGGCGGGGTTATGTTGAGTGGGTGTGGCTTGATACACAAACTCATTTTTATATATAGATATAGTTCTATATACCTAAATACAACTGTGAGAGTGATGGGTGCCCATATAAAGCACCAACATGACCTCATGCCTTGATGCGATTTTTAAATAACTGTGGCTGCAGCATTCAAGTAGCATGTGCCATCTTCTGTCAGTAATGTAACAATCTGTCTTTACTGAATACAGATTTTACATGGAAATTAAGAATTTTGCAATTAAAAGATCAGTTCAGAAGAAGGAAGCAGATTTCTGATAAAAATAAAAACCTGAACTTCGTGTAGACAAAAAATGTTAATATAATACCTTGCAGGAAAAAAAATGCAATTTACTTACACCAGAGACAACCAATTCGCCCCCAAGATTCTGAACTTCAGCTTTCACTTTACTGCAAATGTTTAGCTGGTGACAGTATAGAGCGATGCGCTGCAGATATGCCAGGAGATCCTGCTTACAAGTTGAATCTGGGCACTGGGAAAGAAAACGAATGTTATGGTGAGCACATCAAATACATACTAAACAGATATACAGTCAATGGGCCAGTTACATCAAGACCAACACTGTTCATCTTGATGAGCAGATAGGCTGGAGTCCTGCATTTCTTTTTCAATCAGATCATTTTGTATTGTGAAAGATGTCAAGATACATTGACATTTGTTTTTAGAAACAATCAAAACTAAATAAGACAAATAAAAAAAACAAACGTCATTACGAAGCAAATAGAGAGAGTCCGGCACTTCTGATTCATGAAGAGGCATATGAATCAGCAGCACTGGATGAGTGGTGTACACCTCTGTGCGCCACACATCCTAATTCAGTCCCTGCTGAAGAAAGATTTGTGGCACAGTAAATGCTACCGCTTGTCATGAATTTAACAAGTAGCGGTCGCTACTGCTCTCATCCCAGCTGGGTGAAAATGGTGTGAGATTGCCAAAAGTCACAGAATTTAAGCACAGCCTCCAGTTGCGCTAAAAGTTATGCAAGTTTTCAAAGCTTTTTAAGCCCAAATACTGACGTAAACGCTTTGATGAATCGGGCCCTATATTTTTTCCTTTGCACGGTCCGTTTCCAGTTTGCTGAAAAGGCAATCTCCATTTCTGTGATCCTAAAGCAACGCAATAAACTAACAGAAGGCAGCTTGGTTACGGTACATAAACTACACTTAGTGAATCTCTGTACATGTGTACATATGATAAATGTGGACATATAATGGTAATGTGGAAGCTGCCTTGAAAATAGTGTTTTAAATATGAACTACAAAATACTTACATGATCAGCTATAGTACGTCCCAGTTTGTCCATACGTGACCCGGCTTCAGCAATCTTCTTTGCCGCACTAATTACATCTGAAGTATTTTTAAGTGGTCCCTTTCCTCTGTAAAACGAAAAAAAATAAATAAAAGGAACAGAACACAAGATTAAAACGTCTATGCCAGGATACAAACTACATTTTAATGAGCTTGTTCTGTGGCTATGCCGTTGTGTGCCACACTTGCAGCGAAACTGTATTGTTCTGCAACAATTTATCAAAATCACAGCAAAAATGTTACGATTCTAAAGAAGTGCGGCCACATTGCGTGAACGCAGCTCTAGGTTACGTTCGCACAGTTTTTGGATGTGAATCCACTTCAAAATCCATGTAAAGGTTATGTGCACATGACGTCTTTTCATACAGAGTCAGCTATAGAAACAAAGACGATGCTCAAAACAACAAAAATATGCATTTACACGTAAAGTCAACTGCTGTGCAAATGTTCAGACTTTTGAGCCACTTTTAACCTCTTCAGATTACTAAAAATTATGTCACACAAAAAATAGTTAATCACATTTCCCACATGTCCACTTTATATCAGCACAATTTTTTTTTTTTGAAAAAGCGAACACCAGTCATAAATTACCATATATACATGACAATGGCAAATAAAAAACAACACTATTACAGGAGAAACAAGAGTCCAAAAGTTGCCAATAAATTACAAAAGACGGATTTTGGTAAGAACTTACCTGTAAAATCCTTTTCAGCGAAGGAAGGAAGATAGACACACTAGTCATTACTAGTGGGTAGGCGGAGCCCAGATGAGATAGACACCTCAGATTAAAAAGAGTGTTGACCGGCCCCTCCAGCTCGGGCTCCTCCTACTCAGCTCTCCAGTTGTACACAAGCTTAAGGAAGAGCCAATATCACCAGCGGAGCAACATAACCCCTTCTGAAGGACTTCAGAGAAAAGACAAGAATACAGGTTATGCATGCAACAGGAAGAAACCACACAGTTCCAGGTACTACTCACTGGTCCTGACCACTGCGATGAGCTGGCGATGCTGGAACAGAGCCTTAGCGCGCCGACCTCAGCCCAGATAATCGCTATCAGAGAAGGGTCACGCCGCATCTGAAAACAACAACACACTTCTGCCATGGGAGGGAGCTGTGTGTCTCTTCCTTCCTTCGCTGAAAAGGATTTTACAGGTAAGTTCTTACCAAAATCCGTCTTTCAGCAGCAGATGGAAGGAAGAGAGACATACTAGTCATTACTAGTGGGACGTCCCAAAGCAGTCCAAAAACTAAGGGTGGGAAAAAAAACCAAAAGAGGCAGAATCCCAACAACCTAGATAAATGCGCAACCGGCGCCAAATACAAGTTAACTAGAACTTTAAACTACGGCCGCCTGCAGGACCCTACGTCCTAAGGCCGCATTAGCGGAAGCACTACGTCCACCTTATAAAACTTTGTAAACGTGTGGACGGAACGCCAGGTCGCCGCTCAGCGGAGCTGAGCTGCCGAGGCCCCTTGGTGAAAGACCCACGATGAAGCCACAGCCCTCGTGGAGTGAGCCCGAATCCTAATCGGGCAAGGTTCGCCTTTAAGTCGGTAAGCCTCCAAAACGGCCGAACGAATCCAACGAGCTATAGAGTCCTTGGAAGCTCGTTGACCACGCCGACGACCTGCTGGAATCACAAACAGAGAGTCTGACTTCCGAAAACCTTGAGTAACAGACAAATAGAACTTCAAGGCCCGCACTAAATCCAATGTGTGCAAGGCCCGTTCCTTTGCATTCCTCGGGCCCGGGCAAAGCGAGGGCAACACAATATCCTGGTTAACATGAAATTGCGACACCACCTTAGGTAGAAAGTCGCCCCGTGTGCGAAGCACTACTCGATCCGGGTAAAACTCCAGGAAGGGAGGCGAGCAGGAAAGAGCCGCCAACTCAGAAACCCTTCTCAAAGGGGTGACCGCCACTAGGAAGGCAACCTTCCAAGAAAGTAAAGAAAGGTTAGCAGAGTTCATAGGCTCAAAAGGCCCATGCTGAAGAGCCTCCAAGACAAGGTTGAGCCGTCAAGGAGACACAGGCGCCTTCCGCGGCGGAAACTGACGGGTTACTCCGCGAAAAAAGGAACGTACATCCCTACGCAAAGCGATAGTCTTTCGAAAGGCAAAGACAGGGCAGAAACCCGACCCTTCAGAGTGCTAACTGCCAAACCCTTGTCCAGCCCGTTGCAAAAGGCCAACAAATTGGCCAACAAATTGGGAATGGAAAGAATCCTTGGGTTCCTTGAAGAAACACCACAAAAAGGCTTCCCAAGACTTGTGATAAATCCTAGTATTAGCCGGACCTCTGGCAGCCCGCAAAGTGGCAATGACTTTGGCTGAAAAACCTTGACGGTCAATATTTCGGTCTCAAGAGCCACGCCGTCAAACGCAGAGACTTCAGGTCCGGATGACGAACGGGCCCTTGGGTTAACAGGTCCGGGCGAAGAGAAAGTGGAAAAGAAGGCGCTGCCAGAAGCGACACCAGTGTCGAGAACCACGTCCTCCTTGGCCAATCTGGGGCTATCAACATAGCCGGGATTCTCTCCAGTCTGATCCGACGCAACCCCAGAGGAAGTAAGGGTATCGGCGGAAACACATAGATTAGCTCGAATTGGTCCAACGGAGCCACCAGAGCATCCACCGTCACAGCCTTCGGGTCCCTGTACCTGGACATGAAAGTCGGTAACTTGGCATTGAACCTGGATGCCATCAAATCCACTTGGGGAGTTCCCCAACGGGAGCACAGCAGTGCAAAAATCTCCAGATGAAAACTCGATTCTCCGGGATCCATCTTCTCGCGACTGAGAAAGTCTGCCGTGATATTCTGAACTCTTGGAATGTGGATCGCAGAGATGGCTGGCACTCTGGTCTCGGCCCATACCAGGATCCGAGATACCTCCACCATGAGCCTGGAACTCCTTGTCCTGCCTAGATTTCAATATACGCGACTTGGCTGTCTGCACTCAGACTGGCAGACCGCTTAAAAGGACCGTCCAGTGTTGGAGGCAAGGGAAAATTGCCCTTAATTCCAGGATGTTGATCGGCAGGACAGCCGACGACAATACTCCCTGAATCCAGAGATCGTTCCAGACACCTCCCCAGCCCGTCAGGCTGGCATCGGTGGATATGACCGACCACCTCGGAGAGAGGAAGGACTTCCCCAGGGATAACGCTTCCGGACGTAACCACCATCCTAGAAACTCTCGCACCCTGTGGGAGATGATGACACTGCAAACCAGCGAAGCCTGCGATCGCCAATGGCTCAGAATGAGCCTTTGGAGGGCCCTGGAATGAAACTGGGCAAACAGAAGTGCCCCCATGGACGCCATAAAACCCAGAAGGCGCATACACCCTCGAAGGGACATTGCAGTCGAAGACTTCATAACCTGTACATGTCGAAGGAGACATGCTTGCTTGTCTGGAGGCAGAGACACCACTGCTCGTCGAAATGCATTCCCAAAAACAGGATTGACTGCGACGGTTCCAGAGACGACTTTTCCCAATTGACCAGCCACCCGAAGTCCTCCAGGAGCTGAAGGGATAGATTGCGAGCCGTCACCGCCTCCTCCTTTGGAGACGCCACCATCAAAAGGTCATCCAGGTAGGGAGAATCGAAACCCCCTGTCTTTGAAGAATTGCCATGAGAGGCGCCAGAATTTTTGTAAAAACTCTTGGCACTGAGGCCAACCCGAATGGCAGAGCCACAAACTGGTAATGGTCCTGACCTATGGCAAAACGAAGGAAGCGTTGGTGAGCCCTTCCGACTGTAACATGCAAATAAGCGTCGCGAATGTGACTGACACCAAAAAGTCGTTCTGCGACAAGGCTGCCACAACGGAGCGAAGCGACTCCATGCGGAATTTCCGGGTGTGGACATGCCGATTCGATCTTTTGAGATCCAGAATGGGGCGAAATTTGTCCTCCTTTTTGGGAACCACAAAGAGGTTGGAATAAAACCCTCTTCCCCGGTCCTCCTGCGGAACCGGTACCACCACACCCTTCTGCAGAAGGGAATCGACCTCTCGCAGTAGAGCGGCAAATAGCTCGGGCTCTGACAGAATGCGAGATTGGCAAAAAAACTGTCTGGGGGTCGAGAAGAAAACTCTATAAAGTAGCCTGCCGATACAACCCGCGTCATCCAGGCGTCCGGGACGCGGGAAACCCAAGTCAATTTGAATTGGAGCAGGCGACCCCCCACTCGAGAGCCCTCGAGTGAGACTCTGGCGTCAGTCCGCCTTAGCGGGCTTTTTGTCAGCTTCTCGCTTTTCTTGACGGAAACTTTGTTTCCAGGGAGTGCGGGATTTCTGAGAGGTCTCTTTTCCTGAAAAAGAGGGACGACCCGATCCCCAAGAGGGCTGACCGAACCATCCCCTGGACCGAAAGGACCGCCGACTACTACCGGCACTAGTCCTGCCAGACGCAGAAGTCACAGCTCTTCGCTGCAGTAAAGCCGTTTCTTTTGCCTTTGCCTTGGCAATCAGCTCCGTGAGGTCAGATCCAAAGGCTGACCACCTTGTAAGCTAAAGATAGCATACCCTGCTTGGAAACCGCATCCCCAGTCCACTGTCTAAGCCACAGTGCTCTCTGACTGTGACTGCCGAGGACTGCGCCCTGGATAGCAGTGACGCAGTATCCTCCAACAACTTGAAAAGCCCATCTACCTCGATAGAGGAGATCCATCTTGCCACGCCGTCCGTAGACGGTCCAACCGGCTCAGGGAAGCTTTACAAGCACACATGGATCCTTAGTACTGAATCCATGACCCGCGGCCTCGCAGATGGATCTTGCTGCCATCTCCGTTTTTCTGTCCAGCGGGTCCTGCAGACTCTCCTTCCCTTTAACAGGAAGATTTGCTAAGCTGGGATAAAGGGACATTCCCTTCAGGAGAAGGGATCCAATTATCAATCAACTCCGTAGAACACGTATACAGTGTCTGAAAACGTTGTAAAGCTGATCGCGACCTATGCGACTCCTGAAAAATCCGGGCCGACTTACCAGGACGTCTAGTTACCTCCACCGGTAACTGTAACGCCCTCATGGCTTCAATAAAAGCCTCCGTACGGCCCAAAAGAGAGACAGAGTGTCCCTGCCGATCCTCCTTGTCCGAATCGGACATCTTCGTTACGCGGGAAGGAAGGCACCGGCTTGTGTCGCTTCCTTGAGAGGATCTAGCCTATACCCAAAAACCTAGAAGGTCAGACCGGCCATCAATAGAAACTAGCGAGGGCCTCCATTTTTACACCACTGGAACCTCCGACCGCTGCGCATGACGCCGTCGAGGTCTGCGTGTCAGATACGCGAGACTGATCCTGTAGCAGATCTGAGAGACGGTCCGCATCTGACATGTCCTTGCACAGTATATGGCAGGATAAACCTGTCAGTAACTAGAACAGTGTTTTTCTTAAAGAAAAAACGAACGCTGAAGGGTTAAAGCTCTTAAAGAGAGAGCTACTCCAGCTGTCCCCCATTAAGAGTTAACCGCCTAAGAAGGGGTTAAAATAGCAGACTCCCCACAACCTTGATAATGAAAATGGTGTGCGAGCCCCAAGTGCCTGTATAAGGCAGCAGCTGCAGGACAGCTATGCCACACTAAACAAGAAAACGTTCAGCGAGATCGCTAAAAAAAAAAAGCGCTGTTTTGTACATCACAATGACCGCCAAATTCGCTATCCGCTTATGCGTCGTCCAGATTGGCAGCTACTAGCGACATTAAAACGATCACACAAACGATCGCATTAGTATGCGTCGTTATCGGGATCGTTAGCGGGAACGTATAGTGGCATTAATGTCGCAGACTCCCCACAACCTCTTTAATGAAAAGAGTGTGCGAGCCCTCTTATGGAATAACAGCTGCAGGACAGCGCTATCTGCCACTCATTTGTGCCTCAGAAAGGCGCCCGCGCTGTGGGGGTAGGGTTAAGCTTCTGCCCAGATGGGTAGAAGCGACTCACCCAGCTGGTCACGGTGTAGCGTCTTGCCGGGAGGGGAGGAGTGAAAGGCCCGAGGAAGCTTTCAGCCTGCTTCAGTAATGGCCGCCGCACTGTGCCTCCGATGTGCTCCATGAGAGAAGCCGGAAAAGGAGACAGCAGTAAAGCGCGCGCTCAGAGCGGCGCGAAAATTCAAATAAAAAGGTGCGCAACTCCTCTCTCCTATGTCCTGCAGGCATCTACCTGTGGACAAAAAACACCAGTCACCGACATGTATACATGTAACAGCGGCTGCCGCAGCAGTCGCTGAAGCACTCAAAACACATTAACATGTTGAGTACTCACCCAGCTGAGCGCCACAGGGACCCCCAGGGATTTGTGGCGCTATGCCCATTGCTTCCCCCCAGGGCGGGGAACGCAGTGACCCCTGCAGCGCGGTTTGCGTCCCCGCCAGGGAAGCCATCCACATCCCCCCGGGCCGGCAGGGTTCTGCAGGGACCACCATATAGGGTAATACAGATCCGCCAAGGGAGAGGTGGGGGTCCAGCAGCGCTGAGACCCCTGAAACCGATAGACCACTTCTGGTGATCCAAGTCTCTGTCCGATAAAAAATAATAAAATCTTCTGAGGAGCTGCTTCCAGCAGCGACTATCCTCTGAGACCTCAAATTTTAAACTGGAAAGCTGAGTAGAAGGAGCCCGAGCTGGAGGGACCGGTCAACACTCTTTTTAATCTGAGGTGTCTATCTCATCTGGGCTCCGCCTACCCACTAGTAATGACTAGTGTGTCTCTCTTCCTTCCATCTGCTGCTGAAATGACCATATTTATTGAAAGATAAATCACTAATTTCCTCGACACCACAGAGCTGGTATGTCACTCTCCATAAGGAGAAACCTTACCCCCTAGACCCCAGTCCAGAGCCTCTCATCTAGCCAAATCAGATCTCTCCTACTTTGCACTGACGAGGACCAATAGTCCGAAACACCGTGTCTGCAAATGGAGATTCTGATTTGGCTTTTATCCTAAGTCATATTACAAGACTCGTTAAAGGGTTGATTGTGACTTGCAGGATCGCTGCTTCCAATAGGTGGCGCTACAGAGTACAAGTCTTCTTTGTTTGAAGAGGCAATTTGCATATTATAATTTCCACATAGAAATTTCATAGCATTACAAAAATGAAGTATATGGATTTCACGGTCACTGTGACTAACTCCATGGATGCAGAAAATGACCCAAGTATACAGGACAGGATATATAATGCTACAGAAAGACCAAGGATTTATGCAAAAAATATATCATGCTCTTAAATTACCATCAAGTGTTAAGTGCATATACCTCAAAAATATAGGAAGCGGTAACAATTTGACGCAAAACGCGTGTTGGGGTAAGGTGACCAGGATCGAGTTGGGACCTTTACACTTATGGGTAATTATCACCGTTATTTAACCCCTTCACGACCTTGCCATTTTTTGAAATTTTGACCAGTGTCCCTTTATGAGGTAATAACTCAGGAACGCTTCAACGGATCCTAGCGATTCTGAGACTGTTTTTTCGTGACATATTGGGCTTCATGTTAGTGGTAAATTTAGGTCGATAATTTTTGCGTTTATTTGTGAAAAAAATAAATTTGGCGAAAATTTTGAAAGTTTTGCAATTTTCAAATTTTTAATTTTTATTCTGTTAAACCAGGGAGTTATGTGACACAAAATAGTTAATAAATAACATTTCCCACATGTCTACTTTTACATCAGCACAATTTTTGGAAACAAAATTTTTTTTGTTAGGAAGTTATAAGGGTTAAAAGTTGACCAGCGATTTCTCATTTTTACAGCAAAACTTACAAAACCATTTTTTTTAGGGACCACCTCACATTTGAAGTCACTTTGAGGGGTCTATATGGTAGAAAATACCCAAAAGTGACACCATTATAAAAACTGAACCCCTCAAGCTACTCAAAACTACATTCAAGAAGATTATTAACCCTTCAGGTGCTTCACAGGAACTAAAGCAACGTGGAAGGAAAAAATGGACATTTTAATTTTTCCAACAAAAATTTTATTTTAGCATCAATTTTTTTATTTTTGCATGGGCAACAGGATAAAATGGATCCTAAAATTTGTTGGGCAATTTATCTTGAGCACACAGATACCTCATATGTGGTCATAAACCACTGTTTGTGCGCACGGCAGGGCTCAAAAGTGAAGGAGCGCCATTTGACTTTTTGAATGAAAAATATGCAGGAATATTTAGCGGTTGCCATGTCGCATTTGGAGAGTCCCTGTGTGCCTAAACATTGGAGCTCCCCCACAAGTGACCCCATTTTGGAAACTAGACCCCCCCCAAGGAACTTATCTAGATGCATAGTGAGCACTTTGAACCCCCAGGTGCTTCACAAATTGATCCGTAAAAAAAGTACTTTTTTTTGACAAAAATTTTATTTTAGCCTCAGTTTTTTCATTTTCACATGGACAACAAGATAAAATGGCTCCTAAAATTTGTTGGGCAATTTCTCCTGAGTACACATATACCTCATATGTGGTCATAAACCACTGTTTGGGCGCACGGGAGGGCTCAGAAGGGAAGGAGCGCCATTTGACTTTTTGAATGGAAAATTAGATCCAATCGTCAGCGGACAACATGATGCGTTTGGAGAGCCCCTGTGTGCCTAAACAGTGAAAATTCGAACCCTAAGGCTAACCCTAACCCTTGTTCTAACCCTAAGGCTGGGTTCATATTGCGCTTTACCAGCCCGTTCAACACATAGCGTTGACGGGTGGGTAACGGTATAGCATTACGCGATCGCGTTATGCTATACCCGCTAGCGCAGATGAATCAGCAAATGATTCATCTGCGCTAGCGGTGACGGAGCCCAGACGCTGCAGCCCGCGTCCGAGGCTCCGTCACTGAATGACGGCACGTCGCGAACGCATGACGCTTTACAGCATGCGTCGCAATGTACCCGCAAATCGGGTGAATGGCAGCATTAACAGATTGCGTTACACCGCATTATACCGCGGTGTAACGCAGTCCGTCTAACGGACTGCCATAACGCAATATGAACACAGCCTTATAATCATAACCCTAACCCTAATAAAAAGATCACTGTGAGAGTTTATCACAGTGATCAAAATAAATTTCTGGACTCTGGAGGGCACACTGCGCATGCGCCGGCCGGCGGGCGCACTGCGCCCGCCATTTTGCAAAATGGCGGCGCCCATGAAACATCCCGGACGGACGCCGGGACGGATCCAGGGACATTGGAGGACCGGGAGAGGTGAGTAGGGGGGATCGGAAGGTGGGGGCAACGGAGGCAAGGAGGAGGGGAGCATTTAGTGACGGCGGTGACCGATCGCCGCCATCTATTGGTGGCGGCGCGATCGCCGCCGTGACTCGGTGTGTGTGTGTGTGGGGGGGGGTGGGGAGGGGAGGTCGGATCTCGGTCTCCAGCCATGGCCGATGCTATTGCAGCATCGGCCATGGCTGGATTGTAATATTTCACCAAATTTCATTGGTGAAATATTACAGATTGCGCTGATTGGCTGTTTCACTTTTAACAGCCAATCAGAGCAATCGTAGCCACGTGGCGGTTAAGCCAACCCCCCTGTGGTGAAGCACAAAGGGTCTTGTGCCTGAGGGTCAGGTGACCTTTCAGTGACCCCGGTCACCCGACCCGCAGGAACGCGATCCTTTCATGACACATACGCTGTGTCACAGGTCGGGAAGGGGTTAATCACATTTTCTTTGATTATTTGCACAGAGGCATATAGTGATTGATTAATCAGTAATGTGGATGTACTATTTGTTAAATCACTATATTTTTGAGGTATACGCACCTAACACTTGATGGTAATTTAAGAACATGATAAATCCTTGGTCTTTCTGTAGCATTATATATCCAGTCCTGTATTCTTGGGTCATTTACTACATCCATGGAGTCAGTCACAGTGACAATGAAATCCATATACTTCATTTTTGTAATACTATAAAATTTCTATGTGGAAGTTAGTGATTTATCTTTCAATAAATATGGTCATTTTGTAATTTACTGGCAACTTTTGGACTTTTGTTTCTCCTGTAATATAATTTTTTTTTGTTAGGAAGTTAAAACTTGACCAGTGATTTTTCATTTTTCCAACAAAATTTGCAAAACCATTTTTTTTAGGGACTACCTCACATTTGAAGTGACTTTGGGGCCTATATGACAGAAAATACCCAAAAGTGACACCATTCTAAAAACTGCACCCCTCAAGGTGTTGAAAACCACATTCAAAAAGTTTATTAACCCTTCAGGTGCTTCACATTAATTGAAGCAATGTGGAAGGAAAAAAATGAACATTTAACTTTTTTTCAAATTTTTTTTACTTTGGACACAATTTTTTTTTATTTTGTCAAGGGTATCAGGAGAAAATGAACCATAATATTTGTTGTGCAATTTCTCCTGAGTACATCGATACCCCATGTGTGGAGGAAGACCACTCTTTATGCGCATGGCATGGCATGGCTCGGAAGGGAAGGTGCACCATTTGAGATTTTAAATGTAAAATTGGCTGGAATCGAGAGCGGACACCATGTCGCATTTGGAGAGCCCCTGATGTACCTAAACAGTAGAAAACCCCCATAAGTGACCCCATTTTGGAAACTAGACTAGGAATGTATTTAGATGCATGGTAAGCACCCTGAACCCCCAGGTGCTTCACAGAAGTTTATAACGTAGAGCCGTGAAAATTAAAAATCACATTTTTTCCTAAAAAAAATCATCTTTTAGCACCAATTTTTTTTATTTTAACAAAGGCAGCAGGAGAAAATGGACCTTAAAAATTGTTGTCCAATTTCTCCTGAGTTCGCCGATACTCTATGCGTGGAGGAAGACCACTGTTTTGGTGCACGGCAGAACCCGGAAGGGAAGGAGAAAGGTTTGACTTTTTGAACACAAAATTGTCTGGAATCGAGAGGGGATGCCATGTTACTTTCGGAGGGCCACTGATGTGCCTAAACAATGGAAACCCCCCACAAGTGATACCATTTTGGAAACCCCTCAAGCTACTCAAAACTACATTCAAGAAGATTATTAACCCTTCAGGTGCTTCACAGGAACTAAAGCAACGTGGAAGGAAAAAATGGACATTTTAATTTTTCCAACAAAAATTTTATTTTAGCATCAATTTTTTTATTTTTGCATGGGCAACAGGATAAAATGGATCCTAAAATTTGTTGGGCAATTTATCTTGAGCACACAGATACCTCATATGTGGTCATAAACCACTGTTTGGGCGCACGGCAGGGCTCAAAAGTGAAGGAGCGCCATTTGACTTTTTGAATGAAAAATATGCAGGAATATTTAGCGGTTGCCATGTCGCATTTGGAGAGTCCCTGTGTGCCTAAACATTGGAGCTCCCCCTCAAGTGACCCCATTTTGGAAACTAGACCTCCCCCAAGGAACTTATTTTAGATGCATAGTGAGCACTTTGAACCCCCAGGTGCTTTACAAATTGATCCGTAAAAAAAGTACTTTTTTTTGACAAAAATTTTATTTTAGCCTCAGTTTTTTCATTTTCACATGGACAACAAGATAAAATGGCTCCTAAAATTTGTTGGGCAATTTCTCCTGAGTACACATATACCTCATATGTGGTCATAAACCACTGTTTGGGCGCACGGGAGGGCTCAGAAGGGAAGGAGCGCCATTTGACTTTTTGAATGGAAAATTAGATCCAATCGTCAGCGGACAACATGATGCGTTTGGAGAGCCCCTGTGTGCCTAAACAGTGAAAATTCTAACCCTAATGCTAACCCTAACCCTAGTTCTAACCCTAACCCTAAGGCTGGGTTCATATTGCGCTTTACCAGCCCGTTCAACACATAGCGTTGACGGGTGGGTAACGGTATAGCATTACGCGATCGCGTTATGCTATACCCGCTAGCGCAGATGAATCAGCAAATGATTCATCTGCGCTAGCGGTGACGGAGCCCAGACGCTGCAGCCCGCGTCCGAGGCTCCGTCACTGAATGACAGCACGTCGCGAACGCATGACGCTTTACAGCATGCGTCGCAATGTACCCGCAAATTGGGGTGAATGGCAGCATTAACAGATTGCGTTACACCGCATTATACCGCGGTGTAACGCAGTCCATCTAACGGACTACCATAACGCAATATGAACACAGCCTTATAATCATAACCCTAACCCTAATAAAAAGATCACTGTGAGAGTTTATCACAGTGATCAAAATAAATTTCTGGACTCTGGAGGGCACACTGCGCATGCGCCGGCCGCACTGCGCCCGCCATTTTGCAAAATGGCGGCGCCCATGAAACATCCCGGACGGACGCCGGGACATTGGAGGACCGGGAGAGGTGAGTAGGGGGGGTCGGAAGGTAAGGGGGGATCGGAAGGTGGGGGCAACGGGAGGCAAAGAGGAGGGGAGCATTAGTGACGGCGGTGACCGATCGCCGCCATCTATCGGTGGCGGCGGCCGATCGCCGCCGTGACTCGGGTGTGTGTGTGTGTGTGTGTGGGGGGGGGGGGGGGGGGAGGGGAGGTCGGATCTCGGTCTCCAGCCATGGCCGATGCTATTGCAGCATCGGCCATGGCTGGATTGTAATATTTCACCAAATTTCATTGGTGAAATATTACAGATTGCGCTGATTGGCTGTTTCATTTTTAACAGCCAATCAGAGCAATCGTAGCCACGTGGCAGTTAAGCCAACCCCGCTGTGGTGAAGCACAAAGGGTCTTGTGCCTGAGGGTCAGGTGACCTTTCAGTGACCCCGGTCACCCGACCCGGAGGAACGCGATCCTTTCATGACACATACGCTGTGTCACAGGTCGGGAAGGGGTTAATCACATTTTCTTTGATTATTTGCACAGAGGCATATAGTGATTGATTATTCAGTAATGTGGATGTACTATTTGTTAAATCACTATATTTTTGAGGTATACGCACCTAACACTTGATGGTAATTTAAGAACATGATAAATCCTTGGTCTTTCTGTAGCATTATATATCCAGTCCTGTATTCTTGGGTCATTTTCTGCATCCATGGAGTCAGTCACAGTGACAATGAAATCCATATACTTCATTTTTGTAATACTATAAAATTTCTATGTGGAAGTTAGTGATTTATCTTTCAATAAATATGGTCATTTTGTAATTTACTGGCAACTTTTGGACTTTTGTTTCTCCTGTAATATAATTTTTTTTTGTTAGGAAGTTAAAACTTGACCAGTGATTTTTCATTTTTCCAACAAAATTTGCAAAACCATTTTTTTTAGGGACTACCTCACATTTGAAGTGACTTTGGGGGTCCCATATGACAGAAAATACCCAAAAGTGACACCATTCTAAAAACTGCACCCTCAAGGTGTTGAAAACCACATTCAAAAAGTTTATTAACCCTTCAGGTGCTTCACATTAATTGAAGCAATGTGGAAGGAAAAAACACGGATTTTGGTAAAAACTTACCTGTAAAATCCTTTTCAGCGAAGGAAGGAAGAGAGACACAGTATTCATTACTGATGGGTAGGCGGAGCCCCAGATCAGGATGTTACCTCAGATCAAAAGAGTGATGACTGGCTGGCCCCTCCAGCTCGGGCTCCTCCTACTCAGCTCCAGTCGTACCAAAGCTTTTAGGAAAAGAGCCAAGATCACCAGCGGAGCAACATAACCCCTTCTGAAGGAACTTCAGAGAAAAAACACAAGGATACAGGTTATGCATGCAAAGAAAGCCAAAAACCACAGAGTTCCAGGTACTACTCACGGAACCTGACTACTGCGATGAGCTGGCGATGCTGGAACAGAGCCTTAGCGCGCTGACCTCAGCCCAGATAATCGCTATCAGATAAGGGTCGCGCTGCATCTGAAAACATCAACACACTTCTGCCTTGGGAGGGTGCTGTGTCTCTCTTCCTTCCTTCGCTGAAAAGGATTTTACAGGTAAGTTTTTACCAAAATCCGTGTTTCAGCTGCAGATGGAAGGAAGAGAGCCACAGTATTCATTACTGATGGGACGTCCCAAAGCAGTTCAAAAATAAGGGTGGGAAAAACCAACAAAAGGCAGAAACCCAACAACCTTAACAACAAAGCGCAACCAGCGCTAAACACAAGTTCATCCAGAACTTTAAACTACAGCTGCCTGCAGGACCCTACGTCCGAGGGCTGCATCAGCGGAAGCACTGACGTCCACTTTATAAAACTTTGTAAACGTGTGGACAGAGCGCCAAGTTGCCGCCCGGCAGAGCTGCACTGCTGAGGCACCTTGATGAAAAAGCCCACGATGAAGCCACAGCTCACGTGGAATGGGCTCGAATCTTAATCGGGCAAGGTTCACCCCGAAGGCGGTAAGCTTCCAAAATAGCTGACCGGATCCAACGAGCTATAGAATCCTTGAAAGCTCGTTGACCACGCCGACGACCTGCTGAAACCACAAACAGGAAGTCCGTCTTACGAAAACCTTGAGTAATAGATAGATAAAACTTCAAGGCCCGCACTAAATCCAATGTGTGTAAATCTCGCTCTTTCGCATTCTTCGGATCCAGACAGAGTGAAGGCAACACAATATCCTAGATAACATGAAATTGTGATACCACTTTAGGCAAAAAATCACCCCGAGTGCGAAGCACTACACGATCCGGAAAAAACTCCAGAAAAGGAGGCGAACAAGAAAGAGCTGCCAACTCAGAAACTCTCCTCAAGGAAGTGACTGCAACAAGGAAAGCCACCTTCCAAGAAAGTAAAGAAAGGCTAGCAGAAACCATAGGCTCAAAAGGTTTATGCTGAAGAACCTCCAAAACAAGGTTGAGCCGCCAAGGAGACACGGGCGCCTTCCGCGGCGGAAACTTACGAGATATACCTCGGAAAAAGGAGAGCACGTCTCTATTTGAAGCAATGGTTCTCCGGAACAATAAGGACAGAGCAGAAATCTGACCTTTCAGGGTGCTGACTGCCAAACCCTTGTCTAGCCCATGCTGCAGAAAAGCCAACAGGTTGGGAATGGAAAATTTTCTCGGGTTCCGAGAGGACCCCAAACACCACTAAAAGAAGGTTTCCCAAATTTTGTGGTAAATCCTAGTAGTAGCCGGACTTCTTGCAGCACGAAGGGTAGCAATGACCTCGGCTGAGAAACCTCTACGGGTCAAGATTTCGGTCTCAAGAGCCACGCCGTCAAACGCAGGGACATCAAGTCCGGATGACAAACGGGCCCCTGAGTCAACAAGTCCGGTTGAAGAGGGAGAGAAAAAGGAGTTGCCGCCAACAGCGACATTATTGTCGAGAACCACACCCTTCTTTGCCAGTCTGGAGCTATCAAAATAGCTGGAATTCTCTCTAGTCTGATCCGACGCAGTACTAGAGGAAGTAGGGATATCGGCGGGAATACATAGATCAGCTCGAGCTGATCCCACTGAGCCACTAGAGCATCCACCGCCACAGCCTTCGGGTCCTTGTACCTGGACATGAACGTCGGTAACTTGGCATTGGACCTGGATGCCATCAAATCCACTTGGGGGGTTCCCCAGCGAGAGCACAGTAGTGCAAAAACTTCCGGGTGGAGGCTCCATTCCCCGGGATCCATCCTTCTGCGACTGAGAAAGTCCGCTGTAATATTCTGAACCCCTGGAATGTGAATCGCCAAAATGGCTGGCACACTGGCCTCTGCCCAAATCAGAATTCGGGACACCTCTACCATGAGTCTGGAACTCCTTGTCCCACCTTGGTGATTGATATACGCGACAGCCGTCGCATTGTCTGTCTGCACTCGGACTGGCAGACCGCTCAAAGGACCGTCCAATGTTGGAGGCAAAGGAAAATCGCCCTCAATTCCAGGATGTTGATCGGAAGAACAGACTCTTCCGATGACCATACTCTCTGAATCCAGAGATTGTTCCAAACACCCCCCCCCAGCCCGTCAGGCTGGCATCGGTGGTTATGACCGACCACTTCGGAGGGAGGAAAAGCTTTCCCAGGGATAACGCTCCTGGACATAAACACCATCCTAGGGATTCTCGTACCCTGTGAGAGATGATGACGCTGCAATCCAGCGAACCTTGCGATTGATCCCAACGACTCAGAATGAGCCTATGGAGAGCTCTGGAATGAA
Organism: Oophaga sylvatica; assembly: GCA_033576555.1. Taxonomy (NCBI): domain Eukaryota; kingdom Metazoa; phylum Chordata; class Amphibia; order Anura; family Dendrobatidae; genus Oophaga; species Oophaga sylvatica. The sequence continues at coordinate 65,972,033 of JARQOD010000004.1, read as the reverse complement.
ATTGGACAAACGGAAAAAACCTCATGGACGCCACCGTCAGACCCAGAAGGCGCATACCTTCCGAAGGGACACTGCTGTCGCAGACTTCATAGTCTGTACATGCTGGAGCAGACATGCCTGTTTGTCTGGAGGTAGGGACAACACCGCCCGTACCATGTCGAAATGCATCCTCAAAAACAGGATTGCCTGCGACGATTCCAGAGACGACTTCTCCTTTGAAGCCACAACCGAAAAGGCCGTCCAAATAGGGACGAATCGTAAATCCCCGTCTTTGAAGGATTGCCATGAGATTCTGGCGTCAGAATCGTTGTAAAAATTCTGGGCGTTAAAGCCAAACCGAATGGTCGAGCCACAACCTGGGTGAGGTCTTCCGATGGGAACATGCCAAAAAGCGTCGCGAATGTCGATTGATCGTTCTGCGACAGGGCTGCCATAACTGAGCGAAGCGACTTCATGCTCGGCTCTGACGGAATGTCAGAAGTCAGTCCGCCTTAGCGAATTTTTTTTTTTTTTTTTGCCAGCTTCTGCCTTAACAGAAGTTCTGTTTCCAGGGTATGCGGAATTTCTGAGAATTCCCCCTTTTTTTTTTTTTTTTTTTAAAAAGAGAGAGACGACACAAACCCCCAGAGGGTTGGTCAGATCATCCCTTGAACCGAAAAGGACTGCCGATAACTATCGGCACAAGTCCTGCCAGACGCAGAAGTCACAGCTCTGCGCTGCGGTAAAGCTGCTTCTTTTGCCTTTGCCTTGGCATCAGCTCCGTGAGGTCAGTCAAATAGCTGACCACTTTCTAAGCTAAAGATAGCAAACCCTGTTGGAAAACTGCGTTCCATCCAAGTCACAGTGCTCTTCTGACTGTAACTGCCGAGGATTGCGCCCTGGATAGCAGTGACGCATTATCCTTCAACTAGAAAAGCCCATCTACCTTGATAGAGGGAAACTTGCCACGCCGTCCTTAGACGGTCCAACCGGCTCAGGGGAACTTAACAAGTACACCTAGATCCTTAATACCGAATCTATGATCCACGGCCTCGCAGATGGAAATTGTTGCCATCTCCGTTTTTCTGTCCAGCGTGTCCTGCAGACTCGTCTTCCCTTTTACTAGGAAGATTTGCTAAGCTGGAATGAAGGAACATTCACTTCAGGAGAAGGGGTCCAATTAACAAATAACTCCGTAGAAAAACGGATACAGTTTGTAAGGTCATCGCGACCCATGCGACCCTTGCAACATCCGGGCCGACTTACCAGGACGACTAGTTACCTCCTCTGGTAACTGTAACGTCCACATGGCTTCCACAGAAATTTTAGTACGGCCCCTGAGAGAGAGGCAGGGTGTCCCTGCCGATCCTCCTTAACCGAATCGGACTTCTTCGCTAAGCGAGAAGGAAAAACACCGATTTGTGTCGCTCCCTTGAGAGGATCTAGTTGACACTCCATAACCTAAAAGGTCATCAATAGAAACCAGTGAAGGCCTTCATTTTGACACCATTGGAACCTCTGACCGTGTATGAGTCGAGGTCTGCGTGTCAGATACGCGAGGCTGATCCGTAACGGATCTGGGAGAGGGTCTCTGACATACCCTTGCATAGTATATGGCAGGATAAACCTGTCAGTAACCAGAGCAGTACTTAAATAAAAAACAAACGCTGAAGGGTTAAAGCTCAAAAGAAAGAGCTACCCCAGCTGTCTTCCATTAAGAGTTAACCTCCTAAGAAGGGGTTAAAGTAGCTGACTCCCCACAACCTTGATAGTGAAAAAGGGTGTGCGAATCTCAGGCGCCTCTTATAAGGTCGCAGCTGCAGGACAGCCATGCCACACTAAACAGAAAACGTTCCACAAGATCGCTAAAAAATTGCGCTGTTTTTTATAACGCAATGACCGCCAAAGTTGTCAAGGAGATCGCTAATCGCCTATGCGATGCTAATGAGATCGCCCAGATTGGCAGCTAATAGCGACATTAAAAATGACACACAAACGATCGCAATATTATGCGACGCCATCAGGATCGTCAGCGGAAACGTATAGTGGCAGCATTAATGTCGCAGACTCCCCACAGCCTCTTTATTAATATTAAAAGAGTGTGCGAGCCCCTTATGCGAGAACAGCCGCAGGACAGCGCAATCTGTCACTCAGAAGTGCCCCAGACGGCGCCCGCGCTGTGGAGGTGAAGGGGTTAAGCTTCTGCCCGGCGGGCTAGAAGCGACTCACCAAGCTGGACACGTATTCTAGCCGGGAGGGGAGGAGAACGATCCGGGGAGCTTTCAACCTACAGCGCTTTATCAGCAATAGCCACGCTGTGGAGGTTAAGGGGTTAAGCTTCTGTCCAGGCGGCTCGCTTGTCAGCAATGGCCGCCGCGCTCTGCCTCCGTGTGCTCCATGTAGAGGAGCCGGAAATGGAGGCTGCAGTAAAGCGCGCGCTCAGAAGCGGCGCGAAATTCAAAAAATAAAAAGAGCGCGTACTCCCCTCCTTTCCCTCGTCCTGCAGGCATCCTCCTGCGGACATAGAAAAAACTAGTCATCGGCATATATTTGTACAGCGGCTGCCGCAGCAGTCGCTAAAACACTCACACACATTTTACCAAAATGTGGAGTACTCACCAGCGAAACGCCACAGGGACCCCCAGGGGTTTCTGGGGCTATGCCCATGCTTCCCCCCAGGGCAGGAAGCGCAGTGACCCCAGTGTGTGATTTGCGCCCCCGCCAGGGAAACTCTCCTCATCCCCCAGGGCCGGCAAGATTCTGCAGGGACCATAATGTAGTTACAGATCCGCCAAGGGAGAGGCTGGTGAAATACATTGATAAACATGTAATAGCGCTGTCACCGCAGTGCTGAAGCATACTGATATACATGTAATAGCGCTGCCATCAGACGCTAAAACACTCACACATTAATAATAAAATTTTGTGTGGAGTACTCACCAGCCAAGGCGCCACAGGGACCCTCAGGGGTTTCTGGCGCTGTGCCCATGCTTCCCCCCAGGGCGAGGGACGCAGTGACCGCACGTGTGGTTTGAGTCCCCGCCAGGGAAGCTCTCCTCATCCCCCAGGGCCGGCAAGGATTCTGCAGGGACTTTGAGTAAATACAGATCCGCCAAGGGAGAGGTTGGGGTACAGCAGCGCTGGTACCCCTGAGACCTCTAGACCAACTAGTGATCCAAGTCTCCTTTTCCGAATTTAAAATAATAAAATCTTCTGAGGAGCTGCATTAGCAGCGACCATCCTCTGGACCTCAAATCTTAGACTGGAGCTGAGTAGGAGGAGCCCGAGCTGGAGGGGCCAGCCAGTCATCACTCTTTTGATCTGAGGTAACATCCTGATCTGGGGCTCCGCCTACCCATCAGTAATGAATACTGTGGCTCTCTTCCTTCCATCTGCAGCTGAAAATGAACATTTAACTTTTTTTCAAAATTTTTTACTTTGGACACAATTTTTTTTTATTTTGTCAAGGGTATCAGGAGAAAATGAACCATAATATTTGTTGTGCAATTTCTCCTGAGTACATCGATACCCCATGTGTGGAGGAAGACCACTCTTTATGCGCGGCATGGCATGGCTCGGAAGGGAAGGCGCACCATTTGAGATTTTGAATGTAAAATTGGCTGGAATCGAGAGCGGACACCATGTCGCATTTGGAGAGCCCCTGATGTACCTAAACAGTAGAAAATCCCCATAAGTGACCCCATTTTGGAAACTAGACTAGGGAATGTATTTAGATGCATGGTAAGCACCCTGAACCCCCAGGTGCTTCACAGAAGTTTATAACGTAGAGCCGTGAAAATTAAAAATCACATTTTTTCCTAAAAAAATCATCTTTTAGCACCAATTTTTTTTATTTTAACAAAGGCAGCAGGAGAAAATGGACCTTAAAAATTGTTGTCCAATTTCTCCTGAGTTCGCCGATACTCCATGCATGGAGGAAGACCACTGTTTTGGTGCACGGCAGAACCGGAAGGGAAGGAGAAAGGTTTGACTTTTTGAACACAAAATTGTCTGGAATCGAGAGGGGATGCCATGTTACTTTCGGAGGGCCACTGATGTGCCTAAACAATGGAAACCCCCCACAAGTGATACCATTTTGGAAACTAGATCCATCAAGGAACTTATCTAGATGTGTAGTGAGCATCTTGAATCACCAGGTGCTTTACAGAAGTTTATAACAGTGCTAAGAAACTTAAATAAAACAAATTTTTCCTGCAAAATTTTTCTTCTAGCCCCAATTTTTTTATTTTCTCAAGCATAATAGGAGAAAATGGACTCCAGAATTTGTTGTGCAATTTCTCCTGAGTGTGCCAATACCCCATGTGTGGGTGAAAACTACTTTTGAGGCACAGTGCAAAGCTCAAAAGTGAAGCACTATATTATAGTGCAGATTTTACTAATATGGTTTGAGGGTACCATGACCCACTGGGACGGCTCGAAGTGAAGGACAGTAGAATGCCCCATAAGTGACCTCATTTTACAAACTACACCTCTCAATTAATCTAGGGGGTAATGATCATATTGATACCAAGGGTGTGTCACAGAATTTTATACCACTGGGCAGTGAAGAAAAAAATAATTACATTTTCACAACAAAAATTTTGTTTTAGCCCCAGATTTAACATTTTCACACAAGAAGTGGGTAAAATTCGCACCAGACTGTGTCCCACAATTTCTGCTGAATATAGAAATACACCATATGTGGCTGTACAGTAGCGCTTAGCCATACGGAGAGTCTGGTTTTGCTGGTTTATTATGATACTGTGATTGGTATGGCAGGATTTTTGTCAACAGGTCTTAACACGGATCAGTGGCTAGCCGAGGCTTAAGGAGGTATTTTCAGAACAGACCTTTACACAAAAAAAAAGTATCTCCCCACATATAATTCAGCTTTTAAAGAATTAACTAAGATCTACAGAGATCAGATCACTTCGTGGTGGGAGGTGCAAAGCCTATAAAACTATTTGAAGGCAGGCATCGTCCCACGCAGTTTGAGGATCAATATCTCTGCTGGAGCTAGACATAAAAATCCTAGTTTCTCAGCTAGATGGGAAAAAGAGGCAATAAATAGTTCCCTTCGACTTATGCAACTTCTTCTTGAAGTGAAGAAAACTCTTAGTACACTTAATGACCAATTAAAAGAACAAATTGAGGTGAGTATAAATTTTCGGCAGAATTTGATTTCGCCCTCAAGGAAAGTAAATTACAAGGTAACCTTGAACGCTTTCAGTATCATCTCAAGGAACGAATAATCGTCAATATCTGAGAAATACATTAGATTTTAAAGACAACAAGATTTATATGTTTATTGGTCCAAGGGTAAATAATCCTGAAATAGAAACTGACTTAACGTCCACAGATACTGACTTTTCTGATACCGAAGGTAGATTAAGAACTTTCAAGGGGAGGGGCAGAGGTAGAGGAAGGAGTCGTGGTAATCGAGGACCTTTTGACAGATCTGAAAGCTACCCAAGGGGCACATTTTTTAGATCAAAGTTACCCTCTCAGGAATCGATTACAACAATTTTGAAAATAACCCCCTCAATGTCCATTCCCATACAGAGGATGTCATCTGAAGCTAGCTGCACTGTGAATGTGTCTAACCAGACTGGTATACAAGTTGTTAACCTCTCTAAGAGACCATTGAGTTCTGAAGAACTTAACGTATTGAAAAAAGGTCTTACTTTTGTTCCTAGTACTGATTTTGATTTATTTCGTTCAATTAAAGATCTGTTTCTGAGGAAGCTACGATGGAAAATTTTTTTTGTTAAACAGGATTACCGTACCTGCTGTCATATGGGAATTCCACTAGACCTATTGTCTGATGTTAGGTTGTTGGAAAGTATTGGTGAGACTAATTCCAACACTGTGGGAAAAGGCCCGATCACGGATCTCACAAATAAGAGTTCTAAAATGCCACCCCCTATGGGAGATATCTCTGCTATAGATGTCTTTGAAAACTTGGTTGTACAGGATCTGAGATCGCTACAAGAGAAAAAATCATTCAAGAAACACAACTGTCCTAGGACAGAGATGAATTTGATCCATCAGCTTGAACAGGACAACAGCATAGTCATTAAACCCAGTGACAAGGGTGGCAATGTTGTTGTCCTGGATATAACACAATACCAAACTATGTGTGAAACTTTACTCAGTGATCAGGACAAATATGAGATCTTGACTAACAATCCCACAATGGATTATATTGGTAAGTTAAAAGTGATTCTCGATCAAGGTTTATCTGTTGGAGTCATAGATAAAACTGAATATGACTTTTTGTTACCAAAAGACACTGTAGTTGCCACATTTTATTGCCTACCGAAGTTACACAAGGGTCTCTCCCCTTTAAAGGGGAGACCCATCGTGTCTGGAATAGGCAATGTGAGTCAAATACAGGAATCTACCTAGACAAGGTTCTCAAACCTTTTGTCATCTCCCTTCAGTATTTTGTTCAGGATACACATGATCTTCTCCATAGACTGGAGGGATTAACTGTGGACCCTGGGGTACATCTGGGAAGTATAGATGTTGAGGCTTGTATACCTCTATACAGCATGACAAGGGTCTTGAGGCTGTAAATTATTTTTTTGAGTAGTCGGGGCTGTCAATATCACGCCCATAATGAATTTGTGATAAGACGGTTACGTTTTTGTTTAACAAGAAATTTTTTTCTTTTTCATCAGAAGATTTACCACAAGCTGAGGGGCACATCTATGGTGAGCCCTTGTGCTCCCAAATATGCTAATTTGTTCTTGGGCTGGTGGGAGGAGACTCAGGTCTTTGGAGGTGGCATTGAAAACATCGGATGTGTCGATTTTTGGTTTCGCTACATCGACGATGTTCTTGTTATATGGGGAAACGCCGCTGAGTGCTTTACTTCATTTGTAAGCACCCTCAATCATAATGACATCGGTTTATTCTTCACATCCGTGATTGAGCCGTCTTCATTGCCATTTCTTGACATCCTGATCAGAAAAAGTGAGGAGTGTGTACTCACCACCTGTACATATAGAAAACCAACTGCAACCAACTCTTTACTCAACTGGGATAGCAGCCATCCCACACATTTGAAAAGACGTATACCGAAAGGCCAATAACTCAGTGTCCGCAGAAATTGTAATCTTTTGAGGAACAAGCAGAACTTCGTGCTAGGTTCTTGGAGAGGGGATATCCCTCTGATGTCCTGAAACGAGCCTATAAGGAGGCTAAATGTAAAAGTAGGCCAGAATTATTGAGACCAGTTCACAGGCCATTAAATAGAGAACCCATGAGATTAGTCACCACGTTTGATAATGAATCACAGGAAGTAATATTCTCATCAAACATTGGTAGGTTCTGTTAATGGATACAGATATTAGAAAAGAACTGACAGAACGGCCATTACATACAGAAAGGGTCGTTCGTTGAAAAACAGATTTGTTAAAAGCCACTTTAAGAGACCCACCACGAGTACTTGGTTAACGAGAGATGTTAGGGGATGTTTTAGGTGTGGTCACTGTACAGCCTGTTCTCACATCGATACAGGTAATAGTTTTATCAATAAATTGTTTACCAGTACCATTACGATCAGAGAATTTATGAATTGCAGTAGCAAAGGGATAATCTACAGGGTCACTTGTGCATGTGGCAAAGAATACGTGGGTAAAACCATCAGAGAATTTAAATGCAGAATTGGTGAGCACATTGGGGATATCACCCATAAAAGAGAAACCCCCATTGACAGACATGTTAATGCCTGCCAGGGGGTAATATTGATTCTATCAAATTCATGGGCATTGAAAAAATGGCAAAATCTCCAAGGGGAGGTAATTGGGACAAGGCAATTTTACAAAAAGAAACAAGGTGGATATTTCATCTGAACACAGTGGCCCTGGCAGGGCTCAATGAGCAACTTAATTTTAGTTGCTTTATTTGAGATACTTTTTGATATGAAGGTTTGTTATTAATATTCCACCTTGGCCATCGGACTGTTAATACCTTTTTACATTAAGCATATTTATCCTATTTCTGGATATGTTAAGTATTCACCCATAATCTATCTATGCCTATGCATATATAAAAATCCTAACAATCATTAATCGCCAGAATATTTCATTTGTATCATCGTGGAATATCTTGTTGTATGTTATGAGATCCGAAACTATTTTTTTTGGTACACGGCCCCTAAGGTAGGGGAGGCATTATGGACGCAGCCACATCATACTGAATAGTGAAGCACTCTTCACTTCCGGTTTCATAAACCGGATCCTGTACTGACAACATGTTTGCGTTCCAAATAGTGGCCATGATTGTTTATCATGTGTTCCAAGGGCTAGTTCCGGTATTATGCCCGGGAAGCATAGTGGCCATGATGGAAACATGTGCCTTTGCGTTCCAAAGGCTTGTTCCGGGATTAAGCGCCGGATGTGCAGCGGCCACGATGCAAACATGTGCCGCAAGAAATAATGGCATTCTGGGCATTTTTCACATGTATGGGTGAGTGAATCTGATTAAAACTTACAGAAAACATAATTATTTTTGCATCGCTTTATTCTGAGAGCTATAACTTTTATTTTTCTGCTGATGGAGCTGTATGGCGGCTTGTTTTTTTGCGGGACAAGATAGCGTTTTCAGTGATACTATTTTTTATTTACAATCATCTTTTTGATCGCGTTTAATTCCACTTTTTTTTTTTAAGAGTTATGATGATGAAGTATAATTTGCTACTTTTTTTGTGTTTTTTTTACGTTGTTCACTGAAGGGGTTAACTAGTGTGACACTTTTATAGATCGGATTGTTCTGGACGCGGCGATACCAAACGTGCACTTTCTTTGTTTATTTAATTTTTTTTACATAAAAATTTGCATTTATTATTTTTTTATTAATGTATTTTTAATTCCTTTAACCCCCAAGGGTGGTTTGCATGTTAATGACCAGGTCAATTTTTATAATTCTGACCACTGTCTCTTTATGAGGCTATAACTCTGGAACGCTTCAACGGATCTTAGCGATTCTGAGATTATTTTCTCGTGACATATTGTACTTCATGATAGTGGTAAAAATTTCTTCGAGATAACTTGCAGTTATTTATGAAAAAAATGTAAATATGGCGAAAATTTGGAAAATTTTGCAATTTTCAAACTTTCAATTTTTATTCCCTTAAAACAGAGAAATATGTCACACAAAATAATTACTAAATAACATTTCTCACGTCTACTTTACATCAGTGACACCATTATAAAAACTGCACCCCTCAAGGTACTCAAAACCACATTCAAGAAGTTTATTAACTCTTCAGGTGCTTCACAGGAGCTGAAGCAACTTGGAAGGAAAAAATGAACATTTAACTTTTTAGTCACAAAAATGATCTTTTACAAACAATTTTTTTTTTTTTAACAAGGGTAAAAGGAGAAAATGGACAGAAAAAATTGTTGTGCAATTTCTCCTGAGTACGCCGATACCCCATATGTGGGGGAAAACCACTGTCTGGGCGCACGGCAGGGCTTGGCAGGGAAAGAGCGCGGTTTGACTTTTTCAAACGAAAATTGGCTGGAATTGAGATTGGGCGCCATGTAGCGTTTGGAGAGCCCCTGATGTGCCTAAACAGGAGAAAACCCCCACAAGTGACCCAATTTTGGAAACTAGACTCCCTAAGGAAATTATCTAGATCTGTGGTGACCACATTGAACCCCAAGTGCTTCACACAAGTTTATATTACCCGGGCATGAAAATAAAAAATCCTATTTTTTTTTTACCACAAAAATGATATTTAAGTCACCATTTTTTTTATTTTCCCAAGGGTAACAGGACAAATTGGACAACAACTTTTATTGTCCTATTTCTCCTGAGTACGCTGATACTCCATGTGTGGGGGGGAACCACTGTTTGGGCGCACGGCAGAGTTCGGAAGGGAAGGAGCGCCATTTGACTTTTTCAAACCAAAATTGTCTGGAATCGAGATTGGATGCCATGTCGCAGTTGGATAGCCCCTGATGTGCCTAAACAATGGGTGCCCCCCACAAGTGACCCCTAAGGAACTTATCTAGATATGTGGTGAGCACTTTGAACCCCCAAGTGCTTCACACAAGTTTATAACATAGAGCCGTAAAATTAAAAAAATCATATTTTTTCCACAAAAATGATCTTTTCACCCCAATTTTTAATTTCCCAAGGGTAACAAGACCTGAAAAGTTATTGTGTAATTTGTCCTGTGTACACGGATACCCAATATGTGGGGGCAAACCACTGTTTGGGTGCATGGCACAGCTCGGAAGGGAAGGAGCGCAGTTTGACTTTTTCAATATCGAATTGGCTGGACGCCATGTCGTGTTTGGAGAGCACCTGATGAGCCTAAACAGTGGAAACCCTCCACAAGTGACATTTTTTAAACTAGACCCCCTAAGGATCTTATCTAGATCTGTTGTGAGAACGTTCAACCTTCAAGTGTTTCACTAAAGTTTATAATGCCTGGGTGTGAAAAAAAAAAAAAAAATCCACAAAATTGATTTTTTAGTAGTTTCCCAAGGAAATTGGACCCCAAAAGTTGTTGTTCAATTTGTCCTGAGTGCGCCGATAACCCATATGGGGGGGGGGGGAATACTGATTGGGAGCACAGCAGGGCTTGGAAAGGAAGTAATGACATTTTGGGATGCAGACTTTGATGGGTGTCACGTTCAGTTTGCAGAGCCCCTGATGTGCCTAAACAGTGGAAACCCCCCACAAGTGACCCCATTTTGGAAACTAGACCCCCTAAGGAACTTATCTAGATCTGTGGTGAGCACTTTGAACCCCCAAGTGCTTCACACAAGTTTATAATGCCAGGGCAAAAAAATAAGAAAACCCTATTTTTTTCCCACAAAAATGATAGTCACCAATTTTTTATTTTCCCTAGGGTAACGGAAGAAATTGGACCACAAAAATAGTTCTCCAATTTGTCCTGAGTACACTGATACCCTATATGTGGGACAAAACTACTGTATGCGCACACATCGGGGCTCGGAAGGGTAGTAGTGACGTTTTGAATTGCAGACTTTGATGGAATAGTCTGCGGGCGTCATGTCGCGTTTGGAGAGCCCCTTATGTGCCTAAAAACGGGAAACCCCCCACTAGTGACCCAATTTTGGAAACTAGACCCCCAAAGGAACTTATCTAGATGTGTGGTGAGAACTTTGAACCCCCAAGTGCATCACAGAAGTTTATAGCTTAGAGCCATAAAAAAAAAAAAAAAAAAAAATCATTTTTTTTTCCACAAAAATGATATTTTCGCCCCCAATATTTTTCCCCAAGAGTAACAGAAGAAATTGGACTCCAAGAGTTATTGCGCAATTTTTCCTGAGTACGCTGATACCCCATATGTGGGGGTAAACTACTCTTTGGGCGCATGGTAGAGCTCAGAAGGGAAGGAGCACCGTTTGACTTTTTCAGCGCCGAATTGTCTGGAATTCAGATCAGACGCTATGTCACGTTTGGAGAGCACCTGATGTGCCTAAACAGTGGAAACCCCCCAATTCTAACTCCAACCCTAACCCCAACACACCCCTAACCCTAATCCCAACCCTAACCCTAACTTTAGCCCCAACTCTAACCCTAACTTTAGCCCCAACCCTAACTCTAAACCTAATGGGAAAATGGAAATAAATACATTTTTTTAATTTTATTATTTTTCCCTAGCTAAGAGGGGTGATAAAGGGGGGTTTGATTTACTATTTATAGCGGGTTTTTATGTTTGGCAGCTGTCACACGCTAAAAGACGGATTTTGGTAAGAACTTACCTGTAAAATCCTTTTCAGCGAAGGAAGGGAGACACACTAGTCATTACTAGTGGGTAGGCGGAGCCCAGATAGGATTGACACCTCAGATTAAAAAGAGTGTTGACCGGCCCCTCCAGCTCGGGCTCCTCCTACTCCTGCTTCTCCAGTCGTACACAAGCTAAGGAAGAGTAAATATCACCAGCAGAGCGACATAACCCCTTCTGAAGGACTTCAGAGAAAAGACAAGAATACAGGTTATGCATGCAACAGAAAGAAACCACACAGTTCCAGGTACTACTCACTGGACCTGACCACTGCGATGAGCTGGCGATGCTGGAACAGAGCCTTAGCGCGCCGACCTCAGCCCAGATAATTGCTATCAGAGAAGGGTCACGCCGCATCTGAAAACAACAACACACTTCTGCCATGGGAGGGAGCTGTGTCTCTCTTCCTTCCTTCGCTGAAAAGGATTTTACAGGTAAGTTCTTACCAAAATCCGTCTTTCAGCAGCAGATTGGAAGGAAGAGAGACACACTAGTCATTACTAGTGGGACGTCCCAAAGCAGTCCAAAAATTAAGGGTGGGAAAAAACCAAAAGAGGCAGAATCCCAACAACCTTGATAAATGCGCAACAGGCGCCAAATACAAGTTAACTAGAACTTTAAACTACAGCCGCCTGGAGGACCCTACGTCCTAAGGCCGCATCAGCTGAAGCACTGACGTCCACCTTATAAAACTTTGTAAACGTGTGGACGGAGCGCCAGGTCGCCGCTCGGCAGAGCTGAGCTGCCGAGGCCCCTTGATGAAAGGCCCACGATGAAGCCACAGCCCTCGTGGAGTGAGCTCGAATCTTAATCGGGCACGGTTCGCCTTTAAGTCGGTAAGCCTCCAAAATGGCCGACCGAATCCAACGAGCTATAGAGTCCTTGAAAGATCGTTGACCACGTCGACGACCTGCTGGAATCACAAACAGAGAGTCTGACTACCGAAAACCTTGAGTAACAGACAAATAGAACTTCAAGGCCCGCACTAAATCCAATGTGTGCAAAGCCCGTTCCTTTGCATTCCTCGGGCCCGGGCAAAGCGAGGGCAATACAATATCCTGGTTAACATGAAATTGCGACACCACCTTAGGTAGGAAGTCGCCCCGTGTGCGAAGTACTACGCGATCCGGGTGAAACTCCAGGAAAGGAGGCGAGCAAGAAAGAGCCGCCAACTCAGAAAACCTTTCTCAAAAAGGTGACCGCCACTAGAAAGGCAACCTTCCAAGATAGGAAAGAAAAGCTAGCAGAGTCCATAGGCTCAAAAAAGCCCATGTTGAAGAGCCTCCAATACAAGATTGAGCCGCCAAGAAGACACAGGTGCCTTCCGCGGCGGAAACTGACGGGTTACTCCGCGAAAAAAGGAACGTACGTCCCTACGCGAGGCGATAGCCTTCCGAAAAGCAAAAAACAGGGCAGAAACCTGACCCTTCAAAGTGCCAACTGCCAAACCCTTGTCCAGCCCGTATTGCAAAAGGCCAACAAATTGGGAATGGAAAGAATCCTCGGGTTCCTTGAAGAACCCGAACACCACAAAAAGAAGGCTTCCCAAGACTTGTGATAAGTCCTAGTAGTAGCCGGACCTCTGGCAGCCCGCAAAGTGGCAATGACTTTGGCTAGAAAAACCTTGACGGTCAATATATCGGTCTCAAGAGCCATGCCGTCAAACGCAGAGACTTCAGGTCCGGATGACGAACGGGCCCTTGGGTTAACCGGTCCGGGCGAAGAGAAAGTGGAAAAAAGGAGGCGCTGCCAGAAACGACACGTCCTCCTTGGCCAATCTGGGGCTATCAACATAGCCGGGATTCTCTCCAGTCTGATCCGACGCAACCCCAGAGGAAGTAAGGGTATCGACGAGAACACAGATTAGCTCGAATTGGTCCAACGGAACCACCAGAGCATCCACCGTCACAGCCTTCGGGTCCTTGTACCTGGACATGAAGGTCGGTAACTTGGCATTGAACCTGGATGCCATCAAATCCACTTGGGGAGTTCCCCAACGGGAGCACAGCAGTGCAAAAATCTCCAGATGAAAACTCGATTCTCCGGGATCCATCTTCTCGCGACTGAGAAAGTCTGCCGTGATTCTGAACTCCTGGAATGTGGATCGCAGAGATGGCTGGCACTCTGGTCTCGGCCCATACTAGGATCCGAGATACCTCCACCATGAGCCTGGAACTCCTTGTCCCGCCTAGATGGTCGTATATACGTGACCGCCGTCGCATTATCTGTCTGCACTCGGACTGGCAGACCGCTTAAAGGGACCGTCCAGTGTTGGAGGCAAAGGAAAATTGCCCTCAATTCCAGGATGTTGATCGGCAGGACAGACTCCTCCGACGACAATACCCCCTGAATCCAGAGATCGTTCCAGACACCTCCCCAGCCCGTCAGGCTGGTATCGGTGGTTATGACCGACCACCTCGGAGGGAGGAAAGACTTCCCCAGGGATAACGCTTCCGGACGCAACCACCATCCTAGAGACTCTCGCACCCTGTGGGAGATGATGACACTGCAATCCAGCAAAGTCTGCGATCGCCAACGGCTCAGAATAAGCCTTTGGAGGGCCCTGGAATGAAACTGAGCAAACGGAAGTGCCTCCATGGACCACCATCAAACCCAGAAGGCGCATACACCTTCGAAGGGACATCGCTGTCGAAGACTTCATAAACTGTACATGTCGAAGGAGACATGCTTGCTTGTCTGGAAGCAGAGACACCACTGCTCGTACCGTGTCGAAATGCATCCCCAAAAACAGGATTGACTGCGACGGTTCCAGAAACGGCTTCTCCCAACTGACCAGCCACCCGAAGTCCTCCAGGAGCTGAAGGGATAGAATGCAAGCAGTCACAGCCTCCTCCTTTGAGGACGCCACAATCAAAAGGTCGTCCAGGTAGGAAAGAATCGAAACCCCCTGTCTTCGAAGAATTGCCATGAGAGGCGCCAGAATTTTTGTAAAAACTCTGGGCGCTGAGGCCAACCCGAATGGCAGAGCCACAAACTGGTAATGGTCCTGACCTATGGCAAAACGAAGGAAGCGTTGGTGGGCTCTTCCGATTGGGAAGTGCAAACAAGCGTCGCGAATGTCGATTGACACCAAAAAAGCGTTCTGCGACAGGGCCGCCAAAACGGAGCGAAGCGACTCCATGCGGAATTTCCTGGCGTGGACATGCCGATTCAATCTTTTGAGATCCAGAATGGGCCGAAATTTGTCCTCTTTTTTGGGGACCACAAAGAGGTTAGAATAAAACCCTCTTCCCCGACCCTCCGGCGGAACCGGCACCACCACACCTTTCTGCAGAAGGGAATCTACCTTCCGCAGTAGAGCGGCAAAAAGCTCGGGCTCTGACGGAACGCAAGGTTGACAAAAGAACTGTCTGGGGGTCGAGAAAGAAACTCTATGAAGTAGCCTGCCAACACAACCTGTGTCACCCAGGCGTCCGACACGCGGGAAGCCCAAGTCGGTTTGAATTGGAGTAAACGACTCCCCACTCGAGCGCTCGAGTGAGACCCAGGCGTCAGTCTGCCTTAGCGGGCTTTTTGCCAGCTTCCCGTTTGTCTTAACGGAAGTTCTGTTTCCAGGGTATGCAGAATTTCTGGGAATTCCTTTTTTTTTTAAAAAAAAGAGAGAGACGACCCGAACCCCCAGAGGGCTGACCGAATCATCCCCTGGACCGAAAGGACCGCCGACAACTACCGGCACTAGTCCTGCCAGACGCAGAAGTCACAGCTCTGCGCTGCGGTAAAGCTGTTTCTTTTGCTTTTGCCTTGGCAATCAGCTCTGTGAGGTCAGATCCAAATAGCTGACCACCTTGTAAGCTAAAGATAGCAAACCCTGCTTGGAAACCTCGTCCCCAGCTGCCTAAACCACAGTGCTCTTCTGACTGTGACTGCCGAGGATTGCGCCCTGGATAGCAGTGACGCAGTATCCTCCAACAACTTGAAAAGCCCATCTACCTCGATAGAGGAGATCCATCTTGCCACGCCGTCCGTAGACGGTCCAACCGGCTCAGGGAAGCTTTACAAGCACACATGGATCCTTAGTACTGAATCCATGACCCGCGGTCTCGCAGATGGATATTGCTGCCATCTCCGTTTTTCTGTCCAGCGGTTCCTGCAGACTCGCCTTCCCTTTAACAGGAAGATTTGCTAAGCTGGGATAAAGGGACATCCACTTCAGGAGAAGGGATCCAATTATCAATCAACTCCGTAGAACACGGATATGAAAACGTTGTAAAGCCGATCGCGACCTATGCGATGAAACATCCGGGCCGACTTACCAGGACGTCTAGTTACCTCCTCCAGTAACTGTAACGCCCTCATGGCTTCAATAAAAGTCTCTGTACGGCCCAAAAGAGAGGCAGGGTGTCCCTGCCGATCCTCCTTGTCCGAATCGGACATCTTCGTTACGCGGGAAGGAAGGCACCGGTTTGTGTCGCTTCCTTGAGAGGATCTAGCTGACACCCAATAACCTAGAAGGTCAGACAGGCCATCAATAGAAACTAGCAAGGGCCTCCATTTTTACACCACTGGAACCTCCGACCGCTGCGCATGACGCCGTCGAGGTCTGCGTGTCAGATACGCGAGACTGATCCTGTAGCGGATCTGGGAGACGGTCTCTGACATGTCCTTGCACAGTATATGGCAGGATAAACCTGTCAGTAACTAGAACAGTGTGTTTCTTAAAGAAAAAACAAACTCTGAAGGGTTAAAGCTCTTAAAGAAAGAGCTACCCTAGCTGTCCCCCATTAAGAGTTAACCACCTAAGAAGGGGTTAAAGTAGCAGACGCCCCACAACCTTGATAATGAAAAGGGTGTGCGAGCCCAAAGTGCCTCTTATAAGGCCGCAGCTGCAGGGCAGCTATGCCACACTTACAGAAAAAACGTTCAACGAGATCGCTAAAAAATTGCGCTGTTTTGTACATCGCAATGACCGCCAAAGTTGTTAAGGAGATCAGTAATCGCCCAGATTGGCAGCTACTAGCGACATTAAAAACGATCACACAAACGATAGCATTAGTATGCGTCGTTATCGGGATCGTTAGTGGGAACGTATAGTGGCAGTAACTTCATGTCGCAGGCTCCCCACAACCTCTTTAATGAAGATGGTGTGCGAGCCCCCTTATGGGATAACAGCCGCAGGACAGCGCAGTCTGCCACTCATTTGTGCCTCAGAAGGCGCCCGCGCTGTGGGGGTTAAGCTTCTGCCCGTGCGGTAGAAGCGACTCACCCAGCTGGTCACGGAGTAACATCTTGCCGGGAGGGGAGGAGAGAGAAAACCCCGAGGTCAGCCTGTTTTTAGTAATGGCTGCCGCGCTGTGCCTCCGATGTGCTCCATGAGAGAAGCCGGAAAAGGAGACTGCAGTAAAGCGCGCGCTCAGAGCGGCGCGAAAATTCAAATAAAATGGCGCGCAACTCTCTCTCTCCTATGTCCTGCAGGCATCAACCTGCGGACAAAAAACCACTAGTCACCGGCATGTATACTGTAACAGCGACTGCCGCAACAGTCGCTGAATCACTCACACATTAATAAAAATGTGGAGTACTCACCAGCCGAGCGCCACAGGGACCCCCAGGGGTTTGTGGCGCTGTGCCCATCGCTTCCCCCCAGGGCGGGGAACGCAGTGACCCCCGATGTGCGGTTTGCGTCCCCGCCAGGGAAGCCATCCTCATCCCCCAGGGCCAGCATGATTCTGCAGGGACCACCATACAGGGTAATTACAGATCCGCCAAGGGAGAGGTGGGAGTCCAGCAGCGCTGAGACTCCTGAGACCTCTAGACCACTTCTGGTGATCCAAGTCTCTGTCCGATAAAAAATAATAAAATCTTCTGAGGAGCTGCTTCCAGCAGCGACTATCCTCTGAGACCTCAAATTTTAGACTGGAGAAGCAGGAGTAGGAGGAGCCCGAGCTGGAGGGGCCGGTCTACACTCTTTTTAATCTGAGGTGTCAATCCTATCTGGGCTCCGCCTACCCACTAGTAATGACTAGTGTGTCTCTCTTCCTTCCAATCTGCTGCTGAAAGATGCTTTTTATAGCAAAGAATAGTTTTTGCATCACCACATTTTGAGAGCTATAATTTTTCCATATTTTGGCCCACAGAGTCATGCGAAGTCTTTTTTCGGGACGAATTGACGTTTTTATTGGTACCATTTTTTGGGCACATGACATTTTTTTGATCGCTTTTTATTACGATTTTTGGGAGGCAGAATGAACAAAAACCAGCAATTCATGAATTTCTTTTGGGGGGGGGTGGGGAGTTTATACCGTTCCACGTGTGGTAAAATTGATAAAGCAGTTTAATTCTTCGGGTTAGAGCGATTACAGCGATACCTCATTTATATCTTTTATGTTTTTGGCGCTTTTATACAATAAAAACGTTTATATAAAAAATAATTATTTTTGCATCGCTTTATTCTGCGAGCTATAACTTTATTTTTTCGTTGATGCTGTATGGCGGCTCGTTTTTTGCGGGACAAGATGACGTTTTCAGAGGTACCATGTTTATTTAGTGGGACAGGTTTATAGGGCGTGTCGTGACGGACGCGGCGATACTAAATATGTGTACTTTTATTTTCTTTCTTTACATGAAGAAATTAATTTATTGGAGAATATTTTTTTTTCTTTATTTAGAATTATTATTTTTTTTTTTTTTACACATGTGATTTATTTATTTTTTTAACTTTTTTACTTTGTCCCGGGGTGGGACATCACTGTATAAGGTCAGATCGCCGATCTCACACTGTGCACAGCACTCTGTCAGATCGGCGATGTGACAGGCACTTCTGGGGCTTTCTCAGCGCCTGCTCTCAGCAGTACATCCCGCTGTTCTGAGGGTCTCAGGGAAGCACACAGGGAGCCCCCTCCCTGCGAGATGCTTCCCTGTGCCCCCCGGTACACTGCGATCATCTTTGATCGCAGTCTGCCAGGGGTTAATGTTCCGGGAGCACATAGTGCCGGGTGTCAGCTGTGATAATCAGCTGACATACGGCCGCGATCAGCTGCGCTCCCTACCTAGTCTTTTTATGGGACTTTCACTTTTTTTCACTTTGATTGAAGGCATAATGCATTGCAGTGCATTATACCTATACTGACCCAGGTCACCATAGCAACGATCGGGACTGCGATCTAAAGGCAGAGGGAGCTTCCATCCCTCTGCCTCTCTCCTGAACACTGTGATCGTGCTCGATCGCAGCAATTAGGGGTTAATAGCCAGGGAAGGGGTGGGCACCGCTCCTGGCTGTTAGTGCAGACGCTCAGCCACTGAAAGCGCTGAGCTGCTGCATTGATCGGGTGGGAGGTGCTGATATTTCAACATCTCCTGCGCGATCATGCTGTTATCGGTCAGTCAGATTGACTGATCGATTACAGCGATATGGGTGCGGGGACCGACAGCATGGGTCCCTGAACCTCTTCCTATGCCTCTCAGCTGTCACAGACAGCTGTCGACACTGAACTGTCACTGCATATTTACACGCAGTGATAGTTTAAATGCATGACGGACACAGTCCGTCCTGGTGCGGGAACTGACACCCAGACATGACGGACTGTGTCCGTCATTGGATGTTAAGGGGTTAAAAGAAAAAAAAAAGCAAAAGTCAAATAACAAAAAAATAAAAACATTTCCTTAAGTGTCTTCTGCTTGAAAAACTCAGTGGGTTCATCTGAGTTTAAAAGTCGTTAGGTGCACATACCATAAAGACCACTTTAAAAAATAATGAATATACCTCAAAGTGGATTTTGTATCACATCTGCTTCAAAGTCCACATGAAAAATATATGTGTGATGTTTATAGAAATCATGCAAAGAACACAGAAGTCAAAAGGGGTGGTCCACTACTGGACAACCCCTGCTTAATAAATTAAAGGGAATCTGTCACCACATTTTTGTGATATCAGGTAAAGATATCACTGAATTGTGCTTCCCATAACTAATCTATTGGTACCTATCATATCCCCTGATACCCCAGATTTCATGTCAAAATACCTTTGAAAACTTTGTTTCTCTGTATGAAAAAATAAGCCGCTCGGCAGGGCTTGTTCCGCTTCTCCACCCCACTCCTCGGCTTGCTGGACGTATCTTCATCTGTGAATATCACAGACGCCGTACTGTTTCCGCGCGTGCGCGTTGAAAAGGGCCCTCGCGCGTGCGCAGTACGCTTAGCCCAACAGTGGGCAAAGCATAAAATCAGTACTGCGCATGCGCCAGTGGATGACTTCTGGGGCTTAGAAAGGGAAGCGAAATACCGGCGCATGCGCAGTACTGCGAGGGCCCTTTTCAAAGCGCAAGCGCGGAAACCGTCCGTAAAGGAGAAGAAAAAAAGAGCGTAGGGCAATACAAGAGGCGGTGGGGGAATGAGAATAAACCACGCCCATCGGACTGGATCGCATCTATTTGCATACTGAGAAACGAAGTTTACAAAGGTATTCTGACATCAAAGCTGGGTGTCAGGGGCTATGATAGGTACCAATAGATTACTTATGGGACGCACAATTCAGTGATATCTTTACCTGATATCACAAAAATGGGGTGACAGATTCCCTTTAAGTGCCACATGTATACTCAATACTGAAATTTGCAGCATCAAAAGGGAAAAGTCATGGAATTATGGAAATCACAGGATTAATAAACATGTTAATGATAACAAATTATGAAAAAGACGGATTTTGGTAAGAACTTACCTGTAAAATCCTTTTCAGCGAAGGAAGGAAGAGAGACACAGTCATTACTAGTGGGTAGGCGGAGCCCAGATAGGATTGACACCTCAGATTAAAAAGTGTTGACCGGCCCCTCCAGCTCAGGCTCCTCCTACTCAGCTCTTCAGTCGTACCCAAGCTTAAGGAAGAACAATATCACCAGCGAAGCAACATAACCCCTTCTGAAGGACTTCAGAGAAAAAACATAAGAGTACAGGTTATGCATGCATTCGGCAAAAAAAATCACAGTTACAGGTACTACTCACTGAACCTGACTACTGCGATAAGCTGGCAATGCTGGAACTGAGCCGTAGCGCGTCGACCTCAGTCCAGATAATCGCTATCAGAGTAAGGGTCACGCTGCATCTGTAAATACAACAACACACTTCTGCCATGGGAGGGAGCTGTGTCTCTTCCTTCCTTCCCTGAAAAGGATTTTACAGGTAAGTTCTTACCAAAATCCATCTTTCAGCTGCAGATGGAAGGAAGAGAGCCACAGTCATTACTAGTGGGACGTCCCAAAGCAGTCCAAAAATTAGGGTGGGAAAAAACCAAAATAGGCAGAAACCCAACAACCTAGATAAATGCGCCACAGGCGCCAAATACAAGTTAACTAAAAACTTTAAATTACCGCTGCCTGCAGGACCCTACGTCCTAAGGCCGCATCAGCGGAAGCACTGACGTCCACCTTATAAAACTTTGTAAATGTGTGGACGAAACGCCAGGTCGCCGCTCGGCAGAGCTGAGCTGCCGAAGCCCTTGATGAAAGGCCCACGATGAAGTCACAGCCCTCGTGGAGCGAGCTCGAATCTTAATCGGGCAAGGTTCGCCATTAAGACGGTAAGCCTCCAAAATGGCTGACCGAATCCAACGAGCTATAGAGTCCTTGAAAACTCGTTGATCACGCCTACGACCTGCTGTAATCACAAACAGGGAATCTGACTTTCGAAAACCTTGAGTAATAGACAAAATAGAACTTCAAGACCCGCACTAAATCCAATTTGTGCAAGTTCCGTTCCTTTGCATTCCCTGGGCCCGGGCAAAGCGAGGGCAACACAATATCCTGGTTAACATGAAATTGCGACACCACCTTAGGTAGAAAATCGCCCCGTGTGCGAAGCACTACTCGATCCGGGTAAAACTCCAGGAAAGGAGGCGAGCAGGAAAAAGCTGCCAACTCAAAAACCCTTCTTAAAGAGGTTACCGCCACTAAGAAGGTAACCTTCCAAGAAATTATAGAAAGGCTAGCAGAACCCATAGGCTCAAAAGGTATATGCTGAAGAGCCTCCAAGACAAGGTTGAGCCGCCAAGGAGACACAGGCACCTTCCGCAGTGGAAACTGACGGGTTACTCCGCAAAAAAGGAACGTACGTCCCTACGCGAGGCGATAGCCTTCCGAAATAGCAAAGACAGGGCAGAAACCTGACCTTTCAGAGTGCTAACTGCCAAACCTTTTGTCCAGCCTGTACTGTAGCAAAGCCAACAAATTGGGAATGGAAAAAAATCCTCGGATTCCTTGAAGAACCCGAAACCACGAAAAGACCAAGTCTTGTGATAAATCTTAGTAGTAGCCGGACCTCTGGCAGCTCGCAGAGTGGCAATGACTTCGGCTGAAAAACCTCTACGGGTCAAGGTTTCGGTCTCAAGAGCCACGCCGTCAAACGCAGAGACTTCAAGTCCGGATGACGAACGAGCCCCTGGGTTAACAGGTCCGGGCGAGGAGGAAGTGGGAATGGCGGTGCCGCCAAAAACGACACCAGTGTGAGAATCACGTCCTCCTTGGCCAATCCGGGGCTATCAACATAGCCGGAATTCTCTTCCAGTCTGATCCGACGCAGCACCAGAGGAAGTAAAAATATCGGCGGAAACACAGACTAGCTCGAAATGGTCCCACGGAGCCACCAGAGCAACCACCGCCACAGCCTTCGGGTCCTTGTACCTGGACATGAAGGTCGGTAGTTTGGCATTTGAACCTGGATGCCATCAAATCCACTTGGGGAGTTCCCCAACGGAAGCACAGCAGCGCAAAAATTTTCGGATGAAGACTCCATTCTCCAGGATCCATCTTCTCGCGACTGAGGAAGTCCACCGTGGTATTCTGGACTCCTGGAAAGTGATCGGAGTGATGGCTGGAACCTTGGTCTCGGCCCATAGCAGGATCCGAGACACCTCCATCATGAGGCTGGAGCTCCTTGTCCCGCCTTGGTGGTTGATATACGCAACGCCGTCGCGTTGTCTGTCTGCACTCGGACTGGTAGACCGCTTAAAGGGACCGTCCAGTGTTGTAGGCAAAGGAAAAATTGCCCTCAACTCCAGGATGTTGATCGGTAGAACAGACTCTTCCGATGACCATACTCCCTGGATCCAAAGATCGTTTCAGACACCCCCCCCAGCCCGTCAGGCTGGCATCGGTGGTTATGACCGACCACCTCGGAGGGAGGAAAGATTTCCCCAGGAATAACGCTCCTGGACGTAACCACCATCCTAGGGATTCTCGCACCCTGTGAGAGATGATGACGCTGCAATTCAGAGAAGCTTGCGATCGATCCCAACGACTCAGAATGAGCCTTTGGAGGGCACTGGAATGAAATTGGGCAAACGGAAGTACCTCCATGGACGTCAAACCCAGAAGGCGCATACACTTCCGAAAGGACATTGCTGCCGTAGACCTCATAATCTGTACATGTCGAAAGAGACATGCCCGCTTGTCTGGAGGAAGGGACACCACCGTCCGTACAGTGTCGAAATGCATTCCCAAAAACAGGATTGACTTCCAGAGACGACTTCTCCCAATTGACCAGCCACCCGAAATCCTCCAGGAGCTGAAGGGATAGATTGCGAGCCGTCCCCGCCTCCTCCTTTGAGGACGCCACAATCAGAAGGTCGTCCAGGTAGGGAAATCGTAACCCCCTGTCTTCGAAGAATTGCCATGAGGGGCGCTAGAATTTTTGTAAAAACTCTGGGCGCCGAGGACAAGCCGAATGGCAGAGCCACAAACTGGCAATGGTCCTGACCTATGGCAAAACGAAGGAAGCGCCGGTGAGCCCTTCCGACGGGAACATGCAAATAAACGTCACGAATGTCGATAGACCAAAAAGACGTTCTGCGACAGGGCTGCCACAACGGAGCGAAGCGACTCCATGCGGAATTTTCGGGATGTAAACATGCCGATTCAATCTTTGAAACCCAAAATAGGGCGAAATTTGTCCTCCTTTTTGGGGACCACAAAGAGGTTGGAATAAGAATCCTCTTCCCCGGTCCTCTGCGGAACCGGTATCACCACACCCTTCTGCAGAAGGGAATCGACCTCTCGTAGTAGAGCGGCAAAACCTGTCCGGGGGTCGAGAAAGAAACTCTATGAAGTAGCCTGCCAACACAACCTGTGTTACCCAGGCGTCCGACACACGGGATACCCAAGTCGGTTTGAATTGGAGTAAACGACCCTCCACTCGAGAGCGCTCGAGTGAGACCCAGACGTCAGACCGCTTTAGCGGGTTTTTTGCCAGCTTCTGTCTTAATGGAAGTTCTGTTTCCAGGGTATGCGGAATTTCTGAGAAATTCCCCCTTTTTTTTTTTTTTTTTTTTTAAAAAAGAGAGGAACGACCCAAACCCCCAGAGGGTTGACCGGATCATCCCCTGGACCGAAAGGACCGCCGACAACTACCGGCACTAGTCCTGCCAGACGCAGAAGTCACAGCTCTGCGCTGCGGTAAAGCTGTTTCTTTTGCCTCAGAAATCAGCTCTGTGAGGTCAGATTCAAATAGCTGACCACTTTGTAAGCTAAAGATAGCAAACCCTGCTTGGAAACCGCGTTCCACTGTCTAAGCCACAGTGCTCTTCTGACTGTGACTGCCGAGGATTGCGCCCTGGATAGCAGTGACGCAGAATCCTTCAACTTGAAAAGCCCATCTATCTCGATAGAGGGGATCCATCTTGTCACGCCGTCCGCCAATTAACAATCAACTCCGTAGAAAACGGATACAGATTGTAAAGCCGTCGCGACCTATGCGACTCCTGAAACATCCGGGCCGACTTACCAGGACGCCTAGTTACCTCTCTCTGGTAACTGTAACGCCCTCATGGCTCCAATAGTACGGTCCATGAGAGAGGCAGAGTGTCCCTGCCGATCCTCCTTGTCCGAAACGGACATCTTCGCTACGCGAGAAGGAAGGCACCGATTTGTGTCGCTTCCTTGAGAGGATCTAGCTGACACTCCATAACCTAGAAGGTCAGACAGGCCATCATAGAAACTAGCGAGGGCCTCCATTTTGACACCACTGGAATCTCCGACCGCTGCGCATGACGCTGTCAGGGTCTGCGTGTCAGATAGTCCGCATCTGACATGTCCTTGCACAGTATATGGCAGGTTAAACCTGTCAGTAACTAGAACAGTGTGTTTCTTAAAGAAAAAACAATCGCTGAAGGGTTAAAGCTCTTAAAGAGAGAGCTACCCCAGCATTAATAGTTAACCGCCTAAGAAGGGGTTAAAGTAGCAGACTCCCCACAACCTTGATAATGAAAAAGTTGTGCGAGCCCAAGTGCCTCTTATAAGGCAGCAGCTGCAGTACAGCTTTTTATGCCACACTAACAGAAAAACGTTCCACAAGATCGCTAAAAATTGCGCTGTTTTGTATATCGCAATGACCGCCAAAGTTGTTAAGGAGATCGCTAACCGCTTATGCGATGTTAATGAGATCGCCCAGATTGGCAGCTACTAGCGACATTAAAAAATGATCACACAAACGATCGCATTAGTATGCGTCGTTATCAGGATCGTTAGTGGGAACGTATAGTGGCAGTATTAAAATCGCAGACTCCCCACAAACTCTTTATTATTTGAAAAGAGTGTGCGAGCCCCTTATGCGATAACAGCCGCAGGACAGCGCAGTCTGTCACTCAGTGCCCCAGAAGGCGCCCCGCTGTGGGGGTGAAGGGGTTAAGCTTCTGCCTGCGGGCTAGAAGCGACTCACCCAGCTGGTAACAGTGTAACATCTTGCCGGGAGGGGAGGAGGGAGAAGAGCCAGAAGAAGCTTTCAGCCTGCTTCTTTAATGGCCGCCGCGCTGTGCCTCCGTGTGCTCCATGAGGGAAGCCGGAAATGGAGACAGCAGTAAAGCGCGTGCTCAGAGCGGCGCGAAAATTCAAATAAAAAAGCGCGCACTCCTCTCCTATGTCCTGCAGGCATCCACCTGCGGACAAAAAACACAGTCACCGACATGTAATGTACAGCGGCTGCCGCAGCAGTCGCTTGAACACTCACACACACATTAATAAAAATGTGAGGTAAAAATGTGAGGTACTCACCAGCCGAAGCGCCACAGGGACCCCCATGGGTTTCTGGCGCTATGCCCATGCTTCCCCCCAGGGCGGGGGACGCAATGACCCCTGCAGCGCGGTTTGCGCCCCCACCAGGGAAGCCATCCTCATCCCCCCGGGCCGGCAGGGTTCTGCAGGGACCACCATTAGGGTAATACAGATCCGCCAAGGGAGAGGTGGGAGTCCAGCAGCGCTGAGACTCCTGAGACCTCTAGACCACATTTGGTGATCCAAGTCTCTTGTCCGATAAAAAATAATAAAATCTTCTGAGGAGCTGCTTCCAGCAGCGACCATCCTCTGAGACCTCAAATTGTAAACTGAAGAGCTGAGTAGGAGGAGCCCGAGCTGGAGGGGCCAGTCAACACTCTTTTTAATCTGAGGTGTCAATCCTATCTGGGGCTCCGCCTACCCACTAGTAATGACTGTGGCTCTCTTCCTTCCATCTGCAGCTGAAAATGGAAATAAAATTTTCAAAACATCTCCATTTATTCAATATTAAATATGAGCATCACAGGCAGAAATACATGTATATGTACTTACACACCTTGGCTGTTGTCTATGAGATATAATATGTGTTTGAGGAATGTTTTACCAAGCTAAATGAACTTGGGCACGAAAATCATAAAAATTTGCTGCTGGCAGCTACTTTTGCAATTGCCATACTAGTACGATTAGGCCACACAGGCTGCTCACAGTAGCAAAAGCAACATGTGGCCAGGGTTGTCATGTTGAAAAGAGGCTCATGGACACTTTGGAGAAATGGCCACACCACTGGTTCCATAACCAAATCTATCTAATGTCAAACAGGCTGTGTGCACAGTTCGTTTATGGTGCATTTTCGCTGCATTTTTTTTCCGCACAGAAATGGGCCAAAAATGCTAAGAAATCTTTATGCCAGCTAATTCAATGAGAATCCTGAAGTGCTGTGTACATGATCAGTAATTTTCTTTTCAGTATTTGCAGTGTGTTTTTGCTGCAGCGTGCGTGCGGATTTTTTGCGTTTTTCACTCATTCACTTCAATTACCGTATATACCCATGTATAAGCTGAGATTTTCAGCCAATTTTTTAGGGCTGAAAGTCCCCCTCTCGGCTTATATGCGGGTCATATACGGGGGTCGGCGGGGGAGGGGGAGCGGGGGTATCGGATCATACTCACCCCTCCGCTGGCGCAGTCTCTGCAGCCCCCCTGCTTCTCCCACAATCTCCGGCTCCTTCCTGCAGCAGTCACATGGCACCGCTCATTAAAGTCATGAATATGCAAATATTCATGACTTTAATGAGCGGTAGCACGTGACCGCTGCAGGACTGAAGCGCTGCGGAGAGCGCCGGGAGAAGAGGAGAGGCTGCAGGGACGCGCGGCGGAGGGGTGAGTATAGCTATATTTATCTGTCCCCGTGCCACCGCTGCGTGGCTGCTCCCTCGGTCTGACTCCTCTGGCTGTGAATGTTCAGGCAGAGGGCGCGATGACGTCATTAGTGCGCGCCCCGCCCCCTGCCAGATCATTCACAGCCAGAGGAGTCAGACCGATGGAGCAGCGCAGCGGTGCAGAGAGGACAGGTAAATATCTCAGGTGCCGGGGTCCTGAGCGAGCGGTGACACGGCACCTGTCCCCCATAGCGCACCGCAGCAGCAGCATATGAGGCCTATACTATGGGGCATAATTGTGCAGCATATGGGGGCATAATCTGGAGCATATGGGGCATAATATGGATCATATGGGGGCATAAGCTGTGGAACATATGGGGCATAATCTGGAGCATATGGGGGCATAAACTGTGGAACATATGGGGGCATAATCTGGGGCATAAGATGTGGAACATATGGGGGCATAATATGGAGCATATGGGGGCAAAATCTGTGGAACATATGGGGCATAATCTGGAGCATATGGGGGCATAATCTGTGGAATATATGGGGGCATAATCTGGAGCATACGGGGGCATAATCTGTGGATCACACGGGGGCATAATCTGTGGAATATATGGGGGCATAATCTGGAGCATATGGAGGCATAATCTGTGGAGCATCATATGGGGGCATAATCATTTTTCACCCTAGGCTTATACGCGAGTCAATAAGTTTTCCCAGTTATTTGTGGCAAAATTAGGGGGGTCGGCTTATACACGGGTCGGCTTATACATGAGTATATACGGTAAGTCAAATCCGCAGCAAAAACGCAAGTACAAAAATGTTTGCGGATTTGCTGAGTTTTTGCTTGCGTTTTTACGAGCTTTCTATGGTGTTTCCCATGCTATCATCTGTGTGACACAGCATAGGAAACACCAGAGCGGCGGTTCTGATCAGCAGGAATGCTACCACCAGTCAGGGCGCTGCGGAGTCATGCTGTCAGCGTGACTCTGCAGAGATACTGTGATGTGGCAGATGTGACCCGCGGTAAAAAGCTTATCACAGTTGTCGGCTGAAGAGAGACTACTCCCCTCAGGCCATGTCTGCTGTCACTGATAACAGTGATAGCAGGAGCCGCGGATGGGAGAAGTATTCGTCGCTCGCACAGTGTATAGCGCTGAACTGCCGTGAGAGAGGTCACCGGAGTTTATCAGCTGATGAGCTCCGGTTATCTCACGGCACCACTGCTGCGTGAGACCACAGATGGTCATCAGGTGATGAACTCCGGTGAACTCTCACTACAGCTGAGCGCTATACACAGCGGGTGCAATTACCTCCTGTGTCAGTGTGTAGCTGGATATACTTGAGAGTAGTCACTGATGTGACTGCTCTCTAAGTCAGCAGGATCGTCGTGAGACATTATGGATTATCTTCTAGGCAGACAGGTGAGGATTGGAATATTGTTGTTTATTATTTTAACTCAGTTACAGGAGACGTTGGCCTCAGCGGATTAGGCGTTCAGTGAGTATGGTTTAATTTAGATTCAATAAAGGAGTCTGTCATTATTTCAAATAAAGGACTTTATTCTGGGTATGTTTTTTTTTTATAATATCAATATAGGGCTAGTAATGGGGACATCTTCTAGACGTCTCTCCATTACTAACCTCTGAGCTTGATGTCACCTGACAATACAAAGGTGACATAAACCCCAATACTATAACCCCACTTGCCACAACCACAAGGCAAGTTGGAATAGCGAGGCTAAGTGCCAGATTTGGAATATCTTATGGATGCACCTTTTCTGGGGCGGCTGAGAGTTGATGGTTTTAGTCAGGTAGGGGCCAATTTCTATGGCCCCTTCCTAGGCTGTTAATATCAGAATGCAGCTGTCTGCCTAACCTTTGCTGGTTAGATTTGATAGGGGGACCTTATATCAATTTTCTCTGGGGTCCCCCTGTAAACTAACCAGTAAAAGCTAAGCAAACAGTTGTGAACTGTTATTAATAGTCTGGGAACAATTATGGCTATTGGTACCTTCCTAGAATATTACCATAGACCCTCGGCTTTCCCTCTGCTGGTTATGAAAATTATGCGGAAGCCTACGCAATTTTTTTGGGAATGAAGACTACAGGGGTCCAGCTACTGTAAATTAAAAAAAAACTGGGACAAGTTTGATATCACCATAATCATACTGACATAGTGAATCATATTGCAAAGTCATTTTAACCACACAATGAATGCCATATAAACAAAACTCCCCCCCTCTCAAAAAAAAAAAAATTCAATTGGAATTGCATTTTATTTTCCTAAAACTTCACTGGATTTGGATGTTTTTCCCCATTTTGTACATTGAATGGTAGAATGAATACTGTTATCTGAAAGTACAATTTGTTGTGTATAAAATAGCCCCCATACAGATAAGTGATTGGAAAAGATAAAACACTTATGGCTCTTTGAAGAAGGATAGGAAAAATACAAACAGGCCAAGTCTGGAGGGGGTTCATAGATACTCCAGTCTGTGATGTGTTCATTCACTTCAGTTTATTACTATTTTTATTAACAAACTTATACAAGTGAACATGGGAATGTTTTCTGGTTTAACATGACTTACCTGGTAAAATCCGTCATCTCCATCATTATCATACACATCTGCTTGGCCAGAACAATAATGTCATTTCCACTGTCATCCCATTTTGAAACTTCAGCATCAAGTTTACTTTTCTCTTCTTGGAAACTAGCAACCTGTTCAGCAATTTTAGCTTTTTGTTCTTGTGGCAGTTGAGCCATAATTGCCTACAATACATAAAAAATGCTCTTTAGCACAACTTAACTCTGCAATCATGAATAAAGGCTAAAAGGCACAGCATTCACCAGGTCTGACACTTCTATGAAATACCGTATATACTCGTGTATAAGCCGAGATTTTCAGCACCTTTTTTTGTGCTGAAAATGCCCCCTCGGCTTATACATGAGTCATTGGGCAGAAACCAGCGAGGGAGGGGGTGCCGCGGCAGGAGGATGGAGGGCACAGAGGAGCACGGAGCAGGACGGGGGGCACAGAGGAGCACGGAACAGGACGGGGGGGAGGATGGAAGGAAAAAGGAGCACGGAACAGGACAGGGGAGGACGGAGAGCACAGAGGAGCACGGAGCAGGACGGGGGGGGAGGATGGAGGGCACAGAGGAGCACGCAGCAGGATGGGGGGCACAGAGGAGCACGGAGCAGGACGTTGGGGGAGGATGGAGGGCACAGAGGAGCACGGAGCAGGACGGAGGGAGGATGGAGGGCACAGAGGACGGAGCAGGAAGGGGGGAGCACAGAAAAGGAAGGAGCAGGAGGGGGGAGCACAGAGGACGACGGAGCAGGAAGGGGGGAGCACAACGGAGGACGGGGGGAGCACAGAGGAGAATGGGGAGCACAGAGCTGGATGGGGGAGCACGGAGCAGGACGGGGGAGCATAGAGCAGGACGGCGATTTATACACCCGGCTTATACTCGAGTCAATAAGCTTACCCAGTTTTCCGTGGCAAAATTAGGGGCCTCGGCTTATACTCGGGTCGGCTTATACTCGAGTATATAAAGTAATTTACATATGGGGGAATCCTAGAAGTAATCATTTTACCTAATCTTAACCTTCTGAGATCTTCTTTTAGCGCACTAGAACCCAGAGCTCAGTGGCTACAAGGGAACAAAACTAAAATATAAGGTTCCCCTCTCTCTCTACAGCCACAAAAGGGAGGACATGCACGCTCTATAGTTATATACCACTAAGCTCCTGAGGGGACACAGAATTGATCATTATTTTTTAACAATTACATTTTGTAAATCACTTTAAGGGTAAGTGCAGTTGACTGTAAAAATCAGACGAGTGCTAGCCGTCGTATTGACCAATAGCATTTGGTTCCATGTTATTCCCAGGGTGCTGTGCACATGTCCAATTTTTTCCTCGGACTGAGGAAAGAAAAAAAAAATCACAGCATGTATGATTTGTTTCCAAATCGGATGGCACTTACCCATTCAATTCTATGGGCCCTTCGAAAAAAAAGAAAAAAAAAATCACATCGCACTTGGGTGACTTCAGTCCAATTTTCACAGATTTACATTATAGAGAAAGTGGAGAAACTATCTTTATTTTCCACCCACCTAAGAAAATGATCAGATCATAAACTGTTAAGGGTATGCCACACTGAACAATATCGCTAACGGGATCGCTAAAACACGTCACTATTTAGCGATCCCGTTAGCGATGTTGTTCAGTGCGGCATCTGCCAGCGACAAGCTTCCTGCTGTGATCTCGCTCGTCGCTGGAATCGTTCCGGACCCTATTTTCTCGTCGGCGCTCCCGCTGGGTAAGTATATATCGCTAGTGTGGCACCTTTTCTTAGCGATTTAGCGGTACTTTTGTACCGCTAAAGTCGTTAAGAAGATCGCTAACGGCGATAGCGTCGTTAACTGTATCGCTAAATGTGGCCGCACTTAGCGATATAGAAACAATCCCGCTAGCGATCGCATTAGTATGCGTCGTTATCGTGATCGCTACCGGGATTGTTTAGTGTGGCAGTACCTTTAGAGTTGGAAGGGACCTCCAGGGTCATCGTGCTCAATGTAGGAGTCACTAAACCATCTCGGACAGTGTGTGATCAGAGCGTGATCAGCATAATCAGACAGATTTTCTCGGATTTGAAGAAACGGGCGTCTGCACCTGCCCTAACAGAGAACTTTAGAGGAATTTGCAAACCACCCCAAAATACAGACTCCACTACTTCATGCAAACTCTGCAATCTCAGAAAAGTAACAGAAGACTAAAGGTATAATAGGTTATCCCGCACATACAGCCGAACTGCAATACACGCTGTCAGAGGCCGGCAGATTACGTCAGCATGCAAGCCCCAGACTTCTCAAGGCAGTGAAGTCACGTGCTGCCAATCGTTTGCACACAGAACTCAGCTGCCAGCTTCTGCGCTTCTATGGAGGAGGACGCTGCACATCGTGGAGTGGGGGAGGCTAGAAGAATTGCTTATCTTTTTTATATTTGTCGGAGAAGAGCCACAGAACAGGACATTATGACTAGAAGCAGCCCAGAATGGAGGACATCATACCAGGATTGAGGGCATATATTAATAGAAGAGGCCCAGGCTAAAGACATTATACCAGGAAAGTAAGACATTATACCAGGAAAGGGGCCAACAATAGAAGAAATTATACCAGGGTGGAGGATATTATTACAGGAAGGGGAAAGGATAAGGGACATTATTACAGTAATAGGCCAGGATGGAGGACATTATTACAAAAAGGGTACACACAGGATGAGGGACATTACTACAGGAAAGGGGCCAGAATTGGGGAAATTTTTACACGAGAGGTAAAACACGTATGTCTCCACAGTGGAACACTAAAGGGCCCATTCATCTGACAAACATGCAGGTGGGAACTCAGGCCAAATTTTACACTGGGGCCCATTGGACTCAAGTTACGCCACTGGGAATACATATACATTACAAAAAGTTGTTCATCATTGGGTACTTTTGTTTGTTAAATGCATTTAAGGCTAAAATATTTTTTGCAATTGGATTTTACTAAACATTTTGCACTGTTTGGGTTTTCCAGGATTTGTTTCCACGCACATTCAACTTTGATATGGTCATAAATGGTCAGGCCATTATGGCAGGCTGAGTGATGGAGTCTCCGTTAGTTCATCGTGCAGCCTGCAATATACAGTGCAACATGGAGGCTGTAGAGGGTGAACAGTGAACAATTTTTAAAAGATTCCTACATACAAGAATCTAAGTTTAAAAAAAATCCCCAGAAGGTAAGCAATCACTTTAATGGTTTAAAAAAAATAAAAAAATAAAATCGTTTGTACAAAATATCAGTTGGAGACAAAGAGGAGAAAAGCGAGAAGCTACAGGATGCCTTTAACAATTAACCATCATGGCTATCACGTTATAGAAGTACCAGATCAAGGAGAGCGGACTATAGATACACCACAGAAGGTTATGAAAGTCTATGAAAGTGATTAAAGCTAATTTTGACAACACAAATACCACTCACTCTTGCACTCTGTCCAGCAATAAGTTGATCATCTTCGGTCTGGACACTGGTTCGGCTTCTTACATCAAAGTCTTCAGTCTCAAAATCTGAATCATCCAGCTCTTCCGGAGTCTGAAATATTGATGTAAAGAGAAAAACAAATCAACAATCATTTACTTGTGTAGATAGTAAACTTTACATGTAAGAAAAAATGGCCATTTAAAAGTATTTTTTCGCTCGCTTCACAGACTATCAGTTGTGGTCAAACAGCAAGCAGTATATGAGTAAAAGACTAGTAGATGTTAATGTTAGGCCATTAGGCTGTTCTGTTGGGAAACGGCCTCCATGTTTCTGTGTGCCTAGTGCCTTATTTCTCGTGAAAGGCTCACTGGCAGATCCTACAGAGGCACGGTCACATATCAAGAATGAGGAAAGCATGGCTGTGAAGTGTGTACAAAATATTCCAGCACCACGTTCTTGACACTACATCTATACATTCCTAGTCCATAGTAGATCTTCTATCTCAGGTTAAACAATAAGTAGTTTCCATACTGAGAAGGTCTGGCCACGTCCAATACACATAGTGCACTGCACTTGCAATTTCAATCTGTAACATTTTCTGCAATATCTGGTCTCTTGTCCAAGTGTAATTTTTAGAATAAGTCATGTAAAACCTACTCTGATCATCAGCACCGCCTTCCGGATATCCCGAATCCCATCATATACTAATCGAGACGCATCAATAAATTCATTTTCATCCATTGGCAGATTGGAGTCTCCACTGAGAGCTTCAACTGCTGCTTCAACTTGCTCTGTGAATCGCGGCATAACTGAAAAGTAGATTGTCTGGTTAATACAAGTGGTAATGCCATAATGCATAGCGTGCAACTCCGCCAAACACTGCACACCCTCATCAGAAAGAAATCTAAATTAGTGCTTAGGTCAGAACTAGGAAGAAGCCGGTCAATCCAATGAGCGTCAGCTTGAAGTTCAATTTCCTCAAGATATAAAGCAGTAACAGCACCTTAACAACAGTGGAGAAAATGGCATGTTCATACCTTGTCCTAATTTTGCTACTAAAGAAAAACCCAGAAACCAAGGTTTGTGTCTCACACAAAGTTTTGTTTCTGGATTGTTACAGGGGAAAGCCATGATGTTTTGGCTTTCAAGTCAAAAGAAAAATCTCCAGAATTCATACATTTAAACACAACTGCTAACCTCACAAAGTGTGTGTTGTAAAATATATATATTTTTTGCACACTTTCATATTGT